>JBDPZO010000002.1:17296814-17896814 GCA_039877585.1 Heterodera filipjevi | reverse complement strand
ATGTCTGATCACTTTTCATCGTTCATTTTCATGTCTGATCACTCTTTATTCATCCATTTTCATGTCTGATCACTTTTCATCGTTCATTTTCATGTCTGATCACTCTTTATTCATCCATTTTCATGTCTGATCACTTTTCATCGTTCATTTTCATGTCTGATCACTTTATTCATCCATTTTCATGTCTGATCACTTTTCATCGTTCCATTTTCATGTTTTACTCATCCCCCCTCTTTTAGGGTGGCATCACCCATTCGAATGTTGCTCGTCTCCTTCTCACCCATTCCCTCCTTCCGCCCGAAATTATTGACGATCTTTTCTCCCTCACCAAATTGCTTTCTCATGCCAATAATTACGCTGCCTATCGTAAAACTCTGCGCGAGGTCGGAAGTCGCTTTAAAATTCCGATAATGTGAGAAGGAAAATATGGCAAAAATCGAACAAATTGCATTTTCCATTAAAACTGTTTAGGGGCGTTCATCTGAAGGATTTGATCGCTTTTTGGCACAGTGCCGGGTTGGAACAGTTCGAAAACTCGCGACTAATCTCTGAGAAATGTAAATTTGCTTTCTCTTTTTCTTTTTTTTTTTTTGTTCGTATTTTGTCGCCAAACGCATTTCCCCCTCAGGCATTTTTCAACTTTCACAACTTTTGTCGCACTTTCTCGGCGTCTGCCGTTCGTCCCATTCCTTCGGCGACGCCAACTTGGACTTGATCAATACACTTAAAGTGCTGTTTGACATTGCTTATGATGAGCGTGAGTTGTACCAACTGTCGCTGGAGCGCGAGCCGAAAACGGCACTGCCTTCCGTCGTCGCCATGCGTACGCATACGGCGACAAAAGGTGACGCGGAGCCGCCAGCGGTATTCGCGGATTGGGCAGCGGGCGTATGCGCACAGCCGGACCCTGAAACGGTGGACAAGTCGGTGGTTGTGACGGGCCCGGGGGGGGGGGCTCAGATGAGGGACCAAAGACCATTTTGTCATTTCGCAATTACACCGATCAGTGAATGCCGTCCTGAAAATGCCGTACATAAATTTTCAGACACATCGTCGCAATGGTTGACGCGGTGTTCAAACACTACGACAACGACCGGGACGGGTAGGAAAAGCAAACTCTGAACTTATTTTGGCCTTTTCAATTTTATTATTGTTCAGCTACATTTCGTGCACCGAGTTCAAGCAGTTCGCTTCCAATTTTCCCTTTCTCGACGCTTTTGGCCAAATTGAAGCGAACAGAAATGGCAAGCGAATTCAGCTTAAAATTAAACAGATCATCCATCACCTGTTAAATGTCAGCAGGTCTGATCAGTCGGGCGGAGATGTGCTCGCATTTTAAGTTGCTGAACACGCGAAAATGTCCGGCGGGGGGCGCCACTGAAGAGAGTGACAGCAGCGTATTGGTGGCAGGGCTACGCCGCAACGGACTGATGCACCAATGGACGGACGCGCAGTTTCTGGCACCCGCAATGTGCGCACATTGTAACAAATTGGTCAGTTAGGAAATTAATAACAAAAAAGGCAAATGCCGTCAAAATGGTCGGCAGAATGATTATGCCACAAGGCTGTTTTTATATTCATTCAGCTTTGGATGCGGCACGGTGTGCGATGCAAAATGTGCGCGTGTTCACTGCACGGACAATGCAAAGCCGAGGCGGCGCTGAAGTGCACGCGCCGACGACCGCCGTCGAGCAGTTCGGGCTCGACAAGTGCACGTAGCGTATCGGAGAGTACAGGCAAACAAAAAACAACTTATTTTCGGTGAACTCAACTCGTACACAATTAATTAACAGCAGGTACGCTTAACTGGTGGTGGGGTGCCTCACTTTCTCCGCGTTTCACTGCCATTGGTCCCACACAAAAAAAGGCGCCGGCAGCAGCAGAGCAGCAAAAAACAGTTCAGCAAATGGCCAACGGCCACAATCGGTAAAGCAAACAAAAAACAACTGTTTGATGATCGCACTAATTACCCTCCCCCCCCCTATCGCGCTAATTACCCTTCCCCCCCCCCCCCCTATCGCGCTAATTACCCCCCCCCCCTTCCCCTCCTATTGTCAAGACATGGCAAACGCAGAGGCGCCAACGGTGCTCCGCACGCACGCACATCGTCCGCCTCGTCCGTCTCCGAATGTTCGTCCCATCACAGCATAGCAGCAGCAGCAGCAGCAGCAACAGGCATTACGCCGTTAAGCGGTGGGCCCGTCTCCAACGGGTCGACGCCGCTGACAATCGTTTCCGCCTCCCCCTCCTCCTCCTCGTCATCGTCGTCTTCGTATTTTCTCATCGGCTCCTCCATTCGTTCGTCTTTCCATCGACTGATTCGACGGACGCCAACCGTAAGAAAAACAAAAAAATCTCTTAAAAAATTTCACAAATTTAAGTTGTCCAAAGAAACAGTGCCGGAACGAGAAGAAAAGCGAAGCGATGCTTCTGCTGAAGACAGTGAAAAGTGAACATTAATATATTTGCACTCTTTCGAACATTTGTCATTTTTTAGAGCGGCACATTTCCTTTCTTCCGCCAATGGCATTTCTTCCGCGAATCGCCCACCGCGTCGGCGCATGACGACAGTTGGCGGAGCGGAGAGTGTTGGCGACGCGAGGCCGGCGACGCCCGACGTACAGTATCACACGCGTGCGCCAAGTTTAGCCAGCGAAGAGGTGTTCGAGGAGGGATGACTGATCAATGGGCGCGATCAGTGACTGATTTGCTGTTGGGGAGCGTCAGTCGATTGAAGAGACAGTGATCACTGATCGATCGGTCTGACAATGACCGTTGAATTGATCTTTGGTTCAAGTATCAGTACCGTAACCGTGTCTTACACCGGTATTTGTACTTTATTGAAGTTTCATTCAACAACTTCAGTGGATTGATTATTCACTGTTAAAATGCTTTCTTTTCGACTTTTCAGTGTGTCGACACTCTGAGAGTCGGCTCCTCTTTTTCCTCTTTCTTTAGTCACTGCTTTTATTTATTTTTCTGTTTTTTTTTTTTTGTCTCTCAAATGATTTTCATTTTTGCTTTGTCTTTTTGTTTTAATTTATGTTTTTATTTCGAATAAATAATGTCCAAAGAAGCGACGACCACTTCTTTGGTTTTATAACATTCCTTTATTAATTCGGCAACGGATTTGCCTCCAGCAATATTTTATTCGCATTTTGAACTTTTGAAGGTGAAAATGTTGATTTATGCGTTTTAATTGACTTTTGAATATTTGAAATGGTGGCAAAGGTTTGCTGTAATCTTGCGAATTAATAGCAAGATTTTTCGGAGTTATTTTTCAATAATAAAGATGCTTTTGAAAAGCATGTAGCAACTAAAAAATTACCAATACATGCCGAACGTATTAATAGGCATCACAGTCTTCTCCCTCTTCCCGACTCTCTCTTTCTCCGTCACTTCCTCGTCTCCCTTTCTATTTTTTTTTGCCTTTTCTTTCTCTTCTCCTCTGTGCCTCTTCTATTTCTCTGCTCAAATGCTCTTCCTCCCTGTCTCTTCCCAATTCTCCGTCATTTGTCTCCCCTGGGGCATTTCCCTTTACTTTTCCCCCCCCCCCCCCCC
This sequence comes from Heterodera filipjevi, assembly GCA_039877585.1. NCBI lineage: Eukaryota > Metazoa > Nematoda > Chromadorea > Rhabditida > Heteroderidae > Heterodera > Heterodera filipjevi. The sequence continues at coordinate 17,893,253 of JBDPZO010000002.1, read as the reverse complement.
CCCAAGGGCTTTCCCCACTCAGCGCGCGCGTAAGCGCAATTGTGGTGATTCATTTAGACGCTTCTTCCAAAGACTAAAAAGCCCTTTAAATAAGTAAATAATATGTATAAGAGTTTAAAAAAACATTCATCAGAAATAACCGCAGAGTGTTCACATCTCTTTTTGAACAGATGTTTAAAAAACAAATAGAAATTAATACATATAAAGCAAAACATGAGGAAAAAAGACAAAAAGAAATTTATCTCCGGGCAACGGACGCCCGCGCAAAAAATAGATTAAATTATATTACAACCATTCAACCACAATATTTGTTTAATGCTTTACTCTATGCTCAATTTTAAAATCGATAAAATTTATTTGACATAAATTTCATTCCAATTTTTCTTTGTCCCCCTCTGACTTTTTGGGTCGTCGCCAATTTGCTCTTTCTCTGAATCGTACGTCCCATAAAAGTGCGACCCCTTTTCTCTAGCAAATTTTGCCAGTTTGAATAAATATTAAAAATAATTTAATATTTATTTTTATTACACATACCAAGGCAATTAGGTATTAGAAATGAAATTAGTTGGTTTGTGAGTTAATTTGATTTGACTCGACAATTGTTTATCAAAACTATTTTCAAGAATATTGCATAGACCGTGTGATGCATTTGTGTACATGTGTATGTGTATTTGTGGTGAAAAAGAGACAGGGGGAAGAGAGGGAGAGAAGAGAGTGTGTGTATTTGAGTGGTGGTCGTCGTCCCTCTCCTTATGCCCAATGGATGTGTTCTCTGTTTTAGACTACTGCTGGGAAGGAACGGGGCAACCTACACAAACAAAAAGAAAAAAGGGGAGAAAAACAATCGCACAATCCATCGGCAGATGGCCAATAGATTTATTTTTTATTTAATACTATTTGGTGACTTTGGCCAGTCTGAGAAAATTCGGGTTTTATTCTATTTTTCTTAAGGAATTACATATCACCTCCCGGACCCACCCCCTTTCTCTTTCTCGGAAATAAATATTTATATAATAATTAAATTAATATAATAATTAAACTTTCGCGATCACTTTGGTCATTTAACTGCTCATCCGTTATCATTTCATTTGAGACACTGCTATTCGTCTTTCGGCCCGTCTTCCTTTCCCACACCAATTCAGACAATCATCCGCCACCCCCTCCCCCTCCCTCCGACTTTTTTTTTGTCCTCCCTCCATTCTCCTCCCATCATCACTTGTCATTCTCCGTCTGCGTAGACGACCTTCGGACTTTTTACTGCTGTTAGTGGACTTTTCCACGACCTTATCTTCTTTCTCCCGCTTTTTGCAGCCAATGAATATAACGAAGAATTTGAAATCTGATCTTTACTATTCAAAACAATCTTTCCTCAAATTATTCTCGAGTAGTATCGAGACCATCCTTACTTTGTTTTACCCGGAAAACAAACAAAAAAAATAAATTAAATGGTATAGCAAATTTAAGCTGCTTCATTAGGTTTACTCCACGTTCCACCATCGTCAAAAATAACAATAATAAATTAATTTTTTGGATTCTGTTTGTTCAATAAATGTTGAATTATGTGACTGCTTTTATTTTTTTCAGGTTTAATTTAGTCACAGCGACCAATTTATCGACATTTATTCTTAGTGAAAAACTCAAATTTTAAAATTTTACCTTCCAAATTGACGAGAGAACGACAATGACAGACGACCAAAGGGAGGAAGGTTTAGCGAAGGATGATGATTCGGCTGATGACGAAACTTTCCATGCTTCTGTCGAAACAGACAATGGCCACCAGCAACAACAAATAAACAACGCCTCTGATGGTGCTTCACTGCGTCCCCCACAAACGAACGGTTCCGTTGTGCCAATCGCTCGGGACGAAGGGGCGCTACGTTTTGTGCCGGAACGCACGCGTATTTTGTCGCGGGTGAACGACGAGACGGACGAATGGGCAGAGCGGGAGGAAATGTTGGCACAGGCGGACCAAATGCTGATGCTCAACGACACGCGACACAAAGTTGGCATGGGAAACACAAATGGACACTCCGCACTTTCCAATTGAAAATTGGACTTATTATTTCACACTTTTCTTCATTTTCCCATTTCATTTGCAGGATTCACTGCTGTTGCGTTTGGACACATTCCGTCGTAACCGCGCCTTTTGTGACGTTGTGCTGTTTGTCGACGGACACGAACTGTTGGCGCACAAAGCGGTGTTGGCCGCCATTTCGCCCCCACTCTTTGACCTTTTTCACAGCAACAGCGACTCCCTTCCCATTGATGAGGAAAATGAAGTGGGCGCTCTTTATTATGCACTTTAATGAATGGTTGTCTCTTTTCAAGCACACACTTTTGCCGGACCAAGCAATCGAATTGGCCAAGGCCGTGTCCCAAGTGGCGACAGCGAACGGAAATCGCACGCAACAAACGCCGCAACAGCAAACTCCCGATCAAAATGGAGGTGTCGTCTCTGTCTCCTCCTCCTCCGCGTCGTCCGTTAATGGCGAGCAGAGGACGGCACAAATGGCCTATTTTGAATTCCCCGAGGTGTCAACATTTCTTGATGTCCTTTTTTGTGTTTCAATGTCTTTGCCTTTAGACTGATTTTGAGAGTATGGAAGCACTGGTGGAATTTGCTTACACGGCCCGTCTACGCATTGCAAGTCGCCGTGTAAAGGAGCTTTACCGGGTAAGGAGTGTTGTGCTTTTGGCTTTTTGTTCCTTTTGATTGAGCACCTCAATCAATCAATAATCAATCGATCGATTGGTCAGACTGCCTTTGCTCTCCAAGTGCCCCCGGTGGCTCAGGCATGTGCCCATTGGCTCGCCGAACACCTCACCGTCAGCAACTGCATCGGTCTTTGCAAAAAGCAAAATCACTTTTGTTAAAGAGATTTTCTCCAGTGTTTCTGTTCTATTTAAAATTGTTCGACGTCTTCTCAGTTCACCACCATTTTAATCGAAGAATTGAACTGTTCTGTTATCGCTTTTTTGTCCTTGAGAATTAAAAACACAAAAAGAAAAAATCACTCATGGAAACACTGGGCATTATCACCATTGCTTGCATTGGGACACCAAAACCTTTAATTGGCCAATTATTATTATTTTTAATTTATTAATGCACTTTTATTTGCCCTTTTACTTTCTTCCTTCTCCAGTAATTTGTCCAGTTTTGGGCTCCTTTTCGTTTCACCTTTTTTTTAATCAATTATCTATGAATTCAAATTTGAATTATGTCCGTTTTTTACCATCTTTCCTTCAGGCATTCGTCGTCAGGCCAACCTTAACGAGGATTCTTTTTTGCTGAACCGCGTGGACACATTCATCTGTGGCAATTTCGAAGCGGTGGCCAGCGAAAGTGCGGAGTTTGCACAATTGCCGTGCATTAAAACGCGGATTATTGTTGCGGGTGCTGATGGCGCGAAAGAATTTGGTGCTTTTTTTTTTTGTAAAACAATCCATTGGCGAAGTGAATTGCCATGTTTCGGATTAAATGTTTAATTGACCACTTTTTCTAGCATCAGGAAGTGACTACCACTCGCAACTTAAAGCGCCCCTTTTGCCTTCTGGAGAAGAACTCGCGTTGCGCTGTATTCGCTATTTCCAACACGGCGCACTTCGCTCGGCGGGCGAACGCGTCGACGCTCACATTAAAACACTGACGGAGAAGACGCATCTGTTGGTGGCCAACGCGGAGGAACAGCAGCACAAACAGCAGATGGATAACGGGACAGGAAGCAGTACAATGGCGACGACAACGACGATGAACAATGGCAACGGTCAACACAACGGACGGTTGCAGGATGCCAACGAATTAGACGATAAGGTGGGCGAATGAAGGGGTGGAAATGGGCTTTGTTGGAATATGCCGAGTTTAGTGTTCATTGGGCTTATGTGATCTTGTCAAGGACTATAAACGGAGTGCAATCATTGCAGCGAGTTTAAAAAAGTCATTCTTTTTTTTTTGCTTTACACATTAGACAACTTTAAAAAATATTATTAATTGTAAGGCCTTTGATCACTAAAATCGATCTACAGTCGGCACTTCATGTGACGGGTGCCACTCCGATAAAACTGAACGGTGCCGGCACGGGACGACTTTCGAGCAAAGAGGGCAACAAATTTGCCTCCCGGTGAGTCTTTTCGGAATAGCATTTTCATTTAGTTAAGTTAACCAATTCTTTTTGAGAAGGCATTGTCATTTGATTTGTCAAAATATTTCCCGCCCTCTCAGTGAATCTCTGTGTTCGTTGGGCAGTTGTTGTTCCAACGGAAGCGTTCCATCCGAAGGCATTGTCGCCAGCGGCGACTCGGTCGCCGGCGCTAATTCGGCCATCTGTCGACAGATAATTTGTGTGTCGCCTACTGCTCCCGGCTTCTGGGTCTGTTTGGCGTTGTTGTTTCACCGGTTGGTTCGCATCAGTATCCATCTCAGCGAGGACGAAGAACTGATCCGAAGGCACCATTCTATTGAAGGAAAATTTTTTCACTTTTTTTCTTCAGCAGTCGTACGAATTCGGTGGCGAGCAATACTGATGGTTTAGTGGTCGAATCGGACGGTTCGGTCGTCTCAACCGACGACACATATTTTACAGACGGTACTGTCGACTCACATTTACGCTATCGACGCTCACTTTTGCCAACGCTTGGCGAAGCGCGATGTGCCGTTGGAGCAGCTTTTTTGAACGGAAAAATTCTGATTTCGGGAGGATACGACCGCAATCTTTGCCTGCGAAGTTCGGAGGAATTGGACATAAGTGGCGTATCGTTGGAGTGGCGACCTTTGGCACCGATGTGCAGTGAAAGGGCGCGATTTGACGCGGCGGTAGTCGACGGAAAAGTGGGGAAAGGAACAATTTATTAAATAACAATGCTTTATTCACCAGGTCTTCGCAGTGGGTGGTTCCAATGGGAACAACGACCTTTCCTCCTGCGAGTGTTTTGATCCGAAGACGGGACAATGGGCCGAGGTTCGTCCGTTGGAGCCGGCCAGAAGCCATAATGGTCAAAATAGGGGAGGGACCGTTCGCTAAATTGGCCACCTGTTCAGGCTGTGCTTCCCTCAACGGACTGCTCTACTGCATTGGTGGCTCCACTGACCGCGCAATGTTGGCCGACTGTGCGCGTTACGACCCAAAGACAAACGAATGGAGCGAAATTGCACCGCTAAAGGCACAACGATCTCAGGTGGCAATTTGTTTTTTTGTGAATGTCGGGCCATCCCCTCGCTTAGGCTGGCTGCACATCATGGCGTGGTTTGGTGATGTGCGTTGGTGGCAGCGATGGGTGGAACTGCCTGGATTCAGTAGAGGCGTATGACTCTCAAATGGACCAATGGCGTCACCTTGCGCGTCTCCGTACGCCCCGTCGAGGCTGTGCGGTTGCTGTGCTCGGTAATTCGCTGTTTGCCATCGGCGGCCATGACGGGCATAATGCGCTGACCAGCGTCGAAGTGTTGGACTCGCCGAATGCACAATGGCGTCCCGGGCCGCCTATGCAGCAGAGCGCACGGGTGCACCACCACGCGGTTTCCGCCCCGGGCATTGGGATTTTTGTCGTCGGCGGATTTGACGGCACCCACTTTTTGGCCAGTATGGAAGTGATGGAGAGTGAAGAAAGTGGTGAGATGGATGGACATTTAAAGGAAAAACGGTCATTTAAAGGCTGGCATTCTTGGCTTGAAAATCGAACGCAGGAAGGCGATTCAACTCTAATGCTGGTTGATGGGCACAGCAGAAGAGAGACGGCGGATGACGAGCTTGAAACGGCGAACACAACGCCCACACCGCGGGGGTAATAAACCGATTGGTGAATTTCCGTTAGGATTGTATTCCGTTTTGTGTTTGTTGGATTGCTTATGTCTGACAGATAATTCAGCAGGATGAATTAATGGTTTCTGATTTTTTCGCGTTTTGTTGTTTCTTTTTATCAATTCTTTCTTTACCTCTATGTTTTCAAGACATTAATTGTAATTATTTAACTATCGGCTATTCTAAAACCATAGGGAAGTGGGAGGGAAAAAGACGATGCTTTTAATTCATGAAATTGATGGCCCATTGTTGCCACTCTCTCTCTCTCCCTTGATACATAAAATCCGAGTTTTGATTGCCACCATGTTTATATGTTTTTTCGTTGTCAGTTCTAATTTATGATGCAGACTAAATGATTCAAACGAGTTTTTTTTATTAGGTGTTTTATAATTTCAAAATGAAAATGAGTACAAAATAGCATAAAAGATACAAAGAAATATAGAGTTAAACAACAGCATCCCGAAAAAATGAGTTAGCGGTTGGGGGAGGGAGGCATACCGTTACTCAAACAATAAATAAATAAACGATTGAAATGGGAAAGAAAAATTTGTAGACTCTTAGCCACATCCAGTTGCATTTGTAAGACTGTTTGGGTCGAAAGTTATACTATGTCCGGTATTCATTATCTAGCGTTCTTTTCGGAGTGGTCGGTTTTGTTCTGTAGCTAAACATGCTCTTTCCGTTAACCATCGCATTTGGTTGCCTTTGTTATCTGCTCGCAGACTTCGTTCAGCTCGCGCTTGAGTTTTCCAATCGGCACGTCCATTTGGCGGACACGGCTCAACAATTCCTTGCGCTGTTCCAATTCCACCGTCGAGGCCATCTTCTGCAATTGGCCCAGCAACAGTCGCTGCTCCTCCAAGTGACGCTGCAGTGACAATGTCTTTTGTTTGTGCTGCTCGCGCAACAAACGCAGACGCTGTTTAAGACATTCTGAAACGAGACTTGAGCAATAAAGGCCAAATGGCCTCTCTTTCTCCTCACCTTTGTTTCCCATCGCCACGCTGTGTTGTTGTAGGAGGGCAAATTGCATTTTGTGTCCGCCTGTGTACACTTTGGACACCGACCCGCGATTCACTTGGTAGCGATAGTCATGTGCCTGAGAAATATTGGACAATATCAAAATTTTACTTTATAATAAAAGTACATGCAAATGCATTTGGTTTTTTTTTGTCAATAGTTAATAAAGACAGGCACAAACCGTCAAGGTCGGCACAACATAGCCTTGTGAGTACGGGTGCGAACGTGGACGAAGTTGTTGGTTTTGGTGATGGTACTGGTATTGCTGCTGGACAATCCTGTAACAGGTCACATTCATTACATGTCGGTCTTATCTCCATCATTTTCTTTTGTGTACATTGTTGCCGGTGCCGCTTGGATTGTGGTGGTCGGCGCAACCGTCGCATGCGGTCGCTGTTGGGGCAGTTGTTGCGCTCCGTCAGAGGCGGCGGACGAAACGTACAAGGTGACGGCGGAGACGGTAGCGTCATCGGTGGCGGACGAAGCGACGACGGAAGTGCTGCTACTGACGCTGCTCAACTGTTGCTTTTGTTCAGCAGGAAAGCCACCACTGCTGAGCATCATCAGCTGTTTATAATTGACAGCGGGCAGAAGAGCGGCGTCACTGGGAGAGATCAAGCCCGACTCGGGGGAAAGAGAAAAGTCCAACGGGTTGTACAGCAAAGGACGACTCATCGCTAAAGTGGGTGGGGGGAATGATGAGGAGAAAGATAGTGAAAGCACGACTGACTGACCAGCAGTTGGTGGTAACTCTCGCTCCAAGGCAAGTTTGCGCAAACGCTGTGCGTCTGCCAAGACAGCGTCAATTTCAGCTTCTAAAGAGGAGAAATTATTTTTTGAATAAATGGAAAAAACAAATTGTCAAACTGAAACAAAACAAAATCCTCTGGGCATATAAATACCCGTTGTACCCACCGTCATCAGTGCTACTCATGTCGTCAATTTCGATGCGCCCGTCCCAGATGGGTGCCGATGTTGTCAACAATGAGGCGTGAGAAGTCCAATTTCGTTTGAAATGAACTGTCTTCTCGGGCATTTCTTTGCCGTCGTTTCTTTCGGCATTGTCGTTCTCTTTTCCTCCTTGTCCATCGGTTGCGCTTTGTACATTTTTAGTCTCTTCGTTTCGGTGATCAGTGAGCGGCAATGGAGAAATTTGCTGAAGGGAAAACAATTAACATTTCTTTGACATTCCCAAAATCGTCATTCGTCCCCCTTCCCCTTCCAAAACCGCTCTCTTCTAATCCTCAACTGACTTGTTGTTCCTTCTCCATTTGCTCTTGTTCCTTTTTCGTCTCCTCCTCTTTTGTGCGACTGTCCTTTGCTATTTGCCCTCCGCTGATGTGTTCCTTCACCAAATCCAAGCCGAATTTGGGCGGTCGTTTGATCTCGCGCTTTCGGCCCGTTTTGCTCATGTCAATGGTAAGCACCACTTCTTCCTTTTCCTCGCCATCCTCCTCTTCCACTTCTTTCTCCTTGTCCGCCTTTTCGGCTCTTTTCCCCTCATTTTCCACTCGTTCTTTCTCCTCCTCTTCGCCTTTTTCCTTCTCATGCATTTCCCTTTCAATTCGTGGTCGTTTCCTTTCGCCAGCATCTGCATTTTCTTCCGTTTCAACGAATTCAATGTCTGTTGGCTCAAGCTGATAATTTGAAAATGGCAATTTTTAATTTTTAAATGCCATTCTTCACCATTTCCGCTGACAGTCTCTTCGGCCTTTTCCCTATTCCCTCTGTGTCTTCCCCCTCCGTTTTCTGCCGTTTTGTCTCTTTGATCGCTCTCTGAAAGAGTGAGACGCCAGTCTGCTGCTGTGCAACAACAGCCATTGCTCGCCGTTGCGCCGGTCGTTTTGTCGTCGGTATCGCTTCAATCGCCGGCGCCTGAACATCGTCCTCTTTATTCTCCGCTCTATCAGGGGACGCAACTGTCACCATGCGAATCTAAAAATTCCGATAATTATGCCAATGGCAATTCCCGTATTGCATTTCGACCTGTGGACGCACCACAACCGTTGCCTTTGGAACAGTCTTTTGGGGTGAAGTCGCACTGGTCACAGTCGTTGCTACTGTCCTCTGCTGTTGCTGAATTGCACGCTGAAAAATCAATGATCCGCCACCGAAAATGACGCGACGGCGTGCCAGTTTTGTGGTGGCCGCATCCATGGTTTGATTAGGCTGGTCATTCCTCGGCGGAGGCGAAATTGCAGTCCGAATGACCTTAAACAAAAATACACAATATTAATTCGATGGGTTTCAGTTTAGTTGAAAATAAATTTACAAATGAATCAATAACATGCTTATTTTGGACAGGGTGATTACAGGCATTTCTTCAAAAATGTCTTGGAATATCTCTGTGTTATAAATAGAAAGATAATGACGGAATGCGTAATAATGAGTAACAACTTCTTAGAAATAATGCGCCGTAATTACCATATTAAAATGGCATGACAATATTTATAGTAGATTAATTTCTGGGACGCGTAAAAAACCTAACATAGAACGCGTAAAACAGACTAGTTAGTACCAATTCACCTTCTGCTTTGTCGGCATGACTTCTCCCGCATCGTCCGCCTTCGTCTCCTCCCTCTGTGGTCGACCTTCGTTTTGCGTTGTTGCGATTGCGATGTCCAATTGGTTGACAATTTTTACACGATTTGTCGCTGTTTTCATCATGACAGGCACAATTCCTCCGCTGAGCATTACTTTTGGAGAGGAGCCCGACTGACGGGGAAGAGTAGGCGAAAACGGGGACGGTGAAGAAAGTAGAGGGGACGGGGAGCGAGCGACGGCACGGACGCGGGGATGGGCGTTGGGCGAAAATTGGACAGGCACAGAGACAACCGAACGGAGAGCGGGCGGACCTTTGCTGGGCAAAACCACAGATTTGCGAGAGGTAGGAGAAACCTAGGAGAGGAAAAATTGGAGCTCAACATTGAGTAATAAAAAAAGTGATTTGTAAACGTTGTTACCATCCCAACCATTTATTCACGTATCGGGGATGGGTGTGGCCAAGTGCCAGGTGGCCCCCCGACTCTCCAGCCCCTCAAAATAAAAACAAGCCCAATTATTTTTAACCGTAATTGGGGAGATTTTATGATTTCCAGGACAAGTTTCATTTAATTTCTCATGCGGCAACTTGTCGGCGCTGGAAACCTTATATTTTCTAAATTTTAACCAAAATTCTCGAATTTTTCCCAGCGTAAAACAAAAAATGATTAGATGCGAATAGAAATAGGGAAAGATTAGATTTAGAATGTTTGTTACCATTAAGTTTTTTTCTTTGGCACCATTATCCTTCCCAAATGCCCTCCGTTTTCCTGTCTCTTTTCTTCCAATTTGCCTCTTTTCTGCTCCATTTTTCGGTAGAGTTTTGGTTTCCTTTTTGCTTTCTCTCTGATTTTGAAATTATATTTTTTCGTATTTTTCTTCCCCCCCCCCTTATTTTTTCTCCCCCCCCCCCTTTTGCTTTTACGCTGCGTTCGCCGTGTGTTTTTGGCACCAGCAATGGCCGCGTCCGATCAAGAGGCGTCTGTTTTACGCCTCGGCTTCTTCCGTTGCGCTGCGGTGAACGATTGTGTGACGAGGAACGACTTTTGGTGGGAGGAAAGGCATCCCGGTGAGAGGACGGCGAAAGTTGACGCTTCTTGGAGCGGGAGGGACGGATTTTCTCTTCGCGCGTCTGCGAATCCACGGATAACGAATTGATAGTCTTGGCTCTGTCAGTAGTCTTTTCTGATTGTGATTCTCTGAAATAATAAGAAAATAGATCGCAGTTTAAAGAAATGGGAACTCTTAAGGGTTTTGAGACTCCAAAAAACCCATTGAAATTTTTAAGAGGAACTATTGGACATAAATATTAAAAAACCAATGGGAACAAATTTGCCAATTCATCACCTCATCCTTCCCCATCTGTCGTGTTGAGTCGGTTTTTCCTCCGTCAATGGCATTTTCTCCGTTGCCCTTTCCCCTCCTTCGTCTCCTTTGTCTAGCGTCCGTCCCATTGTCGTCTGCTTCTTCTCTTTTTCTGATACCATTTCGATGGTGTCTTGTTTCTGCTGTTGTTGTTGTGCAATCACTGACGTGGAGGAAGTGGCACTTTTAACCTTTTGGAAAAAGCCGAAAAGCCTAAAAGAGACAAAATGAAAAAATCCAAACGAAAACATAAAAACGTACCATTCGACGAAGTCGGATGTTTTGTCCCCCAAAAATAGCTTCAGGTCGGTCTTCATGCGAACTTTGTCCTTTTTGTTCCCGACCATAATCATCACATAGTCAGGCAACTCATCATCCACATCAATGCCGAACTCCTCAATTTTGGCACGTACGGCAGCCTAAAATATAATGATTTAAGATGTTGACAAATTTTGTACAACTAACCCGCAATTTTCGCGTGAATTCAGAGTTGTGAGGAACCATTTTGCGGCCAGCAAAACTTTCCAAGTTTTGGGTCAATCAACACCAAAATATGTCAATCAACACCAAAATATTGTATTTGGATATCTAAGTATTAGGTTAAGTTACGTGAAGATAAGAGAAAGAAAAACTCGGTTAAGCAAATTTTACATGCTAGTTTTCCTAACATATATAACGTTCTTAACGTTTCAATGGAGGACACCTAAATCCTTTTAGATTAACTCATTTATTTTTTTTCCTTCGTTTAGTTTTCAACCCAAAAACCGAGTTGGGATAAAAAAGGATTTGGCGTTTTACCGTTTCAATGCCTGCTGGACATTCAAAGCGGCATAAAACTTTTTTCTCGGTAGCTCTCAGATTACTCTTTTAACTTGCCCAAATTCAATGACTTTCCTTCACTTTAAAGAAAAAGTAAGATGGCCAAGAAATTAAATTTGAAAAATTGATGGATGCAGCTTATATTTACGATACTCGACTCGTACTGGTGCAACTCATACAACCCCGACTCGTACTGTTTACGTGTATAAGTATAAAGACTGTCCAACTCATACAACCCGACTCGTACTGTTTACGTGTATAAGTATAAAGACTGTCTACCCTCCGCTGTCTGCGCTACAACGCAAAAAAGTACAAGTCGGGGTTCTACGAGTTGGACCAGTACGAGTCAAGGTTTTTACCCTTTTATTGTAACCTTTTGTAAATTAACGATTTTGCCCCATGCTACATATCTGAAAAACCTTTCTCCAAGATGCTTAGGTAGTTTGTTGGGCTCTTAAAATGAATGAGGACCTTCAGTCTTCTTCAATCTGTTAGAGATTGGGCATTATTAAAATCCTTCAACTTTTAATTCGTCAGTTTTTCTTTATTATGGCAAAACAAAGCACCTCAGCGCCTTCGTCTTCGACAGCAGAATATTCTCCAGCAGAAAGTATTTCAGACCTTTGCAAGGTTATTTTATTATTTTCCAAAAATATAAATGCATATATCCTGTGAGTTCCTCTTTGAAGAAACTCCATATGGCAACTGCTAATTTGGTTCGCCAGTCAAACAAATTGCCGATGTTAGGAGATGGACATGAATTATATTCATCCTTTGCCGAATATGCCGAATTTATGCGACTGCAACGCAATCGGGCCATCATTCTGTATTATTTGATTACCAAAGACAATTATTTCTTATTCCCGTTTTAAGACTTCGAAGGCTCACAAATTACCAATGTCATTTGAATGAGTCTGTTTTGACTGATGGCATGGGTCCATTGATTGGATTATGTGATGCGCTTATTGACCGTGCCGTTAGTAGTGCAATTTCGGAAAACATTAAATTCTGGAAATTTTTCATTGATATTTAGGCCATTTCATTGGATGAGCATCAGCGATCGTTGACCCGTGACCGAATAAAAGCGCGGCACATTTTATTGGGTGCTGAACAAATTCGAAAAGGTGTAGCAGTCCCCACCATTGGCTCTCCATCTGCGGCGAATTGTTCAACTACATTCGTACAACCGGGTTCAGCTGCGGACGCATTCAGCAAAAATGCGAAAGGAGGTGGCACTTTTCGAGACGGCGGTGGTCGTTTTGCGATGTTTGCTGCGCCCATTGAAATTATGGCAGCCGTCCCAAACACAGCCAAAAAACGAACGGAGAATGCGACGGCGAGGCCTTCGTCAGCTGCGATCGCGGGGCCGGGACAGACTATTTTGGTGCCCAATAGGGAAACAATTTATTTAGGATAACAATGAAGGCGATTCGAAAGATTCCGAAAAATATTTTTAGGAAAAAAGAAATGCACCAAATTAAACATTGGGTTTAATTTCTCAGCAAATAAATTTCCAGCAAATATTTTATTTGCTATTTTATTTCAGAAGCCCCAACGGGCGTTTCGTGAACTGATCAACAACTCCGACTTGCCCTTCGTGCCCAAATTGCCCTTCAAACACAACGCTTTTGGTAGCGGAGGGTCAGCGAATATTGTGAAAAGCGGAGGCAATGTTGGCAGAGGCGGCGGCAAAATGCGACTGATGTTGGCAGGCGGAGACGAAGCGGTGGAGGAAAGCGGACAGAGTGCACAAAAAAGAAGTGAAGGGACGTCGAGAGAATGGCCGAGTGATGCGCAAATGGATGAAGACGGACGGATGACGTCGGCCAATGGGACGACAGCGGAGAGCGAAACGGCGGTGGCGCATCCATACGCTGAGGAATTAGCGCAATTCGAGCCCTCCGAACACGGCCAAATGTTGGCTCTGCCCGAAACCATTAAAGTCAGTGTTTGCTTAGCGGCATTTTTTTTTGTTGCTTATTCTGAGTTTCCGTGACTTTTTTGCTTTTAGGATCCGATTCCATTAGAAAGTTTTCCTCTCATTTGGGTTCGTCAATTAAACGATTTGGAGGCATTGGTCAACACATTGAATGGTGTTCACGAGTTTGCGTTCGATGTTGAGGTCCATTTATTGTCTGTCATAAATTATTTTTCATTTTTCAGTTACATTTTAACATTGGCAAAAATTAATTACTCTTCCTTCTTTACTTCCAAATAGTTTTTTTCAGCACCATTCGTCCCGCTCTTTCCTCGGCCTCTCCTGTCTTCTGCAAATTTCCACCCGTTCCGCCGATTATCTCGTCGATCCTTTCCCATTATGGCCGCATATGCATTTGCTCAACGACCCTTTCACAAATCCAAACATTGTCAAAGTCATTTTTTAAATATATATTTTTAGGCTGATTTTCTATTCTGATTTATTTAACCTTATTTTTACCTCCTTTTACCTTAGGTGGCTTTTTCTGCCGATTCCGATGTGCTTTGGCTTCAACGCGACTTCGGTATTTACGTAATCGGTCTTTTTGATTGTCGCCTTGGTTCGGCATGGCTTCGCAACAGCAGAACCGACACAAACAGTGCCATCGATAACAGTGGCGGAAGCTTGGCCCAAATGGTATCACATTTTTTGGACGTCCAATTGGACAAGCAATTTCAAATGGCAGATTGGAGACAAAGGTGAAACAATAATTTCATAAGTAAAAAATAAGTGGGTTGACCTTGGCTCAAATGGCGAAGAAACATCTTTAAAACCCGTAATTTTTTGTCTTCCCTATTTTTGCTATACTTATTACTTTTTTTTTTAAGAAAAGCATTTTACACTATAGAGGCGGGGTCGACTTCCCTCTTTCCATTTCTGAATGGATCATTAATAAAAATTAAAATGTCATTTATTTTTAGGCCCTTAACGGAGCCGATGGCCAATTATGCGAGGTCGGACACCCATTTTCTATTAGATTGCTATGATCGTCTCAAATTGGCGTTGGTCAAACACCCATCGCATAACGACACGGCCCGTTCCGCTCTCTACGAAGTATTTATGCAAAGCGTTCAACTTTCCTTATTGGTCTCTTTCTCTAATGTTTTTCATTCCATTCTGTTTTTATTTCTTAGGTGTTTAAACAGCCCCGCTTCAATCCGATGGGTTACATGAAATTGCTTCGACGCGGTCGTCGTTTCAACAACCGCCAATTGACTGCACTCGCCCGACTTTGGGCATGGAGAGACAGAACGGCGCGCGAAAGAGACGAATCACTGCACTTTGTATTGCCCGAACATATGATGCTGCAAATTGCGGAGGTGCGGGAAACTAATTAAAAAAGGATTTCACTATGGAAAATGACAATAAATTTGAAAAACATTTTTTTTGTATCAGACTTTACCTCGCGAACCGAGTGGAATTTTTGCCTGTTGTGCTCCGGTCCCACCAATTGTGCGCAGTGAACAGGCAGTACTTCACAAGTTTGTTCATTTATATTCGGTTTCTCACTTCTCATTGTCCTCCCCGCATCAGAATCATTTGCCAAGCCCGTGATCTTCCATTGGAGCAGTCCGTCGCTTCGTCCATTCAATCCGTTGCCGCGCCGCAGGAGCGGAACGCGGACGAAGTACTCGGTGAATTCGACACCAACCGAATTACGGCACAACGTGCCAAATTGGAACTGCGCATTGATCTTTCCCGTGCGTACAAAGCAATGCTGACGCTTGGGGAAGGCGGAACAACAGGGGGAACACCGCCGAGAGCAATGAAAAAAGTGGTCAAGCCAAATACATAGTATACAAATGAATAAAACAAAATCACTGTTAAAGCTGATTGAAATTGCAAATCGATGGGAACAGATGAAAGATGCGAACAAACGGACGGACGCGGAGCAAATTGGACAGACGCCCAGAAAAAGCAAGTCGACTGAACTCAAAAAATTGTTGAGCAAACGGAGAAATTCTATTCGAACGATTGTGCTGGACGATGACGAAGAGGGTAACGAGGATGAAGAGCAGAGGGGAAATGAACCAGAGGTAAGAGAGAGGCCTACAATAAGGGAGAGAGAGATGAAAACAAAAAGGAAGGCACCGAGTTGAAGAGAGAGAGAGACTATAATAACGGTAATACTGTGCTTTGTTCCCCCCATTTTCTAGTAAATAAATACAGAGAGAGGGAAAGACGAGTGATAATCGGAATGGATTTCTTCCCCCTCCCCCATGCCGGAAGAGCAAATCTTTGATTAAAAAAAGAAGATAAGAAAGATGTACTATGCAGAGAAATAATAAAAAGAAACGTTTATTAGCACCGCGAGGAAACGCAACGCCGTAAGGACCAAATTCGAAACAGAATTGAACACACGTGGGTTAGTCCGTACGACAATTATGTGCTGATGATGCGACAAAAAACGGTGGGTACTAAAGTCACCGATATTATTGTATCTTTACGATTTTCCCGCTCTCCTTTTTTATATTACATTAGTATTTTTAGCTTGAAAATGGTGCAGCTACCCCTCGTGAGACAGATGCCAATGCGAACATAGTTGAACAAAGTCGTGGAGGTGCTATCCAAGCCACGACGATTGTGAAGAGAATGAGCAAAAAGATAACGACGCTAAATAACGGAGAAGAGATTGAGGAAGAGGAGGAGACGACGACGAAACGAAAGCGCTATTCGCATTTGGACGAGGGGGGCGAAGTTGAGGAGGAGCAAAAGCCGACGGTCAAAAGGGAGAAAGGTGCGGAGGACGAGGACGACGACGAAATCATTATGATGGATGCGGAAGACCGCGCTTTCTTCGCCGACCCGGGAAATTTGACGCGTAAGGCACAAAAACGGCAGCGGAAGAAAGTAAGAGGAGGATATTCATAAAACAGTTCTTAAGTATGAATTATTGAATAAGCCGGTTGTTTTGTGACAAATTTCTTTATTTTTGTCGGAACTTTCCTACAATGGTCATGTTCTTGTATTTTGTTGTTTCTATCGCATTGTTTCGGAAAGAATTTATTTGTTGGAGAAATGGATCATGGGCATAAATAGCGATTTGCATAAAAGGCATAGAACAAAAGTTTTGTCTTGACAGTTTTTTCAAAATACACTGTTAAAGTTGTCAAAGAAATTATGAATTCAAAATGTGCAAATTAGTCATTTTATAACAATAATTAGGTGGGAGGAACAAAAAGGTCAAGAGATTGAGAATGCCTGAGAAGGAGAGTTTTGCTTGTGCTTATCACAATTCCTCGTCCTCTTCATCAAACGGAGGTGGCACAATTGAGAAGCGTTCACAGTATTCCATAATTTGTTGCAGTTGACGCCTTGTAGTCTCATGGGCACGTTGTTCCTGAAAATTGCAATTTATAGAATAGGAAAAAAGTGTTCGTGAACTAACCATCATTAGTTCGGCACGGCAATCTTCTAGTTCGGCTTCCAACTGCCGCTTCTCGGTAGCTGTCTTCTGTAAACTCCATTGGTACCTGGACAGCTCACCATCCGTTGACACTCTCCTCCTTTCGCAACTGCTTTTGCCAATCGCTTTCTCTGCTATCTGTTGACGGCCTCGTTTCAGCTAAAAATGTCGGAGAAACGGCAGAGGGGGGATGCACAATGCCATCATAAAAGGAAGTCGACTGCACTAAGGCGGGCGACAGAAGGGAGGACTCTTCCAGGGAAGTTGCGACGTTGGTCACTGGCACTTTTGCGGAAGGGATGGGCGGTTTGGTGGCCACGTCATCGGAACGGGCACGGCCCAAAGCATTGGAGAAGGACGATTGCTTCTGCAGGGAGCAGCAAATTGGGAGTAATATAGCAAATGAATGAAAAATTACTTTACATAATTAGGAATAGCCCCCCTTCCCTCCGCTCACTTTCTATTCGTCCGAACCATCCCATTGTTTTTCTCACTTTTTGCTGATGCTGTCCCGTTGTAATGTTTGATGTTTGCTGTGGACGCTGACCGTCTCGCCGCGTTTGGATTGAGTCGATGGACGAATTGTTCTCCAATTGATACATGCGACTGACTGCCGAGCCAAACGTCGGTGCCCTTATAAATTGAGTGATTTTCTTTACAATAACAAAATATTATTCCTTATTATTGATATGAAAAACCTTTGATAATTAAATTTTATGATTATTTTTTCAACTTAGTTCTATTCAGTGAATGTTTTCGTCATTTAATTTTTTATTTTTACTCTCAAAAGTTATGCCCAAAAAATAACCAGTCAAAAAGGCACAATTTTGTTCAATATATAAACGAACTTCAGGCGGTGGAACTCGCATACCGCATAGCAGGGCCTTGGAAAGTGCTACTCCACCAGTCTTATTCCTAGATCTTACTCTCTCAGAATGGCGCTAATTCCCTCAATTATTTTGTTGAGTAGGATTTTCTTTTATTTAAATGTTATTTTTAAATTTTTGATGTCACTTTTTCTGGTATAAAAAGCTCTTTTTTGATGAAAGGACCTAGTATATTTTTTCATTCATTTGTCTTTACGTACGAGTGTTTTTTGCGCTCAGTCACCGTTGTCAGTGAAATCGGCGGTGTGTTGTTTCCGCAGGAATCGCCAGACAAATTGGAGCTGAGTTTGGAGCCGTCCTGACGCGGTTGGTCACGAAGAGCGAACATTTGCTGATAAGATAATGGCTGACGAGCAAAAGAATCGGGAGAGAGCAACTGAAGACATTCGAGTCCACGAACGGCGGGACAATTCGGATCTGATTAAGGGGAAGTGATTCAAAGTAAAAAATGTGAGACCAATTAGTCCAGGGAACAGGACAAAATCATGCCGGGGCAAAATCACGCCGCCAGAAAATTAAAAAAAAAAATCGAAGAAATTTAAAGAAATTCCCGAAAGTTTAAAAATTTCAAAAAATTCATGAATTTATTATTTCTAAAAATTTTTTGGAGTTTTTGTAAATTCCTTTAAATTTTTTGGATTTTTTTTGAAAATTTTTTTATTTTTTTTGAATTTTTCAAAAAAAAATCAAGCTTCGAACAATGGTTTTCTTTTGTTGAAATTTCCACGGCGTTATTTCGTCGACGGGATTTTGGGATGCACCCATTAGTCCATCCATGACAAAAAAAACAGACTAATTATTCATAATTATTCACGCACCTTCACAGCCACGTCTCGGGTTTCCGTCAGATGCCGGGGCAATCATTGTGACCTGAACAAAATGAAGTGGGAATGGATGTACATAAGATGATTTGTTTGCCTTAATCTGCGACCGTTCAACCAGCAAAACGGCGATTTGTTCTGTACTGAACGTAAAGAAGGCCGCATTTTCCAACTGAAAAATTTAATGGCATTTAAATGTGAAGGGTCAAAAAAATGAATGAATTGAATCGCACACCTCAACAATGCGAGAGCCCTGACGCAGGCCGACCCGCCAAGCACTCTTTAAGGGGAAATGTAGAATAATTTGAGGCCATCAAATCGGATTTTCCACATTAATTTTTTTTTTTTTGCCCAAAAACTAGATAACTTTCTAAAGTACTTTTTAGAATGTTCATTTTTAGAATTTTCTTGGGTTTCAAATGTTTGTGGGTTCCTTGTTACCTTGCTCATGTCTACGTCCGTGACGATGCCCTCCTCTTGGACGTGGAAGCCAAACGACTCACCCTGCGCTTTATTCTTATGCAAAATGACCTTAAGTGATGGAAATAATTAAAAAAAAAATTGCTCAAGTGAATATTCTGTTTTGTCTCTGACCTCTTTCGCCTCCTCCCCATTTGTGACAGATGAAAGTCGCTTCAACAAAAGACCCAACTCGCGCTCGCTGCCATCGGGGGAGGCACACCACAGCAGCAACAAATCGCCATGGTCGAAGAAGATTTTGACACTAAATGAGTGACATATAATGAAAGACCAAAGAGGTTCCCTCCTCCCCACAAGTTACGAACCCTCCATCAGCAGCATGGATCCATCCCAAAACGGAGTGGGTGGGCGTGGTGAACACAGCCAACCCACAGGGCACGGAAAGGAGGACGAGCGAATCTGCCGACAGACCGAGTACCGCTGGCACTCGATGGCCGGTGGAATGGTCCAACACATCGACTTGCCTTAAAAAGGGGCCACAATATCAACGTTTGTTTTAGGGACTTTAATTAGCGCGACTTACCACGAAAGGGCGGCACGGACTGCAGCGTCAAGCACTGGCTTAGGCACCACGCGTTCTTTGCGTTTCACCGAACCGCCCAACAGACGCGAGGCGATGCGCGACGCGCCTTCGTTGGAATGTGCCGTGCCCGCGTAATTCTCCACCAAATCCTTCAACGCCTCACGCCGTGTACGCGCAGCCATCGAAGCAAATTTACGGGACCTGTGAAAAGGGAGAATTAATGACAAATTTTAAGTAAGAGGAAACGCACCGGTGGACGGCATTTTCGGCGTTGATTATTTTGGTGATAAGAAAGTCATGAAACTCGGTATTTTTCTGTAACTTTAAAAACATAAGTTGCACCAGACCAATCTAGCCAACGGCAGCACCTGAAAGGTGGCATTTGCAGGGATTGGAGGGCCAAATGCCGGCACATCTTTGGCACGAGAGACGGCGACCCGATATGTGACGCCTTCAGTGAGGGGGTTGCAAGCACGGACAATGATGAAGACGTGTTGGAAGTGGGAACGGACGGTGATGGGCGAGAAAGGCAAGGCATCGGGTTCTTGGAAAATGATGGTGACCTGTAAATTGTTTTCCTAAAATCATTTAGCTTTTTTTCTTGCCATGTCATTTCCGATGTGCCTCTTCCGGTACAGTTGCTGTTTGTTGTTCGGAGTGAATGGGAGCATCGTGGACACGTGGAACATGATTTGCGCCGAGTGATGCTCGGTGTAAATGCTGTGCAGTCCGGTGGTATCCCCGCGCGTGTCCAACCCTCCCTTGTACGACTCGAAACCTTTCAGACGCACGCGGCTGCCCAAGAAATCGAGAAATTCTGCAGCAAAAAGAAAGACGAACATCTATCTAGTCATCGTACTAGTAAAACTGACAATAACACACCCTCAAAATGTGGCGAAGAATGTTCGTTGTTGTACATCTGAAAAGGAAAACATTGCGGGCCGGTTTTACACTTGCACAATTTTTCCGGTTTTATCGGTCACCGGTTCGACAAATTTTCCTTCGTTTGCCCACCTGTTCCTCCGTCGACTGTCCCGCCTTGCAGTAGAGCACGCCGACTTTGTAGCGCGTATAGATGGGCTGTTCGTCAATTTTGAGCAACAGTTCCTCCACTTTTGGGATGCTAAGCGCGGGACGAAGACAGCCGAATTGGACCTGAAGAAATAACGAAAAAATGTCATGAATCTCTTTAGAGTGTACCTGTGGGCACACAATCTCAAGCAGTTCACGCATCAGTACCCTTGTGCTCCTGTCCGGGTTGGCCCCGTCGGACAACGCCTCCTCCGGTACGGACACGCGCATGGTAAGCACGTCGCTGACGCGCAGAATCATGCGATAAATGGCGTGCAGTGTACCGGTGCCGCTGTCTTTGCTCTCCTCGCGCACCATCGACACGCAAATGGGGCCCTTTGAAGGTGGCAAATTTTAGCAAATATGACCCGACAAGGGCTTTACCGACGACTCGTCCATGCCAACATATTCGACATGGCTTCTTCCTGCGAAACAGTGCCTGTAGTAATAGGAACCCAAGTCGAGCGGCTCCACTACTACTTTTGGCTGTCGACTTGCACAAAGACGACCGCCCAGGTACACGTTGGACACGTCCTCCAACACTCCGACCTGAAACAGGAGGTTGACATTGCGTCTTCTCTTTGTTAGCTGTCTCTCGCCTCTGCTGCCATATGCTCTCTGTGCCATGTTTCCACCACTTCCTCCGGCGGCGACCGTTTCCGTCCGTTGTTGCTGTGCTGCAATTGTTGCTTAATCATTTGGCTTTGCCCGCTGCTGCTTGTCAGAAGGGTGTGCCGTGACAACGCAATGCGTCGGATGGGCTCATCGCCAAGTTCGTTACGAAAGGCGGGACAATTGGCCAATAAATCGTTGCATTTTCCATCGCCAGGGTCATCCTCGGATGGACTTTGTGCCTGCAATTGGAAAAAAGAACAATTGACTGTCCAACTCTGTGCGCCACCTGCGAAGCACCCGTAGGCCGAGTCGTCTCCAAACTCGAAGTCGACGTGCCAAGTCCCCACGCGTAAGCGACCGACCGACAGTCGTGGTAAGCGCACAGATGCGCCGAAGTTGGGTGCCATTCGCTATGCGCGAGTTGACCGTTGCCAGTGCTGGCGGACGACGGCAACGCACCGCCAGCGATGATGCTGTCATAAATGGTCGGCTGGGACAGCGAACATTGGAGCAAATTTGAGGATGAGACGACGGTGGGAACACCGGCGGAACACGAAGACGCCGGAGTAGGCAAATTCCGTTGTTGGAGAAGATGAGGAGCAGCAGCAGCAGGGGTGGTGGTCATGTCGATGGCTAACTCAGCGCAGGCATGGGACTGAAATGGGCAGAGAAGGTTTTATGGTCGACTCTTTTTGGCCTAGTCGGCAAATGGACACTCGTCGGAGAAATGACGGGTATCGCGGGGAAAGCAACCACGAAATCCCATATATTAGTAAATTTGAAAGCAGAATGACTGATCTAATATGAATTTGGAATTCAATTTCTCTCATTTCGATTTCTCCCTTCCCCCATTATCATTTTTTCGGTTTTCCCTTCTCCGCCCCTCTCTTTTCTCTGTCTCTCTCTCTCCGTTTGTCTGTCCGTCTGCTGCCACACCTTTTCGTTTGTTGCGTGGGCTATCGTCGACTGCTCAACGGCGGCTGATGGCCCCGTTGCGGGAGAAATCATTTCTTTGCTGTTGGTGCACTTGCCAAACGGTGGTCAATAGTGTGCGTAGTTTCCGCTCCCTTCGCTTCGTCCCTCGCCTTTGACTCTTTCAAAATTGGCACTTTTTCTTCGCTTTTTGCTGATTTTTGGGCAGCTCAACTTCTTTTGCTGTTGCCACCGTTTTTTTCACAGCCCAAACCAAGCATTTTTACAACAATTTAATGAAAAAATAACAATCTGTGATAAAAGAGAAATATTTTTTTTAATTTGCGAGATTATTTGAAAATGAAAAACGAAGTCGGAGAAGAAGAAAGGCGGTCAATTGTTTATTGGGCAAAGCACAAAAAGAAAAGTGAAAGGGAAAAAAGAGCGATGAAAAGGGCGAAAAGAAGAGATTATCGGCGGAACAGAAGCTCAAAAAGAACGGGAAGAACACAAAAAAAATAAACAAAGTTTAATTATTTAAAACAAGGAAAAATTACAATTTTCTTAATTTACATAAAGACGGATTTTATATTACTTTATTATTATTCTTCAATAAAAATGGTTTTAAGGTTACTTTTTCAATATTTTGGCCATAATTATACAAAAATGGAAAATAAAGTCAGAAAACCCCACAAAATATGCATTAATTTGCCCTAAAAACCTTTATTAAATCACAAATTTTTTGAAGCAGAAGTGTTGATTTGGGGTTTTCTTGCAAAAAAATAAACTATTTGCAAAAATATTGTCAAGAAAATTAACAATTGAATAAGATACGTGGAGGGTTTGTTGCTAAAAGTGTTATCCCAATCCAATCTCTGCCTGCTGCTGTTTTTCTTTCTTTTTTGTTGCCCCCCCCCCCCCACTTCCCTTCCCTTTCACTTCCACTTCACACATTTCTGTTAACAGATCACATTTGTTTAACTTTTGTTCTTATGAGCAGCAGCGGCAGCAGCAAACATAAGAGGATAAAGAGAAAAACGGGGGGGGGGGAGGGGAGGGAAAGTAAATGAAAAGAAAGAACGGCGGCAAATGGGCGGGGGGGGGGCGACAAAATGGAATAAGTGGGAATGATGAGGACAGCAGCAAGATAGGGGTGGGGTGGCAGAAGAACTCGAACTAAGAATCCCGGGATGGCAAGGGAGGATCGATAGGAAGAGGACGGCATTTTCTACACTCCCTCGCCGGTCCCAAGCCCCGTGTAAAGGCCACGGGCGGACGAAGTGTCCTCCTTTACGCTATTCTTCAAAGAGAACATAAAATGCTTTCAAAAACAACACACTACATAACTGGGGGACAAGAGAAGGGAGGGGGGAGATCCATCGCCTCCCCCCCCCCCCCCCCTCATTTTCCGGAAGAGCCGCGCCACGCCAACTTTTTCTGGCTTTTATCAAGTGGATAATTGAAAAGGGAAATGGCGACAAGTGGAGGAGTTAATGATAAAAGCGATTGACTGCTGCTGCTGGCGGCAGCATTAGCGTCAAAATGGAAGGACGAGATAATGGAAATGGAGCCAAATGGGCAGGGCAGGGCGGGGGAAGTAAATATGTGATTATTCTGCTGGCAGCGAGGATTGTGTTGGTGATTATTCTGCGCGGGGGGGGGGGGTTAATCCGGGCGAGATCACAAGAAAATGTAATCGTGTCTCTTAAATCAAAAAGACGCAGAATTGAAATGGCATGGTTAATGCTCCCACCTCCCACACCTTTGCCCAGCGCAGGGAAAAAATTCACTCCGTCCGTCTTTCATTCTCTCGCGCTGCCGTCGCCGCACTTCCTCGCAAAATTTTGTCAGTGCAAAATGTTTAACAGGAAACAGAAAGTAAGAGTGAGTGGGTTGAAAGTGTACATTTATTTGCTTTCCCTCCTCCGTCCGTCGTTTCGTCTGTTTGGCCGTAAATTTCGACGTAAAAAAGAAAACACAAAAAAATATTCGTCGGCTTCTGACCGGCGCAAGCGGCGGAAGTGTGTGAAAAGCGCAAACGAAAGCAATGCAATAGGCAAACATAATTGGATTTTGGGCGTATGACCTGCTGCTGGTGCTGTCCTCATCGCCGCCGCGCCCGACGGCGAAAAAAGCGAAGAAATTTAAAAGGACGGGAAAAGGGAAAAGAAACGAGGGGGCGGGGGGAAGAGAAGGGCGGGGGGGGGGGGGTGATCAATGGCATTGGCATAACACAAAAAATAAAATGCATATGGAAAAACTCATAGGAAGGAAAAAAAGGGGTAATCTTTTTAGAAATGGCATCGGCGTAAAAGAAAAATCATGGTAAAAAGGCATTTGGAAATATTTCAAAGAGTGCAAATGTGCATTATTAATTTCAAGAGCAAATGAAATGCTGACAATGAGCTGTGTAAGCATAACAATATAAACAAAGATGACAGGCGAAAGGGCCAAGCGGCCCATTCATTGACTCATCTGCTGAAATAACAATTTAATTCACAAAGAAGCAAAATAAAACGCCTATGGGCGTGACGCACTTTTTTAACTGTTATTGTTAAGAGGGGATAAAAGCTTGACGAAATGATTGCATTGTGAATAAATTTGTAATCCTAAGATGCGTTATGACGGAGGGGGTGGGGGAGGGAGCGGCAGCATGTGACTTATAAAGCGATTACTGCGCTAACCTACGAATGCCAACCAAACATGGTCAACAAAAAAGTAATTTTCCTATTTTCATACAAATGGCCCAATCACCCGTGCCTCGGTGCCATCCAAAGTTTGCCGTTCCCGCCGGCTGGTCCAAAGTGTTGCCGTCGGCTAATAATAATTAATTCCGCTAGCAGTCAGTCGGAGTCTCGGGTTGGGTGTGAGATGGATGGCTCCTTGTGCTTGGACCGGCAATGCTCTCCCCCCCCCCCACGCCCGTCCCATTCATTTGCCGTGCCCAAGGGGCGTTTGGCCAAATCCATTCTCTTTCATTTGGCGATGTTGTCTTTCTTCCTGGCCCAAAGCGTGGTGGGGGTGCACTCATCTGACGGCACTGTCCGTCATCGGCGGAGGGGGGGGGGGCGAGGTAGTGAAAAGGAGAGGCAGAGAAAGATGAGCAAAAGGAAAGCTAAGAAGGGAAAGGGGAGTGAGAGAGAGGCGAGAGAGAGAAAGGCGAAAGACGAGGGGGTTGAGAGCAGGACGATTGAGCATTGACAATTGAGTATGGGGCACTTTAGCGCGCGTCCGGACATTTGCGGACGGCTGAAGAAAAAATTTTTTGTCAAGCGGCAATCCAAAAGCAAGAATTTTTTGCCAAAAGAGTTTTGTCCCTTTCCTCAATTTATGGTAGGCCTTTAGCGCTTGAAAACTTTGGTTCAACCTAATTAAACCCATTTTGGTATCATTCAATGGATCATGAGATTCTCGTTAGCATACCAAATAAAAAAAACGAAAAGTACAAAGCTATCGAAATAATACAAGTTGCTTATTCTCTGTCTTGAAGCGCAAGCGCTAAAGTGCCCCACACTCAATTGTCCCGCATGGGGTGCACCCCCTCCTACGTATCTCCGCGCTGACTTTGGCCCTTCGCCGCCACGACATTGCGTGAGTAAAGGGAAGCTGCACCCGCCTCCCCCTCCGGGCACTTCTCCCTCTGTCCGTCCGCCCTCCCTTATAGCTTCTGTCCTATTTGTGCCAGTCGATACTTTTCTGCTCTGTGCTTATGTCAGCTACCACTCATGGCCATGTAATCCCCGCCCGACCATGCCTTCCCATTTTTGTTCATAGGTTTGCCCAACTCAGAACGGTCGTCCCGTGGATCTCTCATCTCTTTCTGCATCTCTGCTGTCACTTATTTAATTCCGTCTGCGCCAACTTTAGGCCACAAAATGAGTCTTCAGAGTTAAGTCTTTCTTATTTTGTTATAAAAATATAATTAGGTCCAAATCATTTACTGAAAATTGGGGTTAATTTCAAAAATGTTAGGTTAGGTTTCTAGTAAAAAAATTAGGTTTAAGGCTTCAGGTTTTTCAGACAAACTAGGGGGTTCAGTTTTCAAGAAAAACCGCATCAATTGCGGGGGGGGGACAAAGTGCTCACGTGTTGGCCCCCTCACTATTTCTTTGATTAAGTGCAAGACAAAATAGTTCAAAAAGAGATGTTTTTAATTTAAAAAAACGGACTTTTACTGTTTTTTAACTCTGCGACTGCGATTTGCGGCGTTTTTTTCCGAGAATTGCGAACTGAACACGACAAATTCGCGTAATCTTTGGTCCGTGTCCCACCCCTGGTGTGATAGAGGTATTGTCAGAATACGATAAGGTTGAAGTAAATAAGAATACCATCAAATGGTGCAATTTAAACAGAGTCATCATTATTTCGTAACCAAAAAAGGGGGCCGACAATTTTTGAGATTTCTCGTGAAAAAGGGTCGACAATTCGCTTTTTTCCGTTTCTCTTTCTTCAGCGTTCAGAAAAGGTTGAGACTGATGCCAAATTTTTTGCCTATATTTTGGAAATAATAACGCGAAAAGCCGGTCTTCGTGTCCTCCATCAGCTGTTCCGGTACGTGGTCAGCCTTAAGCTCGAGATCGGTGCTGTCGCCCTGCAAAAACATTTTTAACGCTTTCAGAAATCGTCGGAAGTCCCCTCACTTTGTCTTTAAGCACAAAATCAACGCTGGCAAAATGGCCTAAAGGAAAGGAGAAAATGCAAAATTGAATTGTTATTTTGGCTAAATTCACCCGACGGGTAACTTTTGAGACGCCACAGCATCGAAATGAGAGCATTATTTGTCTAAAAGAACAAGATTTAACACGCCATTGATATGTCAGTCATTCTTTTACCAATTTGGTGAAATGGCCAGACATTACTCCGCCAAGCAACGAAAATTGGCCCTCTTCTCGCGCATCAATGGACGAATTTGGAGACCAAACACTGACCAACTTACGAAAAAAAAAAAAAAAAATCGAATTTTACAGTTCTGACATTACTTTTGTTTTTTGCGTCCTATTAAGAAATTGTTTTAGTCTGTGTTCATGAATCATGACTTTGATTATGTGTAATCATAATAGCCAAGTAGTTCGACAACCTCTCACTAAGATATAGTCACTGGTGTAAAAAGTGGGGTAAAATTTTCTCGAATTATCAAACTCGATTTACTATTTTTCAATTTTTTCCGGCTTATTGTTGGTTTCGTCCTGTTCCGGGTTCCCCCTTTGGGTTTCAAAATTTAAACATGTCCTTTGCAACTAACGCCGGTTATTTTGACGCAGTATATAAGCTTTCAATGAATGAAATTAACAAGCTGCATTTTTTTTATACAACGACCCAATAAATAAACCAAAAAGTCACCTCAGGCGCAGTCAAAATCTCAAAGAGACGGTCTGGCGGCACTTTGAATGTCTCGATCAATTCGAAGCCACCAGTTTTGAGAGTCTTTTGAACTAAAAAAATAAAACATAGAAACAAAAAAGTCGCAAATGCGTGCTCAGCCTATCACCCTTCCCCCCCCCCGTCCCTTTTTGCTCCCTCACCTTCCGTCGTTTTCTCTTTTCCCTCCGTCTGTTTGATGACATCGTTCTGAAATCGTTTTTTGTCCACCACAGTTTTCGCTTGCGTTGCCACCGCCTGTGGACAAATGGCGCCTTTGCTGTCCACTGGCAAAATGATTCCTTTGCTGAACTCCTCCTTCAACTCGCGCACGTAAGTGCCCATTTGAGAGCGAACGAAAGCGAGTCCTTCGGTGGAGAGAATATGCCGAATTTCATTGTCTTGTGGGCCCGAAGTGTCAGTGTGAACGGAAATCTATGGCAGACAAGAAATCGCAAGATTTTAAGTGGTAAAATGGTAAGAATATTTCTTGCTAAAATTTCGAAAAAGCAGCCCACCTCAATTTCATGAGCCTCATTCTCATCACTCAAATTAAGAATTTCCACGCTTCCTTTGTATTCGATTTCTGAACCAGCAACCGTAGCTAAAGAAAAGAAAATATAAAAAATAGTATTTTACAATTAATGACAAAATTTTGTTTCAAATCGCTTAAATAAAAAAAACACGGTGAAAACCAATGAAATTAACGTCGATGGTCCATTCGAAGAAGAATATCAGCTTGGCCTTCCGATTGTTGGCCGTCGCTTCGCCCTCCAATTTTTTGAAGTCGGAAAATCCAATCCGCACCGGTCCCTTTTCCAAATTTTGACCCAACAAAAGCACTCGCAATCTTTCCCGAGACCATGGCGTAGCATTTTTCTCGACCCTAAACGTTTGAATATTTGAGCCAAAATGTAATAACAAACCAATGCCAATTATTGACGTTAGTGGCATCAGGCCTCTGAAAACAAAAATGGTTGGAAAATGAAAATGAATGCAAAACCTCTTCAACAATCCAACGAGGATCTCCTGTAATGACTGTTAAAAACAAATACTATACTATTTGTTCATACCTTCGCCCCATTTAGCCATGATACAATAAAAGCGGTGTTTTTAGAAAAAGCGTATTACAGTAATAAAATCGTGAGTTCGATTTACCTGTACCTACAAAAAATACTAGGGAAAAATTTTTGGGCATCGGAATTTGTTTTTCAATTATAGTAGAAAACAGCTACACTGGTATTTTAGTGCTAGTGGAATGGACAGGGTAGGGAAGGTTTCATTGCCAGCGGGTTCATTGCCACGAACTTTAGAACCTCATAACTTTTTTCTTACTTGATAAAATTCTGCAATCTTGATACCATTCGAATGCTCTATGTGTTATGAAGCTTTAATAAGACATTGTTAAGCGATTTAATAACTGGCCAAAAAGATTTGTTGAAATTTGCAAAAAAGTCAGAAAAAGGCAGGATTTTTATGAGTTTTGAATTATAACTTTTTTACAAAACAATTTTTTTTTTGATTTTTAAACAACTAATAGAGCTCTTATTGGTCTTTCGAGTGATACCCAAAATTTGATCAAGTAATAAAAAAGTTATGAGGTTGTAATAAAAAAGTTATGAGGTTAAGTTCGTGGCAATGAACCCGCTGGCAATGAAACCTCCCGCTCCGAATAGACATGACTTTTCCAGATCCGGTTAACGGACATAATGCCAAATCCTAACGAGAAAAAAATATTTCTTTGTCTTTACAAAACTGAGACTAGAAAAGATCCTGTGCTAGTATGTTTCTTTTTTTATCAGTGGAAAAAAGATTGCATCAGTGGAAAATTTATCTGCCACCTTTACATTATTTTTCGAATTATACATATATCATATATACAGGAAAAGACAGATCATCGATAATATTACAATAAATTATTGCAGATAAACAATTAACACAAAAGAATTTTATATTGTTCATCTTTTCCTAATTCAATTCGAATGTCATCTACGAGGGCACTTCTTCTGCTCCGTCCAATATTCGACGAGCCTTATTAGGAAAATCCGTCAGAAAGGGGATTTTCAATTTTTGCGAAACCCAAGCCTAAAAAGCGCGTTTTATACTGTCAATCAGCATCAAAACCAACCATTTCACTTTTGTCATTGACAGTCCATGCGCACACATGAAATCCCTGATCAACCATTTCACTCACAAAATTTCTATAAGTTTTAAATTCGTAGAAGCAATACATTTTTAATGACGGGTGAACAACTCACTCGCAAATTTCGCCACGCTTTAAAAATATTTATTATAACAACAATTGAAATAGGCTAACTTCGATGAGCAACATATCAACGCCGAGGAAGTGAGGCAAACAGACCTTGACACTCCTAACAAGAGAAACGATTAGAAAAAGATTGTTTAAACAAATCCAAAAGATAAACTCACCATCTGTGCAAAGCATCGAGCGCAACTGCCGCGTAATGGAGAATAGAAAAAGAGAAACGGGGAACCGCTAACTCCAGATCGGTATAAGAAATAATTCTAAAAATTTTTTTTATACGATATTGGGAGATGGTAAACTGACCGACGACGAAAAGAGAGTCCTTAAATTAAGCAGTGTTAAAAGATGTCCTCATTCGTGAATATGATAAAAACCTGTGAGAATTTGGCTGTTATTCCGCTTAATCCAATAGATGATCCAGGGAAAGAAGGAACAAACGATCGCACGGTTGAAGAGGTCGTATTCTTCGAACAGCTCTTCAATTTTGGTGACCAACTGAAAATTATAATATGATCATCCGGTAATCTTTTAATTTCGACTTCAAAGTCCGTGTCCTTCACATCGAATATCCTGTAATTTAGTTGTTTTGTAACCCATCTTTTGCCATAACGCACATTTTCACATTGTTTTTCGTTGCCCATTCGACCACTTCTTTCAGCGAACAAATTGGGATTCTTTCGCCATGTCCTCTGTTTGTTGTTCCATTTGGTTGAAAATTGGCTCCACAGTTACATTCGTCGACCAATTCATTGAAATTGTAGTCCCGAAGAAGACCACTCATATTTGTCGTCCTGTCCAAGGTGTGGTCATGCATAAGCACTGGAACTCCATCAGCGGTTAGACCGACGTCGAACTCAATCAAATCGACCCCTTCCGTCAATGCCTTAAAAACAATATTTATTAGCAAAGTAAATAGTTTAAGGAGGAATCCTTTCACCTGTTTGAAAGAGACCATCGTATTTTCGGGTGCATTTATGGGACTTCCGCGATGTCCTCCAAGGTGAAAACCGTTAAAAAAATTGGCCACCTTTGGAAAATGAAATGATGTGTGTATATAAATGTAAATTAAAGAAATTAAACACGAACATTAATGGCAGGCGAAGGAAGGTTACGAAAATGAAGGAACAGAAAGAAGCAAAAGACGATGACAAACATGACGTAATAGGGAAGCAAAATGATGGGAACGAGCAAAAGCAATGAGCTTACGTAAGCAGGACGAGGCGACTGGGTGGTCATTGTCTCTGATTTAGGTAAGTATTTAAAAGTTAGATGCCTTCATTTGTTTGTAGGTAATAAACACGTATCACTAATGAGTAGGGTGGGAATGAACGGCACCCGATTCGTACTGGGCCAATTCGTACTGCCCCGATTCGTACTAATTTACCCGATTCGAAATAAAAAAAAACACACAAAATTTATTTGTGAAAATACTCCATTATATTTTTGTTTGGTGTCTGCAAGGCTAATGAATTTATTTTTTCAACAAAAAAATCACTTTCAATTCTATTACCTAATTTTGCAGACACCAAACAAAATATAATGGAGTGTTTTCACCAATATATTTTGTTTTTTTTCGTATTTCTGGGTACAGTGCGAATCGGGTAAATTAGTAATTGGGGACCATTACGAAACGGGGCAGTACGAATTGGCCCAATGCGAGTCGTCTTTTTACCGGTGGGAATTTTTTTTTTTGACAAAATTCTAATTTATTTCTCGAAATTAATTCGAATGCAGCTGTCAGGACAGCACCAAATGGGTATATCTTTCCTTGAGAGAGCTGTAGAGCGGCGCATTTCTGTCCCACATTGGCCCTTCGAACTCCTCCTTTTGAATAAGCCGAATAGTTAACCTCACAGATGTCCTATCTTTTAATCACCAAACACTGAATCCCAATTATGAATAGCGCCCCATTTATGTTGAAATACTAAATTCCAAAAGTAAAATACGAGCATTTGGTAAATTCTTTTTTCAATAATTTATTTAAACTGAAATGATGAGAAATATGCAATAAAAGCGATTATTTCGAAGATCAACAACACAATTGAATCTACCCAGTCAATCCAAACTCTTCCAATTAAGTTTTTCAATAGCAAAAAAAAAAAACAACGAAAAACTAATAAATATTTCAATTTTCGCATCTCAATAGCAGCGGAACTGCTGCTCAATAATCGGTACAACAAAATTCAACGTAATCCCAGGGTGACTGGCCATTTTGCTACATGGACGAGCTTTCCTCGAGTGCACCTAAAACATTCTTTAATTATTGTAATAATGCAAAGAAAAAAATACCTCCAAAAGCTGGTCAGGAAAAGCGTAAATAGCATCTATTTTGACGTAGTGTTCGTTCGGAGTGTCCAAATGCTTCACAGCCAAATGTTGACTATCCTGACGCATAACTTTGCCACGGCACATTCCGAGTTTATCATGACGGAACAGCACCAATTGGCCTACACTCGGCACCCAAAGGACCAAACATTGCTGAGAAGGGCAGGCAGGACAAAAGAAAACGAGGGGGGGGGGCGTGATTGGAAATTGGCGGGCAATACAGAATACGACGGGGGGGAGGCAATAGAAAAGGATCGGCCCGGGGATAAACAAAAGTGATGCTGAGAAAGTGGACAAAATGGAAAAGGGACAAATGCAGATGTGATGAAGAAGGGACAGGGGGCAAAATTCCCTTAAGAAATGAATCAAAGAAAATGTTTGAAATTCATCGGGGAAAATAAAATAAATGCAAATGAGTAGGAAAAGGGAAGAGAAGGAAGAAGAAGAGGAGGAGGAAAAGTGATAAAATTATTACGAATGGCAAAAAAAGGGGAAAGGGAAATAACGAAATTGAAATGATCTTTCGCGTCATCCGGTCGGTCCTCCGCCGGGAAATTTTCCCGACCATCAACGGTGCCAATTTCGCTTCTTTGGGCCTGTTCGTTTGGGCTGGGCGGCAAACCAATGCCCATCCATGGCCCATTCGTCCTCCTCCCCCTCTGACATTGCGCGTCCCACCAAGTGCCCGTTGGCCCCCGTTCGAAAACCAAATTTCTCGACCCGGAACTTTTCTCTTCGCGTTTTCGCGACAATGATTTCTGTTGAAGTCATATGTGAATTGGCAGATAAGCTGTATTCTGCGATAAACTTCAGCCCATGTTTCCAGTTCCATTTCTTTTGTGGCTTCAAGGATCATACGCCCTTCTTCGGTCATATTTTCCATCTCAGCGTTTAATTTTGCAATGTTCAATTCATCAAGAGGGTCCAAAGCCGCTGCATTTAAATTTGAAAAATGTTGTCCAATTTCTGCTGGTATGAAACGTCATCATCTGTGGATGTTCTCAACGGTATGCTGCTTGTCTCAATTCCCTTCCGGGTTCTTCGGCTAAAACACTTCACACCTTTCTGGGACAGAAGACGAACCTATGGAAAGGGAGGAGCAATCTTTCTATCGTCCATGTATTATATTCTATCTCACACGGATAAAGTAGGAGAGAGAAATTGATCTATTGGCTTAATGGCATTTGGGGAACACCATCGGATCCAGGGCCCGATTCCTTACCCATTTGGCTTTTCGTCCCAATTTCCCTTCATTTCCCAAACTGTGGACTCTACTGGGGGATCCAACACGCATCCCTCACTAAACTAACTATGGGCTGTGGCTATAGTATTTTACATTTGACATGAGCTGGGCGCATTTGATGGACCCCTTCTCTCCCCCAAGAAACGCCCCTGCAGACCACTCATTTTTGACCATCCAGAATTTCTCGAACACTTTGAACTGGTACGTGCTACCACACATGTCTTGTTGCCCAGACTTTTACACTATCAGAGCATTGCTTCTTTTTTCTCAAAAATTTTTTACGGGACAGGCGCCTCCCTGAACACGCTGAGTTGGAGGAAACTGTAGGACCGTACCTCACCTAAAAGACCGGCACAGATTTTTCCGTTAAGGTATTCGCACACTTCATTCCCGTTGGAGCAAAATCGAAACAAATTAGAAAATTATAAAGAATAGAATTTAGACTTTTGTCTGAAATGATATTTTTTCCATTTTTTTTTGCATTAAATATTCATTTTTATGTTACGACCTAGACGCTTGTAACTGCCTTTTGCAGTTTCTTCTTTTCTGCTTCAGATGCATTGCACAGCGTGCCCCACTCCATGTGTTGCATTGCCTGGTCAAATGTTGTTGTTACCTTTTGCGGTGACTTCTTCTGTTGTCCGTCTGCATGGCGCAGCGTGCCCCATTTCGTGTGTCGCATTGCCTGCTCAAATGTTATTTTTTTGGTCTGCATAGGGGCAATTGTGGCTGCCTTTTGCGGTGACGTATTCTGTCGTCCGTCTGCATGGAGCAGTGGCGTGGCCCATTTCGTGTGTCGCATTGCCTGCGCAAATGTTATTTTTTTGGTCTGCATAGGGGCACTTGCGGCTACCGTTTGCGGTGACTTCTTCTGTTGTTCATCTGCACTTGGAGCAGCCGACGACAAAACATCACCTAAGTCATTGCACGCAGCTGCAGGTTGTGGTTTGCGCTGTCCATAGAATGTCATCAAACCTAAAACAAATAATAAATGTCAAGGACTGCCTTTGTTGTGTAGTAGTAGGTCGTAACATAAGTTAACTGCAAAATGACAGCGAAAATTGAAAAATATAATTTCAGACAAAAGTCATGCAAATTCTATTCTTTTAAATTTTCTAATTTGTTTCGATTTTGCTCCAACGGGAAAGAAGTTTGCGAATACCTTAACGGAAAAATCTGTGCCGGTCTTTTAGGTGAGGTACGGTCCTACAGTTTCCTCGAACTCAGCGTGTTGGGAGGCGCCTGTCCCGTAAGAAATTTTTGAGAAAAAAGAAGCAATGCTCTGATAGTGAAAAGTCTGAGCAACAAGACATGTGTGGTAGCACGTACCAGTTCAAAGTGTTCGAGAAATTCTGGATGGTCAAAAATGAGTGGTCTGCAGGGGCGTTTCTTGGGGGAGAGAAGGGGTCCATCAAATGCGCCCAGCTCATGTCAAATGTAAAATACTATAGCCACAGCCCATAGTTGGTTTATATATATCGATTGCTCTACAAAATGGTGCCGGTTGGCAGCAGTTCCGTTTACATTGAGCAAAGGACTGACCAAGAGTTTGGCTGCTGTTTCAACCTCCTGGTTAGGAGGGATTTGTCCATTTATTTGGTCTTCCAAAGCACTGTTTAGATTTATTGTCATTTTTGTCTGCACTGGCCTTTTGGAATCTGCTTTTTGCTGGCGGACAAAAGAAAACATTGCCCCAATAATCAGTAATGTTTCGGACCGCCGACACCATATTAACACCACTTTGGAATTGGATGTGTAAAAGGGTTCCTTTTTTTCTTTAGGACATGTCCTTTTTTAGGCCATAACTTTTGATATAATAGAGAATAGAGAAACTAGCTGCTGCGTACATGCGTGGATATTGGAGAGGAACTTATCGAGCTTCGCCTACAAAGGTTTGGGAAATAGAGCCGAAAGTGTTCAAACGGAAAGAGACTGAAAGTGTTCCAATGACTAGAGAGTGAGTGTTCCAATGATTAGATAGTAAAAGTTTTTTTCACATTTATATTTTGCAAAAAAAATTGGCAAGAAAGAATTGAATTTATATTTAAAATATATTGGAAAGAAAAAAAGCAAAGAAAAAATAAATTGAATGCGTGGGGATCCGAAGCCCTCCCCCCCCCTCCCCACCCCCGTCTCCTCCCACCGCCCCGCCCCCTCTCCCACCCGCTCAGAATCCGCATTTACGCACGGATTCAGACTCTTAACGATCTCATATCAAGAAACTGATTACCTATTCGTGATTTCTGACGATTTCTGCCGTCAATGCCCGGTTCCAGCTCAATGTTCCAATTGTAAAGGCACCCATCCCCAAACCTTGTGAAAATCCCGGAGGATATAATCTACCCACAAACCTCCAATTAGTTCACCTCCCGAAAATTTTATCCCCCCCCCCCACAAGTTCTGATGATGTTATCCCTAAATCCCAAACAAATACCGCAATTTCGGCATCCTATCGACCCATCTTATTCAAATGTGTAAAAGTAACCTTCTTTACCCACAAAATCGTAATATGGCAGGCCAAGCCAATCAGCATCAAAACCAACCATTTCACTTTTGTCATTGACAGTCCATGCGCACACATGAAATCCCTGATCAACCATTTCACTCACAAAATTTCTATATGTTTTAAATTCGTAGAAGCAATACATTTTTAATGGCGGAATGTGAACTGTGATGCCAGAAGGAAGCGGAGTGTGGGAGAAAGTGGGATAAAGGACATGGGAGAACCTCTGAAAGGGTGCCCGTAGCTCAGTTGGTTAGAGCATTCCACGGAAAGGAAGGGGCGTGGGTTCGAGTCCCACCGGGCGCGTAACCTTTTACGTTCTACAGAACAACTCACTCGCAAATTTCGCCACGCTTTAAAAATATTTATTATAACAACAATTGAAATAGGCTAACTTCGATGAGCAACATATCAACGCCGAGGAAGTGAGGCAAACAGACCTTGACACTCCTAACAAGAGAAACGATTAGAAAAAGATTGTTTAAACAAATCCAAAAGATAAACTCACCATCTGTGCAAAGCATCGAGCGCAACTGCCGCGTAATGGAGAATAGAAAAAGAGAAACGGGGAACCGCTAACTCCAGATCGGTATAAGAAATAATTCTAAAAATTTTTTTTATACGATATTGGGAGATGGTAAACTGACCGACGACGAAAAGAGAGTCCTTAAATTAAGCAGTGTTAAAAGATGTCCTCATTCGTGAATATGATAAAAACCTGTGAGAATTTGGCTGTTATTCCGCTTAATCCAATAGATGATCCAGGGAAAGAAGGAACAAACGATCGCACGGTTGAAGAGGTCGTATTCTTCGAACAGCTCTTCAATTTTGGTGACCAACTGAAAATTATAATATGATCATCCGGTAATCTTTTAATTTCGACTTCAAAGTCCGTGTCCTTCACATCGAATATCCTGTAATTTAGTTGTTTTGTAACCCATCTTTTGCCATAACGCACATTTTCACATTGTTTTTCGTTGCCCATTCGACCACTTCTTTCAGCGAACAAATTGGGATTCTTTCGCCATGTCCTCTGTTTGTTGTTCCATTTGGTTGAAAATTGGCTCCACAGTTACATTCGTCGACCAATTCATTGAAATTGTAGTCCCGAAGAAGACCACTCATATTTGTCGTCCTGTCCAAGGTGTGGTCATGCATAAGCACTGGAACTCCATCAGCGGTTAGACCGACGTCGAACTCAATCAAATCGACCCCTTCCGTCAATGCCTTAAAAACAATATTTATTAGCAAAGTAAATAGTTTAAGGAGGAATCCTTTCACCTGTTTGAAAGAGACCATCGTATTTTCGGGTGCATTTATGGGACTTCCGCGATGTCCTCCAAGGTGAAAACCGTTAAAAAAATTGGCCACCTTTGGAAAATGAAATGATGTGTGTATATAAATGTAAATTAAAGAAATTAAACACGAACATTAATGGCAGGCGAAGGAAGGTTACGAAAATGAAGGAACAGAAAGAAGCAAAAGACGATGACAAACATGACGTAATAGGGAAGCAAAATGATGGGAACGAGCAAAAGCAATGAGCTTACGTAAGCAGGACGAGGCGACTGGGTGGTCATTGTCTCTGATTTAGGTAAGTATTTAAAAGTTAGATGCCTTCATTTGTTTGTAGGTAGTAAACACGTATCACTAATGAGTAGGGTGGGAATGAACGGCACCCGATTCGTACTGGGCCAATTCGTACTGCCCCGATTCGTACTAATTTACCCGATTCGAAATAAAAAAAAACACACAAAATTTATTTGTGAAAATACTCCATTATATTTTTGTTTGGTGTCTGCAAGGCTAATGAATTTATTTTTTCAACAAAAAAATCACTTTCAATTCTATTACCTAATTTTGCAGACACCAAACAAAATATAATGGAGTGTTTTCACCAATATATTTTGTTTTTTTTCGTATTTCTGGGTACAGTGCGAATCGGGTAAATTAGTAAGAATTGGGGACCATTACGAAACGGGGCAGTACGAATTGGCCCAATGCGAGTCGTCTTTTTACCGGTGGGAATTTTTTTTTTTGACAAAATTCTAATTTATTTCTCGAAATTAATTCGAATGCAGCTGTCAGGACAGCACCAAATGGGTATATCTTTCCTTGAGAGAGCTGTAGAGCGGCGCATTTCTGTCCCACATTGGCCCTTCGAACTCCTCCTTTTGAATAAGCCGAATAGTTAACCTCACAGATGTCCTATCTTTTAATCACCAAACACTGAATCCCAATTATGAATAGCGCCCCATTTATGTTGAAATACTAAATTCCAAAAGTAAAATACGAGCATTTGGTAAATTCTTTTTTCAATAATTTATTTAAACTGAAATGATGAGAAATATGCAATAAAAGCGATTATTTCGAAGATCAACAACACAATTGAATCTACCCAGTCAATCCAAACTCTTCCAATTAAGTTTTTCAATAGCAAAAAAAAAAACAACGAAAAACTAATAAATATTTCAATTTTCGCATCTCAATAGCAGCGGAACTGCTGCTCAATAATCGGTACAACAAAATTCAACGTAATCCCAGGGTGACTGGCCATTTTGCTACATGGACGAGCTTTCCTCGAGTGCACCTAAAACATTCTTTAATTATTGTAATAATGCAAAGAAAAAAATACCTCCAAAAGCTGGTCAGGAAAAGCGTAAATAGCATCTATTTTGACGTAGTGTTCGTTCGGAGTGTCCAAATGCTTCACAGCCAAATGTTGACTATCCTGACGCATAACTTTGCCACGGCACATTCCGAGTTTATCATGACGGAACAGCACCAATTGGCCTACATTGAACGGCGGAGAAAGTGGCGGCTCCCTCAGCGAGTCGATCAAGTCGGCGTAGGCGCTAAAAGGGAATTTTTTGAAGAGAAATACGATTATTGCTACAAGACCTCAGAATAGACTCTATTTTCTGCCCATTGAATTGCGTTAAGTGCGAAATGTCATCAGGAAGAGGCTGAAAACGAAACAGAGAGAAATAAATAGGCTAGCAAAGGATGAGACTAAAAAAATTAATTCATAAATTCAGTTATTTACATGTCGATCAAGTTTCTTAACTGTAACATCCATCATTTGCACTGGCGAAGGAGTGGACACGGAAGTGGACGGACGAATGGGCAAAGTGACCGCCGACAAAAATACGGAAGGATCCACGAATTTTCCTAAAAGATTTATTTCTTTTATCAATAAATAAATAAAAGGCGTGCCTGCCAGGCACGGAAAGAGGTTAACGCCGTAACAGTTGGACTTCCGCTCGCTGACTCGAAACAGCCCCGGGTAGGCAGCCTTTGAGAAAGAGTCCTTCGCAATGCGAGTAGCCGCCGGAGCACCGAGGAGGCGATTTCGCTGAAAACCCGAATAAAATAATTCATTTTATTGCCTTACTTCTGTGGAATTTAGCCGCGTGCCATAGGTGTCCAAATATTTCTTTTCAAGCAAATCGATTTTGCTAAAAGAGCCATCGTTGAGTCGGAAAATATGGACGAGTCGGTAAATGCTTTCCTAAACATTTAGAAGGTTATTAATGCTTTTCTACCCAATTAGAAATTAAAGCCCAACGAGGCATTTGTGTAGCATAGAGTGGTAACTTGAAAACCATAGGGGGCTCCCTTTTGATTTTTTACAAAGTACTAAAAAGTGATTTTCTACAAAGTACTAAAAAGGTGTTTACAAAGCTTGTTGGAGTGATAAAAAACGAACATGACATTTAGTTTGGCCAATTCTGAAAAATAAAAATTTAGTTAAAAAATCAAAAGGGTCCCCCTATGGGTTTCAAGCTAGCACTCTATGCTACACAAGGTTAGCACTCCGTGCTACACAAGTGACCCCAACGTAGGGTAGAGTAAAAAAATGTTGTACGAGCAATTCCTACCGGAACAGGCTTGTTGTATGTTTGTTGAAATTGGTACAAGAATGCATCACATTCTTTGTTGTCGTTGTCCTCCTGCCAATCATCGTGGTCCAATATTCCATCAAGAAAGTCCCAATCATTCTCAGAATCATCCAAAGTCTCCTCAGATTCATCCTCATCATTAGGTTCTTCGCATTTTTCCACTTCACAAACAGATTGACGATTTGCATGGAGCTCTTTTGGCGGGTGCGGTTCAGGCGACCCAAAACGAGGGGACGCAGACGCGCGAAAGTCCTCTTCATAATAGGCACTTAATATGCCTCTTATTGTTAGTTACTAGTAATAGGACTACAGTTTATAAACCAAAAACATAAATCCTAGTCTGTTTTATTTCAAATGGCAATTCGGCCAGCCCGTTAAACTCACTCGCTTCTTTTCTCCGCCTTCTTCCATGTCTCCCTCTCCATGTAAGCCATTGCCTTCTCAAATGTTATTTTTTTTGCCGAAACACTTGGCCCACTGCCATCGGCACTGCTTGCGATGTTACTGGTGCTGGCACAGCGTGCAAAACGAGGCGGTCCAAGAGGAATCAAATTGGGATTGATTTTTTTCGTTGGTAGCGGTGGGGGGCGTCCAACAATCGATGCAGTTGCCGGAGTGCGTCTGATACTCGCATTAAAAACAGAGGCCAATGGATGAGCAGGCACTGGTGGGGGCCAAACCGGCATAACGCCAGCGGCCAATTGTGCAATGACATCCGGGGGGAGAGGCCCGTGGTACTGCTGACGGCGCATTTTCTCACTGAATGAAAGTAATATTACCCCTAAATGCATCAGTGAATGAATTGGAATTCCTAAAATTAATGTTCAGTATAAGAAGGCAAACCATACGCTTTAAGCTCTTTATTGGTTGCGTCGATTTTGGCCAAATTGTCGCGCGTTTCTTCCATTGGTACCGGCTTCAAAACCACCTCACCAGTTGGATTCACCACAATGGTCACCTTTCATTGATAATTAGGCGTTACTTTAAATCCCATGTATTAACCTGGTCAGGAATCGACTCAAGTAATTTGATAACACCTTTCGAACCGCCAAAACCCAATTTGGCTGAATATTCTTTGAGAGACGGCGAGCCAACCCAATCCTCACTAAAATTTAAAATATATCCTTTTTCAAAAATTTATGAAACTAATTTCAGACGCAAAACTTCGAACCTGAATCTTTGATTCACTAGTGAAAAAGGTGCTCCTTCGCTTCCGAATGCGACAAGAGTCGCTTGAAGATAGGTTTTAAACTCCTTTAAAAGCGGCAATTCTTCGACGCTCATAGCGATTTTCGGAACCTGAAGTTTTGCCTCAGTTTGTTTATTGGAATTTATGAAAGAAAAAAAAAAAAAGCAAAAATTATACCTGGAAACAATAAGTAACATTTTTGAGTGTTATTGTTTTAGGAAAAATGTGATATTGGGTTTGAGCATAATTATCTTCCGTTTTGGTCAAATTATAATTTAAAATATATTGTATGTATTATTTACATGGCAAAAGATCAATTAGATATTATTTCGAATATCGAAATTCGTAGGGAGTCACCCCGTTTCGATATATAGTGGAAAAGGCCCCGTTTCGATATGGCCCGTTTCGATATAAATGAAAAAACAACCTATTAATAAAAAAAATAGCTGTGCGATTTCTAATTAAGCAGATATTTTTTACTAACTGAAATGGTGAAAAAAAAAAATTTCGATATATCGAAACAGGGCCTTCCCAATGAATATCGAAACGGGGTATAGCCAGTTCGTAGCTTTAAATTATTCTAAAGTATATTTTTGGCTGAGTAGACACTTTTTGGAGTCGACATTTCGTGGGTGCGTCTATTTATGAGAATTTTGAAGTAGCATTTTGCCAAAGAAAATTTTCTTGCTTAAATCTTGTTTCCGGGTTTTGCTTTTTCCCATTTTTCCATCTCAGGTTTTCTGCCTGAAGCGTTCTGTTTTCTTAATTAATTCTTAATAAATTTATTTAGTTTTCCATTTAACAAATCTTTGTTTTGTTTTTCGTTTTTTTGCATTAAAGACTCCGCGGAACCCCCGGACAAAAAAAACACACCTACATATAATTTTGTAACAGACTGTACTCTATCCGGTAACTGGTCGTCAACCGGCAAAGGCTCAAAACCCTGTTGTTATATTTTTGTGCAGTTCAGATAAAGAGAATCCAGAAAATTTTTATCTTTATTTATTAATATAAAATCGTAATGCTTCGTCATTCCTTTTTTTCCAAATGGCAAATGTGTAATAGCTTGTCCCTTGTCCGCGTTCAATGTTTTTGCTTAGAATCTAATGTATTTGCTGTATTCTTTCTATTACATTTCATTTATAATCACCCGCCTGAAGGGTGTAGTGACAAACCGCTGAAAAAAATGTGCTCGATTTATGCGAAATTCCACGTTCATAACATTTAATAACAAATTCTCCAAACAAAAAGCGAGCCTGAAATATGTCACACCTCATTATCTCCTTTTCTCCGTTTAACTCCTGTAATAACAAAACCCATCAATGTTAAGTGGATTGCTCAAACGGTTAGAAGAGGACTGCATAGAATCGGCCCCAGTGACAATGGACAAGGACGACGCCAAACAATTCGAAGAGTATCGGGCGAGGAAAGTCGCGATGATAACAGGCATTTCGGGCCAAGTAATTGTTAAATTAATTATTTAATACATGATATCCCTTTTAAATATCCTATATAGCCCAGGCCTTTTTAGGATGGTTCATACCTCGCCGAATTTCTTCTCTCTAAAGGATACCAAGTCCATGGAGTCATTCGACGCTCTTCCTCATTCAACACTGGTCGCATTGAACATCTGTACTCCAACCCTGTCACACATGCGGTTGGTTCCAGTTTCAACTTACACTACGGCGACATGACCGATTCGTCATGTTTGATCAAACTGATCAGCACGATTCGACCCACCGAACTTTACCACTTGGCCGCACAGAGTCATGTCAAGGTGGATGGTTTATTATTTTTTGGAATTTCGCTGTGTTTAGGTGTCTTTCGATCTGCCCGAGTACACGGCCGAGGTGGACGCAGTCGGCACATTGCGCCTTCTCGACGCTATTCACGCTTGTGGACTCACACGTCTAGTTCGCTTTTACCAGGCATCGACCTCGGAATTGTATGGAAAAGTGCAAGAAGTGCCTCAGCGGGTAAAAGGATAGAAAAATAAATCGCGAAAAAAATAATTTTAGGAAACGACACCGTTCTATCCACGTTCTCCTTACGGTAGGAAAAGCGAATTTAAAAAAAAAGGGAAATAACAAAATTCTTTCGACATTCCTAGCGGTTGCCAAGCTTTACTCCTACTGGATTGTGGTTAACTACCGCGAGGCCTACCAAATGTTCGCTTGCAATGGCATTCTGTTTAACCACGAAAGTCCGCGAAGAGGTGAGCCATTATTGTTGTAAATTTCCTTTTAATATTCCTATTGGCCTCAGGCGAAACATTCGTGACGCGCAAAATTACTCGTGGAGTGGCCAAAATTTCGCTTCGGCAGCAAGAAGTTATTGAGTTGGGCAATTTGAACGCTTTGCGCGACTGGGGACATGCACGCGAATACGTCGAAGTGAGCCAAATTTGAAGAATTTTTTTTAGGTGGGGAGGAATGGCAATTTAAGAACTTATCGTGAAAAGGCATATTTGAAAAGACAAACACTGTGTAGTATACGAATTGTTCTAAAGCCCTTTTTTTATAAAGGCCATGTGGATGATTCTGCAGCAGGACGCGCCCGATGATTTTGTGATCGCTACCGGAAAGAATTATACAGTACGGCATTTTGTTGAGTTGGCCTTCAAAGAAATCGGCAGCACAATTGTGTAATCAGTGAATGAACATCAATTCGATTTACTATAAATTCCTTTGCATTTTTCAGTTGGGAAGGCGAAGGAGTCGACGAGGTCGGCCGTGAAAAAGGCAACGGTACTCTACGCATTCGCATCAACCCAAAATTTTATCGCCCGACTGAAGTCGAACTTTTGATCGGAGACCCGAGCAAAGCCAAGAAGCAGTTGGGCTGGGAGCCAAAAGTGAAAATAGAGGTGACGAGGAAACAATTAATTGCGCTAGTTATAAAAAATAAGCTGACTTCAAATTTTTCAGGAATTGGTCCACGAAATGGTCACTAGTGACATAGAATTGATGAAGAAAAACCCGATGGCATAAATTCGACAAAAAATTGACAACTAAATGCATCATTTCCAAAATTGTTTGACTGTGATTTGACCCTCCTCCTCCATCCCTCTTCCTCTAAACTTCCTTCCCTAAAAATTTTGTAGTCGAGAACGTTTGCTTTAGCTCTATTAATACCTTTTTATAGCGATTTGAATGGCTTTACATCTTCCTCAGCTTTAAATGTTATTTTCTTTTGACAATAAAAACGAAGAATTTAACAATTTATTTAATTTTTTATATCAAAGATGATTTTATACAAATAAAAAAACAAAGGGTTCTTTCTCCAATTCGGTCGGGATAGTCTCCTAATCATAAGGTAATTCTTTTTTATGTGAATTTCGGTTCGTCCTTTATCACTATCGGTCCACTTCACCGAATACCAAATCCAATGTG
This sequence comes from Heterodera filipjevi, assembly GCA_039877585.1. NCBI lineage: Eukaryota > Metazoa > Nematoda > Chromadorea > Rhabditida > Heteroderidae > Heterodera > Heterodera filipjevi. The sequence continues at coordinate 17,848,842 of JBDPZO010000002.1, read as the reverse complement.
CCGATGATGGCCACAATGTCTGTAGGAAATATTACGTTAACAATTACTATTATGAGGAAATATTAGGCGATAACCTGCGATCAAATGCATGTAACCAATGTCGTGAATTTTCGCAAGATGTGCAAACCCTAAATTAATTTAGGACTATTTGGTTTTTTTCATGTAAATTTTTGAAAATTGTTGCCCTACCGGGTGCTCGGATATAACATCGGTAAGGTTTGCTGGTCCCGTCGGCCACCAAATAAACTCCGAATTCGCCCTTTGGCGCTTCGGTTGGCACATACACTGCCCCGGGGGGCACTTGGTATCCCTCGGTGAAGAATTTGAAGTGGTGAATCAATGACTCCATGCTCTCCTGTAGGAATTGTCCTTTTTAATTTTACGAAAACATTTTTCCTCTGACCCCCCCCCCCCCCCTCCGGGGACAAGACAAAATTTCGCCGCCGAAATAACGCAGGGACAAAATTACGCCTACAAACATTTTTTTAATAAAAGCTTGGTTTTTCTTAGAAACCCCCCAAAAAGTTTTTAAGGTAATTTTCGAAAAAAATCAGTAATTTTAGTTTTTTTGTAAATCTTCAAGTCTGTTGGAATTTTTCTGAAAATGCAGGTTCGAACAAATGGATTTTTTTGTTGAACGATTATTTCTGAAATTTCGGCGGCCAAATTTCGACCGGCCAAATTTTGGGGTGCACCCTTCTCCCCCTTCAAATTACTTTCATTTCCGCCCGATTTGGCGGCACAATTTTATGGTCATCAATTTTCACTTCGCCAGCTGGCATTTTGTTCAGACATTGCAGAATAATACGCAAACTTTCGCGCATTTCCTGAACTCGACACAAATACCTTAAATTGGATATTTTTTTTCTAAAATTTTTTTATGTCCACCAATTTATTATTAGTATTCCCACAACCACCACCTTCCCCCATTTTTCCATAAAACGGACCGATCGTAACAATCGCCATTGATGCCCACTGGTACATCAAACTCGATCTGATCGTAAACTTCGTACGGCTGTGTCTTGCGCAGGTCCCATTTGATGCCGGAACCGCGCAGCATCACTCCGCTGAAGCCCCAATTGAGCGCATCCGCTGCTTTGACCACATAAAAGTTGGAAATATGTAAATAGAACGACAAAAAAAACATTCTTAGAGGGGTGGGGGAGTCAGTGACGTACAAAAGCGGTGTTGGCATTTTGTTTTTCATTTCCTGGTTTGAAATATCCCTGGAATCATGATCTCAGTTTTGTGCTTAGGGAGAAGAAGAGTACCAGCTGGGATGCTTTTGCCTATTTCTAATTTCTCAGCTGAAAGGTCACTGGGGTTCGGCGATGACCAAGTTACGCGGCCCACCAACCCCAATGTCGATGAGTCGCTTTTTCCATATTCGATTCTCGGTGAGTGTGTCCTCCAATTCGTCAATCCGTTGGGGAAATTGGATGCACCAGTCGTAAATGTCGTCCATAAGGCCAATCGGCAAATCCCAAGCGACGCCTTAAGTCATTGCTTAATTATTGAATCAAACATAAAATGTTTTTCCTTAAAATTTGCTATTGTCCGAAACGTGACATAGTAATTGTGAGTATCACTTGGTTTGAAAAATGAAGTCCTTTGTTTTCTTTTCCGCTCCCTTTCCGTTCACTCACCTCCCGGACGGACATAATTCGCGTGCATTCGCGCGCCCGACACGCGCTCGTAGAATTCCATCAGTCTGTCAAAAAAAGCAGTGAGATACTGTTCTTGTTGCAAGAACTTTTCTATTTTCTCACTTTTCACGATCTTCGAACATCCAAAAGAAAGGTGTCATCGCACCGACGTCCAACGCGTGGGTGGTGATACCCATTATATGATTTTGAATGCGCGTCAGTTCGGCAAATAATGCTGCAGAATAAAGGGACAGAAAATTAACGAAAATTCATGTAATTTCCTTTCTTTCAATTAATTTCGTAGCATTTTTTACAAAAATAAACTTCGGATCCATTTGGCACGCGGTGGGATGTCAATGCCGAGCAGTTTTTCCACCGCCAACGAAAAGGCCTGTTCATTGTTCATCATGGACACGTAGTCGAGTCGGTCGAAGTAGGGCAGTGCTTGGGTGTACGTTTTGTACTCAATCAGTCTGAACATAGAGAAAAGGAGCATTCCTTTTAATGGTTTTTAGGCAATCGTGCAGAATGGTTGTCTCTAATTTAACTTTGTTTTTTGAGCTAAAAATTGGTGTATGGGGGTTTTCCATGGCGCTGATCATGAATCTGAACTTCGATTTTCACATAACATCATCTAATCTATGTTTTGATCAATTTTTGTGCACCTGGCAGCGCCTTATTTTCATTGAAAACGAGTATGCACTTGATAAAAAAACCATTGATTTGACCAAATCTTAAACTAGACGGTGTCATACAAAAAATTTAAGGTCATATTTTTGCTCAGCACTCTTGAAAACCCCCAAATACCTATTTTCAGCCAAAAATAACAAAATTAAATTTGAGGAAGTTAAATTAGGGACTCCCATTATGCCCGATTGCCGGTTTTTATTTAAGTGAAAGAGATGCACTGACTTTTCCGTCGCGCGATGAAGCAGCCCAATGTGTGGCGTCGCTTTGATGCAAACCTTAAGGCATTTTTGCAAAATTTTTTAATTGCCAATTGCGCACCTCCCCCTCCAATTTGAGCACCAAACGGAGCACTCCGTGAGCGGCGGGGTGATTCGGACCAAAATTGAGAATCTAAGCGAATGAAAGCCGACCGGACGGTGAGTTTCGAACCAAATTCAGACCATATTCTCCAGCTGAACCTCGCGAAATTCTCCTTGGTAATGGTCCCAACTGATGTGCGGCTGCTCTTCCGAATCTTTAATGGTCGCTCGCAGCCCGATTTTGTCCTCCGGGTCGAGTTGGGTCTTTGAATTGAGCCATTGCCAAGGGTTTCGCGTGCTCGGACCTTGGGGAGTTGCCTGGAATACTAATTGAAAAGAATTAGTGGAACATTTCTCTTCAATTTTAAAATTTGGTTTTTTTCTCGTGCTTTATCGAGTTAAGACCTGATATTGACGCATAAACTGCGCGTCCGGCATCCAAAGATGCAATGGCCGTTTGCCGATCACTAAATGTTTTGCGCATGGAATCGAAAGCGATTTTAGCGCATTCATTTTTGAATGCATTCAAAAAGCAATAGGTTAAGGCTATGGGAAAAACAACTAAAAAATGAAAACATTTACGGCTGCGTAAAAAGTTTGGGCGTATTTTAAAAACTTATGTACTTAAGACGAAAAAAGGTTTGGCACGACGAAATTCGTGATTAGCGACTCCGATAACCCCTTGAGACATGTTTTCTATGAGTTATAACTAAAACAAATTTTTTTTTTTTTTTGAAAAAAGGGGGGACAAACCTTAGTATAGTATTATCGAAATAAATAGTTTAATATTATTAAAATAGGTCAAAATTTTCCAACTAAAATTTGTATCAGTTTATGAAAAGGTGCTGTGTCGAAGTGCAAAAAGTCCGAATGTGGGCGAAGTGCAAAAAATCCGAATGTGGGCGAAGTGCAAAAAATCCGAATGTGGGCGAAGTGCAAAAAGTCCGAATGAGTGATGATCAGAAGAGGCGGGTCATTTCAGTACGGAGAAAATGATTTTATTAATTAATAATTATATTTAATCATTTTAAAAAGACTTTAATAAATAAATTTGTTATTTAATCAAGTAATTTAAAGATAATAATTAAAATTAAATATATTTTTTTATAAAACTAATAGTATATTTTTTATTGATGTTGTTTCTATATAGGCTTGGGTTTTGACAAAAACTAGGGTTAGGTTTTCAAAACAAGTTAAAAAACCTAACCATTCCCTAGTTTTTTCTGAAAATTTTTGCCGCAAATTTTTTCAAAAACTTTTTCTGGGCTTATTTTGGTCGCTGATCACGAATCTTTAATCAGTTTTTAGCTATGATACTGTTAATGCTTCAGAATCCCGGCGGATATGTGGATTCTGAGATAAGCAGCAGGATTCTGGGTGGGTGAGGGAGCGGTTAAGTTCGGAAAAACTTAAACCTAATTTTTTTTTTGAAAGCCTAACCCTAGTTTTTGTCAAAATCCAAGCCTATATAGAAACAACATCAATAAAAAATATACTATTAGTTTTATAAAAAAATATATTTAATTTTAATTATTATCTTTAAATTACTTGATTAAATAACAAATTTATTTATTAAAGTCTTTTTAAAATGATTAAATATAATTATTAATTAATAAAATCATTTTCTCCGTACTGAAATGACCCGCCTCTTCTGATCATCACTCATTCGGACTTTTTGCACTTCGCCCACATTCGGATTTTTTGCACTTCGCCACATTCGGACTTTTTGCACTTCGCCACATTCGGACTTTTTGCACTTCGACTCACCACGTATGAAAACATTAGCACGCGAAAAATTTCACAAATTAATTCAAAAACTCGGAATGGATGACGAAGACGGCGCTTCGAAATGGTGAAAGCGTTGTTTGAATGCCATAGTGACTTTCTGTGAACGAAAGTAACGCATTCATGGGACGTGTATTGCGGTGTTACAAGACGCAGGAAATGATCTTTCATGTTTCCATTTATATTAGTATTTTACGATGGTTGACCCTGTCTTTGAATTCACAAACCATTCATTCTCTTCGTTACGATATTTGCCCTTTCTATTCTTCCCGACAAAAAATTAATTTGCCAACATTTCTTTTTCTGTTGACTCTCCCCCGCTTTGTCCCCCTCCCCTCGCCCTTTCATCTTTATTCATTTGAACTCGCTCCTAAAATTCCTTCATTTTTCACCATTTTGGTGAAAAGTTTCCCCGAGGAAGTGTCCAATGCATTCCGTCCTCCATCCTCCGACGCCAATTCCCCGGGGCATTTTTGTGGATGGCAAAAAATGAGGGGGGGGGGGGGGGGAGAGGGAGGGGCGAATGCTTGACGTTGGATAAATTTGTTGTTGGACCCGGGGGAGAAGAGAAGCGAGCATATCAAAGCGGACTGTCCAAAATTGAGCAAAAGCAGCAAAAAGAGATCGTCCGTGGATTGGTCACAAAACTCCCAGCAGTGAAAGTGTTGCCATTCCCAGCGAATTGAACAGTTAAAAATGGTGAATAAATTTGCAAGTCCATCATTTGAAAACCATCCTTGTCCATTAATTGCAGTACTTTTGGGCCGAGAAGTACTTCTCGGGCACCAGTCTCGACCAACAGCAGGCGAACAGTGCCGGCGGTGGCGCGGGAGACAAACGCCGCGGAAGTCGAAGCGGAAGCGGCTGCATTGAGCGGAAGGGCTCTTTCCGCGTGGACCATCACCAGCCAAATGAACACCGCAAATCGCTGGGACAATTAGCAGATGAAATTGCGCCCCGACGCGAAAGTCGGGCGGGCGGCGCATTGCCAACGGCGGAAAAAGAAAGAGCCCTACTGACGAAGGGCAGCAGTGGCACACATCGAAAGTGTGCCATCGCCACTTAGTTAGTATCAAAACATCGTCCCTACAGAAGTTTGAGTGCCGCTCCGCCGGGCGTTCCCTTCGCCATAGGCGGCGACCGTCCGCAGCACCGCACCTCCACGCTGGGCGAAATGGCTGCCGCAGCAGCGGTCGGCAACGCGTCCGCTTCCGCCATTCTGTTGAACATCGCTAGGGCTTTGGCCGTTCGCGGTTTGTTGATGGCCCACTCTCTGCTGTGCATTTGGGCAGCAGCCGAAACACAGGGCGATAATTCCGTCTGGGCCTTCGCACTGCTCGCCGTTTGTTTGGTCGGCGAGGGATTCTACGCGGTCGTCGTCCGTACAGGCGACGACCCCAAATGGTTTTCTCCTGTCATTCTGCTGTATCTGTTTGCTACAGTGAGTTCATAAATTTTGACACATTTTTTAAGTTCCCTCGGGTTTGGTTTGACACTTTTGGTCGGCACTGCCCCGTTTTTACACTTAAATTAATACTATTTTAATTTTGGGAATTTTACAATTGTTCGTCGTTATTTCCGTTTTTCGTCCTCAATTTCAACCCCTTAAGGTGCCTCCGCTTTGGTTACTGTACGCGTCAATGTGTCCCGTGGCGGTCTCACCCGCATCCGCTGCTCATCCTCTCCCTCCTCTGAACGTGTCCTCCTCTTTCGCCGTTTGTGCCTCGTCCCCCGCTTCGTTCGGCTTGCAGCCCAACCCGCGAGAGGGCACCGTCGGCAAGCAGTTGCTCGGCCATTCGCTTTTCCTCACACTTCTGTTCACGCGTTGGCTGCTTCCGCGTGCTGAGCTCAGCCGCGAGGAGCTCACTCAGATTCTGCTCGCTTACGCTGCCGTCGTCACGGATATACTCGAGTTCCTTGGTCTGCTCAACGCGTGCGCTGTGTGCGCCGACCCGACGCTGCACACGACCGTTTTGGGCGCGTGGACTCTGTCGTTGGCCCAATTTGCGCTCGTTTTGACCGCGAGCCGAGCGCGCAAAATGCGCATTGCTTTAGCCACAAAAATCATTGTCACCACCAACTTCAGGGCCGACTTTCGGCAGGTGCCACGAATAGAGGCCAATGAATCGGAAGGAAAACCATTGGGGGATTTTTATTTTTGGGAAAAAACAGATACCGTATTTTAAGATAATTTGAAATTAATTACAATATTTCTATAGCAAAAACAAAATTTAAGGCATTTTATGACGTGGACATTTGGGCTGTACTTATTTCGTTGGCCCTGCAGGACTTTCCTTTCCTCGCCGTCCGTCTCTTTGTGTTTTGTTGGCTTTGGGCTGTCGACTTCGGCCAACTTTTGTTTGCCGGAAAAAACCTCCTCATTATCATGCTTCAATGCTATCGGTTGGTGTAATACATATAGTAGTAATAAGGAGTCAATCAAACAGAATCACAATTATTTGTTGATTTTAATTTCATTAAAAATTTGCCAATTTTATAAAATTTGGATGCTCTTTTTTTGTTTTCAATTTTTTCCTTCCTTAGGATAAGTGTGTTGTTAAATGATCGCTATTTAAACCCTCCGCTGGACGCGCGAGCACGATCAATAATCGAAGAACGGCGTCAGTCGATGGCATACGCAAAATTTGGCAAAATGTCAATGATGGAAATCGGAGGCAGCGGAGGGATGCTGAACATGAACAGCGACGGTGGGACAGCGGGTAAAGTTGGGGGCGGAGGACATCAGCATACAACGAGACAGCAGCAGAGATGAAGAGAGAGGGAAAAGAGTGAAATGAGAAAGAGACAAATAGAGAGGAGCAAAAAGATGAGAAAAACTTCTCATAGTTCAATGGAGCTCAAATTTTTGATTGTGCATGAAAAATATGAAAAAAACAATTATTAAGTAATGTCTGTGCTGATAAAAAGATAGAAGAACCAATTTATAGCTATATTGAAGATGACACTTTTTTATTTTGAAACCCAGAGGGGAGGGGACCTTTTTGGCTTGGTCGACAAATTCCTTTTTTAATGTCCTAAAAAAGTTTTTCAGTTATTGAGGTCGCTGAAATTGCTTTTGTACCAGGATACCCATAACTTATATCCGAGGCGACCAAAATTTGGGGTCTTCTTGCACAATCAAAAAAAAATAATATATTCTTGATGAAATTTGGAACCTATAATGAGACGGAACAGACTGTTGTATTTTTGACTTGTTTGATCCTGAAAAATAACACTTGATAACCAATATAAAAGATAAATTGGGAATTGTGAGGTCGTTAGCCCAAATCAATCAATCAATGGCACGCCGGGCACACCTGCAACGACTCGTGCAGCAACAAATCACAGTCAATGCAAAAGTTTGTGGCACAATTCGGGCAGATGTACGCCTTGCGCAGCAGTGATTCATTACAAGAGAAACAGCACTTTTCACTGAAAAGAGGGAATGGGAGAAAAAAGTATAATAAAAACAAATGATCAAACCACCGCACCTGTCCTCCTCGGAAAGAGTCGTTTCGGCAAATGCGGGCAAAGACTCCAAATGTTGGTGGGCCCGGGCCAATTGGGGAGCGGTGAGCAGAAGAAGGCCTAACCGGCAAAGGAGCAATGGAGAAGTGATCAATCAAAGAATATAAATTAAAGTGCTAATCGCACCACAAATTCGACATTCCACCGGCGTCTGACAGTAGCGCGACCCACATTGGGGACAGAAGAAGGCGCGTGGCAGTGCCAACTGCGACTTCTCCTCGGCCGTCCCACCATCGGCACTCTGTGGTGCCGCTTCGCCGTTTAGTTCATGGCTAAGACCAAAAAAGAGGATTAGCATCAAAATAGACCAAATTTTCCCGGGGCGTGGAGGCCTTAAAAATGTGAAAACCCATAAAAAATTTTTGTCCTCACATCCCCCCCCCACCCCTTCTCAATTGACCATGCGCAAAAGGATGGTTCGGTTACGCGCCGAAGTTGAGGGAAGCCCATACGGACGATTGAGTCCTGTTGGCCGTGACGGCGTTTGATCGGAGGCGGTTGGACATGCTCGTCGAGCAGAAGGTCCAAGTGTTGTTCATCCAGCGCAACGCTGTATTTACCTTTGATAAAATACAATTATTTTGCATCTTCAAATTGACTCTTTTTCACCTTCCGTTGTGATACAAAGGCGTTTAAAAGCGAACACTTCGGCACCAAACGCAACGATTGAACAGCGAACAGAACGCATTTTTAGCTGCTCAAATGTGTGGCGGAGAACGGACGCATCGACAGTACAAAAAAAAACAAAAAACAAATGATAAATAATAGCAAATGGTACCTTAAACTGGCAATCAAAAGAATACACTCTTTGCTGGAATGGGAGGGCAAACCCTAAAAAGGGAGGACAAATAAAAGTGAAAAAGGAAGGAATGCCTGGAAAGAGAGGAGGGCGCATTGGAGGGCCGAGTGGAGGGAGAATTCGCCACCGCAATTGGACGCACCAATGTCCTGCAGAGAGTCGAGCAGAAATTGGACAGAACCTGCGAAAATGGGAGGTTAACTAAGCATTTTTAAATAAATTATTAAAATATCACTGGTAAATCCGCTGATGCGCTCGGCACGTTTGTCGCGCACTGCGATAAGTCCCATTTGGGAGAGGGGGTTGAGCAGGAAGAATTTGTCGACGAATTTGCGAAGGCATTCCAACGCGACGGAGAGACGGGAGGGGAAGAAATCGGAGGAGAGAATGGCGGAGGAACAGTCGACGACCAAATGGACATAGCGCATCTGACGAGGGAGGGACGGGTAACACGAAAATTAGAAAAAATGGAGCGAAGGCGTGAGATTGAAAAATTGAAGGGGCAGAGGGCGGGGGGAGGGGGGTAAGCCAAAAATGATGGACCATTCCGAGTCGGATTTTGGCCGGAAGTCGGTCCAACCGTCGTTGCCGCTTCTCGTCCATGACCAACCGTCGAATGGACTCCTCCACTGAGCCGTGCTCATCCTCCTGCAGCACCGAACGGATATTAAGCCCTTAAATTTTTTTAATTAGACTAAATAATTAACCTTTAACCGCTTAAATTCAAAAAACCTTTACTTATGTACGTCTAACTTTTTCTAAGTGAACCACAATTCCATAAATTCAATATCATTCAAAAGCTCTAAGTTTTAAAAAATGTCTGCAGAAGAAATTTTTTTTAATTAGCTGGCGCTACTTGTCCCCAAAAAACAGACCTTCCGTGTATGCCTGTTCCCATTTGAATGCTTCGGAACCGTCAATTGGATCGTCATCGTCCATTATCTGATTTAAATGTTTAAATTAGAGGTACGTATGTATTATGTTTTTTTGCAATTACTTGAGGTGTTTTCTTTGATATTTTTAAAAATTTTCCCGCTACAGTTTAAAAAATGAAATATTCTTATTTTTGCCTCAAAATTTTTCTTTTTGATAATTTGGATTTAATATATCGGAAAGTTTCGATGGCATCTCTATTTTAAAGTATCTATCAATTATTACTCGGAATTAGAATTTATTCGTTTTTATTTTCAAAAAAAAAGAAAGAAAAAAGAAAATTTATAAAACATTTATTGCCATTTCATTGTCAGCAGCAGATATGTAAATGTCAAAAGTCAATGTCATAAAAAGAATTAAGACAAATAAAGTGAAAGGTAAGGCCAACCCAAATGAAAAAGAATGCCGAATTGCAACCGAAAGAGGGAGGGGGGGGGGGGGGAAATGAATGGAGGGGGTTAAAGAAAAACGGACGGAGAGAGGAAAGGGGAGAGAACGAATTGCAAATGTACGAAGAAGGGCAAAAATTAACAAACAAGCGAAAAAGAAATGTAGGCCAGATGGAATGGATTACATGCACCTATATATAATTATAATTATATATTCTTATTAGGGATGCTATCTTAAATTTAAAAAGGAATGCCTATGGCCAAAAAAAATGTTTTTAGTCGGTAATCGTAATTCCGGAATGTAAATAAGCATAAGAAATCGGACAGGCCGAACAAGGAAACAGAAATCGGTACCATCTCCCGTCACATAACTGCTTTTAGCAAAAAAAAATTAATCAAAAATTTTTTTTTTGTTGGTATTTATGCCATTTTGTTATTTATCTTTGCCGCCCTCTAATTTCTATTAATTTGCAAAAAGGGCCATTTCCTTTTCACTACAGTAAATAATAATTGAAAACCCAAGTAAATTACGGTAAGGCCATGGAAGAAAAAGAATAAAAAATGAAAATGTAATGTAAGTGAAAAGATAAAATGCACAGAAAAATAAGGAAAAAATCATACGAAGAAAAGAGGGTATAAAGCAAATGCACTGACTGATTCATTTGGCATTGTTTGGACGAAATATTGGTGGAAAAGACCAGCAGCAAAAAGAGGGGAAAGGGGGGGGGGAGGGCGAAAAAGCCCCAAAGGGGTTTACCATGGCAAAAGTACAAAAGAAAAAGCAGTGACAAAAATAATATATTATTAGTCGACAAAACATTTTACTTAAATCTCACAAATACTCTAAAGCAATGGGGCCTTTCACAATTAAAAAATGACAGATATAAATGATCCTTTTTTGCGTAACGGCAATTCTGAGACAAACGCCAATTTTGGCCGGAAGTCCGTTGTGTTATTCGTTAGTTTGACTACGGTAATTGTGAAAGACTCCACAGGACACTGTATTTTTTTTTTTGTATATTTTGTCTTTTGTATGGACTGCATTTGTACCTTTTGCCATTGACCAGAAAAAAGTAAAAAAGCGAAATGAACACCTTCTGTTGAAAAGCAAAAAATAGTAGGTCCCTTTTATTGCATTTGTTTTGTCCATTGGTCCGTCCGTTCATTTCGCCCTCGTCGCCGTCCCATTCGTTCTCTGTTCCTCCAACAGCCGAATTTGGTGACGAAGACACTGCACGAAGCAGAAAATGCCCACTTGGACGGCCGGATTACCTGCAGATAAAGGGCAAAATGAAAGGAAATAAATGCACAAATCACTGACCAAATCCATGCGTAAGCATCGAAAAGTTGCTCAGTGCATCTTGCATTTCGGGTCTCAGAACTGGCTCAGGAACCTTTAAAAGATTGGTGGCATTTTTGTTTTGGATTTGATCAAAGTGCCATTTGCCCAATTTCCCGCCATAATGGTATTGGCATTTTTGTTTTGGATTTGATCAAAGTGCCATTTGCCCAATTTCCCGCCATAATGGTATTGGCATTTTTGTTTTGGATTTGATCAAAGTGCCATTTGCCCAATTTCCCGCCATAATGGTATTGGCATTTTTGTTTTGGATTTGATCAAAGTGCCATTTGCCCAATTTCCCGCCATAATGGTATTGGCATTTTTGTTTTGGATTTGATCAAAGTGCCATTTGCCCAATTTCCCGCCATAATGGTATTGGCATTTTTGTTTTGGATTTGATCAAAGTGCCATTTGCCCAATTTCCCGCCATAATGGTATTGGCATTTTTGTTTTGGATTTGATCAAAGTGCCATTTGCCCACCGTATCCATGATGGGACTTCGGTCGTGTTCAAGCACTGTCATAAACTCCTCCGCCAGCTTCAGCGATGCCCTCAGTTTCTCCACGCGTTCTTTGGGCGTCTCCTGCGCTCCGTCCGCCGTCGTCGTTCGTTTCTTTGTCCTTTGGCGGACCAATTCCGAGGCCAATTGCTCAGAGGGAAAGTCGGACTCAGCCAACTTTTTGAAGTCGCGAGCAAATTGGGTACTTTCAGTTTCTGAAAAGTAAAAAAAGGAAACAAAACAAAGTAATTATTAAATAGTTCAATTCCTTACCAGTGAGTGCTGACAAAAGAGTGACTTGGGAAAGGCGTCGACGCCCGCGAGGGATGGACAGGCCGACTTGGTTCAGTTCGCCCATTAACATGGCACTTTTCTCCGGCATTTTGGCACGTCGTAACATTGCCCCGAGAAGGCTGAACAGAAAAGAAATGAACGAAAAGCTACTGAGGGGCGAGCACCTGAAGTTGAACGATTCGGGGCCGACCAAACGACGTTTGATCTCTCCGACGGTAACCTGAAAAGAGAAGAGGGCAAAGCTTAACGAAATGAGCAACAGAAGAAGACCACTTTGTACTTGACGACATTGGACAGCAGCGAGAGACGGCCCGGCACTTGGGAGAAAACTCTGAAGAGAAAACTCAATTCTGTGATCGGATTTTCAAGGGGTGGGGGGGGGATAAATGAAAAACCAAAATAAAATATGACAAAAAACAAATGAGTGACCTCTCTCTTTCTCTCTCTCTGTCTCTCTTAATGAATTGCCCTTCTCTTCTTTACTAATGAATTGTCCCCGTTCGCCTTTGCCCCGCCCCCTCCCTTTGCTCTCCCCTTTTCTTATCGCACTTGTCATTTGGCACGATATTCAATGCCACCACTCCGTCGTTCGCTGTTGTTCCGCCATTGTGATTCACCGCTCCATCCCTCTCGCCGCCCCTTTTCACCGGCGATGGCGTCGTCGTCGGTGCTTTCGTCGTTGACCCTTTCATTGATATTTCTTCTCCCGTTGGCATTTTGTTTGACAAAAGTGCGGCCGCCAACGCCGCAGTTGTCCCATTGACGGGATATTTCAGTAGCATCGTCTCCTATAAATTGCTTTTTTGATGCCAATATTTTTGTCGTGCCGTGCCTGAATGGCGGCAAACATTTGCGGGTCGGTCAAAAGTCGGCTCGGCTCGGCAAAGGCGCGCTTCAGCAGTTGGCCCAAATTGAGCTCACCGATAGCGGATGAAGCGAACGGCGACTTGCCATTGCAGAAAATTCCGCCATTACACGCGCCGAGTGCTGAGGAAGAGCCGCAACTGCTGACAGTCTGTGAAAAAAGAAGTCATTTATATATTAAGGGGAGGGGGAGGGAGGGAGGGGAGGAGGGAGAGAGAATGGGAGAAAGAGAGGGAGGGCGGGGGGAGGAAAAAGAATGGGAGAGGGGACGGTGAGGGGGGAGAGAGAATGGGAGAGGGGACGGGGAGGGGGGGAGAGATAATGGGAAAGAGAGGGAGGGCGGGGGGAGGAAAAAAGAATGGGAGAGGGGACGGTGAGGGGGAAAATGGAATATGTTTTTTTTGGCACTCTTTCGTTTCTGCGCTCACTCACTTCACTGTCCTCCCGCTCCGCTGGCCAATAATTGCTGTTGCTCATCTGTTGCATGTTGTTGTTATCGTTGTTGCCAGTGCCGTCGTTTTCGTCCGTCGTTGTCGTTGGCATTGTTCCGCCGTCGCTCTCTTCTTCTCGCCCCTCCTCCGTCCCCCGTTCTCCTTCCGTTGCCAATTTTATCTCTGTGCCGTCCGTCGGTGTTGCCGACCGACGTTTACTTTTGCCGCCGCCGTTTTCGTTGTGCGCGAGTCGGGCCCGCTTCTTCTCAAGCAGTTCCTGAATGGCTGCCGGTCTCTTCCGCTCGGCATGTTCAGACTCTTTTGGCAACGCGCAAAAGGAAGAGGAGGTCGGCGAACAGGACGAAGGCGGAGGAGAAACAGCAGCAAGTGGCTGAAAAGCACTTGATAAAGACCACAATGGCACTCATTCCTTTTTACCCCGGCGATTCATCGTCCGCCCCACACTTACCATTGTCTCTCAGTATTCTCCTCAGTGCCATCAGCATATTCCCCCCCCCCCTGATTTGCCCCGTCCCTTTGTGTCCCCCGTATTCCCGCATTTCCAAAATGGCACTTCCTTCCTTTCTCCCTCCCCTCGTCCCACTGACCCCTTCTTCCGTTCCGTCCTCCTCCTCCTCCTCCGTTTTTCTTTGATCACATTTTATGAAAGTTATGTCTTCCGTCACCAATGATGCCATTGACGTTATGTCCACCCGACAAAACGACGACGGCGAAGCTTCTGCTGTCATTTTTTTTTTTTGATTTAAGAAAGGCACAAAAAAGAAAAGAGAGAAAAGGCACTTAAACCGGCAAAAAATACCTTAAAAATGATAAATTTAAAATTGGATTTAATTAAAAATTGAGGCATTGACCAAAAGGGAAAAGGCAAAAAACAGTCGCGAGAAACTTTCACAATATTTCGAGAAAAAATGCGACCGTTCACTGACAAAAATGGGGAGGGAAGGCAGAGAATTTGACGAACGAACACGCAAATCAATTGCCACTGGCAAAATACACCGACGGAAGGGATGAGAGAGGGGGGGGGGGGGGGGGAGGAAAGGGGGCGCTGGCCATCGTACCGTACACCTCCCCTCGAATACGGTGGACGAGGGGGGTAATTTTTTTTAAATATTTTGGACTATTTATTCGGTTATGTTTTTGAGTGCCTCTGAAAAGATCACTCCGAAAATGAACGACCAAAAAAATACGGTGCTCAAATTTCTATCTTTTGCTTTTTCTTCATGTTTTTAATTCGCAATTTTTTGTTTTGTTTTTTAATTAAGAAATACCTCCTAAAATAGACGTATTAATAAGAAGAAAAAGAATGAAAGAAGCAAATGAACAGCGAATGTGCGAATTTTGAGTGTTTTGAGTGACCTAAGGCAAATTCAAAATATTGCCCGAGGGCAAAAGAAAGGCGAAGAAAGAAAGCCAATGAATGGGTGCAATAAAAAAATGACAATGACTGGGGGGGACACGGAAAAAAACTGATGCGGACGCGGAGCGCAGAGACAGGAAAAACAATTCGGGTGCGATCTGTCCCATCGAGGCAGGACGACCTTTGTGTTGAAAAAAAGGGGAAAAACTTGACGAAACTCGGAAATCAACTGATAATAAAAAAGGAAATGGCAAAATGCCGAAACGACCTTTGAAGTTTCTGAGATTTCCAACAAAATCATGTTCAAATCAAAAAAGATGGGTGGCAATGGAGTGAAAGATGAGCAGTGAAAATGGGTTGGCGGATGGAAAAGGGGGGAGAGGAAGAGGGACTGACTGTCTTCTCCTCTCGTCACAATCGCTTTTCTCCCCCGCTGGCGACGGATGGGGAAGGGGGCGGGGAGCACACAAATGTACGGGGGTAGGAGGCGGGAGGAGGAGGATCGAATGGGCAAATTTCGTCGTCAACGCCCCCTCAGGGCCCAACCATCACCCAACCCTTCAGGCAGTCAGTGCCTCCTCACTCTGCTGCTGCTTCATCAGAGCGTGCGTTTTGCTCCCCTCGGGGCTCAGCCCCCGCGGGCGCCGCTACTGCCAGCCGAACAAACAAATCGGCGCTGGGAGGGGAGAGGGAAAGGCGAGGAGAGGGGGGAGGGAAGACCGGCGGGAGTGTAGAGCACCGAAAGAGCCTCTTGGCCTAGCCATGGGCAAAAAATTATCCTCCGACTCGCAAAAACGCATTCACTCGCCCTGGGGACAAACGGAGCCAAAAGACCCGAAAATAAGACAAAGCGCCGATTTTGTGATTTTATTCATCTAATTGGCATAACATTCACCTTACGATTTTGGCACTAAGATAGTCCTTTATCCTCACAAGTACCGTCAAATTCTGTCGATGTCCTTTTCCCCGTGGGTATGGCCAATGATAGTCCCATCGACACGATTGATGATGGGCGGGCCACCGAAGAGAATTTTTTTTTGCCTCCGGAAGACTGTTGGGGGGACCGACTGACAGACTTTGTTCATGGGAAGAGAGCGGCGGGAGGGTGAATGATTGGACGGGTTGGGCAAATACAACGCGCCGGAGGGGAAAAGAGGCGGCAGGGGAAGGGGAGGGAACGAGGCTCAACCGATGTGACGGACGGACGAAGCGGCCAAACGATGGGACGGGCGAGGCGGGACCATTCTGCGCCGTAGGGCGTCGAGAAATATTGGGGGAATGTCGTCACTTTTGTGAATGAATGGGTGGGGAGGGGACAACAATATCATCACAATGTGTTGGGCAACAAAACAGCGCAAAACATTTGGTGGGGGAAAAAAGCGAAAAAGCCGCGGGGGAAAGAAAGAGGCATTTGTGGTCGGCTTAAAAGAAAACTGCTGATGCAAAAAAGGAGACAAAAAAAAACAGCTGAACAACACGAATTCGAAGTTATCGTTTATACGGTAAGGGAAGATACCGTAGGAAAATTACAGTTAAGCATCTCCGTAATATAAAATTAAAAGGCATTTGTTTTCAGAATGTTAATAGGCTTTGTAGGAACAAACATAACCACACATATATTAACTCCAATCCAAAAAAATGTTACTGACCCTTAGGTGGAAAGATGGAAGCGATAAGGGGGGGGGGGGGAAAGGGGGAAAAGGGGGCCTTCTCCCCCCGGGGCGGTTCAAAACGACGCCTCAGGGTAAACCAACGAAGGAACTCCCCCAAAAGCGAGGTTATGTCCCCAGCGAAGGCGAACATACGAATAAATATCGTAGAAAAGGAAAAAAGAGAGAGTGGAGAGTTCACTTTCCTTCCGCCCACCGCCAAAAAAAAAGAGTTAACGTCAAACGCACCGATCGCGCGCTGATCAGCTGTTTGAATGAATGGTGTAACGAAAGGAAAAACAGCACGAAAGAGACAGAAACGAATCGGTGGCACAAAAAATGAAATACCCCCAAAATTCACCGACACTTCCCATCCCATGGCAAAGCACAAAAGGGCTTTTTGGCAATGTGCGACGATAATATTCGTCTACAAGATCAGCCGGGAGAGGGGGGGGGGGGGTGTCTTCTGTTTTTGCCTTTGTTTTGACTGATCGTCCGTCCGTTGCCGCTGGGGTTGGCCCCAAGGGAATGGTCCCAATGGCTGGCGGAGCGGGGGGCACTGTGCGCTTCGCCCCGGGCGCTGAGCTGACGATGGGACGGGGATGGCCTGTCTCGTCGGTTCGGTCGGTCGGTCCCTTCCAATCGATTGCCTGCGGGGGCGGACATTCGCCCCTCACCAATCTCTTCCCATTCCCTTCCCGACAACACATAAAAGGGAATTTCGTTGGTGTGGTGGGAGGGGGGCGGGGACAACTGGGCCCACCCCCCCCCCCCCCGCCTCTCCAGGGGGGGGAGGGGCTGTGTTTGCCGACCGTGGTCCCTCCAGCAAAGCAATGGAGCGGAGGAAAACCCCTGCGGCGACGGAAAGGTAGGCAAGTACGGACCGTCACCTGAGGGGATGAGGGGAGAAGAAAGATTGGGAGGGACCAAGGCCCTGCCCAAGCCACCGAATTCACTCTTTTTGCGCTTTCTGTGTGAGTGAGTGAGGGAATGGCGAGGAAGGGAAAAGGTCGCGGGGACCTCTCCACCCCGAGGGCATACAGTCAGAGCAACTTTCACTCCCTCGGGGGAAGAGTGCGCAAATTGAGGCGAGGGACATGGCGGAGGGGGAGGGAGGATTGGAAGAATGGACGAAACATCTCAAAGGGTGGGGGGGCAGCCAAAGGCCATTTGCGTTTGGACTGGGAGGAAGGACAATGAAAATTTTCGCCCTATGGCGACACGCAGCGGAAGACGTACAAAATTTTGTCAGAACATGGCTCTAAGCGAATAGCGGTGACAAATTTATCCAACACCACCAAAATTTCCGAAAATTGTAAAGATCGTTCATTATTTGGAGAAAAAAGCCAAATAATGCAGTAAGAATTCTCTCGTCAAACAAAAGAAAACACTTATGTTCATCTCCGATTCTTTTTGGTGCTGCTTCCGCTGGGCAATTCATCCTCTTCCGTTGCCTTTCTTTTGGCCGATGACGATGCCGTGGTTTGAAGCAATTCCCCCAGTCCGAAAATGTCCTCCTCCTCACGTTGCTCAAACTGTAACAGGAGAACTACCAATTATACGATAATTTAATAGACAATGGAAATCATTCATAGCATTCTCTTAATTTGCCTGTGCCTAAACCCTAACACAAAAACCGACCTGAACAGGTCCGCTGCGTTGTCCGCCCTCCTTCCCGCCGCCTCCCTCCGCTCCGGAAAAGCCTTTGTCCGGCACAAATCGATTGGTGCTGATAATTCGGTCCAAGTCGGCCCCGTAAATGCTGCTGTCAATATCCTTGCCTGCATTTAAACAGGTTTCATGACCAACGATTTTTGGTTGAAAAATTTACGAGGTCGGTAAATGTGTTGCTGAATGCCATCCTGAGGGACGCCACGGCTTGTCGTAGGCGGCGTACGTCTCGTCATCGATACCACCGCTGTCGAGACCCTGGTAAAGGAAAAGGTACTGTATAACATCACATCCCTGTAGTTTTGTATTATTATATTTGTATACCGCGCTTTGGTTGAAGAGACGCGAGTCGAATTGCGTTTCTCCGCTCTCACGCGCGCGCGAGTCGGGCAGTCCGAGTGCTATCTTTTCGCTGATGTCGCGCTCTTTGTCTCGCTTCAATTTCTCAAGTTTGTCCGGTCGCGAACGCGCGATGTTCCTGTCCCGTCGGTGGTCCTCAATGCGATCGCGTCGGATCATTTCGCGCTCTTTGGCCTCTTCCAACGCGTTGACATCGTCTTCCTCCGTTTTCTTCAGTGCTTGTGCACGGGCCAACCTGAAAAATGAATGAATGAGCAGACGAAACCAATTGTCCACCAAATGATTGCTGACCTGGCATTTTGAGCTAACTCTCGCATTCGCTTTTCCTGCTCCGTCTTTTTGTTCTGCGCTATGCGTCGCTCCATCTGAGCACGGGTTTCCACCGCCTCGCGTGCCTTTCTTTCCGCAATGCTCAACGCCTCAGCCATTTTGGCAAAATTTTCATTGATGTGCACTTAAAAATGTCCTCACGATTAATCTTTTTTGTTGTCCCTTTTTTCTGGTCAAGTCAATCAATAATTGTTTTCACTCTTCTGTTGCTTTTGCTCACCTTGTTGCAATCCGCGCCCATCCGCCGCCAATCGCTTGTCCAATGCTACCGTGTACCCTTTGGGGTTCTTCCAATTGGAAATGCATGGCGGAATTTTCCAGTCAGCCTGTTCTTTTGCGCTCACCTTAAACCCAAAAGGGCAATGATATGAATTTTGAACGAGGAAGAAAAATGCCAAGGAAATCTAAGGAAATCGTGGGTTGACCAAATAGCATTTTCAAAATCCACCCTGAACAGAAAACGCACTTTCCTCGTCGGCGAATGCATCACCGGCGCCGGCGGAGAGGGTGGGGCACGTGGGATCTTCTGATTGATTCTAAATGATTTTAAAGGCGTTTATTAGGCATTAATGCTTCGGTTGGCTAACTGAAAACGCGGCGGTTCCATCGGATCCTTTTGCTCCTCCACCAAACGAATGATTCGCTGTTGAGCCCCGCCCGCGTTGATACCCGACTGTTGGCTGGGCGTGTAGCGAATGTATTGGGCGGGCGCCGTCTTTTTGGCGTGCTGAACGGGCAATGCAGCGGCAATCTAAAAAAAAATAAAGAAAAAATTCAAAAATCTCTGTTTGGCACTTCTACCTTTGCCGTGGTGATTTTCTCCAGTGCCAATCGCGTCGCTTCGGTGGTCTCCTGAACTTCGTCGTCGTTTGGCTTATGAAATGATTCGTCCTCCTCGTCAATTATTTTCGCCTTCATGTCCGTAAGGCGGGAATGGACAATCTAAAAAGGGCACTTTTTGCCTTTCTCTTCAGTAGTCTCTTGGTCTCACTTTGTCATTTCCGTGTCCAATGCGTGCGATTTCGTCAAATCGCAATTTTCCCTCTTCGTCGAATTGCAATGCGACCGTTTTGTCTTTATTTCGTCCAATTGCGCGTTCCATACCCATGCCTAAATAGAGAAAACAATAATTTACGACAAAATTAAGACTTCTAAAAACCGAGTGGAAATTGTGCTACGTGAATTTCCGGAAAGGCACCTCCATCGCCAAAATCCTTAATTAAGTATGCATTAAAATATCCAAGTTGATTAGCCCAGCATTTAAATATACATTAGTTATTTATCAAATATAATGGGAACCTCAGCAGTTCGTGGCACAAATCCCTTGCGACGTCCATAAGGTGGCGGTTCTTTGATCGCCACTGCTTTTGACACTGCGCTATGGTTAATGGCCATCTAAAAAAGGGGGAATACTTTCATAAACAGTTCAAGAAATAAATAATTTTAATTATAGGATTTTGGGCAATCCCGCAGAATGGAGGTTTCTAATCGAACTTTGTTATTTTGAGCTAGAATTTGGTATATGAGGGTTTTCCGGTGTGCCGAATTTGGAAATCCTAACCTCATGGCCTTTGAACCACGGGTCACGAGTGACCAAATTGGCCCATTCGTCCTTCCCTTCAAGTTGCACAGGAGTAGGTAATATTCTGCAAGCAGTTTTTACAAGAAAATTCATTAACAAAATGGAAAAACTTACTCTGTCAGCTTAATTGATGACATTTTAACAATAAAAAATATTCTTCGGAATCTGTGGAATTGAAAAAATAATTAAGAACTGGAAAACATAATCATAAAAATTAATCTATGATATAACGATTAGTGATGTTTGGACTTTTTGTGCCTAAATTCTAGACCCGGACGGGAACGAGGCCCCGGCAAAGCGGGGATTTTTGCCCCGGTTTCCCCGTTCCCGGGTCATCGTCGGTCCCCGTTCCCGGTCAATTGGACCGGGGAAAACGGGGTTAATTTTCCCATTGATGCGCCCTGATTCTTGAAAAAAATCCTCAAAAAAGTCATTTTTTGTGACTAATTTTTTACCAAAACACACTCAAATTTCAAAAATTTCACCGGTGCCGCCTATCGGCACCGCCGGCCATTAAAATATCGAGGGTTTTAAACTTTATTTCGGGATCACATAAGTCGAGATACAGAAAATGCTTACCGCAAAAAAGAAATTTCGCGAAAAAAATAATTTGGCGAAAATACACAAGATTTGGGTAAATTTCGAAAATTCCCGTTCCCGGCCGGGGCCCCGGTCAAAATTTTGGACCGGGAGCGGGTGCCCCGGAAAAATACTAAATTTCGTAATAATGATTGAATTCCAACCCCGCTCCTCTTTTCTTTGATTTCTTAATTTATTTGGCATTTTGTTCTTTTTACGAAGTCAGTTACTGTAAAGCTTCCAGCAATTTATTCGCTATTAAATACGAGCACCGCTCCCCTCTTCATGGCGCCATGACGATTCGTCAGGATTCTACATTTCGTCCGGATACGCTTCGTCCGTCCGCACAGCAAAAAAGTGCCAGAAAAGATAAAAAAAATTTTGTTTACCAAAACAAATATGTAGGTAGTTTTATATTCTGTTGGGCGGACGAATCGTCTTCCGGACGATTCGTATTGCCCCGCTCTTCTTTTCCAAGATTGAATTTGGATAGTAATAAAGGAAGGTTAGCTTTGGGGAATATTTAACAATTTTCCCATAAAAACCGGGACGGCCTCGCTAGGGTCCCGCTCCCATCCGGTCGCTCTCTGTCTTTATCTCTATTTAAGTTCCACTAAAATCGCTTTTCAGTTCTTTCTTCCTCCCTCCCTATCTCTCTCTCCCAAAATCTCTCTTTCTTTAATTTTCTTTTGTCTTTCTCGCCTTGTTAGCAATTTATTTAATTCTTTCTTCTCTGTTGGCATTATGGATTAAATTTTGGGAGCGAATTCAGTGAAAAAAAAAATTGTGACGGAATGACTTGGCACAAAAATTTTATTTAATAAGACAGTACAAAAAAGGCAAAAAAACATTTCAAATGCTAATAAAAAGATTCGAACCCGCGATTCGATAATAAAAAACGTATTTTCCCACTTGGTACCTAAATGATTATTCGGTTTAAAAAATAAACATTGACTCATTCCGACCTTTTCACTCAAAATTAGCGCACTAAATTTTGTCCGTCCTCCCAATTCGTCATTTTGTCGATGCAAAACAATTCTATGCGAAATGCCTTTGATCCACGCATTTCCAAGTGCCGGGGTCGGATAACCGCGCCAGTCCACCAAATGATTGGTCGTCACGATGGTCGCTCCATAAAGTGCGCAAAGTTCTTTCAGTGTGGCGAGAATTTGCTTCAACTGACGCGGTCCTTATCGAGGGGAGCGTAAGAAATTAAGTCTCGAACCAAGTTAATTGATGGTAACCATCATCAGTGTTATTGTCGTCAAAAATATCGTAAAGGATGGCGCCAATTTTGTTAACAATGATAAAAGGGACAAAGCGAAGGACATCCGCAATTTTCTTAAAAAACATAATTAATACACTATGTTATATGTTGTAAAACAGCGCCATCTCATCACAATACCTTCACTTCTGACACACACTGTTCAAATTCTTCAGAGAGCGAAACACGCGCATAATACACTCTGTCCAAATGTCCAACGAGCGCTTTTTCCTTTAAAAACTTTTATTTGTTTTTACTGTATTTTTTCATTTTGTTTTACGTTTCCCTTCAATTGCGGCTCTTTGTTCACCAAAATTTGTCTTAGCCGTTCGATTCGGAAGCTACCGTTAAAGTCCAAAATCACGGCCCGATATTTTGCTGATTTGCTTTCACACAACAACAGCTCCGCCACCAAAGTCATCGCCAACTGTTGTCATTAATTATGGGATGTCACTCAAAATCTTCCTCAGTGTCAATGAAATATTTTTGTAGTGCTTTTAGATTGTCATTCTTATGCGGATTTACCTACCATATTTTATTTTTCTACCATTTTTAGTTGTCTTCTTTTTTCGACCCCCTCCCCCCTGTCGACCTGCAATTTGCCGGTCGATTCTCTGCCCACAATTTCGACCACATTGCCCGGTACAATGGCATTTAAAGAATCGAATTGAGCGTGACCGGTACGAAAGGAAAGCGAAGGGTGACCGAGACGCATCAACCAACCGAGTGCAGTCTCTTCTTGGAAATGCACTTCTTCTTGGGACATTCGGATGGAAGGCAATTCTTTTTGTTGTGTTGATTAAAGATTTATGCCATCAAATGAATTACTTGTTACAATGTTTTTCAATTGTTTGTTTTAAATTAATAATAAAATGGGAAATCACAATTAAAATTTATGCTCCTATTGGGACGATCAGATGATCAGCAGCGATGAGTTGGTATTTCTGCACAAATTTGGTGAAGCGTTGGCACAGAGCGCTCTCTTCCTGAAAAATGAAACAATTAGCAACGCAAAACCCAAAAATTTTTCAATAGAAAAAGACTGACAAATAAAAGAAAAAAATATAGTCTTTGAAAAAAGCAATCACTTCAAATGTGTCAAAAATCTGACGGTGATGGAAATACGCGTGCGAAAAAATTCGGTAAAGTCGTCGGCACACCGAGCCAATTTTGGCGATGGACGATTCTTTGATGGTGGTCCTGCTGGGGAAGTAACGGTTGCTGTTCAGCAGAGAGGCGGCACCATCCAAAGTGTGCCGAGTGTAGTCGATGGCACTGCACTCTTTTGGGTTTTTATGAGCAGCACACAAAACTACAGGACAAAAAGAGCAAATTTAAATGAAAATTCAACAGTTTTTCGATTTCTAACAGAATTATTCGTTTTGAATTCAATAGAAAAAATGAAAAATGACTCACAAATCCACTGTTCAGTTGCGGTCATTTGAGTGCAACTCTCGGGGCGACACTGTTCCTGTTGAACGAAAAACTGGTAAATATGGCAGAGATTGTCCAGTTTAATTGTAAGGGCATTATAAAAAACCTTTTCGCAAAATGATTTAAATAAGAATTTTATCGTTTGTTTTTCGTGAAATTTAGTGCATTTATTTGTGGGTATATAAAATGAGAAGCTGAACTTTAGAAAAAGAAAATCATAAAAGAAAAGTAAAGAAAAACCTGCAAGAGAACGGCCAACCCGCTAAGCTCCAGACAAAATTGGCGCAACTGTTCGTATTTCCACACTCCCTCGTCCACACCTGCCGGACAGTCCAAAATCAAGTCCAATCCGTGCACATCTTTGCCAATGCATTGCTGAATCCACTGTTGCACAGCGAATGTTCCGTCCATTTCATCAAAGGCCAATTCGCCCCATTTGTTCCATTCGACCCGCGTGGTGCCAGGACAATTGCGAAAGTTTGCCAACATAATTTGTGTGAAGCTAAATCACGTTAAATAAAGTGATCAATTTAAAAACGAAATTTCACAGTCATTTCATATTCGATTATAGGCACAAAAACGGGTCCGGCCGGATTTTTGCTGATCCAAGACCCGCCCTGATTACAGCCTTTTCTTTATTGAGAAAAATTGCAAAATAACCAACTAAAATTCAAAAATTAGCAATTCAGTATCATAAATTTACTTAAAAGACGAATCGTAATGACTAGAGACCGACATTTGAGGCATATGCCTTTTTTTTCTGCATACATTTTCCACTTAGTTTGAAGTTTCTACGATGACTTTTACAATACCTTCTTTTCCCCTTTTTCGGGAATTCCTGCCTTAAATGCCTTTTTTTGGCATTTTGGTACCTTTTTTGGAATAGCTCAAAAGTGCTAAATTTTTCTGCCTTTCGGGATTTTAGTGCCTTTTTTGTCGGTTTCTACTAATGAACCGGAAGAAAAGATGAAACCAAAGTTTTTCAGAACTGTCGCCAGTTATGGTCTTGAACCTGCGGTTTTTGCGCCTTTTTTCATAAACTGTTTTCCATAATACCGTAGTTACTCTATTAAAAGACTAATTTGAAGTTACTTTTAGATAGACTATCTTTCCGTTTCTTTAATTTGATCATTCCAATAAGAAAAAACAGCAAAAATTTAGCATGCATTTCTTTATAAATAATTTTTGAACTTCTTAATTTCGGTCTTGATTATGTACAAATGCGTGTTTTCGTAAATAGAAAATCATTTTCGCCCAAAAAATTGGCTCAGCAGCGAAGTTGCTCCGTCCGATTCCGTTGCTTCTGCTCGTTTGGCACCACTCCTCACCAGGGAACGCACAATGGCATCGATATTGAGCCAGCACCCGACTTCTGCTGTTGTGAATATTGGGAGGAGCCACCACCGTACCCAGCGAAAGTGGGACCGAAAAGGGATGAGGCGGAGGACTGATCAGAGTCAACAGAAGAGCCTTAAGAGAACAGATTTAGAAATATAAAATTTTTGGGTAACAATGAAATTTGAAGCTACCCAAAAAGGTGCCCATAAGCGACTCAATGATTGACCTCGACTGAGGCCGGGAATTGCCGGCGCCCAACGCTCCTTAAAATCGTTTCTTGGTCATTTTGCTGCTCTCACTTTTACCTCCTCCATATTCGCCGTAAGTCGGCAGAAAGTTTTGGCCTCCACCCCCATTCATCTGTTGACTTCTTCTGCTGCTGTACTCGGAATTGCCTTAGATTTGGACAACGCTTTATTCGAAGGTGCGCTTTTTCTACCTCCTCCGAAAAAGCCCGGCTTAGTCACTTCGCTCAACACACTGTTCAGTCCCGTCGATGGCCGTCCCCCGCCCCAATTGTTTCGGTTGGTCCCTGCGCCGTTTGCGTCTCCGCCACCGCCCAAAAAACTACCGCCCAAATTCATAATTTGCGTGGCGAAACCATAAACTTAAATGTGTTTTAGCAGTTTGAAAGAAATTGATTTTTTTTTTTTGCGTTGCGTCCGCAAATGCAACAAACTTTCGGCCAACTTCTTCATGTTGTCTGGGGAAGAGAGGACGGCCAAGTCGGCAGTCGACTGTTGCGCGTTGGTCGAGCAAAAGGCTGTAATGACCAGCATCAGCAAACAGCTCAAAGGCGGTTCCCTCCTCCGATGGCCCATTTCCCTCTGAAAAAAACAATAATGCTAATGAGCGGAATTTGCATCGATTCGAATGGTGTAACACAAATTGGAGGAAGGAAAGTGAAAGGGATGAAATGAAGACGGTCGGACGGGGGAGGGAGGGCACATTTCTGTGCTGTCAGTGAATTTGAATGAGTCGGACGCGCAGCGGTGCGGCAGAGGATGGGCGAGTGAGTGAGCGATTGGCGGATGATCTCGTTCCAAATCGCTTAGCTTCGTCGTTCCTTTTTCCTCCTCATCCGATCATTCCCATGCCTTAATTGCGTTGTGGAAGGAATTAAAGAAAGGAGCAGCGAGCAAGTTTTGTTCAGCAGCACGGCGGAGACGACACTTGTCCCTCCGCTTCATCGGCGACAAAAGTTGGCGAGGTTCAGCCACGGCAAATGATTGGTTGGTCCGCAGTTTGTCCTCCCCCACCCCCTCCTTCGCCTCCATAATGCCCATTTCTTTCCTCCCCCTCCTTTCTTCCGTTCCATAATGTTTCTTTTTCCCAAAATGCCCGTTTCCTTTTTCTCCTCCCTCTTCCTTCCTCCTTTTCCTCTCTTCCCTTCCAAAATCCCTTCCAACTTCTTTTTTTGGTCGTCTTTTCCATTCCTTCAGTCATAAATCGCCTCTTCAATTTCGCCACTTTTCTTTTTGACGGATAAATACAAGAATTTCCATCCCAATAATGGTTTTTCTTTTCGTTGATGTGATTCATTGATGCCCGTCAAGGGCAAAAAGGTAATTTATGAATTATGAAGCAATGAAAAGCGTAGCGTGTTTTAGTGAAATTTGTTTTTATGAGTTTTGGTTTGTAACTTTTTTATAGATCAGTAAATTTTTTTATAGCTCTTGTTGGTCTTTCGAATACTACCAAAATTGTAGAATTTGATCAAGTTAGAAAAAGGTTATGAGGTTCTAAAGTTGGTGGCAATGAAACGTCTGGCAATGAAATGTCCCCTACCCAAATTTTTGTTTTCTTTGTCTTTATTATTTTGTTTAGACTTTTCTGTACAAATTTGTTATTTGTCTTTTATTGACTTTTTGTTCATAATGTCTTCGTCTTCTATGGTTTATTTTCCCGTTTTTGATGAGCCTTTGGAGGGCGAAAATGGTTGTGGAACACGAATAAGCGACAGCAGCGGAATCTTCTCTCTGTTTTCCAATCTGTTCCGATCTTCAACTTCTTCATTCTCGAGAAATGGTGGGGGGGGGGGGGGAATAATAGTTTTAAACTGATATTTAATTTTAAAGATTCTTCTTCATCGGCTAACGAAAAAATGTCGAAAAACGCAAAAGCCGATGAAATTTGCTCTGACCATGCGAATCCCGCAGTGTCTGTCAATTTCGAGATGTCTGGTTCTCTCAATGAAAATGATTTGAATGGCCTTCCTCATTCTTCGCCCACTCATTTTGCCCATGGATCTATCAATTTAGTTCGGAGACGACTAATTGACTACAAAAAGAGCGAATTTAGGCGATTTTGGTTAGTAATTTTGGCCTTTCGTTTTCTCATTTCCCATTCATTTTTAAGGATGCCCGACTCCGCTGGCAACGAATGTTACGAATGCAATGAAAAGTTCAGCACTTTCCGTCGTCGCCACCACTGCCGACTTTGTGGTCAACTCTTCTGCAAAAACTGTGCGCATTGTCAGGTGAATGGACTCTGACTGATTTTTTTCCTTTGTCCTTTTTTTAGAATTTCCTGAAAATATATCAAAATTTAGATTCTTGTTTAATTTCCTTACAAGTTTTGTAATGTTTACGGCGCTTGCACTTTACAATTATTTTGTTCGCCTTAGAAATATTTTTGGTTGGGACTTTTCGGCAACACTTTTCATTCCTTGTCAGATGAATGGCACTGAATTGGGCTGCAACGGAATGCTGAGGTTGTGCACTTTTTGTGCTGGACAAGTGGACGCGCACATTGCGCTGAGAAGGGAGCGGCGAGAACCCCGTCAGTTTTTTAAAAAATGGAATTTCTTCACTTTTTAATTAGTTGTCGTATTTTACTGTCATTCTATGTCATGTTTTTTCTTATACCAATGGATCCGGAAAAGGCCCGGTTTTAATTACTTATTTCCATAATTTAATTATCTGACGGACTTTTCCCTTTACAAGTGAATTCCTTTACGCAAATTGAGACGGACGATGTGTTTATTGGTGTTCCAATTGCGAATTCGAATAGTCAAGGCAATGCCTTTGTCCCTTCGATTATTATTTTTAATTTCTTAAATTTCTTCAGATAATCCTTTCCTTTTTAATTCCTCCAAACATTCCTCTGCTGATTTTGTTCTTCAATCTGAGCGGCTACCTGTGATTTTCTGTTTACATTACTTAATTCGTCAACAATTTTCAGGCACTTTCCAACGTTGACCAATGTGACGACGGCTTTTCCGAAAGTGCCAATCGGTTGGGACTTTTGTTCGAGCAAAAATTGGGTAGTCTTTTGGACTGTTTGGTGTCTCGGGAACAGCTTCAACCCGAATGGCGACAATTGCTTTGGTCGTTGAGCAAAAGTGTGGCTGACCTAATTGCCAATTTGGCCTTACGGAACACCGAAACGCTTAACATTCTCGACTTTCTCGTGACCAAATCCATCTCAGTTTGGCATTCAACCATCAGATCTATTTTAGCACATCAAGAAATTGCACTTACGAAATGATTTGGTGTCAAATCCATGCGCCGAAATTGTCAATGGCGTGGCATTCTCCAAAAGCTTGGCACATTCCGCGATGCCCTCGACTATGAAAAATGTGTCACTGATGCTTCTCAACGGCACAATTTCATACGAAAGGGTGACCTTTAACTTGTCATCAATTGATTTTGAATTTTCTTCTTCCAAAGGTATTGGAGAAATTCACTTCGCTGGAGCCGATGATGGCCCAGGAGCGTCAGTACCTGCGCCTTCAGTGCGACCGCGTGCTGTCTCGGCACGTCTCTCTCCTTCTGACCGAAAGTTCCATTTCGCCGATGGCCATCGGTTTGCTAATGGCCGAGGGCATTTCTGTCGTTTCTAATGTTAAAGTAATTAATGAAGTCTCAATAACACAAACACCCATTTCCTTAGGCCAATGTGCTTTTGCGCGTGGCCCGTGCCAGCAGTGCGGACATTCTCAGTTCATTAGATGCCCATTTTCTGCAGCCGCGCGTTGGTTTTGTGCCCGAATTTTGTCAACGTGAATTCTCCGTGGCCGGGGGGAAGTGTAAAAGAGTGCTCGTAATAATTAGTTTTTTATGCTTAATTAAATTTGATTAACTTTATGTTCTCGAAAATGGTGCTGGTCATTTCGGTGTCTCCGTTTTGCTCAAAGGGCACTCGCTTCGCCAATTGGTCGCTGCCAAACGCCTTTTGCGCTTTTTGGTCCTCTCCAGGTTTTTTTTTGTCCCCCCTTGGCTTTCCTTTTGCTTTGGCACTTTACTTAAGGTTTTCCTCTCGTCTTGAGTTGTCTTTTCTGTCAATGTTCAACTCGGTGCCAAGAAATTCCGTCCCAAAGAGTGGCGAAGGCGATTTTCACTGTCACATTTGTGAGCTGAACGCGCGGTACAATGCCAACAACCGAAGCAATGTGCCGGAAAACGATTCCGATGTAATTTCCCCCCTCCCCTCCCAAATTTCTCTTATTTTTAAGTCTGATGGTGCCAACTTCGTCCAGTGTTTACACTCCGTTCATCTTTCCAATTCGCCCGCCATTTGCTTCTCCGTACCCTTTTTGGCCACTTCTGTCGGCCGTCGTTCACCATTGACCTCTTTTCTAAAAAACGACGGGGTCTCTCTGTTTCATTTCTTTCGTGCGGATGATTTTGTTGATTTCCGCGCGAATTATGATGCATTGCAGCAAAAATTGGAAGACGTTGAAGAAGAAGAAGATAAAAAGAAAAGGATAAATGGGAAAACGATGAGACACCGATTTTTGGACGGCGAAACGATGGGAGGGGAGCCGAGGAAATTGTTGGACAGAAACGAATGGATCAGCTTCAGGACGACTTCCGCATTACACTTTCGACAAAGAGCCGAACTGAATAAGAGGGCCAAGGAGGAAAAGTGAGAACCATTTGGGGCGAGGAGACGACAGATGGGAAAAGCGAGGGACAATTAGGGAAGGGAACGAGACGAATAGAATTTGGTGTGGCGGGAAGGGTAAAGAGAAAAAGTAAGAGACCAAGGGAGCGGAAGGATAAATCGGAGCAAAGGTGAGGGACCCAGGGGATTTCCTTTAGAGGGCACACTCCAAAACGTGAAACCGAAACGTCTCTGAAAAAATTGCTAAACCCCTGATTTTTTAAAGAGAAATTCATATAGTTACGTGAAGAAAATCCTGAAAAATGAAAAATTATTGTTTTCAAAAAAAAAATCGTCATCTTTTTTGTTTTTTGATTTTTTTCAGAAATTTTCTTTAATAAAAAACAATGGAATTTTTCTAAAAATCCAGATTTTTTAGTATTTTTTCGGTGACGTTATGTCTCGGCGAACGTTTCGGCAGGCAACTTTTGTCCTATTCCGGCCGTTAGAATAGACATTCGTCTGACATTTGTTATTGTTTTCAAAAAAAATCGTCATCTTTTTTGATTTTTTCAGAAATTTTCTTTAATAAAAAACATAATGGAATTTTTCTAAAAATCCAGATTTTTTAGTATTTTTTCGGTGACGTTATGTCTCGGCGAACATTTCGGCAGGCAACTTTTGTCCTATTCCGGCCGTTAGAATAGACATTCGTCTGACATTTGTTTTCCCAGCTTAGTTAACAAGTCTTTAATTTGAAAATTCGTAAAAAAACAGGCTTCAAAAACGAAGAGCTTTGTTGGCCGAATCGGAGTCCGATGGCTGTGAACTGCTAGCCCGTGATGACTTCCACCGCGACGTGCTCAATCCGTACAACCACCAGGGCATCTCCTTTCTTTACTGTGCTAATGCTCGGCGTGCTGCTTGCCGTCGCGTCGAAGAAGCGTCGCGCATTTTTTGCACAGGCCCTTACATTTTGCAGCGCCAATTTTACCACGGCAAAGATACTTCGCTTGGCTCCTTTTTGCTCAAGTCAATTTTATGCTTGGGCAAAACCCCAAAAACTAAACTATGCGTTTAGTTGCTGCTTCAACTCGGACTTCAAATGCAAAGGCTGTGACCGGCCAATGTTGGACCATTTCCGTCGTATTGTGCACGGCAACACGCGCATTGAGGTGGTGACGCGGAATGTGGCCAACGGAAACTGCAGTGGCACTTTCCGCAACAGTTCCTCTTCCTCCTTGGCAAATGCGGCGGTGGCCACCGTCGGTCCGTTCGTCAACGGAGGACTCGCAGCCGCACTCCCATCGTCGAGCAGTGGCGATGACGAATTGAACAGGACGATGCCGTTGGACGAATTGCCCTCGTCTATCCCTAACAACAACTGCTCCGCCATCATTTGTTGGCTCCGTTGCAATTCGTTAGCTTATTTAATCAATAATTCATTTCTTTTTGATTTTATTCATTTGGCTTTTTTTTCAGTTGTTCTGCCAATTCGTCAATTGCCAAAATGACGGACGAAGTGTTCCACCTGAGCTTTGCCAAATTTGTCGACCATTTGGCCAATGGGTCCCATTGGGTGTGCTTTTGTTTATTACGTTCCATTCTTCTTTGGTTGAACCATCTATCATTCCAGCATTATTTTTCAGGTGTCTCCCTTTCCCTCGTCTATCGATTTGGCAGAGTGCCACCATTGCACTTTTCACTGCCATTCCCACTTTTTTGCTCATGGCAATTTTGTCGCTCGGTTCAGCGTCAACCCAGTCGGTCCCTCCCCATTTCCCTTCCATCCTCCATTTTGTTCATTTCTATCTCGTAGATTTACCCACTAAATGTGCTTTTCGCCCCAATTCCGTGCTCCATCGACACGTCGACAGAGACAGCTTTGAAACAGCACCGAAAAAGTTTTTTTTTGTTTACAATAAAGAAAGAATTTTTTAAATTATTTAAAAGCATTTTCCGAAATTGCTTTGCGTGACACTTTGGACGGGAAGGGTGTCCAAATGCCGGACATTGGCTCAGTCATCGCCCACGCGTTGGCTCAGCCGTCCGAGTCGCGTCTTCCGCCGGGCAGAGAAAAAGAAAAGGGCTCTTTTGGCTCACTGGGCTCATTCAATGCGACAGCGGCAAACGGAAATAAATTCGCCGACTTTGTGGATATTCCGTACACAGAAGAGAATTGGCAATACGCAGTGAAGGTAAAATACAAAAAGAAATAAAATTGCAAATAACAATATTTAATTAAATTCTTTTGTTAATAGTTTTTACTTAATTAAATTCGTCATTATTTAAATATGTCTTTTCTTTTAAGGTATATTTCCCTGAACAATTTGAACGCTTTCGATCTCTGATCTTTCGTGATGGCGAAGAGAAGTAACTTCAAACTATAAAAACATTTAAATACCATTTTCGCTATTTAGTTTTCTCAGTTCTCTCTCCACTTCGTCGCCGTGGTTTCTTCGTTTCTATTTTTATTAATATTAATTTGTGTTTTATTTTAAAAGGTACCCCCAAGGTGGCAAAAGTGGTGCCGTTTTTTCCCGCACTGATGACGAACGTTTTGTGCTGAAAACGCTGAACCGTTACGAATTAGACGCATTCAAACAAAGCGCACTCAAATACGTCGAATACGTATCAATTGCATTGATGGAGGGCAAATTGACTACACTTTGCAAAGTGAATCGCTTAACTATTTAATTATAGAATTTTAATTTTCAGATTTTTGGTGCTTTCACCGTCAGTTGCACCAACAGACAGTCGGGACAATCGGTGAAGAGTGATCTGATCATAATGGAATATTTGTTCTACAAAAAGGACATCAAACAGATTTGGGACCTCAAGGGATCGTTGAGGAATCGGTCGGTCGGCTTTTTGGATGGAATTTGTCTTTTTTTTTGTTTGTTACACAGCTATTTCGTTCCCCCCCCCCTTCCCCCATTTAAGGCTCGCTTCCACCAAAAATGACAACAACGGCTCCTCATCCGTGCTATTAGATGAAAATTACATTCAAAACATGTGGCGGAACCAAATTTACATCACCACCCACTCAAAAACGGCCCTGAGGCAAGTCGGGCAGGCGGACTAATGACAAAGTAGGGCACTAATATTTACGGCAATATATTTAGTCAGGCGATTATCAATGACAGTCAGTTCCTGGCCGACCAGGGCATAATGGACTACAGTCTCCTGGCGGGTATATGCCGTGGGGAGGAGGATGAAGTGATCATCGGCATCGTGGATTACATGGTGGAACAACCTTTTTCTACAAATTTTGCTAATTTTCTCGGCAATTTCCATGTCAGAGGACATTCACCTTTGACAAAAAGGTAGAAAGTGCCATCAAGAATGCCATTCCTTTGACCAACTCGTCCACTGTCATTTCACCCGAACAATATTGTCGCAGATTCTACGAAGCTATAGACGGGTTTGTTCCGGAATTTTGAGCATTCCCTTTTTTGTATGTGTTTATTTCTCAGGTATTTCGCAGTTGCACCTGACCAATGGACAAGCGAATCTGTTTTTACATAGGAAGAAATATCATTTTTTGCCCCTTTCCAAATCTTAAATTTATATGCATAGATTCGTGTTTAAACTTTCTATGGCCTTGCCAAAAAGCTCCGCCGCTTTATCTTAGCGCAAAGTTCTGTCTTTTCATTTTTGGGATATTTGTTTTCTGTTAGCATAAAATTGAATATAAAAAGATGCTCCAAAACTGCTTTATAACAAAAAAAAAATTCTCATTTGGCCAGTGAAAATAAACAAAATTACGAGCTTATACAAAAAAAGAAAAATCCAACAAACGAAGCTCAATGTGTGTCACAATTTGAATACTTGTAAAGTCTGTTGCAGGAAGACAAAAACATCAATGTCGTATCGTAACAGTCTATTTCACTGGGTTTCTGTCTCAACAAAGTCGTACATTATTAAAGGAGCGCCTGGACAGCACGAATTTCTGATGGCATCGGAGGAAGCGTTGGTAGCGTCGACGAATTTAACTTCCTCTAACTGCAGAGTGGCAAGTAAATAGTCGCTGATTTGGCTGAGCGCCGCCTTCTGGTCAAATTCTTCCTCTGTCGTCATAGCAAAAACGCCACGCTGGGCAATCCGATCGCGAAACATCTGAAAAGATATCAATATAAAATAAAAATGGTGAATTATAAATACCTGTACGAACGACATCCGTTCTTTTTTCTCTTCCGCAGATTCTGGCTTGTCTAGTTTTTCAAGAAGGGTTCGGTTGTCTGGGAGAGAGCCGCTGACCTAAAAGCAAAAGGGACATTTATTCCGCCCATATAATTTTCAATTTCCCTATTTTAACCAAACAAAACAACTGACTTCGTAAATGTTGCTTAACTGCTCAATGAGTTTTGCCTTCCAAGATGGATAGCGTTTTGCGATGTAAATGACTGCCGATTTTGGCTGTTGCAATTGCTTTTTCGGGTCTTTCTTCTTCGGACAAAGCTTCGCATCACGCCTTAGCCGAAACTCGTGCACAATGTTATGGATGAAATTGCTCTGGTCGGTTAGTAAAGGTATTGTCGGAGCAGTGACGGGCCAGCGAGCCTCGGAAATGAGAAGGCCGGGCTGACAATGGGGAAAATGAAGAAAAATCAGAAGAGCTCATTGGTCGAATTGGGCATTGAAAGGAACCCAAGAAATTGGAAACTAACCGACCTTCCCCAACAATTCCCAGACGCGTTCCGCAACATGCGGACAGAACGGTGACAGAATAATCGCTTGCGTTTCAATGAAGCGCAACACCAGCGAGGCACTCATTTCCTGATCACTGCCACAGAGTTGGCGATAATTGTCACGGACCAACTTAAAAGGAGAATGTTTTCGTACAACTTTAAATAGTCCACTTGGTATTCGAAAAAGCCGGTCTTCAGTGCTTCCTTGAAAAGAGTACGTTCGAAATGTTCACCGGTCATCGAGATGAGACGGTTCATTTCGTTATCGAATATTTTGTCGGCAAATGTCTCAGAA
Source organism: Heterodera filipjevi (assembly GCA_039877585.1). Taxonomy (NCBI): domain Eukaryota; kingdom Metazoa; phylum Nematoda; class Chromadorea; order Rhabditida; family Heteroderidae; genus Heterodera; species Heterodera filipjevi. Next base: position 17,813,945 of record JBDPZO010000002.1, on the reverse strand, counting down.
CTGCCCTTTCGCAGTTCGTCCTTCGCACATGCTTCGACCATTTCAGCAGACCACGAGAGAAAGGCGTATAAACGGAGAATACCCGCGTCGGCCATTTCGTACCTGAAGCAAATGCTTTGTTTGGTTGAACAACATATTGACGCAAATAAAAATCGAAATTAAAGAAATGGCTCACATAAAGTTAGCATCTTCAATCCCGTCTCCAGCATCCTGAAAAAAAAATTAAAATTTTTGCATATGATGGACGTTTACCGCCAAAGTAAATCGCATTCCATCCGCAGAAAAAAGTTCAATTGCGTCAAAAAGAGTTAGAAAATTGCCTGTATTTTTCGACATCTATAAAAACAAGAATAAGACATATGTTTATCTAATTTTATAATAATAATTCACCTTTTCATTGTTCAACAACAAATGTCCATTTGCACGGATCCCTTGCGGCCAAAATTGTGGACGATCACGCCAAATGGCCACGTGGTTGAAGATGTAATAAGTGAGATGGTTTTGAATCAAATCTTTGCCGGAGACTCCTTCAAGGAAAGTGCCGTCAAAAATTCATCAAATAAATGAACTTACTCATGTCGACAGGGTACCAATATTCAAACTCGCGCCTCATTCTCATCAATTTCGCTTCATCGATTGGCATTTTTGCCTGATCATATGGAATTCCTTTGATAAAATTTCATCATAATTAGTCATGGAATATAAAAATACCCAAAAACACGTAGTCCCAAACAGCGTCAGTCAATTGGTGTGGCAAAATGTCAAGTTGCCCCGTTTCAGTCCCATAAATATCTTTTTGCAATAGATGCGAAACGGTATAATAGGCGTTGTAAATGGTGCTGTCGGACAGCGACTCGATCAAATATTGCGGGTCCCAGGGGAGTTTAGAGCCTATAAAAACGAAGAATTCGGCAAAGTCTTCCAATTCGGTTTAACCAAGTCCATATGAGCGAGAACAGGCGTATTCGTGCAGCCATTCGACAGTGTGCTCAAAATTGCGACGCACTTCGTCCGAAAATGTGTTTATTGAGGCTAAACATTTGCGAGTTGCTTCTTTCCATGTCGGGTCCCCATAATTTATGTACCTTAAACGAGAAACAATACAAAGTTAATTGGGCTAAATTAGTGACCATTGGTCGCACAATGCCACCACACACTCATCGCCCGATCGAGAAATTACTTTTTTCTCCGGTTCGACATATTTACACGCCTGCCCATCGCGTATCATGTCGGCTTGGATAAGTTTCTTAACCGCCTCCGTCTTCTGGTCACGGTAATCGCCGACCAACATCACCTACAGTAATTTCACCATGGCTCAACTTCATTTTTGCAATGAAGACTCTCACCCCTTGGTAGAAGCCTTTCAAGTACAGTTCCTTCTTCGCCTCTTCCAATTTCAGTCGGTCGTTTTGGCTGTTGATGCACAACTTTTCGCACATATGAACAGCAGCCAGTCGGCCATATTCGGGAATCTCGAGAATGGGGATGGGTTCAAATGGCATCACCATTTCATCCCGGATGCCGTACTTCTCGCGCAAAGGCTTCTTTTTCTTCAGATCCGTCAGCGCAGCAAAGTCGTCGGGCGCATCGGATGGAACGCTGGTCACAATACCAGTACCTGAAGGAAAACAGGTTAAAAACAAAATCTAAAGATATAAAATTAAAAAGAGTGGGACTTTTAGGAACAAAGAAATCTCGAATTAAATAGTCATAAAATTACATAAGCTTCAAATTAACAGAATATAGCAAGAAAAAATAACTCTAATTCTCCTAACAAAAATATAAAGTTAACATTAATATTACTTGGTTTGAATGGAAAACGATCATTTAAAATTATTTTGCATTTATTTTTTTTGGTACAATTCGCAAAAATAGCAAAATAGGCTTGAAGCTTTTTAGGCACAAAAAATACTAAAAAAAGGTTTATCTACAAATATCCTTTTGAACTAAAAATTCCAACCCCAGAATTAACTCAGTTCAGAAGGCAGAAAATGTTGTTCAAAAAGGTTTTCCTGTTTCAAGATTTTTGTTATTCCAAGTCCACCCCAAGAGTGAACCTTTGTCGTCTTTAATCGTCAGCATTGGCAGTGCGTAAATACGCTCATAACTGGTCAATGGAGCTTTCAAAGCACAGCCAAGCAATTCTTTGCCTTTCATCCGCTCCACGCCGGGCACAAAGCGAATTTTGCCATTCTCCGCCGTCATGCCCTGGTAGGCCATGTTTCGAGCAGCCCTAATAACGACAATAGGATTTTGTTTTAGCGATAAAAAAAAAACAATAATTTTTAATCATTTCATTGAAAAGACCAAATTTGGCCACGTATTTCGTTGCCACCCATATGAAAATACTAATAATTTTGGGTTTCTGTCTGCCATTATTAATTTTTCGCTAAATATTTTCATCCCCTTAGGAATTTCCATCGAAATCTACCCGGTTTATATGTCATTTCCAGGACTGTTTTGCCGGTTAGAATTTTGGGCATAATTATTACCTTTCTTTTTAAAATTTTTTCTATTTTTTATTCAACATCAGCAGTTGGAAACATGCATTTATTATTTATAGATTTCTTTTCAATTACCTTTCTGTTGCGATAAAAATCTCTTCGTTATTTTGGCCCACAAAGAAAACGATATAAGTAACGTCGGGATGGAGGAAACCTGAAAGGGAGAAAATCCAACAGAATGGTAACCAAATTTGAGAAGGACCACTTACAATTTGTTTGGCCGTACATCGTTTCGGGGCGGAGAGTGGCGGCAACCAAAAAGATAGGTTTATCGTGAGAAGCAGAGACATTGGACAAAACAGTCGGTTTTGGTTCAAGAATCTTAATAATAAAAAAAAGTTTAAAAGCAAATCGAAAATCAAATGTTATTGGTATACCTGCATTTTTATCAATGTGTACTCTTGAGGGCCAACCCCTTCGCCAGTGGAACGGTCGTGGTCCATGCACGGCTGGCCATCCTTAGGAGAGTAAACGGTGTACCTGACAATAGATGGAAACAGGGTATTTTTTGGTCTTCTGCCATTCTTCGAATTTTTTGTTTTTAGACTAGAGACCAAAAATTTTAAAATACGGATTGGACCGTTTTCGTATATGACGTCATAACTTTTCTTTTCCAACCAAATTAAGTAACAAAAACAACTAGAAAACTGCAAGTCATTTTTTGTATATATTTAATTACATTTTTTTTTTCGATTTTTCATTCACTTAAGAGTCCGTAAAAAACCTTCAAATGACACTAAGTTCGCTTAAAAGTTATGACGTCAAACAGATCTTGCACGAAAACGATCCAACCCTAAAAGCATTAATAGGACACCAGAATTTCTTACGCCATAAATCCTAAGGGCCGTTGCGGCTCGAACCCATAAGCTGCGAATTATGACCAATTTTTTAATGACTAAACTAAATTTAAAATAATAACGTTGAAAAATGGTTAAGCCAAAAAAAAAAAACTCCTTTATTGCACCTTTTGCCGAACTGGATGAGATTTTCCGAACGTAACTTGCGGAATTGCCATTGTACAAAGGAGTCGAAATAGGCATTTGCTTCGGTGGTGATAAATGCACGCCGCCAATCCACAGAAAGTCCCATTTTGCGCAGATCGGCCTTACATTTGGGCGGAAAATAGGTCAGCCAATGCTCGGACTTTGAAAATTTTGCAATTTCTATGTCATCGATGCCCAAAGATTTCATAATTTGCCACTGATATTTAGCAGCCACTGTTTTTGCCACGGCCTTGCTCTGAAAAAAAAATCTTTAAAAAAATGCAGCTCAAATTGCCGTGGTCACCTTCTTTCCCTTGCTCTTGTCCTTGATGATTTGGTCCACTTCTTCCTCCTGTTTCGCCAATTCCGACCCATCCACTGACGGTTCTTCGTTGTTTTGGTCACCAAACACTGGTGGGTTGCCAAATTGCTCTATTTCCCTAAGCAGTTTGTCAGCACAAGCTTTGATAGGCATTCCGGTGCAATGAAAAGCGAATGGGAACAAACAACGACGACCGCGCAGGCGTTGGTAACCAACAGAAAATTCACATTTTGTCAGTGAAAATGTATGTCCAAGATGGAGACGGCCGTTCATATAAGGAAACGGAAAGGTGACCACGTATTTTGGAATTGCCTTTTCTTCTTTGGGCACATCCATCTCAAAAACTTTTGCATTCTCCCATTTCTGTTGAATTGTTTCTTCGAGTTTCAGAAGTTCAGCGACTTTTTTGCGTTCTTTTACTGCCATCTTTTGAGTATAATTTTTGTGAAAAATCTAAAAAACGAAAAAACATTATAAAATCCCCAAAAAAATTAAATGACGCTTTAAGAACTTGCAGGCGATAAAAACGATGATGGAAACGGCTTTTTTGGATAGTTATAAATGGAGCCTCTAAAGGAATTTCACAATTAAGTCCGCGTAAAAACTTTTCGATATATACACGCCTAAGTAAATTTACGGAACGGGACTATTCATTGCCGCCGTTTCATTGCCACCAATTTTAGAACTTCATAACTTTTTCTACCTTGGTCAAATTCTGCAATTTTGGTATCCTTCCAAAAGACCTGCAAGCGTTCTATTATTTCTTCAAAAATCAAAAAGAATTACTTGTTTATAAAAAATTATAAATTAAAACTCACGAGAATTTTGACTTTTTTGCTTTCACCTTAAAACTTTTTGGCCAGTTATTAAATCGCTTAACGATGTCTTAATGAAATGTTCAAAATACGTATCTCATTCGGATAGTACCAAAGTTGCAGAATATGAGGTTACAATGAAACGGCGGCAATGAATAGTCCGTTCTAGTAAATTTAATTGCTTGTCATTCTGTTTCGCGATCTAAATATTTTTAAATTTTATTTTAAGCGTTTACTTGAACTGTGTGGTTGTGAGCTTGTGAGATTATCTATCCATCAACCTTATTTAAATTTTATCTTTTGCAAAATTCATCGAGAAAATTCAGAAAATATTTCTACGAAGCATTCTTTCACGATATGTCAAAAAGAATTTTTCACCATCCCAAGGATCCACTTCTTGATGAGCAGTGCAAATATCTTTTCAGGTTTGTTATTGTATATACAAAATAAGGTATAAATGTTCTCCGTTTAGAATGGCAAACGAAATGAAAGACGAAGAACAGAGATTCAATTTTGTCCACGGGTAATCGTTGAACTGAAGGGATAAGGTAATATTATTTCAAATAGACACATTTCGGCCGTTGAGGATGGCATGAAGGAAGGCGAGCAGAAGAATAAAATTGTCAAATCGATGGCATCCTGGGCTCTCAAGGAATTCAATGCAAAGGAAAAGTACAAAATGGATTTGCGAATGTTGGACTTTTGGAAATTGTTGGTGAGTTGATCATTGTAAATACCAATAAATCTTAATTATTTATCATCAAATTATGCAAAATTCCTATGGTCCTTTTCATGCTTGAAATTATTTTTTTTTGCAGGGGAAATACAGCAGTGACCTGAAGATGGAAGGAGTGATGGAAAATCTTCACCGAGTTGGCCATTTCAACAAACAGTCTGCCTTTTACCTGATGTGGGCAGAGCATTGGGCCGCTCTGAACAACCGTACGAATTTCGATAAAATCGTCGCCATGTGTGAAAGCAGCTGTCATATTAGTGCAAATGAATGTGCAGAATTATTCAGGTTAGAAATGGTTCGGACTTTTTAATTTTAAATATTTAGGCCGTTGAGCAACAAATACTTTGGCGAAGCATCAGAAGAAACAGACACAATGGCACTGATCAAAGTGATCGCCGATCGTCCAGAGGACGTGCGCAGGACTTTAACTTTGTTTACAGTGAAAATACAAGAGCAGCAACCATTGCCTTCCAGTCGTGAAGAATTTTCCATCTTTCATGACCCAACGAAAATGCAGCAACCATTAACTGCAGACCACGCCAAAATTCAGCAACAGCAACAACTTTTGCCTGCCAGACCAGAAGAAGCTTCTTCCATCCACCACGACAAAGCGAACATTCAGCAACCAAAACATTTCCCTACCAGCCAAGAAGAATTTTCCGTCTTTCATGACCCAACGAAAATGCAGCAACCATTAACTGCAGACCACGCCAAAATTCAGCAACAACCTTTGCCTGCGAGGCGTGAAGAAGCTTCCATTCCGCACGACAACGCGAGCATTCAGCAACCAAAACATTTCCCTACAAGCCAAGAAGAATTTTCGATCTTCCGCGACCCAGGGAAATCAATGGTTTGTTCCTTGATGGTGCATCATTTTTCCTTTATTTAGATTTGTGGCGACATTGACGACATTACTCTGTCTGGGGCTCATGGGAAATTTGCGCAGACGGTTTTCACTTCGACGCCTCGCCGTTCAGTTGCCTTTTGCGCTTTCGAACCGCCAATGATGGAAATGGACAACGACGGATTAATGGGTACTTCTATTCTTCCCGTTGACAAAGAGGAACGGATGGGCGGACTGTTTGCACCAATGCCAGAAATCGGGGGATCCAAGTTGCAGCGCCGGTTGAGCCTGGTGAGCAATAGCGCAAAACGAACACGGAAACGATATTTATTGGAATTTTACCCGTTATTTTAGGTGGGCGAGACAGTACAATTGGAAAAGGATTCGATGAAAAGTACCGAAGTAAGTTTAATGGGTCACTGTCAAAGGGTGCGCCAATGCACTTGAATATTACCGATTCTTACTTACTAGTATTAGTCATTATTAAATAAATAAAATGCATTATTTTTTAAAGTTACATTGTTTATTTTGAGCTTCCAATTTCTTTTCATTCAATGAGCTCTCTTCCTCTTCTTACGACAAATGATTGGGAGGGGGCCATAGGAATGAGGGGATTAAGTTCCATCCATGCAGGAGAGTGTTGGCGCACATTTTTTGTTGGATATATCGACTAATTAAGGATTTATGGAAATAACTATATTCAGGTGAAGAAAACTTCGGCAAATGAGATTATGAAAGCAATGCCCAATTTGAAGATTGGCTCCACAATTATGGAAGTAACGGAGGAAGACGAAAAGGAAAATTCAATTTCTTCACCCCATCGGAAAAAGCTGTGCCAGGCACCGAGTTGCTCGCGTCCGTCTGCGTTTATTCATTCAAAAAAGACACCGCCACAAAACGATGCAACACAGTCAAAGGAAGGTTCAGCACAATCGCCCATAAAGGAGGTGGATCCAGACAACACCCATTACGGCATTATGTAAGAAATCATGGATGTTTCCTAATATTCACACAATTTAAAAAACGAGGTGTTTGCCAATAAAGAGAATGTGCGAGACGAACACAAATTTTTCCCCCATTCTCTAACTTTCTCATTTTGGCGCAGTCATTTTTGTTACATCCCGCAACCCGATATGAATGCCTTTTGCTGAACTGATTTTTTATATCCATTTAATTCTAGCGAGAAGATCAAAGCTGGGAGTGTGAACCCATGGGATGAGGAGAGGCGCCGACAGATTCTCCAAAGTGCACCTGTGATGGTGCAATGCCACGAATTTCCTGTAAATCGAAGTGACCAAAAATGGTTTCCACTTTATTGTTTAGATGGAAAGATGTCCTCACTTCGAGCGGACCCGATCCATTAATTTGGGTGGTGAGCCGTTCTCAATTGAAAGTCTGTTGGGGCAGGGTGGTTTTGCGCGTGTTTACAAGGCAACTTCACATGAAAATGGTTACGCTTACGCCATTAAGGTAGAATGTCTTTCATTTATTTGCCCAAATTGGTCACATCTCTATTTTTAGTACGAAGCACCGCCCTGCCCATGGGAAGTGTACATTTGCGATGCACTCAAACGACGTATTCCGTCACAATTCATCGCCTATCTGATGGAAGTGCGGGATGCGTACATTTTAAAAATGCTAGTGCCATTGTTTATGAATACTTTCCCAAAGGGACAATTCTGGTAAGGAGTTAAAGCAACTAAAATGAATGACAAGACGGTGCGTGTTAAGGATCTTGTCAATGCCTATAAAAGGAACGGAGCTGTGGTGGGCGGCCTTCTTGCCACTTTCCTCGGCATTCATTTGGGACGCGCGTTGTGCCAAGTCCACGAAATGGCCAACATTATTCACGCAGATGTCAAACCGGACAATGTGGTTTTGCTGAAAGCGTATGTTCCGCATGAACGAAACACTTGAAGAAAGTTTTTATAGCCCATTAAATGAGCATGAGTCGCTGAACGCGTTGGTCAACACTCCCATACTGAAGCTAATCGATTGGGGACGTTCCATTGACATGAACCAATTCCAAGGAATTGAATTTGTCGGAAAAGCGGGAACCGAAAATTTCGACTGTGTAGAAATGAAGGTTAATGTATAGATATTTATATTATAAGAACAAAATTTTTCTATAGACGGAAATGCCATGGACTTTCCAAACGGACTTCTATGGATTTTGTGCCACAATGTACGTGATAATGAGTGGCGAATATCTGGTGACCTTCAAATACTCTCAGACGGGCAAAATTGTTCCTGTAAAGCAGCTGAGAAGGTGCGGGTTGAAATGCATTTATATTAGAAAAATTTACCTATTTAGCAATGCAATATATTAGGATAATCGGGATACTTTTTTATTTTTAAGGCGCATGGCTCTATACGATCTTTGGGTGCAATTGTTTGATCAGTTCCTGAACATTGCAAGCTGCAAACAGCTGCCAAAGTGGTCAGATGCACTGGAGCAAATGGAAAGTCGACTGGCAGAGGCTGTGAAAACGGAACCTTTGGAGTGGAAAAGAGCGATTGCACGGTTCAACGATTTCGTCGAGCAAAGATAATGAAGCGGATGAAAAATACCACCGACTGAGATTTATTGTGCGCTTATTTGCTTTTGCTTATCCCAAATTGCTTTTGTGCTCCATTTACAGTAACAATTCATAAAAATGTATACACAGCGAAAGTTGATGTAAAGCGAGGAAATCATTGGGTTTCCCGGTGATCATTAACGGATGGAAGCGGGTGTACTGTCTCCAAATTCATTACCAAAGTCTACGGTTAAACCATGGTACCTAGATGAAAATTTTCAAAATCAAAATATCAGCTCAAAAAAAAAATCAGATTTTGAGTCCAAAAATCAGAAAATTTTTAAGGCAAACTTCCCATAACTAGCGATTTTATTAACAAATCAGCTGTTAGCAATTTGTTAACTACGATAGTTTTTTTTAGCTGTTTGATTTTTTAAAAAGCGTCTGGCGCGGAAATGAATCGATCCATCCATCAACCTTATTTAACCTTCTTATCTCTTGCAAAATCATAGACTAAACAGGAAATATTACTATGAATCATTCTTTCGACATTATGACTAAAAATACTTATCACCTTCCCAAGGATCACTTCTTGATGAGCAGTGCAAATATCTTTTCAGGTTTGTTATTGTATATACAAAATAAGGTATAAATGTTCTCCGTTTAGAATGGCAAACGAAATGAAAGACGAAGAACAGAGATTCAATTTTGTCCACGGGTAATCGTTGAACTGAAGGGATAAGGTAATATTATTTCAAATAGACACATTTCGGCCGTTGAGGATGGCATGAAGGAAGGCGAGCAGAAGAATAAAATTGTCAAATCGATGGCATCCTGGGCTCTCAAGGAATTCAATGCAAAGGAAAAGTACAAAATGGATTTGCGAATGTTGGACTTTTGGAAATTGTTGGTGAGTTGATCATTGTAAATACCAATAAATCTTAATTATTTATCATCAAATTATGCAAAATTCCTATGGTCCTTTTCATGCTTGAAATTATTTTTTTTTGCAGGGGAAATACAGCAGTGACCTGAAGATGGAAGGAGTGATGGAAAATCTTCACCGAGTTGGCCATTTCAACAAACAGTCTGCCTTTTACCTGATGTGGGCAGAGCATTGGGCCGCTCTGAACAACCGTACGAATTTCGATAAGATCGTCGCCATGTGTGAAAGCAGCTGTCATATTAGTACAAATGAATGTGCAGAATTATTTAGGTTAGAAATGGTCCGAGCTTTTTAATTTTAAATATTTAGGCCGTTGAGCAAAAAATATTTTTCCGCTGAAGAATTTTCTGTCTTCCGCGATCCAGGGCAATCAATGGTTTGTTCCTTGATGGTGCATCATTTTTCCTTTATTTAGATTTGTGGCGACATTGACGACATTACTCTGTCTGGGGCTCATGGGAAATTTGCGCAGACGGTTTTCACTTCGACGCCTCGCCGTTCAGTTGCCTTTTGCGCTTTCGAACCGCCAATGATGGAAATGGACAACGACGGATTAATGGGTACTTCTATTCTTCCCGTTGACAAAGAGGAACGGATGGGCGGACTGTTTGCACAAATGCCAGAAATCGGGGGATCCAAGTTGCAGCGCCGGTTGAGCCTGGTGAGCAATAGCGCAAAACGAACACGGAAACGATATTTATTGGAATTTTACCCGTTATTTTAGGTGGGCGAGACAGTACAATTGGAAAAGGATTCGATGAAAAGTACCGAAGTAAGTTTAATGGGTCACTGTCAAAGGGTGCGCCAATGCACTTGAATATTACCGATTCTTACTTACTAGTATTAGTCATTATTAAATAAATAAAATGCATTATTTTTTAAAGTTATATTGTTTATTTTGAGCTTCCAATTTCTTTTCATTCAATGAGCTCTCTTCCTCTTCTTACGACAAATGATTGGGAGGGGGCCATAGGAATGAGGGGATTAAGTTCCATCCATGCAGGAGAGTGTTGGCGCACATTTTTTGTTGGATATATCGACTAATTAAGGATTTATGGAAATAACTATATTCAGGTGAAGAAAACTTCGGCAAATGAGATTATGAAAGCAATGCCCAATTTGAAGATTGGCTCCACAATTATGGAAGTAACGGAGGAAGACGAAAAGGAAAATTCAATTTCTTCACCCCATCGGAAAAAGCTGTGCCAGGCACCGAGTTGCTCGCGTCCGTCTGCGTTTATTCATTCAAAAAAGACACCGCCACAAAACGATGCAACACAGTCAAAGGAAGGTTCAGCACAATCGCCCATAAAGGAGGTGGATCCAGACAACACCCATTACGGCATTATGTAAGAAATCATGGATGTTTCCTAATATTCACACAATTTAAAAAACGAGGTGTTTGCCAATAAAGAGAATGTGCGAGACGAACACAAATTTTTCCCCCATTCTCTAACTTTCTCATTTTGGCGCAGTCATTTTTGTTACATCCCGCAACCCGATATGAATGCCTTTTGCTGAACTGATTTTTTATATCCATTTAATTCTAGCGAGAAGATCAAAGCTGGGAGTGTGAACCCATGGGATGAGGAGAGGCGCCGACAGATTCTCCAAAGTGCACCTGTGATGGTGCAATGCCACGAATTTCCTGTAAATCGAAGTGACCAAAAATGGTTTCCACTTTATTGTTTAGATGGAAAGATGTCCTCACTTCGAGCGGACCCGATCCATTAATTTGGGTGGTGAGCCGTTCTCAATTGAAAGTCTGTTGGGGCAGGGTGGTTTTGCGCGTGTTTACAAGGCAACTTCACATGAAAATGGTTACGCTTACGCCATTAAGGTAGAATGTCTTTCATTTATTTGCCCAAATTGGTCACATCTCTATTTTTAGTACGAAGCACCGCCCTGCCCATGGGAAGTGTACATTTGCGATGCACTCAAACGACGTATTCCGTCACAATTCATCGCCTATCTGATGGAAGTGCGGGATGCGTACATTTTTAAAAATGCTAGTGCCATTGTTTATGAATACTTTCCCAAAGGGACAATTCTGGTAAGGAGTTAAAGCAACTAAAATGAATGACAAGACGGTGCGTGTTAAGGATCTTGTCAATGCCTATAAAAGGAACGGAGCTGTGGTGGGCGGCCTTCTTGCCACTTTCCTCGGCATTCATTTGGGACGCGCGTTGTGCCAAGTCCACGAAATGGCCAACATTATTCACGCAGATGTCAAACCGGACAATGTGGTTTTGCTGAAAGCGTATGTTCCGCATGAACGAAACACTTGAAGAAAGTTTTTATAGCCCATTAAATGAGCATGAGTCGCTGAACGCGTTGGTCAACACTCCCATACTGAAGCTAATCGATTGGGGACGTTCCATTGACATGAACCAATTCCAAGGAATTGAATTTGTCGGAAAAGCGGGAACCGAAAATTTCGACTGTGTAGAAATGAAGGTTAATGTATAGATATTTATATTATAAGAACAAAATTTTTCTATAGACGGAAATGCCATGGACTTTCCAAACGGACTTCTATGGATTTTGTGCCACAATGTACGTGATAATGAGTGGCGAATATCTGGTGACCTTCAAATACTCTCAGACGGGCAAAATTGTTCCTGTAAAGCAGCTGAGAAGGTGCGGGTTGAAATGCATTTATATTAGAAAAATTTACCTATTTAGCAATGCAATATATTAGGATAATCGGGATACTTTTTTATTTTTAAGGCGCATGGCTCTATACGATCTTTGGGTGCAATTGTTTGATCAGTTCCTGAACATTGCAAGCTGCAAACAGCTGCCAAAGTGGTCAGATGCACTGGAGCAAATGGAAAGTCGACTGGCAGAGGCTGTGAAAACGGAACCTTTGGAGTGGAAAAGAGCGATTGCACGGTTCAACGATTTCGTCGAGCAAAGATAATGAAGCGGATGAAAAATACCACCGACTGAGATTTATTGTGCGCTTATTTGCTTTTGCTTATCCCAAATTGCTTTTGTGCTCCATTTACAGTAACAATTCATAAAAATGTATACACAGCGAAAGTTGATGTAAAGCGAGGAAATCATTGGGTTTCCCGGTGATCATTAACGGATGGAAGCGGGTGTACTGTCTCCAAATTCATTGTTTGTTCAAGGTTAAAAAAATAATAGATTGATATCATCCTAAAAAGGCAACCCTTAAGAATGGGTGTCCCTAATTTAACTTTGTTATTTTGAGCTAAAATTTGGTTTAGGGGTTTTCAAGGGTGCTGAGCATGAATGAACTTAAATTTATCGTAAGACAACATCTAATCTATGATTTGACCACTTATTGTGCACCAGGCGGCACCCCTACTTTATTGCTCATTGAATATAAAACATTCCTTTAATGTGTGTACAGACAATCGAATGAAATTGACTAGACATTATAATGCTTAAGCAGGGAAACAATATGGCCTCGAATACAGATACATAATAAAAGGGGGACAAATGAATAGGAAGGAATATCTGACAATAACAATTGAGCCTGGTATGGTACAATATTGGATTAAATCATCAATCGGACGATGACGGAGGAAACACTTTCTTAGCACACTTTTCAGGCGTTTTGTAGAAGAGCAGTGGGAACATTCCGATCAAACAGCCGACGACCAACCCAAATGCACGAGCCGCGTTCACAGTCAATCGAACTTTCTTGGATTCCAACTAAATTTGATACTTAAATAAACAAAAAAAGAAAATGCCTGTTTCCGACCTGCTCCGAAGTGAGTACAGGGTGTTTAACGCCCAGATAGCTTGCAAATAGCTCAACATAATGGGCCAATCCTACACCAGCCACATCCGAAATGATGTTACCCAGCGCAGCGGCTGCCATTGTAGAGATACATAGCAAAGTGCCAACAGACTAAGATTGCAACAAAAAAAAGGAGTGCCTAGAAGTGAACAGAAAAGACCCAATTCTTCGGTGCCACTTACATAGTCAATGTATTCGCCGGCCAAGATCATGATCATGTTATCCAAAACACCAAACCCGACGAAGGGGATTGTGTTGACGAAGAACAACTGTTTAATCTGAGCTGGTGAAGGCTGATTCCCGGCTAAATAAAATTGAACCCCTTGTCACGCTTTGGCATTATGTCACAAAAGAAAGTCATACTACTTGAATATTTGTACATTAATAGTTGACCCACCTGCGGAAAATCCAGTTTCATCCTCTATTTTTGTGTTAATGTTCTGTTCGGCCAACGCTCGAAACAAAAGTTTACGTTCGCCGGGCCTCAAATGGCTGACCAACTGTTGGGCGGTGCTAATGCTGTCAATGCGCAAATGGTCAAAATGAAGGAAGTGATCATGCTTATATACATCTGAAGTGGGGTAAATACCAGCAATTAATGATCAAATGTAATCTCTTTTGCATTAGACAACAAAAAGAAATTTGGTAAAATCAATTACAAAATACCGGAAGATGAGAGTCGTGCCATTGTCGTCCACAACCTCCTCCACTGAATCGGCGCGAAGCCTTTTACCGTCGAACAGGGGACGGCCGAACAGCACCTCCAACTCAACAATAAAAGCATCCGATGACGACTTAAAACCAATTAATGTGGGGAAATATTTAAATAACAAAATGATAATCCATGGAAAAAGGAAGGGAAAACCATGAGGAAGTGAGACAATAATGATATTTATTCTAGAAAAAGAAATATATTAACAACATAACAAACATTTGTACTTAAATAAAGCCAGGGAAAATACTTAATTGTATCGACCACGCTTTCCACTTCCCCGCCCTCCGCCCCTTCCGTAACCGCCGGAATGCCATCCTCCGCCACCTCCTCCAGTGGCAACTGATTGGACTCTGTCCCCGTCCTTCCATCCTGCGCCGACACCACCACGACCAGCTAAATAAATAGAAATTAAAATGGGGGTTTCTAATTTAACTGTTATTTTGAGCTAAAAATTGGTATCTCGGGGGTTTCGGGATGCTGATCACGAATATGCCCTCGGATTTCTCCAATTCCGAACCCTGGACCCGAATTCGAACAAAAAGTCGAAAATTAATTTTATAAAATCCGATTTTTTGGCCAAAGATATACAAAATAGCATGAATAATTTAATGACGCTTTTTTGCTGGGTTTCATGTATCATAAGTCATTATAAGTTATAAAAACTGGGTTTCAAAAAATTTGAACTTTCGACTTTTTGTTTGAATTCGGGTCCGGGGCTCGGAATTGGACAAAATGGATGTCATCTACGTGATCAGCGAAGCCGATAACTCTTAAGAAATGACTTAAAAATTAAAAAAAATATTTTCAGGGGGGGGGGCTAGCCTTTGTATGACCGAAAAACTGAAAAAATCATAGATTAGGCGAAATCATGTAACAAATCTGAGGTGTTTTCGTGATCAGCACCCCCGAAACCCCCGAGATACCAATTTTTAGCTCAAAATAACAAAGTTAAATTAGAAACCCCCATTCTTTAGGATTGCCGGAATTATCATTAATATTCAAGCTGTTCTAAACAAAGATGACAACACACAAAAGTAATGTTGTGCCTTTCTGAATTTTTTTCGAGTCGAAGTGAAAATTCAGTCATCCCCCACCCCCACTTGCCCCGCTCGACATTACCTCCTCCTCCTCCCCTAAATTGCTGTTGTTGGCTCCGTTGTGCCTCCTGTTGTTGGAAAGTCTCACGTTGCATCGGTTGCATGTAATCCGTCCGTCCCCCTCTGTCCGGCACAATGTCCGCCTTCACGCGATGGTCCGTCACAAAAGTGCGCGTGCCCTTTCGGAGTTGAGCATCACTCGTTTTCGTCACATATAAAAGGTCTGTGAAAAATCTTAGCGAATAAAACTGGATGAATTGATTTACTTGCCGATATTAGCAGCCAAAATATCGTCGACATGGACAGGGTCGAAATGTATATTTGTGAAGCCACTAACTTCCAAAACCTGACGAATTTTGTCTTCCATTTGTTTTACACGATCAGACCTAAAAAACGATAATTTTATTTTATGTCTTTCGATACCTTTGGCCTTATAAATTAAATTTTCGAACCAAAGAAACGAGTCGATGGTCACCTCAGCACGTCTTTTCAATAACAGTGCTCTTTCTGCATAATCGGTGTTCATTAAATCAATATATTGTCCAAATTTGGCCCATTCTTTGTCTTCCAACGACATATTTGACGGAAATAATAAATTAGAAACGATTTTCTGTTGTTTGCTTTCGTTGGCAAGTTCAATCAACTAAATAAGAAAATGTATTAGAATTAAAATAAAAGTAAAATTTACATAAGTGCATAAAGAGAAAAAATCAAAAAGCCATATACTATATATAAACACAATGAAAAACAAACAAACTTTTGTCTTGAAACGGGATAAATAGGCACTGTCGACATTGTCAGCAAGTGGAAGACCGAAGCGACGAGATATTGACACAATGTTTTCGCAAATGCTGTCCAATAGTTGATCGTCAGTTTCCATGAACACAAACTAATAATAAGCCAGCTTCGAGATATAAAATTACTAGTAGTCAGCCAGCATTTGAAAATATTACTTTACAGAAAACCGGTACTGGTTATTTTCAGATTGCCGGTCAGTTTATTCTAGGTACATAGTACTGAAAGTTGTGGTCAGAATTTCTGCCAAGAATTTTATTACGCGCTGAAAAAAAAGCTCACAACTTGTTAGTGATTAAATTTTTAATTTCTATTTTAATTTAATTTTTTCTTTTTTTAAAATTTACTTTTAGCCTAAAAATGGAAGAACTGAAAGAAAACACTCCACCTGGTTCACGATCACTAAATTATTTTTACTTACACCTAAAAAAAGAAAATGGTGAAGAAAATAGTTGTAAATTTGCAATCTTTTTCATTTTACTCTCTAATAAGGTACTGAACTTCTCCAACTTACTGAAAAGCTTCAACACGTCAACCGTAGTCTTGATTACCAAATCGCAGAGGAAAAGCAATCGCGGAATGAAGTCCTTGAGTTGGTACCTTACGTGATGAAGAAGTATCTGGATACACGCTTTGATCGTTTGGTAATTAATTTGGCATTTCTCACATCAACTTTTCTCCTCCCATTTTCAACAAACAAAAAAGGAAATAACTTTTTGGCCTCCGATTCAGATTTTTAATGTTGTGTTCCAGCATGCCAGATTTAATTTTGGTCATCTGGAAAAAAAATGTTGCTTCACTCACAAGTTTATATGCTTATTTTTTCGGTTTTTGTGCTTTAAGTCCGTTCTCTATTGATAAGCGGCCCAAATAATTAAATTTTCTTCATGTTTAGAAGAATGCCAAGTTGGAATTTGCTGAAAAGTCCGACAATAAGCGCAATTCGGAGGCAGAGCTGGAGAGGGCGAAAGAAAATCTTCGTCAATTGAAACAAAAGGCAGCTGAAGAGGCGGAGGAACAAAAGAGGGAACTCGAGGAGGCGAAGCGTGCAGAAATGGAGCTGCAGCAGCGAGTGAATCGGAAGTTGGCCATGCTGAGGGCTTTGGAAGAAATGTGACGCGCGATGGAACTTCGATTTTGCCTATTAACGTTGTTGGATTGGTATTGATTGTAAGTTCGGGATACTACTCATTACTAGTAGTACTTCAGGGCAGTTCTGCTCATACATGAACAGGCACTATCGCAACCCATTTGTCCTGTGTCTGGGGAAATAAGGAGGGGGAAGGTGTAAAAGAAGGAAGATAAAGCCAAACTAGAAAAAAACAATTTTTTTGATACTTAGATCTGGTTTGTAAAAAGATTGTAGCCATTTTTGAAGAAATGTTGAGCTACCAACCCCTAATTCTTAAGGGTCTATTTCTAATTTCGGCGTTTCACTTGAAACGAAATTTCTCTCAGCCCTGGTCGGTGTCGGGTTGATACACTCCTGTTCATGTATCTTTCTTCTTTGTTCAATAACATTTTGATTATTTTTTGCTTTAAAATTTTTTTGCCTATTGATAAGTCATATAAATTCTTGAACAATGTATTACAAAACTCATTTTCATTTTTTTTTAAAATTTCATTCTATTATTTGTTTTACTGTATAAACAAATAGTCAAAATGCAAAATTCTCCGCTTTGCAATGCAAAACGCCGACCGGTCCCTTCAAATGAGAAGCATCCAAATGCAGCGACTGAATGGTTCCAACGGAAGTTCGGAGTTGCCATTCAACTCTCTGAGCAAAAAAAAAAGTTCTGAAGCCAGTAAAATTGTAATAAGTTATTTATTTTTAGCGAATGCAATCGCCAACAAAAAACGCAAAGTATGCAAAAAAGAGAAAAGTAATTTAAACTCAAAATGATTACAGGCTATTCCGATGTGAAGAAAAATTTGGAGAAATGTTTAGCCATTCGACGACATGCAAATTTGGAACGACGTTACAGCTTTTACAATGCAGAAAATGAACTTTTTGAAGAGGAGGAAGAATTGGAAGAAGAAGAGGAAAGTGGAGAAGAAGCTGATGATGAAACGCAAGAAGAAGAGAATGAAGAAAAAGACGGAGGAGAAATGGAAGAGAAAGACAGAGAAGAGGAGGAAGAAGATGGAGAAGAGGAGGAAGAAGAACACGGAGGAGAAATGGAAGAAGAAGAATACGGAGGAGAAATGGAAGAAGAGGAGGAAGAAGAATACGGAGGAGTAGAGGATGGACAAGTGGAAAACGAACAAGAAGAGAAAGACAGAGAAGAGGGGGAAGGAGAATACGGAGGACAACTGAAAGAGAAAGACAGAGAAGAGGAGCAAGAAGAACACGGAGGAGAAATGGAAGAAGAGGAGGAAGAAGAATACGGAGGAGAAGTGGAAGCGGAAGACGGAGGAGGAGAGGAAGATGAAGTGGAGAAAAATGACAATGCTGAGAAAGAAACGGAGGAGGAGGAAGAGAAAGAAGCAAATGGAGAGGAGAAGGAAACGGAGAAGGACCGGGAAAAAGAGGTGGAAGAAGCATTTGATGAGGAGAGAGAAACGGATGACGAAAAGGAACTGCGAGAATTGGACGAGAAAGGAGAGGAGGACGACCGACATGAAGAAAGGGAAAGAGAAATGAATTACGAGTCGGGAGAGGAAGGAATAGAATTGAGACGAAGAAAAGTGCGAAGGGATGAAAAGGAAGAAACCCAAATCGATGCTGTGGCCATACAAAGAAAACTGTGACTTTCTAATTGCGTTTAAGAAAATTGACAGAATGATTTTGTTATTATTAGCGTCGATTTGTTCGACGACGAAGCGTCTTTGTCGGGCGATGACGTGGGCTCAGAATCGGACGACGAATCACGGGATGGGCCGGACGAATACGAAGCGGAGGAGGGCGACTTAGACCAGGTCTAACGGCGCACTGTTTACGGACTCGGTCTATTAAGACAAAAACTTAATGTGAAAGAAACCCTTCTTTTACGATTCTTATATTTATTTTGCACGGAATTTACTGGACAATAATTTAATAATTTTGAACACTCATTCATTCAGTTGCCTGACTCAGAGGAAATCCGCGAGAATTTGGTCCGTCAATTTCTGAAGCATCAAAATGATGACAGTGACCGACAACTGCTCCGACTGCAGGAGGCTTTCTTCGCTGACTCCGACCTTCACGGGCAGGTGGGAAGAGGCGAAAGTACAAATAGCTCAGATTTATGAGAATTTAACCATTTCAGGGGGGCTCTGGTGATCGTTCCTTCCGCTTTCGAATGCACGCCGATGCGAACGTCGACTGGGCCAAACTGTTGGGCACAATGGACGGCGACAATGGAGGGGAAGAGGAAGAAGGGCAAGAACAACGACAGATGGAGGAGGAATGGCATCAGAAACGCCTTCAAATGATCAAATGGAGGGCGGAAGAGGAGGAGCGGAACAAACGGGCGAAGAAACGGACGCGAGAGGACGACGAGGAGGGGGCGTGCGAAGACCAACGCGAGTGGGACGGGGAGCAAGCGCAAATGGGCGCAATCGCGGAACCTTTGGAAATGGATAGTCCGCTTTTTGCGTTGGGCAAAAAGATTTTGTGGACGGGCAAAAGCGAGTGACTTTCTCTCTTCTTTTACGTTTTAATCTGTGCCTTCAGCTGATGCCAATGCCATTTCCTCCGCTTCTTCCTGTCCCGGGCCCTCTTCCGCGTCGTCTGCCGCTGTTTCCTTTCCGCCTCCGCCAAAGCGTCGTGATTCGCTTCTCTCCACCTATCGTCCGACTGCTGTTGTGCCTGACTGTACAATCTCTTCGTCTTCACTGGATAACTTGTGCAAAGGCAGACAAAACCTTTGATTTTGTGGCATTTATTCAACTCACATTTATGTGAAATTTTACTTATTTATTTTTTTGTCTTTTTTTTAAAATAATGTATTTTATTTATTTTTTTGTTTATTTATATACAATCCTTCCTCCTCTCCCGCCCCTTCCTTCCTTTTCGACGGCCCTTTCTTCCAATTAATTTACTTCGTCCAAATCAGCTGTTCCTCCGATTGAAATTGCTGAAGCGGAAGAATGGCGGGAAGGGGGGGGGGTGTGTTTGGGATTGCGTGACGATGGAATTACTCCGCTGATGAGAAGGGATAATGGGGCGGCGGGGGGAGAGGCACAGGGGCACTTCCCCCGAGGGGGGGAGGGGGTGGACGAATGTCCTCGGGGTGGGACTTTCCAATGTCATCCGGAGGTCTGACGAGTTAAGGAAGTCACAAAATTTTCTCCGCCTCCCCCCCCCCCATAGACTAGGCTTCCGAATTTCCCCTCCTCCCTCCACCAAATCCTCCTTTCTCTCTGTGCACAATTTTAATTATGCCCGCGGCCCCTTGGGGCCTCAAACGAGGCGAAAACTGACCAAATTTTGTGGTCCTCCCCCCCCCTCGCTCCGGCACACTACCAAATGAATTTATTTTTACATGTACAAAATAAATTTCTTATCCCATTAGTCAGAAGGAAGGAACAAACATTTTATTGTCTGTCATTCGAAGGACAAATTCAAAAGGACGGGGGGGGGGAGGAGGGGAAGTGACACGGAAAGGGAAGGCGAAGCGACCCCGGGGCAACAAAAGATTCATTCATTCTCTTTAGAGAGAAAATTATATTCTTAGTACACCACCCAAAGTGGGGGGGAGAGACTGCTCATTTTACGTTCCCTTTTCCCCTGCCGAGGGCAATTTGCCCTTCAGCAAAACGGGAAGCTCCACGAGCAATCGATTTGCTCCAATTCCCACCACTTTTATGCCCCCGGGGTGCAACTTTTTGTTCGCAAAAGCATGAGAAGGGGGGAATTAGACAAATAAGCACCCCTCCCTTTCCCTCCCCCCCCCTTTTGTGCCAATCCATTGACACGGAAGATAATTACCCTTTCTAATTAGCCTTACGGTAAAGGATTAGTTTTAGCATTACCACATGAAAATGTCAAATTTAGCAGAGGGCCATTAATCATTTCTCTGCGTAGATCCCCCGCCTCCGCACCTTCTCCATTAATCGATCAGTCCCATTGGCATCGATTGCTTTTGTTTATGCCAACTTTTCATCCTTTGTCATTTTCTCACTGATCCGTTTTTATGTTTTACTCATCTAAAAAGGTGATCCCTTCCGAGTTCAATTTCGTCCCTTTTGCCTCTTCCGGTCTCTCTCTCTTTTGTCATCCTTCCGTTTTCCTTCCTTTTGCCCCTCCCCCTCCCTTTGCTCCCTCTTCCATCCTTTCTTCCTTACCCTTTTCATTTCTTCCCTCCCTCCTCCCTTTGCTCCCTCTTCCATCCTTTCTTCCTTACCCTTTTCATTTCTTCCCTCCCTCCTCCCCTCCTCCGCCCTCTTGGTGTACATACCAACCAGCAGCATTCATCACTTCCCCATCCGTCCGTCCGTCTTTCTATCGTATCGATTTGCGCGCGATAGTCCGTCCGTCCTCCTCCCCTATGGTCCATCAAAGAGAAAAAAGAAGGACGACTGGGGCCCCATCCATCCCAACTCCCCCTTCGCCCTCCCGCTCATCCACCCACCCACTTATCCTTCCCCTCTCCCCCCGTCCCCCTCCACCAAATCCACGCGACGACCGCTGAGGCAAAAGTGTCATCGCCGTAAGCGACGCTTGGCGAGCGTGGAGGGGAAGGTGAATGGGATGAATTGGAGGCAGTGGCTGGCGAATTCAGCGGCAGAATCCCCCCCCCCCCCCCCCCATTACCATTATCCTTCTCTCTTCTTCTTTCCCCACCCCCACCTCGCAATTTTGCGCCATTATAAACTAAAAATGTGAAAACACCCCCCCCCCACCTCCACGCCGGGGATGTTGAATATTATTCGCTGTCATTCGCACATTTCCCTTTCTTAACACCACTCGCCCCCCCCGTCCCCGCTCCCCTAGCTCCAATCGGTCTTCCCCCCCCCCTCCCTCCCCCCCCCCCTTCTCTCTCCTCCCTCCTCCTTTCCTCCCTCATCTCTCTATTCCCTCCTCATCCCTCTCCCCTGTCCCTTCCATTCACTCTCTTCCTCCCCCCCTTTCCCTCTCCTCCCTCCCCCTTTCCTCCCTCATCTCTCTATTCCCTCCTCATCCCTCTCCCCTGTCCCTTCCATTCACTCTCTTCCTCCCCCCCCCTTCCCTCTCTCTCTCTGCCATCGATCACTTCTCTCTTATTCTAAAAATATATATATTTGTTAAATTTAAGTAATTTTTTTCATTTTAAAATGCCTTTCCCATTTTTCGCCCTTTGATTCAATCAAAAGAGAGAAAACGGCGGCGGCGGAAGAAGAAGAAAGCGGCCCAAATTCTTTTCCCATTGAATTTCGCTTGGCAAAGAAGGAAAAATGGAAATTCGGCGTTGCTTTTGGCCATCCTTCGCTTCCCCTCCCCCGCCCCCTCTGCTGCTCATTAAGAATTCAATCCCCGCCAATGGATTGAATTGGACTGTCCTCCCCTCCCTCCCCCTCCCCTCCCCTTCGCCTCCCCCCGCCCTTTTCCCTTTTTGTCGATTTAATTCCAATGCCGCCCATCCCCTCTCACTCACTCCGTCCTTTCTGCGCCCTCCCCAAAATATTTTCCCTAAAATTTGTCACTCCCTTAAAAATGGAGAAAATGTGACCATTTCTTAAGAAAGGAAAGGTCCTATATTTTGCCCATTTTCTGTTCCCACAACAAATTTTTTTTTGTGCATTCATTCGTTTGACTAATAATAAAACACCAAAAATAATGGTTGGATTTGATTTCCGCCCATCGCTTTTCATTTATTTTTACAAATTATTTAATAAATTTCCCCCCAATTTCTCCCATTTCCATCTCCCCCACTTTTCTCCCCTTTTCGCCTTTTCGTTCATTCATTTCTTCCCCTTCCCCACACACACAAATTTTAAGGTTTTTTTTTTCTTTTGCTGTCCCATTGTCCTTTCGGAATTCGAATGCCTTTTCTCCCAAATTCTCTTTGCTCCTCCGCTGCTGCGGCGGCATTTGTGGCCACAAATTCCCTTTTCGCATCCGCCGACATTTGCCGTCCCTCGGGCAGTTCAATCGGTGCTAACGGCGACGACAAACCGTTGAGCAAACCGTCCAAAAGTTGTCCGGACTTCAAAGACGGGCCGGAACAAAGCGGTGAGAGGAGAGGACGGGCGTGGGGGGGGGGAGGGGAAGCTCATTTGGGAGGAATTTGTTGGCAGGGCCCATTAAGTGTTAATTAACGGGTCCACTTCTGTTAATTGCCTTTTTCATTCTCCCCCCAATTGTTCTTCAGCTTGTTGCCCTTCCCAAATCACCGTCGGCTCTTTCTTCTGTTGCACCGAAGCGCACAAAGAACACTTTGAGGCTCAACTCGCCTCAGAAGCGCGACGGCGTTTCATTTCCAAGTGAATAATCCGTCGCTTTTTCTTTTTAAATTTGCCTTTCCCTTTGCTTTTCCTCTGCTTCTGTTATTTTTGCTGTTTCCGTTTTCCTTTGGCACAGTGAACTTTTTCACTCGACACAAAAATAAAAAAAAATGCCGCAGATTTTCCCCTGGGAATCTTTCGTCAAGACAATGCCTTGGCGATAAAAGAATGTCCTCCGCCGACACTTTCGCAAATTAAATTACCCTCAACACGAAAGACACAATTCCTTGGGGAAAATTAGAATTTTTCCTCAGCGGCAGATTTTGGGCGTTTTATTGAAAAATTGTTAAAAAAAAGCCAATGGATAAAATTCTGAATTAATTTTTGCGATTTTACCCGTCGCTTTTGTTGTTCAGTCACCTTGCGGAGTTGGTGTTGGCCTGTCTTGCCCTGCTCGTCTTTCTCGTCCTCCTCGGCTCCTTTCTCTGCCGGCGCACTCGCTTCTGTCCGATGCTCCACCGGCGGAAGTCCGGCGCCAGTCGGTCCTCCCTCGGCGGTTCTTTGGACTCGGCCGAATTCCGTAAGCAAAACAGGGGGAAACCTCTGGGAATTGAAGTGGAAATAGGACAAGAACAATCTCCGAATTTAAAAACCTCTAAACCAACCAAAATTCTCTATGAGTTTAAAAGTGAGTGGCCGGGGGGGGGAAATTCGCTTGGATTTGTTGGGAGTTCGATTGATCCTAATGGATTATTCGGTTTTGCATCCGGTTCTAATCGGTTTTAAACCGATTAACCAACCAATGGCAATGAAATAAAATGAATGCAGAAATAAATTCATTTTCTTGTGCCATTTTGCGTTCATTCAGTTGGTGCCATTCGTCATTCGCATTTTCACTCGCAATTGCATCACCACCACAGCCAACAACAGCAGAATCGGCTAATCCCGCGACCTTTTTCCGTTGGCGCCGTGCCGAATACCGTACACCAACAGCAGCAGAGGAACAACCGAGTTCAGCAGATGCCATACTGTCAACGGCATCGCGATGTTACGGTGGCGGAGCAGCGGAAGCAGCAGACGACGACCAGTGCCATTCCGACCGAAGGTGGGAAAATAGTCGAATTAAGAAAAAAAAAATGCCAAATGCACTTTCAGCCCCACCTCCTTATGAAGAGTTTGTGAGGGTACCGCCACCGCCAATTTCTGTCGAATTGCCATTGATACCAATTGCCCCCGCGGGAGAAGCGGTGGAGGAGGAAGAGAACAGACTGAACAGCGAGAGAGAAGGGCAGCTGAGAAGGCCGGTCATCACCGATTGACTCTTCCGATCGACTGATCACTTCCCCCCCTCCCCCCGCCCTCTCCAATTTCAAATTGTCCCTAAATTTTGCGCATTTGTCCATTTTCCATTCACTTTTTTGTTGCTTTACGGGCTTTTGTTTTTCCCTTTCATCTGAGCATTATTTTATTTTTATTACTTTATGTTTTGACTGGCTAAGCTTACAGTTTATTGCATTTAAACAAATAAAAAGAAATTAAATTATGGCAAATATTGCACATTATTCATGCCATGCCATTTTTGCGCTTTCAAATTGGCATTTCATTTGATTAAATGAACAATGAATCTATGCCATTGAATGAGTTTGTGGGAGGGGGGGGGGGGGGGGGGGGGGAGATGCCATGGTACCAAAGGCAAGGCCAATTTCGGAAAAAATAGAAGACACCTTTTGTCTTAAGGCCCAATTACAAAGCCAGGATCCGAATTGGATCGAAAATTTTGACTAAATTCCTCAAAAAGTGCAAAATGTTTCTGCTTTTTTTTTTGAATTTTTTGGTGCCTTTTTTGCCGGCCTCTAACCGGACTCCTTTGTTCTTCCCGCTTCAATTGATGCTCAATTGTCTCACAATGCTGTTGTTGCTTAAAAAAGGATGAAAAGACTGCTGAAGGTGGAAAAATATATTGTGCCGATTTAAAGAATTTATTAATTTTAGACAATCAGTAAATGGATCCGGACTTGTTGAACTTCAAATCCAAACGAGCCGTTCCCGGTGGAAGGAAGAAAATCCTCGTTGACCCCCTCAAACTCCAAAAAATGAGGAAAAATGCTCAGATATTACAGCCGTGTTCCTAAGGGTTCCTTTGTCTGGCAAAATTATTTTCATTCCAATTAGTCATTGTTTAAGTAACCAATTTATAATTCTTTTGGGTTGTCCAATCCGCCAATTGTTTGCCAAATTCGGCTGAAAATAAAAAAAAAAGTAAAAATAAACAAATAAATAATAAAATTATTGGTTTGATGTGCAAAAGATTAAGCGAATTAAGCGAAAGGGCAAAGCAAACACAAAAAGAGAAGAACAAATGGCAAACAGAAGCAAAGCGAATGGAAGGAAAGGCAATGGGCGGGGGCGGCGGAGTTATTTTTGCGCAGGGATTAGGCTCATCCGCCCACAGTTCCCCCGGGGGAGGGGGCGCAATTGGCATTTTTTACCATTCGGCCGATCGCATAAAACGCCGCGGAGAAAGCACTGACGGCACAAAGCGACGCAGCGAGACAAATCCAAAAATGATCGACAGAGGTGCAAACGCAGCCAATTTCGCTACCATCCGCTTCATTTCCAATTGCTGTTGTTGGTACGGTTTAGGAGCTACTGTAGCAAAGGATCCTACCGTACCTTTGCCACCCCTCATTTTTGTCTTTAGTCTCTTTTTGCTACTCATTTTTGGCCATTCCCCTGCCCATGTCAATGCCCAAATCGGCTGTGACCCCTACGGTGGCGGTTATGGTTCAACAGGTTACGGACAACAACAACAGTACAGTCCATCTTCATACGGAGGGTCTCTTTCCAAATGGCATCACCGCAAACATTCAATTAAAATAGGTACGGAGCAGCAAGTTACGGTGGATATGGTAGTGCTGGCGGGTACGGAGGAAACAGTCTGTCCGGCTACGGTAGCGGGTATGGTTCAGGGTATGGTCAACAGCAGTACAGCCCCTATAGCAGGTGAGAAAAACAATATTAGCATAAGCGCAGAATTATGGATTTAGCGGCGGTGGGGGTTACGGTAATTCTGGGTATGGCTACGGTCAGCAACAGTACAGCCCTTACAGCAGGTAAATTTAGCCAGCAGATAACGCAAATTGTGGACACATAATTTCAGTGGCTACGGCTCTTATGGCAGTTCGGGGTACGGTCAACAGTACAGTCTTCCATCTTACGGATCTGCCGGTGGTGGGTACGGTCAGACATCGTACGGTATGTCGTCGACCATTTGCTGAGAGGAGAGCAAAGAAAAGAAACAGAAGAAGAAAACAGGAAACAAATTTGGATTGTCGAGAGTAATTGATAAATTAATAAATAACAGAATACGCATTTGAAATGAAAAAATAAAAAGCCGAAGTATCGATCTGACAATTCCGAATAAGGAAAACAAATCAATAAATAGTAAATGTGATGGCTAGGAATTATATGCCCATGCATATTTTTTTCGTGAACTGGTAGGGGCTTGAAAAATTAAAAAAAAATGAAATTCGAATGCGCTTTACTCCAAAACATTTGGAGATGTATCTCAACAGTAATTTTAATCAATAAATTTGAGAGAAATTTAGCCCATTATTTGGAAAAATTATGTGCATATTTTTCATTTTGCATATTCACGATATTATGTGCATATAATTCCTAGCCCAGTGATAGCAAATACCAAAAAAATAAGCGTAAAATCCTAAGCAATTGGTACAAATTTATTTAGAAAAACCGAAATAAACAGCATGAAAATACATTTATTTATTTATTACACATATTAATGTTCTTAAAAGTTTGCCATTTGCTCAATAATATCACATTGTACAATACATGCAAATTATTACGTGTCATTAATTCCTTATTTTCACATTAGAATTCCCTCTGCGGAATCTTGATCTGAAGATTCAAATTCTTAAAGGTATAATCCCAACAAATATACGCATCCTAATCTGATTTTACATTATCATTTGATGCGGCCCATAACAATTTACGCGTCCCATAACATATTTACGTGTCACAAAAAGATATCACAAAATTATATATACTTTATAACAAACCTGCCCATTTTTAAACAATGTAATGACGGTGCATTTCTTCCAAAATGCCGTTACCTATTTATTTTTACCAATACACATCTAATCCTTATCATTCGACCACAAAATATTTCACTTTTGGAAGAGATACATCGTAATTACCATGAAACACGGGCACGTTTGGTTAATAGAATAAAAAAGTTAGAATGAATCCCTTTTTGGGTTGCTTAAATGATAATTGGATGCGTATAACGATATGGGACACGAAAAAAACCACAACATAAAATATAGGAACTTTTCTTCAAATAGCCTTCCCCCCTCCCCCAAAAGATATGTCACTGCCCCCAGTCCCCCCCCCCCCCCCCCCCGGTCTCTCCCAACTCACTTTGATCTGTTCGCCCATCCGCACAAATGGCTTATGCATTTCGCGTGCACGATTGCCCGACCCGTAATGACTAATGAGAATAAATGAAATAGAACCCAAAAAAAGAATAAAAGTACAGGCGGTCCCAACAAATTTCACAGTAATACTGAAGACAGGCGACGTCGCCGCAAAAATACGGCGCGTAGCGGTCCTGACAGAGTTTGCCATGACAATTGTCGCACATCTGATCATTGACCAAATACGGCTTGATCTCCACCTTAAGAAATGCAATGGCGTGTGAGGAGAAAAGGCAATGACCCCATTACGTTAACCTATTAAATACTTAATGTTTGTCAACTTACGCGTTTGGTATTATCTGAGTGCGGAATTTGGACGAAACGACCGGCCATTGCCGCTGCATACGATTTGAAAGTGCTGAAAGTCACGCGAGCAGCCCCTAACAAATCAAATAAAAAAATAAATATTTTTTTTTGGAGAGGAAGCCTTTTTTGTACTCATTTTAATTAATCCCTAATTACCCTTCGGATATTTCATTTCCGGGTCGACGTCAATGCCCGCATAGCAAACCGGTCCGAAGGCAGCCTCGAGCACAAATGCTAATTCGCCTTAATTGAATTAGCCCTGTGATTCAAACCCTTAAAAAAGTGTGTCGATATTACTCGCTTTGGTTGGCCGTGGCACACCACCAATGAATATCTCAAATGACAAACAATTGAGTGGGTTTGATCAGCATTGCCTCTTACGGTGCGACGCGGGTCCAAATGGGTGGACGGGCGCGGCATGTAGTCCACGTCGGCAAGGCGCCACGGCCGCACTTGGACGGGCTTCTCACGAACAGTCTGACTAGACATCAGCATGTAGTAACGGTCCCCCTCTGAGTAGCACTTGGCGATCAAACGCTGCACCGATGCCTCTTCCAAAAAAATCAGAAAGGCGTAACCCGTCACCCTGCTCGAAGCACTACCATCTGAACAGACTCTGATTGGCAAGATTTACGCGCAAAAGAAACACCCGGAATAGTAACAACAACATTAATTCGGAAGTAATGTGTCGAAGTGGACAAAATGGGGGGCTTAAGGCTAACAGTAATTCCGCCCGATTTCACTTACAGTGTTCTTTTTTAACAAAATGTGAATCGGAAGAACGGTTGGGCCAATCGACGAGCAAAGATCCGAATCTAAAACGGACGCAAAGAGGGGGACGAATGCCAGCAAAGGACAGACATACTTATGGAACGCCTGCTTCAATTCCGTCTCAGTGATGTCAATCGGAAGTCCACCTGAAGGGGTAAAACGAAATCAGTTAAAAAAACGCAAACAAAAGGGGAGGGGTCTTACCGATAAACACTTTGCGCGAAAATACCTCCGCTTTGCACAACATCAGAACAAATGATAATACGAAGTTGGAGAATTGTGAGCAACGATAAGAACTTACAATGACAACACTTTGAAATGGGAATGAAACGGGACAAAAATGAGCAAAGACACAATGTGAAGAAAATCAAAAATATTTAAGGAAATCAACTAAATACATAACCGTTGAAAAAGCTAAACGAAATAATTCCTATCGTACTATATTAAAATAGACAATGTCGGAATGATTGATCTTTAATCATCAAAGAAATCGCACTCATTCTGCAGGCCCTCAACTGTTGCCGATGCCACTCCGACCCTCGCACGTTCGTACACCTTCTGAACAATGGAAAATAAAACAAAGCGACCAAAAGAAAATGTCGAGGCAAAGGGCCATTAGTTTTTGGCGAGGTGCCTCAACAAATCGCTTTACCCGCTTCATTGCGTCTTCCAAAAGTGAACAGTGTCCTCCGATTTCTCCAACGCCTTTCACGAAAAGTTTCTCATCTTAATTTTTGAACTATAAAAAGATGATTTAAACAAAGACATTTACCCGCGTTGGCCTTGTGGAAAAGCGCTGCTGCCGAAAAATTTGCGCTTTTTTCGGAAGTTTCACGGAGAATTTTATTAGATGCGAAAATTCGTTCATTCAATTGCTTCACTTCGCCATTAGCTGTAATAGTTCACAAAGCATTGAATAATGTAAAGATGGACCAACCGCACGTCCTCGCCTCCTTGCAGAATTCCAACGCTTTGTGATGTACCGAAAAATCTTTGCAAATATTCAAAGTGCTAAAATGAAATTTTAACAAGCAAAAACTTCCGAATTTACTCTTTAAGGCATCTCGGCGTGGGCTTTTTTGTCATCGAAGCGGAATCCATCTGCACATTACATTTAAATTTATCAATAAAGAAAAGACCGCAAAAGGGACAAATCCACTTACTTTGTGGACAAACATATAACAAGTGTCCATAAGTAACGGATAATACAAAAAGAAGAATATAAGATAATTTTCAAATAAAGAAAAGCATTAGAAAGGAAAAAGGGACAGATCAGATGGTAAAAAGACAGTTCGTTTTCGGCCAATTCTTCCCTCCCCCCCCCCTCGTTTTTTACCCTGCTTTGCGTTGGAGCAGCGTTAAGTTAGACAGTCCTTAAATTATAAGTTATAACTAGGGATGCAGAAAATATGGAGTAAAAATCGCGAAATATGGCCATAAAATATGGTCTTAAAATCGCAAAATATGGACATAAATATGGAAAAATGCCAAAATATGGACAAATATGGACCAAAATATGGGCATAAAATTTTATCAAAATAGTGCAATTTTTTCAAAAAAATTTAGCGTTGTTTATAATTGCAAATGAGATATATATTTCCAAATTTTGGAGTGAAAACGCATTCGATATCAATTTTTTTGATCAGAAATATAGAAAACAAAATTAGAAAAAATTTTAGAAAAAACTTGAATTTTCTTTATTTTTGTTTGAGGGCATTTTTTGATAATTTTCAAGAATTTTTTTTTTCGTTTTTATTGCATTTTTCTCATGAAATTTTCCAAAAATGCCAAAATATGGACATAAAATATGGGCAAAATGCCAAAATATGGACAAAATATGGACATAAATCGCGAAATATGGAAAAATATGGAAAATATGGATTTAAAAAACCATCCTAGAAGCTTCAAACCAAGCTAAAAAGACGTTTTTCGTGCGTTTCATGCCATTACAAGTTCAGGAAAAAAATATGGATTTCCATATTTTCTGCATCCCTAGTTTTATAACACATAAAAACGAGTTGGTGTAAAAACGAATTGGCCAAAAAAGAATCGTCCGTCGTTCGATTAGATCTCGAATATTTTTTAAAATTTGTTTCTATAACTTGAACTAAAATTAAATGACATTCGTGGAAAAGGATCAAAATAATTGACCCGTTGACTGAGCTCAGGGGATATGCCAAATCAATTTCCTGACCTTGGTGGTATTTTATTTTCAAAATTAAGGGATATCAGTAGAAAAAAGTACAAAGGCGGGGGCGCTGCCGATAAGCGCCGCCAGTTTATTTAATTAGCCTAAAAATGCAGTTTGAGGGTTTTTGGGATAAATGTTGAAAAAATCCCATAAGAATTAGGGCCCCGATAGTCGCTAAATTGCGCCGTAGGGAAAATTTTGTAATGGAAATTCTTCGAAAAGTCAATTTTGAGTATCACATTAAAAAAATATACAGTTCCGGACAGACATAGAAAATTAAATCACAATTATTTTTTGTGCAATGTTTTCG
Source organism: Heterodera filipjevi (assembly GCA_039877585.1). Classification (NCBI taxonomy): domain Eukaryota; kingdom Metazoa; phylum Nematoda; class Chromadorea; order Rhabditida; family Heteroderidae; genus Heterodera; species Heterodera filipjevi. The sequence continues at coordinate 17,782,473 of JBDPZO010000002.1, read as the reverse complement.
TCTTTTGAGCAGTCGCGGAGCCAACAGAAAATTTTGGTGAGAAATTTTGCCATTTAAAGTACCGATCGAAGGCATTTAGTGAATCAATTGTTGTACTTTTAAAACAAAAAGGTTCTTCAATTACTGCCTTTCTTCAAACTTTTCATTTTTATTCGTCCTCCTCCTCATTCCGCTGCTGTTGGTCATTCTCTGCGCTAGCAGATGTCTCGAAGAAACTGTACTGTTGCACATGGGAACCGTAACGACACTCAAAACGCCATCTGTCCGTTTTGCTGAAGTCGAACTCAGTCTGAAAAGGAAAAATATGATAAGCATAAGAGCGTAGGCGGATAATGCCAAATTACATTCGACAGAATAACCAACAATTAAAGTGGTGCCAACGAGTGGTGACGGCACTTTGACGCCGGTCAGGTCCATCTCCACGTTGGGTAGGCACAGCTCGTGCACGGAACGCCATTGTTCAACGGCATATGCCCTGGGACAACAGGGGTCCTGGCCAAAGTGATTTGGTGCCAACCGTACCGCTGCCATCGGTTTCGTTTCTACCGTAAGAATGACTCACCTCTCCGTCCACAAAATGTTCAAAACAGCAGCGCGAGAAATGGTCGCCCACTTCAGTGTCCGCTTGGCGTTCGTCCGAACAACAGGTCAATTTGGCCTGAAAATTAACACAAATTTCAATACGCTTTAATTTTGGCATTTGCTAATTACCCAATTAGCCTTTTTCTAATTATTTATTTGTGCCACTTTTCAAATGCTTTTGCTAATAAAACTGTGCCTGGAGGAACCGCTGAATGCAGCACAACTGAACGGTCGCATTGGAACACTTTCCGACCGCGCATTGGTCGGTGAACAGAATTCGGCCCCGGCAACAGCGGTGCACTTCGTTTGGCCGAAGTTGTGTTTGCTAAGAGAAGTTGGCATCTATTTCTTTTCGTTATATCTCCAACCACCTGTTGAAAACAGCTATCGTCACTGAATCCGGTGCATGGCAATTCAAATCCGAAGTTTTTGTCCGTTTGCGTTGTCGGCGGCGTCGGAGGCGCGGCATTCGTTGGCTTCGGAATTTGCCTCTAAAAAATCTTCAGTTTTTCTAAAAAAATTATTTGTCTATTTACCGCTGCTTCGGGTGCTTCAGTCGTCCATTCAGCTGCGTATTCGTCCCCGTAATAATCGTCCCCCGCGGTGTTTTCACTTCCTTCCGGGTAAAGAGGTGCCGGGTCAACTTCTGTTCCTGCTGTCGCTGTCGTTGCAACAACCGATACTTGTTGTTGCGGCGGTTGCGTTCGCTGTTGTACTGCTTGTTGCCATCGCTCTCTCTGGTTGTTGTGGTCAGTTGATGATGACCTATGCCCCGTGCCATCCCTCGTGCCGTCGTCGTTTCGCCGTTCCGTCACTCCGTTCAAGTGCCGTTGTCCATGGCTCGGCACTTTTGTCGTTCCCCTGCTGCTGTCACTTTTGTGTTGTTGGCCATGCCTTTGATGCTGTTGTTGTGCCAAATCCGGCCTTTCTTCTGTTTGTTGCTTTCTCTGTTGTTGCATTTGGCCAAACTGTTGGCCATACAAATATTTTTGCTGTTGCTGGTAACCGGCGGGATAATTCGGAATTTGCTTTTGTTGAGTCGAAATGCCAATTGGAGCTGCTGTTGCTGATCGGTAGTCTAACGAAATTGGGGCCTTCAATATTTTAGACTTTTTATTGACTTTAGTCCAATAACAATGTTTTTTCACCTACAGTATCCCTTCCACAGTATCCCTTGTGCCATAGTTTCCCATGTTTTTGTCATACAATGACAAATCTTCTCCTACCCTTACCCCTTCCTACCGTACTCTTACCGTTTACACTTTCCTTTTTCAGCTGTTTACTGTCCGTGCTGGTCTTCCTCTGCTGTTGCTGCTCATTGTCCACCGTCCAATGCATCCGCCGCCTTTTTTCTGCGTTCGTTTCACCTTGCCGTTGGCCCAATTCGCTCTGTGCCGACGGCGAATTCCATCGGCGCAAAAGCGAAGAAGGGCCAAGGGGCAATCCGTCGATGTGCACAAAAACATTCTGCAGGAGGAGGGAAACGTGGACATTTATTCTATTTTCATCCAACTTTATAACTTTTTTCTGCGGCACCGGTGGATGAAAAGAAGGCCAATGGATTCGTTTTTTGCCCGAGTCGAAGTCACAATGGCCACAGGGACTGGCGGAAAGAGTATTCTGCAGGAGGGACAGAAGGGTGGCAAAGTCAGCGCCGGAGGGCACCCAACCGACGAGGCGGGAACATCTGTCGGAGGAAAGAAAAGCATTAATTAACCAATCAATTGGGGGAGGGAGGGGGGGGGGGGGGGCACCTGTCAAAAATGGCCTTGTCCAATTGAGTGGCGTTGAACCAACGCCAAACGGGCGCTTCCTCCGTTTCCCTCTCAAAACGAATGCGCGGCAATTTCCACGCGAATGCGCGCAATTCGTTCACCTGCACTGCCCGCGGCGCCACCGCCAAAACGCGGACATCCGCGAAGTGTTCGGACAGAGTGTCCAACCTGAAAAGTGAACAACACCGTTTGGTCTGTGCCCTTCCATTGTCTTCGTCTGCCAATGGCAATGGCTTTTCTGTGCCGTGCCATTGCGTCGTTTGTCCGTTGGCATTTCTCCCATTTCCCCCACCTTTTCATTTCCCTTTCGCATTTTTTTTCACTGTCCGTCCGCGTGAAAACCAACAACAGCACACGTCCACGGTAATCGTTCACCAACGGCCGCCCATTCAAAGGCCAATTTTGAGCAAATTGGCACATTTGAGATTTGTCAAACGGCAAAAAAAGGCAAAAAATAGCGGAAAAAGTACAACAGAAAAAGAGGACGAACGACAGGGAAAAGGGACGGGGGGCCATCAAAAAGAGGCAAAATGGAAGAAAGGCACTGCTGAAAAAGACAAACGGAAAAAATAATATATTAAAATTGGAACAATATCACTCCGGACAAAATCGGCTGCATTTCTTTTTGGCAATGACTTTTGGTGATTTTCGTCCTTTAACTTTAAAGCCGGTCTCTTCTGCCTTTCATTTGTTGTTTTCGTTTTATGACTTTTGGCCATCGTCGCCAAAAGTTTTAAGACTTTAACAAACGCCGATCGAACCCTTCAATAGCACTCCGGACAGCCAAATCAACCGAAACAGCTGCCACCACGGCGAAGGAAATGAGCTAACATGTGTCCTTTACCACCAAATCATTTAAGTAAAATATTACTAAAGTTACAATAAATAAGCGCAATATTCACTATAGCCCTGAATTTTAATAAATTATGGACTGATTGTAGGACCGGGAAAAATCGTAATTAGGTAAAAAACCCAGTTCTCGAGTCCCGACGCCAAAAGCTTACTTTCTTGCAAGATATAAACGAAAATTTAATTTAAAGCAGCAACCCATTTTATATGATAAAAAAAACATATTAAACATTGATAGTATTTGTATTGTATAAACTCATAAAACCAAAAAGAAAAACTATTCATTCTACAAATGAAAAGACATTGTCGTGTCGGCTTTTTCTTGTTCACCCTCAGGCAATGGCAATGCTCACACATCAGGCAACAAAAAATCATACGCTGAAATAACATTTAATATGATTAAAAGAATTGCTTAAAACATAAGCCAACCAGCACACCTTTCAAGCAGCAGTTGGACCTCCGGGTCCGAGCAGTACACGCTGATTCCATGCGTTTTCATTGTGGCGTTAACCATTGTCACAGCTGAGTCAGTGCGATCACAACAGCCGCGCAGCGATTCAATTAGGAACTGCTTACTCCATGGGCAACGACCCTGGCCAAGCGTAAACACCTGGGGAGAAAAGAAAATTTAGCGGTTGCATCTGCTGAGACAACCTCATCAATAACGCGTCTCGGAAGCATGTCTCTTTCGACTGTAATGTGCTGCATCAAAAAGACCCAAATATAGTCGTCGGGAAGAGCGCCACCACTAAAATAGAAAGAAACAAATTTAATAAAACATTAAAATTTGCCAATTCTCTTCGGCCGCCTTGCGCAAGAGATGCACATATTGGTAAAGCAAAGTTCGGAAAGCTTGTTTATCATATTTTTGTTCATCGTATCGCTTATGCTCGGTCAAGTAGTGATTGTGTGCGGCAAAGATGCGTCCGCAGGTTCGAATAAGACGGGAACGGTCATCTAATTGTGGATAACAGTCAATTTATTTATGTTTAATATGCAACTAAAACTACAACAGAAAGACTTGATTCACCCACCCGTGCCGGGGTATTGAGTCAAAAAGCGGCGCTTTTGAAAATCGCTGCCAACACTGAGCATCGCTTTTAAAATAGGGATGTTATGCGGAAAGCGCAGCACCAAACAGCTGAGCTGTTCGCGCAGTTGGCCAGGTGTGAATGATGAGCTGGTCGCGACAATGTGCTAAAAAAACAACAAAAAATGTTGGTGTTCCTTGAAACAAAATGCCACTCTTTGCTTATTGAGAGGATCCTGTTTTTTCGACAAGAATTCGATAGTGATGAGATAATTTTTAGAATGTTTGGAGCTATTTTCTGTCGGTTGTTTTTATGAATGCGTTTTTTTTTGAAATGTTATTATTTCAAAAAATTTACTGACAGGTGAATAAATTCTATTCAACAAACCTCAAGAATGCTAATGCGAGTCTCTTGGACGCAGGGCCGTTCCTTCAACAGTTGTGCCAATTTGGTTGCATAAAAAGCACTATCATCACGGACAAAAGAACCAATGCGTAATTTTGGTATGAATGGAAACTCGTAGGCGTAGTAGGAACACAGTTCGAAAACCTGGAAAAGGAGAAATGCGTTTATTTAAAATTTTTGCCAATTTGTCACCAATTCATTTTCGTCACCAATCCAACGCAAAGGATCGTCCAAAATTAATGCTGCCGGCTGCGACAAACGTTTGACGAAATGTTTATACGCAGTGTCCTCTGTCTCAGCGTTTTCCGGCACCTGAAAAGCGAACCATTAAATGCCAAAAACAATTAAAAATGTTTTCAACCTGCTGAACACGACCGTGATAGAAGAGACTGTGCAGAAACTCGCGTTTGGTGGCCAAATAACCAATTATATCGTTCCCTTTAATTATGACCGATCGTTTGTGCTTTTTTGCTTCTCCATTTGGATCAGTAGAAAATGGCAACTGGCGTGCCAAAAATACAGCGAAACGCATAAAAAACTTAAAATTTATTTCAGTGCAAGATTTTCTTCATTTTCCTCCTCTTTTTTTACCAGTCGTTCTTTGCGTTTGTCCACATCGCCCGCTTCCCCAATCTCCCAAAGCGAACGACCTTTGCTGTCCAAATTGATACGCAACACAGCAAAACACATGTCGCACTCCGCAAACTCTTGAATCTTGTCGGTATTGTCCCTGCAACTGTCGTTGTGTTCCTGTTTAACTTTGACCATCTGAAAAACAAAAATAAATTAATGTGAAATCAATCGAATATTTGTGCTTTAGAGGTCGTTCAATATGAACCCACATAAGGGGTACACGAAATTTCATTTTAGTATTTGTGGCTTCTTTTCGTTGCCTATTTGATTTCATTAAAAAAACTAAGGAACACGATCAAAAATAAAATAAATGAAAAGTTTTCCTTTATTTCATGTAACTATTTTCCAATAAATCATACAAACTTGACTATTTTGGGAACAAAATCTGTTAAATAAAAATTTACCCAGTGGTGCCTAACGGCACCTCCGTGCCCAACAACATCCCAGCCTAGAAAATTTTCCTAATTTTAATAATATTGCAAAAATGCTTAATTTATTTTTTTAAAAGAAAAAGAAACCCAATTATTGCATCATTAACAAATCTGGTAATAAGTAGGTCGTATAATTATATGGAAATAATATTTTTTCCTGGAATGTGTGAGGTCGGAAACGGACGAAAAACATGTTTTTAGATGTATGTCCATATTTCGCGTTTCTGATCAATTATGGTTATATTTTGCGATTCTATATCCACATAATTACACGCCCTAGTAATAAGAAAATATTCTTTTTATGTTTTCATCTTAACCACTACATTCTTTCATTGGTCAAACCTCTTCAAAAGCTGTAAGGTAGAGGGACAATTGCACTTCTCTGCTCAATTTGGTTTCGCTTCCATGACGTTTTAAAGTCTGAATTTTCCCCCGAACGAGTTGCTTCATCATGGAGTATTTCTTTCGAGAAGGCAGCATAGAATTCGAAACCCTTAACATTTGAATATATAAGGATTGAAATTGTCACCTACGAAGTGACCAGTGCCGTGTAAATGCGAGTAGGATCCATCAGCGGCGATTCAGCAATTTGGGTGACGAAACATTCAATAAATTTGTCAAATCCAATTAATTCCATCGAAATGGGAGAATTGGAGTGGAAATGAGAGCGTGAAAATTGTCGAAGAATATTTTCTTGGGTTTCAATGAACTTAAAAGATTTCACAACACTATTTAGAATTTTTGGAAAATATACCAACCACATCAGGAATGGGAACCCCAAAAATGTGAAGCAATTTGAAGACCAAATCCTTCAGATATTTTGGGTCACTAAATGAAAAAAGCACCGGCTCCAACTCTTCAAAAGTGACAATGCGCGCTTTGTGCTGAAATTAATAGCTTTATAGTTTATTAAAGCAAAATTTCACTTCATAAAGCCGCTCATCATCGTGTTTGAAATGCACAGGGAACCAATACCACTGAAATTGTAAATTGTTTTAATTCGTTAGTACAAAATGTTGTTACAAGTCAGGCAATTTCGCATTGTCAAATGTACCTTGGAACGAAATTTCTCCAAACGACGGCGCACTTCCACTGGCGACAAGCCAAGACCTTTGTAGTTGGCCAGCAGGGCTTTCTCCTCCTCGAGCATGCTGTTCCATTTTTGTTCCAACATTTCGGATTCAGCACCTTGTGGCTGTTGTATGGCCACGTCATCTCTTTCAAAGTGAAGCCATCTTTAGGGTGAAAAAAATGGGTAATAGTAAAGTTTATCCCCCCCATTTTCGGAAAAAAAATTCTATGGGTTTTCGGGGTCACTGATCACGATTCCGGCTTCCATTTCGACCAATTCCGAATCCCTGACTCAAATTCAAACCAAAAATTGAAATTTAAAATTTTTAAATTTCGACTTTTTGTTCGAATTTGGGTCAGGGATTTGGAATTAGTCGAAATGAATGCCGGAATCGTGATCAGCGGCCCCGATAACCCATAGAAACGTGTTTTTCACGACTTCAAATAACTTAAAAAGTTTTTTTCGAAAATGGGGGGGGGTAAACTTTACTATTACCAAAAAATGAATGTATTTGCAATAAATTATACGACAGTGCAAACCCATTAGCTCCCGGCTCTCCAATACGAGGCAACCCACTGGACCAAAATGCTCTGAAGCCTTTCTTCAATTCTTGCTGCATTATGTGTGGTTTTGTGTCCGGTCTAAAGTTCCTATAGACGTTCGGGCGAAAGAAATGAAATTCGGCCAACGCCTTAAAGTTGAAACGGAAATGCTTCCATTAAACACACAAACGAAAAGTCAATACCTGCAGCACAGCCACTGCCTTTGCGATATATCCACTGACCATTTGGAGACGACACCGTTGCACCAAAAGGTCGACAAGGAACTAAAGAGCAATATTAAAATATAAAAAAGAAAAAAAGATATACCTGCTCAGTTCCTTCAAGCATCGTATGACTATAAAGTGAAAAAAAAATAGCAAACACTTGAAGCTTTTAGCTCAGAGTAGCAAATCATTACCTTTTAATTGTCCCATTTTTGACTTCGACTAGTTTTTTGATGCAATGGTCAATCAGTGGCAGTCGAGATTCCGCAGAAGAAGGGCCCATCAGCACCTATATTGTTTTAAAAATACGTTTTAAATGAATTGGCCAACCATCTTTTTTAAATCGAAGACTGTCCGATCATTCTGCCGCATTTTGATATTTTCCCGCCACATTGTAATGCTATTGAGAAAACGATTTTCACACTAAAAAATAAGTTTAACAACCAAATAATATACCAAGCAATAAAAACATACTCTTGCCCATTTTTCGATAACTGCTTCTGACTGGGGACTGAAGTGTTCTTCCAAGATTTTCAGATGTTTCAGATATAATTCAACCGCACGTGGATTTTTCGACGACACATTCTGTCGGAAAGCAATTCTGTCAAACAAAATTAAGGCAAAACAACTTTATTATCCAGCGCTCTTTTGATCACTTCCTCCATCTTCTCAAACAGTGCCTTTGTGTTTTGAATTGGCGCATTTGGATCGCCCGATTCATTTTTGGCTTGCATCTCACGCTAAAGATAAAACGAATTTATTTATTAAGAGGATTTTCTACCTGGATGTCGACGAATTTAAGCCATGCATCCACATTGTCCGGTTCCCGAAGAACCATTGACTGCAGAATGCTGTACCGTGTTTGCACATCCCACTCGAGTGCTTCTTCGTAAGATGTGTTCTGGCTGCGTATAATGTGCACAAAGTCTTCGATATTAATATTGCTGAGCATCTGCTGGTCCATTTCGTGTTTTACCGAATTCAAAGAAATTGCCTAAAATGGTTGCTTGCTTTTTCAAAGCATTCGTTTGCGTAATATAAAAAATGGTTTTGTAGAAATTAAACTACGGAATTTCACTGTTTTCTGCATACCCCTTCCTCATCAGGTGCACACGGCGCGTGCGAAATCTTCACATAGTTTTCCAACTTGTCATTGGCGCGATTGCGGAAAATACGTTCAGGCACACATTTGCCCCATTGTTTAATCACACGATCGGAAAACATGCGCTGATCCTTGCCGACCGAACTGATCTCGGGATTAGTGAGCAGCCCTTTGTACAATTCAGAAAAAACACGCCAGAAAGGGCAGTCATCCGAGTTGGATGCACGATAGTCCGGCACATCAGCCCTATGGGAAGGCAAAAGAAATTGCTTTGAAGTAATTTCAATAAAACGCCAAACCAACCGGTGTGAATTGTCGTATTTTGCATTTTCCGGGTCACCGTATGTGTCTATTACCACATGCATCGGCTTGTGAACCCACTCATTTTTGCGCAACAGTTTCCATGGGTTTCGCTTGTGGTCAAATTCCGAGTGAATCATTGATTGTTTTTTTGACTTCGGTTGACCTAATTATCATTAATTTTTGTGGGTTTCGTTGAGCAACTCCTCACCATCATCCCCTGAGCTCTCTGCCATTTCGTCTGAGTGTTTACGCTTTCGCTCCTTCTTCTTCCCCTTTCTGTTCTTTTTCTTCTCTTTCTTTCGCCTTCGGGGTTCGGAGGATTGATCAGAAGACGAAGAGGAAGAGCTGGACGAGTTGCGCTTCTTTTTATTCCTTTTTTTCTTCTTCTCGTGGTAATGGTGGTGTACTACCACCTGTTGCGGTTGATGGACTTGGTCAAACACCGACTGACAAGTATTCTAAAAAAGGTATGAATTGAGAGTTTTAGGTTGTGCAGCTAGACCATGTTAATGACCTCAAAATATATTAGTACTTTAAAAAACGAGTATAAAGAACAATCCTTAGCGCACTTAAACTCCCACGCAAATTACATCAGATTAACTTCGCCATTCTCATTTGAGTTGTAATACAAATGAAAACTTTTCATCTTTAAATGTTATCGGAATGTAAATTGCAACATCCACAAATAGATCAGCCCTTATTCCGTTTACAGTTCATAACATTACCTCGTCAAATGCAAGTAAATAAGACTAACCATCACCACGAAGTCCTCGTCCTCACCCGACATTTCTTCCTCTAATGTGAGCGTTTTTTGACCGAAACGAGACCGTTCCTGTTCTTCCTGAATTTTTGACATAACGATGGAAGTAAGTCGCTGGTTGTTTGCATCCCGAAGTCGGTTATGATAAGAACGCTGCATCGAGTCGAGCGTCACCTCAGCGCGTTGAAACCCATTTCGAACATCGGGTAGACTTTCATCAGCGCGGGTTGATGAGGTTCCTAAACAAGTTATTAATAAAAATTGCGAATACTAGGAAGACAATTCCTAAGGTTTACAGTCCTCAGAAAATAGTTTACTTTTAATCTTGAAAAACTTTATGAAACAAAAAAGATATTCGTAATTACTTCAATCCAGTGCTTTCTAATGACATCGAATTTATTAGAAATGAAAAAAAATCATTGCCTTAGATTCCCCTGATTAGACGCCTAAAAGTCGATTGGATGCCTGCAGAGAAATAAGGCACAAACCTTCATAACGCCAAGCTTCATTTCTTCTCTGTTCATCTTCCGCATTATTCCGACTGCGATGCTGGCTATAAGCAGCAAAAACTCCACGACGCATTACAAAGGTAAGTTGAAAAAACAATTAAAATAATCTAAATAAGATAAGTGTAATAGACTTACAGTTAAGCCATTCATTTTTTGAACATAAAAAATTTGTACAACTTGTATGAATCTATTAGGTAAGACCGACCATACATTTTAACGTTATTTCCACGAGAAAAAGGTCAACATACATTTGCAAATTTGCAATATTTCGATATCTAATTGGTATGTTATTTTCTGTTGTGTACCAACTATTTATTAAAAAGCAATCAACAACAATAAATAATAAAAATCGGATGAAAGATACAATTAAAGGAGAATGAATATACGAATGAATGGAATGAACAGAGGAATAGGGCAATGAATAAAAGTCAGAAGGGCAATAACATTGTGTGTGTGATAGATAAGGAGAGAGAATAAAGTCAATAAATGAATGGGTAAATGGGGGTCCGGGTCAGTTCGGCGTGGGATGCTTCGGCGGGGCCAACTTTGAGAATGCCAAAAAATCAAAAAAATCCAACCATGTATAAAAAAGTTATGAACTGTTGCGCCGAATTATCCAGAAAAATTCCTTTTTTTGAAGTTTTTTGGCCATACTTTTTTATATATTTTAAAATTTTTGAATTTTATCATGTCCATAGATCTCATCAAGCGCTTTCGAATAATATCTAATTTGTTTAATTTGGACGAAAATGAAAAAAGTTATGGCCAGTCGCGCCGAAAGGGTCCACGCCGAACTGGGCGGTTCCCGGTGAATGAGTGCGGTTTTGAAGTTTTACTACAGTGCAGTGCATATGTTTATGGCAGGGGTCGCATCAAAAATTTCCCGAAATCGCTGGTCAAAATAAGTTTTAGGGGTCAAAAATAAGGGCAATCCCGAATTTCGATCCCCTCTGTCGAACCTAAGTTATTTTTTGAATTGGAAGTTTCTAATCGGCTTGGAAATTCTGTGATTTTTTTTTTTAATTACTGTCTTTTATTTTCTTTGGCGTTCTTAAAAATTTGATTCTCAAAAAATATATTTCTCTTTTTATAATTTTATTTTACTTAGATATTTGTCTTATGATTGGGAAAAAGGTATGATTTTCTGTCCATGTGATTTTGAATAAAAAGTGTTTCTAAAGGTGCCTCGACATTTGCGCCCTCGACATTTGCGCCCCGGGACAAAGCATAAGTCTCAGAACCAACTAAACAGAGTTTTTAGTATCTTTCTTAGTTCTCAACTAGCGTAAAATGCGCTCGCTTCGCTCGCGCCTTTTCGCTAGTCAAAAAACGGGTTTTTTAAGTGTTTTTCTTTTCATGCCAAAATTCAATTTAGATTAAAGCTGCAATTCTGATTATTATTTTCATTTTGTGGTTTTTTAGAAGGCCATATTATTTTAGAAATAAATAGTTTAGTAGTTTCTGAATTTTTCGAAAATTAGAAGATTTGGAGAAAATTGACCAATTAAAGTTTATTCTGAGTTTTTTGTGAGGGGTATGCACCTAATGGTCACGCCAAATTTAAGAATACAATAAACGCATCCAAAAATGTTTTTTGTGACTTGAGCATAGCATTACGGGAAACGCCCAGTTTGGCGCCGACCGCTTTGACGCTTGGGCTATAACTTTTTTTGACGAACCAAATTAAACAAACTGGTATGATTTGATGACTTTTCTATTTAATTTGAAAAATTTCCAAAAAAAAATCAAACTACTAATAATTTCAATTCAAAAAAAGCAAATAAAGTTGACGGCGCCAAAATGTCTTGCGCCAAACTGACCCCAACCCTAGTATTACGTAATGCTTTTGAAAAAATAAATTTCAACTAATCTTGGGCGTAAAAGTTTGAGGCGGGGGTACTCATAAAAACTCCATGTTAATTTAATTGTTTTTTCAATTTTTTATAAATTAAAAGGGGCATAGGCAGGCAGTTCCAATGGGCGCCGCCGGGTAAATTTTTGAAAATCAATGTATTTGTATAATAAAGTCTTCACAAAATTACCCTACCTTATTTTTTGTGATTTTTGAGTTACCTAAGCGAATTGGGGCGGAGGACCCGGTGGTGCCGATAGGCAGGACCGGGCAAAATTCTGAAAATTTATGGCCGATTAGTTGACAGAATTTAACACAAATATTACTAACTAATAAAGTGTTTTTGGGATAATTTAATATACAAAAAGTAAAAAAAAAAAAAAAAATTGTATTGCTTTCTGGCGGTACAAAATTAAACCAAAACAATTGAAAGGGTAAATAAAAACAAATAATTAGACCAATTTTTATGTGCAAATTCCTAAAAAGTTCAACAAAATAAGTCATTTTAAAAAAGCCTAAAAAATAAAAGCTAACCAGAGATGGAATTTCAGTTTAATATTGAAATATAAGAACACTTCTCGTTCCGGGTAATGAAAATACGGAAATCCTGTTTTAAAACACCGGAGCCGTATTTTGATTTCAAAAGTTTTACGGCTGCATTTTTCCGGTTAATCCGGAAAGATCCAGTGAGGCCTACAAACCTCGGGTTTCAAAATGATCATTTTGTGCAAAATTTATTTTATTAATTTTCAAAAAATTTTTCCCAGAGGCGCCATTCTGCAGCGTATTCCCTCATCCCTTTGCATTTTTCTTTAAAAAAGAGCTTCATACTTGAAAAATTAATTTTTGTATTAGATTTTTTTCCAAAATGGGCTTTTTGAAGAATGACTTTTTATAGAACTGAAAGAAATTGATGAATTAACAAAATTTTGGATCTCAATTCTGTTTAAAATTAGAATTATTTTGCTTTATATCAAAAATAAGCGAGTAGAAAATGGCATGAAGAGAACGGATAGCAATGGTTGGGAGCCCTTCTTGTTCCCCAATTGCCTTCTTTCCTCTCTCTCTATTTCTCTTCCCCTCTCGGCCTTTGTCTATTTCCTTTCACTATCTCTATCTCTGTCTCTTTCTTCCTCAATCTCTCTATCTCTTCTTGTTTCTTTCCTTCTTCCTCTCCATCTTTCTTTTCATCTTTCCTCTGAATCTCTCTGTTTGGCTGTTTCTCTCTTCCCTTTTCTCTTTCTTTCTTTCGAATTTCTTTTATATCCCGCGATTTATTCGTGTTTTTCATCTCTCTCTCTCTCTCTCAAACACACATTGATCTTTGCTCCATTCATATTCATTCTGACAATCTCTCTTTATTCCTCTTTGTCACTCTCTCTTTCTCTTTCCGTTTATCTCTTTCCCTTTCGTTCTTTCCCTCTCTTTCGCTTTCTATTCCTCTTTCTCTCTGTCTCACTTTCCTTCTCTCTCTCTCTCGCTTTGTCTCTGTCTCGAGTCTCTATCTCTCTCTTCCACTCTCTTTTTTCCTCTGCCTCACTCTCTCTCTCTCTTCCTCTCTCTCTTTCCCTCTGCCTCTCTCTTTCTCTCTTTCCCTTTTTTCCACTGTCTCTCTCTCATTCCCTCTGTCCCTCTCTTCCTCTTTCACTCTTTTTCTCTATCTCTCTCTCTCTTTCCCTCAGTCTCTCTTTCCCTCTATCTCACCCTTTCCCGCTGTCTTTCTTTCCTTCTATCCCTGTCTCTGTCTCTCTTTTCCCCTCTCTCTCTTCCTCTCTCACTCTTTCTCTCTGTCTATCTCTCTCTTCCTCTCTCTTTTTTCCTCTGCCTCACTCTCTTTATCTCTTTCCCTTTTTTCCACTGTCTCTCTCTCATTCCCTCTGTCCCTCTCTTCCTCTTTCACTCTTTTTCTCTGTCTCTCTCTCTCTTTCCCTGAGTCTCTTTTTCCCTCTACCTCACTCTTTCCCTCTGTATTTCTTTTCTTCTATCCCTCTCTCTGTCTCTCTTTTCCCCTCTCTCTCTTCCTCTCTCACTCTTTCTCTCTGTCTATCTCTCTCTGTCCCTATCTTCCTCTTTCACTCTTTTTCTCTGTCTCTCTCTCTCTCTTTCCCTCAGTCTCTCTTTCCCTCTACCTCACTCTTTCCCTCTGTCTTTCTTTCCTTCTATCCCTCTCTCTGTCTCTCTTATCCTCTCTCTCTCTATCTCTCTCTTTCCCTCTGCCTCACTCTCTTTCACTCTTTCCCTTTGTCTCTCTTTCCCTCTCTCTCTCTCTTCCTCTCTCTTTCCCTCTGCCTCTCTCTTTCTATCTTTCCCTTTTTTCCACTGTCTCTCTCTCATTCCCTCTGTCCCTCTCTTCCTCTTTCACTCTTTTTCTCTATCTCTCTCTCTCTTTCCCTCGGTCTCTCTTTCCCTCTATCTCACCCTTTCCCTCTGTCTTTCTTTCCTTCTATCCCTGTCTCTGTCTTTCTTTTCCCCTCTCTCTCTTCCTTTCTCACTCTTTCTCTCTGTCTATCTCTCTCTTCCTCTCTCTTTTTCCTCTGCCTCACTCTCTTTATCTCTTTCCCTTTTTTCCACTGTCTCTCTCTCATTCCCTCTGTCCCTCTCTTCCTCTTTCACTCTTTTTCTCTGTCTCTCTCTCTCTTTCCCTGAGTCTCTTTTTCCCTCTACCTCACTCTTTCCCTCTGTCCTTCTTTCCTTCTATCCCTCTCTCTGTCTCTCTTTTCCCCTCTCTCTCTTCCTCTCTCACTCTTTTCTCTCTGTCTATCTCTCTTCCTCTCTCTTTTTCCTCTGCCTCACTCTCTATATCTCTTTCCCTTTTTTCCACTGTCTCTCTCTCATTCCCTCTGTCCCTATCTTCCTCTTTCACTCTTTTTCTCTGTCTCTCTCTCTCTTTCCCTCAGTCTCTCTTTCCCTCTACCTCACTCTTTCCCTCTGTCTTTCTTTCCTTCTATCCCTCTCTCTGTCTCTCTTTTCCCCTCTCTCTCTTCCTCTCTCTCTCTTTCTCTCTGTCTCTCTCTCTTTCCCTCAGTCTCTCTTTCCCTCTGCCTCACTCACTCTCTATCTCTTCCTCTCTCTCTTTCTCTCTGCCTCTCTCTTCCTCTCTCACTCTTTCTCTGTCTCTCTTTCCCTTTTCTCTCTTTCCCTCTATCTCACCCTTTCCCGCTGTCTTTCTTTCCTTCTATCCCTGTCTCTGTCTCTCTTTTCCCCTCTCTCTCTTCCTCTCTCACTCTTTCTCTCTGTCTATCTCTCTCTTCCTCTCTCTTTTTTCCTCTGCCTCACTCTCTTTATCTCTTTCCCTTTTTTCCACTGTCTCTCTCTCATTCCCTCTGTCCCTCTCTTCCTCTTTCACTCTTTTTCTCTGTCTCTCTCTCTCTTTCCCTGAGTCTCTTTTTCCCTCTACCTCACTCTTTCCCTCTGTATTTCTTTCTTCTATCCCTCTCTCTGTCTCTCTTTTCCCCTCTCTCTCTTCCTCTCTCACTCTTCTCTCTGTCTATCTCTCTCTTCCTCTCTCTCTTTTTTCCTCTGCCTCACTCTCTATATCTCTTTCCCTTTTTTCCACTGTCTCTCTCTCATTCCCTCTGTCCCTATCTTCCTCTTTCACTCTTTTTCTCTGTCTCTCTCTCTCTTCTTTCCCTCAGTCTCTCTTTCCCTCTACCTCACTCTTTCCCTCTGTCTTTCTTTCCTTCTATCCCTCTCTCTGTCTCTCTTATCCTCTCTCTCTCTATCTCTCTCTTTCCTCTGCCTCACTCTCTTTCACTCTTTCACTCTTTCCCTTTGTCTCTCTTTCCCTCTCTCTCTCTCTCTTCCTCTCTCTCTTTCCCTCTGTCACAGTCCTCTAACTCTCTCTTCCTCTCTCTCTTTCCCTCTGCCTCTCTCTTTCTATCTTTCCCTTTTTTCCACTGTCTCTCTCTCATTCCCTCTGTCCCTCTCTTCCTCTTTCACTCTTTTTCTCTATCTCTCTCTCTCTTTCCCTCGGTCTCTCTTTCCCTCTATCTCACCCTTTCCCGCTGTCTTTCTTTCCTTCTATCCCTGTCTCTGTCTCTCTTTTCCCCTCTCTCTCTCTTCCTCTCTCACTCTTTCTCTCTGTCTATCTCTCTCTTCCTCTCTCTTTTTTTCCTCTGCCTCACTCTCTTTATCTCTTTCCCTTTTTTCCACTGTCTCTCTCTCATTCCCTCTGTCCCTCTCTTCCTCTTTCACTCTTTTTCTCTGTCTCTCTCTCTCTTTCCCTGAGTCTCTTTTTCCCTCTACCTCACTCTTTCCCTCTGTATTTCTTTCCTTCTATCCCTCTCTCTGTCTCTCTTTTTCCCCTCTCTCTCTTCCTCTCTCACTCTTTCTCTCTGTCTATCTCTCTCTTCCTCTCTCTTTTTTCCTCTGCCTCACTCTCTATATCTCTTTCCCTTTTTTCCACTGTCTCTCTCTCATTCCCTCTGTCCCTATCTTCCTCTTTCACTCTTTTTCTCTGTCTCTCTCTCTCTCTTTCCCTCAGTCTCTCTTTCCCTCTACCTCACTCTTTCCCTCTGTCTTTCTTTCCTTCTATCCCTCTCTCTGTCTCTCTTATCCTCTCTCTCTCTATCTCTCTCTTTCCCTCTGCCTCACTCTCTTTCACTCTTTCCCTTTGTCTCTCTTTCCCTCTCTCTCTCTCTCTTCCTCTCTCTTTCCCTCTGTCACAGTCTCTAACTCTCTCTTCCTCTCTCTCTTTCCCTCTGCCTCTCTCTTTCTATCTTTCCCTTTTTTCCACTGTCTCTCTCTCATTCCCTCTGTCCCTCTCTTCCTCTTTCACTCTTTTTCTCTATCTCTCTCTCTCTTTCCCTCGGTCTCTCTTTCCCTCTATCTCACCCTTTCCCTCTGTCTTTCTTTCCTTCTATCCCTGTCTCTGTCTTTCTTTTCCCCTCTCTCTCTTCCTTTCTCACTCTTTCTCTCTGTCTATCTCTCTCTTCCTCTCTCTTTTTTCCTCTGCCTCACTCTCTTATCTCTTTCCCTTTTTTCCACTGTCTCTCTCTCATTCCCTCTGTCCCTCTCTTCCTCTTTCACTCTTTTTCTCTGTCTCTCTCTCTCTTTCCCTGAGTCTCTTTTTCCCTCTACCTCACTCTTTCCCTCTGTCCTTCTTTCCTTCTATCCCTCTCTCTGTCTCTCTTTTCCCCTCTCTCTCTTCCTCTCTCACTCTTTCTCTCTGTCTATCTCTCTCTTCCCTCTCTCTTTTTTCCTCTGCCTCACTCTCTATATCTCTTTCCCTTTTTCCACTGTCTCTCTCTCATTCCCTCTGTCCCTATCTTCCTCTTTCACTCTTTTCTCTGTCTCTCTCTCTCTTTCCCTCAGTCTCTCTTTTCCCTCTACCTCACTCTTTCCCTCTGTCTTTCTTTCCTTCTATCCCTCTCTCTGTCTCTCTTTTCCCCTCTCTCTCTTCCTCTCTCTCTCTCTTCTCTCTGTCTCTCTCTCTTTCCCTCAGTCTCTCTTTCCCTCTGCCTCACTCACTCTCTATCTCTTCCTCTGCTCTCTTTCTCTCTGCCTCTCTCTTCCTCTCTCACTCTTTCTCTGTCTCTCTTTCCCTTTTCTCTCTTTCCCTCTATCTCACTCTTTCCCTCTGTCTTCTTCCTTCTATCCCTCTCTCTCAGTCCTCTCTTTTCCCGCTCTCCTCTTCCTCTCTCTATTCTCTCTCTCTCACGCATTCACGTCTGCCTCACCTTCCCTTCTTTCTTCTCCGGTCGCTGTTCCATGGGTCTCTCTTCCTCTATCTCACCCTTTCCCTCTGTCTTTCTTTCCTTCTATCCCTCTCTCTGTCTCTCTTTTCCCTCTCTCTCTCTTCCTTTCTCACTCTTTCTCTCTGTCTATCTCTCTCTTCCTCTCTCTTTTTTCCTCTGCCTCACTCTCTTTATCTCTTTCCCTTTTTTCCACTGTCTCTCTCTCATTCCCTCTGTCCCTCTCTTCCTCTTTCACTCTTTTTCTCTATCTCTCTCTCTCTTTCCCTCAGTCTCTCTTTCCCTCTATCTCACTCTTTCCCTCTGTCTCTCTCTCTTTCTTCCTCTCTCTGTCTCTCTTTTCCCCTCTCTCTCTTCCTCTCTCTCTCTTCTCTCTCTGTGTCTCTCTCTATCTCTTTCTCCCTGTCTTTTTTTTCCTCTGCCTCACTCTCTATATCTCTTTCCCTTTTTTCCACTGTCTCTCTCATTCCCTCTGTCCCTATCTTCCTCTTTCACTCTTTTTCTCTGTCTCTCTCTCTCTCTTTCTCTCAGTCTCTCTTTCCCTCTACCTCACTCTTTCCCTCTGTCTTTCTTTCCTTCTATCCCTCTCTCTGTCTCTCTTTTCCCCTCTCTCTCTCTTCCTCTCTCACTCTTTCTCTGTCTCTCTCTCTCTTTCCCTCAGTCTCTCTTCCTCTATCTCACCCTTTCCCTCTGTCTTTCTTTCCTTCTATCCCTCTCTCTGTCTCTCTTTTCCCCTCTCTCTCTCTTCCTCTCTCACTCTTTCTCTCTGTCTATCTCTCTCTTCCTCTCTCTTTTTTCCTCTGCCTCACTCTCTATCTCTCTCTTTCCCTTTTTTCCACTGTCTCTCTCTCATTCCCTCTGTCCCTCTCTTCCTCTTTCACTCTTTTTCTCTGTCTCTCTCTCTCTTTCCCTGAGTCTCTTTTTCCCTCTACCTCACTCTTTCCCTCTGTCCTTCTTTCCTTCTATCCCTCTCTCTGTCTCTCTTTTCCCCTCTCTCTCTCTATCTCTCTCTCTCACTCTTTCTCTCTGTCTATCTCTCTCTTCCTCTCTCTTTTTTCCTCTGCCTCTCTCTTTCTCTCTGTCTATCTCTCTCTTTCCCTTTTTTTCCACTGTCTCTCTCTCATTCCCTCTGTCCCTCTCTCCTCTTTCACTCTTTTTCTCTGTCTCTCTCTCTCTTTCCCTCAGTCTCTCTTTCCCTCTACCTCACTCTTTCCCTCTGTCTTTCTTTCCTTCTATCCCTCTCTCTGTCTCTCTTTTCCCCTCTCTCTTCCTCTCTCTCTTTCTCTCTGTCTCTCTCTCTCTTTCCCTCAGTCTCTCTTTCCCTCTGCCTCACTCACTCTCTATCTCTTCCTCTCTCTCTTTCTCTCTGCCTCTCTCTTCCTCTCTCACTCTTTCTCTGTCTCTCTTTCCCTTTTCTCTCTTTCCCTCTATCTCACTCTTTCCCTCTGTCTTTCTTTCCTTCTATCCCTCTCTCTCAGTCTCTCTTTTTCCCTCTCTCTCTTCCTCTCTCTATTCTCTCTCTCTCACTCTTTCTCTCTGTCTCTCTCTCTCTCTCTTCCTCTCTCACTCTTTCTCTGTCTCTCTTTCCCTCTGCCTCTCTCTTTCTCTCTCTCTCTCTTCCTCTCAGTCTTTCTCTCTGCCTCTTTTTCCCATTGCCTGTCTCTTTCTTTCCCTTTGTCTCTCTCTTTCTCTCTCTCTCTTTCTCTCTTTCCCTCTCTCTCTTTCTCTCTGCCTCTCTCTTCCTCTTTCACTCTTTTTCTCTATCTCTCTTGCTATTTCTTTCTCTCTCTCTCTTCCTCTCTCTCTCTCTCTTTCTCTCTGTCTATCTCTCTCTCTCACTCTTTCTCTGTCTCTCTTTTCCTCTCTCTCTTCTCTCTGTCGCTCTCTGTCTCTCATTTTTCTCTCTTTCAATTGCGTTCTCTTCCTCTCTCTGTCTCTCTTTTCCTCTCTCTCTTCCTCTCTCTTTCCCTCTCTCTCTCTCTTCCTCTCTCTTTCTCTCTGTCTCTCTTTCCCTCTGCCTCTCTCTTTCTCTCTTTCCCTCTCTCTCTCTCTCTCTCTCTCTCTCTTTCTCTCTTTCCCTCTCTCTCTCTATCTCTCTCTCTCTTTCCCTCTGCCTCTCTCTTTCTCCCTGTCTTTCTCTCTATCTTTCTGTCTTTCTATCTCTCCCTTTCTCTCAGTCTCTTTTTGTCTCCCCCTCTCTCTCTCAGTCTCTCTCTTTGTCTGTCTCGCTTTCTTCCTCTCTCTGGCTCTGTCTCTCTCCATTTATCTCTCTTTCAATTGCGTTCTCTTCCTCTCTCTGTCTCTCTTTTCCTCTCTCTCTTCCCCTCTGTCGCTCTCTTTCTCTTTCCATTTATCTCTCTTTAAATTTCTTTCTCTTCCTCTCTCTGTCTCTCTTATCCTCTCTCTCTCTATCTCTCTCTTTCCCTCTGCCTCACTCTCTTTCACTCTTTCCCTTTGTCTCTCTTTCCCTCTCTCTCTCTCTTCCTCTCTCTTTCCCTCTGTCACAGTCTCTAACTCTCTCTTCCTCTCTCTCTTTCCCTCTGCCTCTCTCTTTCTCTCTTTCCCTTTTTTTCCACTGTCTCTCTCTCATTCCCTCTGTCCCTCTCTTCCTCTTTAACTCTTTTTCTCTATCTCTCTCTCTCTTTCCCTCAGTCTCTCTTTCCCTCTATCTCACTCTTTCCCTCTGTCTTTCTTTCCTTCTATCCCTCTCTCTGTCTCTCTTTTCCCCTCTCTCTCTTTGGAAGAATGAAAAAATGCGTTGTTTACAATGCAAATTAAGAAATCATAAAAAAAATCAATTAAAGAATAATAATCAAAAGAGGAAGAAAAACACACTATTTCTTCTTTTATTTTTCTATAATGTTATTTTTTCTATTATTTATTCGTTATCTTTTTGGTTTAACATGCATTCTATCACACGCCCCTTTTTCACTCTCTTTTGCCATTTTATTGAAAATTTTTTCGCAACGATTTCCCTTCCGGTATACTGTACCACGGACAAACGCTCAGCAATTATATTATTAAGATGGTACTCTATTGGTCTACCAAAAATAAAAAAAATTTGTTTTATTTTGAAAAAGTTATGATAAAAAGATTTAAAAAATCTCGATTTTGCAGATTTTCGTGTTTTTCAGGTCATAATACTATTTTTTTTTTATTTTTGGTATACTAATTGAACATATTAAGGGCATTCGAATGATACTAAAAATCGTAAGCTTAGTTGGTTCTGAGATTTCCTCTGGGCATTGGGGCGCAAATGTCTGTTAACCTTTCTAAAGTGCATAATTTTTCTGCCTGTCTTAATTTATTTAGTGTCTGTTTCACATGCCTATTTTGGGGTTTTTTGCCTATTTAGGTGCGATTTTTTGTAGCAAAAGTGGAAGTCCTATTGACATATAAACTTTAAAATACTTTACCAAAAATTACCTTTGAATGAGCTGTTTTACCTACCAGAATTTTTGCGACGTTACTAGTTAATTTTCCGTTTAACTGCTGTCAATTTTCCTTTATTCTTTATGTTTTCAGATATTTAATTGAGTTTAGTTTTTTTAATGGAAAATCTTCGGATTGGAACGGAAGTTCAAATTTCGAGGTCTGATGGCCGTGTTCATGCGGCACTCATTACGGGGTTAAAGGATCGAGGAGTCAGTGTTGAATGGATGGAAGAAGTTTCTAGAGCATTAATGCTGTACAAACAAAGTTGAATTTACAGGGCGAGACAAAAGGCAAGCAGTTAGATATTGAAGTGATTGCCAAGAATAACCCTTCGATCGTTGTTGCTTCTCATATTCAAAATCCGGGAAAATCGAATACTGACCATAAAAAGGCGTCGAATGGGGCTGTTTCCAACAAAAACCGGCACTCCATCGCCACTTCATCCAGCAGTCAAACTGTTGAAGCACTACAATTCGTTTGCGAGCCTTCCATTGAATACGTCAAGAAATCTCCACCACCACAGCAACTATCTGCACTTGTTAAAGGTAACAAACTACTGTTTTTTATTTTTTTTTGATTTAGTATTTTTAAGATATTAATAGGATTTGCGTTGGAATGAGTGTTAAAATTGAACGCAGCAATGGACGCGTGCAAACCGCCCTCGTGACGACAATTTTCCCCGAGAAAAGCGGCGCTGCTGTGGAATGGCAAGAAAATGTATAAATTAGCATTTATCTATTAACGACGTTAAATAATAAACTCAGGGCGAAACCAAAGGGAAGGAAGTCGACATTGATATGTTGGTTCGCAATAATCCGGAAGTTTTTGGCGGCAGTCCGTCTTCAATGCTGAGCAAGAATTTCCCAAATTTGGCACAAGTGTTCAACAACGTGCCAATGAATACGGGGAAGTCTCTCCGCCATTCAATTGCATCTCCGAATCCTCAGCGTCGTGAGCCAGGTTAAAGAAGTTGTCTTTTTGTTGTGCAATGTTATATAGAACAAAAACAGTCTTTTTGTTGTGCAATGTTATATAGAACAAAAACACGGGATTCTAACCCACGTCTCATTCTTACACCATTTTACCCTAAATTCAATAGAGATTTACCCATTTAGTAGTTTTTCGTCCGTTCACTCACACTGTTTCGCACGCTCAAAGCAACAGACACGATTGCACTTTCACTCCCGATGATATTCAACCGAAAACAAAACATCACCAACATCTCAAAAACGGCTGTTCAAGCGTTTCTGCTACTGTTCTGGCAGGAAAGTTAACATTGGTTGACAGAAAGAACAGCGAAAACAGTGATAAGGAGAAGAGGTAATTAATAATGCTTTTATTTGTTAAAATTTTTTTTAAGACGAACACGAATTGTCTCCAAGAAAGAAACGAATTCATCCAAAAAAGGTTAGGTATTTATAGTAATAAATTAGTTGCGAATAAGGTCCGGGGTCATTAGCCTTTGACGTACAATACCCCCGTCTCCCACAAAAAATTAAAAAATTGTTTATTTTATGATTTAATCAGTAAAACTACTATAATTGAGGTAATGCTAATTTGTTTAGAATTTAACAAGTTGCCGGACGTGGTCCCCGAGGTTGACGAAGAGGAAGTGATGTTTGAAGCACCTGAAATGAAACCCGAAGCCCAGATGCTCTTTAAAGTCCAAAATGGTGCAATTTACTTTTGTCTTTTTAAATTGCATGGCAAACTTAGAAAATGAGCCAATTATCGTCGAACCTTCTGTTCCGCCACCTCTTCGGTCTCAACTGTTGGAGAACATCAAAGAGATGGAAAAAAATCGAGAGCAACGGAGGGTGGGAGAAATTTTTTTCAATATTTTTACAACGGAATGCGGATTTTATTGTTATTATTATACAAAATTGTAACAATTTTTTGTTTTTAAAACGATTTCAATAAAAAGGACAAAGCAAAACGACAACGGGAGAATCAACAGCTTGACCCAGGACCAAATTGGGAATTCCTTGGAATGATTCGCGACTACCAGTCCCAATTGGTCTATCGTCCCTTGTCAATGTCAGACGAAGTAATGGACAATCGAATTTGCGTGTGTGTTAGGAAGCGACCGCTAGGCAAAAAGGAATTGGCTGGCAAAGAAGTGGAAGTTATCAGTGTGCCGAACCGAGACCATGTCGTTGTGCATCAAGTGAGGGACAAACACAGAGGATAATTGATCTTGATCATTATTACCATCATTTAAGCCTCAAGTGAAGGTGGACCTGACCAAGTACTTGGTGAACCACAAATTCCGCTTTGATTACGCCTTCAATGAAACGGCGTCAAATGAAATGGTTTACAGGTCATTTATTAGCAGAGTAGAAGCCATTTGTATTAAACAAAAAAAATCGGCAACCAAATCTTAAAATATTTTGTTTTCTCAGCTTGAAAGAAAATACATCTGTTCATTAAATTTCAGATTCAGTGCTCAGCCGCTCGTCCGTACTATTTTTCAACGAGGTTTCGCCACCTGCTTCGCTTATGGCCAAACCGGTTCTGGTAAGACATACACAATGGGCGGCATCATCGAAGGACGTCGCCAGGCACTTAATTAACAAACAATAATTCCGAAACAAATAGTTTTTAGGACTGCTCTAACGGAATTTACGCGATGACTGCTCATGATGTGTTCGCCATGCTTCATTCTCCCGAATATGCCAACCAACAATTGTTCATCTCCTGCAGCTTTTTTGAAATTTATGGATCTAAGGTCATTAACCTAAACTACGAAAAAAATTATGTTTAACTCTTTTAAGGTGTTTGATCTCTTGAACAAGAAATCAGTACTTCGTATTTTGGAGGATGGAAAGCATTTGGTTCAGGTGGTCGGGTTGAGGGAAATGAAAGTGAACAGCGTTGACGAAGTTAGTTTAAGTTCAATGTTTGGTCTTAATAAACTGAACGTTGATTACAGGTTCTAAAGTTGATTAAACTCGGGTCAGACCAGAGAACAGCGGGTCAAACTTCGGCAAATTCCAATTCGTCTCGTTCACATGCTGTTTTCCAAATCATTTTAAGGAAATGGTAAATCATTATTTATTTATTTGGTTAATTTTTCTTTTATTTAGGGAAAGAGAGCGTGAAATGCTGTACGGGAAAATTTCGTTGATCGATTTGGCTGGGAATGAACGTGGCGCGGACACAATCAGTTCTGATCGACAAACGCGGTTGGAAGGAGCCGAAATTAACAAATCGCTGCTGGCGCTGAAGGAATGCATTCGCGCAATGGGCCAGGACGAGGGACATATTCCCTTCAGGGGTTCTAAACTGACGCTGATTCTTCGCGACTCATTCACTGGTAGAAATGCCAAAACATGCATGGTAAATAGGACAATTAATCCCAATTTTATATTAACATTTTTAAACAGATTGCAATGGTGAGTCCTGGCATCAGCAGTGTAGAGAACAGCATGAACACGTTGCGCTATGCTGATAGGTAAACAATTAACCTAAATCAGTTAGAAAGGAAATAACAGTAATGGAGTCACCAATTTGATTTTTTGTTTACGGGATTAAAAATGTATGTGACAAAAGCTGTCAAAACCTTTAATTCTTCCCAATAAGTTTGGCCTCATTTAAATTCGGCTCAACTATAATTTCTCCATCTCTTTTCTTTTTCTTTGCTTTCTTCCCGATGCTTTCCGCAAAGTTAGGTAATAGTTCCTTGTCACAAATTGCACTTTTTATCCCGTAAAAATGTTCAAATTAATGACTGGCTGTTTGGGTTGAAAAAAAAAGCTCTTTATAATCAAATGTTATGAGTCCAATCAAATGACGATCCTTGTAACTTTCTTTTTTAGTAACAAATACCTCTTTCTTGGTATCATTCGATTTCAAGTCTCAAGAAAGTAACAGTACTTAAAAATTAATTGCACTTAAATCTTTTATATTCAAATTTGATTGTTTAAGTCTATAAGCTTTATGCTTTCGAACGATACTAAAAATTGGGATTTATTCATCAAGGACAAAGTTATGGTCCCTACAATTAAGAACGGTCAGTTGATTGAACTCATTAACTATGATTGGACTCGTAAAATGAAGTGGAACCGATCGCCACAATATCCTCTTATCGGATTAAGAGAAAAATTTGCCATCCGGAACTTCGCTGGAAAATACTTGAAAACCTTTGTTATTAAAAATATATATATATCTATATATATATACATATATATACATATATACATACAATTAAAGCGTTTTTGAAAATTCAAAAATTAGGACTTTGTCAATTTTTTCCGGCTAAGTTATCTCTCAACGACATTTTGGGATGCATCGTTTTTTTTATATAGAGTCAAAGAATTGGATGGCCGGGATGATCAGCAACCGATGGACAATGACGACCTGCGCCAATAATTGACTTATACTCAATTGTGACTTCCTTCTACCGACTTTTCTCTCCCAAATCGCTCGAAAAATTCTCAAAAACAGAGTGTGTATTCTTTTAATTGGATGAAAAATTCGAATTCTTCTTTCAAACATTCCTTTTTATCTGTTCATTTTGACCTACTCATTTCCCCTCGTTCAATCTCTTCTCCTCCTTCCGAAGATTGTGATGATGATGCTTTTGGACAACGACAAATTAAGCCGTATTTTTATAGTAAAGGACAAAAGAATTTTTTTAATAATTAGTGCATATTATTGACTTAGTTCTGTTTGCATGCCCTTTTCTTCGTAAATAAACGATTATGAGTGTATGATAAGGTAAAAGTGTCTTTGGTTGAATTGTATTGCATTTCTATACCATATAGAAATCTTAAATGTCCAACACCTCAAAGGCAAATGATAATTTTGGTTAGATGTCTTTGTCGGCACAGCGCTCTCTTCGTCCGTACATCGCATCCTCTCATCAGTTAAATTTTCATTCTGAAGATAATGCGAGTGCTTCCGCAGAAAATGCTTGTGTACAACTTTGCTCTTTTCTTTGTGCAAATGGATTCGGTCGAAAAACAAAACGGGACAAAGCTAAGCGCGGGGAGAAAGAAACGACCATTACGATAAGAAAGGAGCACCCAGAAGGTGAGATTTTATTCGACTTTTCATTCTATCGCGGATAAAATTTTGTTTACAGTGGGTTGTTGCGGTGTGTATTTTGGGCTCCGTTCGTTGCTCCGTTTGCTTAACAAGCGTTTTATTGAACCGCAGTCGGAACAAGGAACACCAAAAAAACGTCTGCGTTCTGTGCTTTTAGATGCAAGTTTCATGAAGCCTACGGCATTGCGACACGTATTCGCACTACTCGCTCTCGGGTTTGGATTCGTCACAAAATATGTTATTCCCCCATTCACATTTGCAGTTCAAATTCGCCTCCATTCTTCTTTCTTCCCGGTCTTTCTCTGTCTCTCTCCGTTCCGTTGAATTTGCCACGCATTTCCGTGGTTACTTTCACTTACGACGGCCCTCCCGAGTTGTTCGGTCTAATAGATCAGATCCAGAGTTTCCTAAAGCCAATTGAACTAACTCGACGATCAGACAACAGTTCCTTATCGGCCAGAGTTTCAAGCAATGCTTTTGAAACACCTAAAGTAATCAGGCCGGCAGGAAAGACAACTATCAAACGAAAAATGAAACCAAAGAAATAACAAGACGGATTTTCAAGGAGTTATATTAAAAAATCCTATAATATGACATTACATCAACTATTTAAAGAAAGAATTAAAGCATTCATTGAAGACACGATCACCGTCGAGAAAAAAAAGTTAAATTAAATAGGTCACAATATGGCAATTATATTTAAAGGTTCTATACGTGGCAAACCGAAAAATAAGCAGATTTCATTCGTCGCTGTCAGACCAAAAAGAATCATCGTAGTCGGTGTCCATTGTCTGAAAAAGGATGTTATGTGAATTTGTGGCTGTCAATTTTGCACCTTATTAAGGTTTCTCGGCGATTCTCCTCTGAGTATCTTAATTGGAATCTGAGAATCCTCTATATTGCGACCACGCTTTCCCGAATCCGTTTTCTGGTGCTTCTCCGATTGCTGACGTCGCTTCTCCTCCTCTCTTTTCTTACGCTCCTCTTCCTCTCTTTTCTTACGCTCCTCTTCCTCCTCTCTTTTCTTACGCTCCTCCTCCTCCCTTTTCTTACGCTTCTCTTCTTCCCTTTTCTTACGCTTCTCCTCCTCTCTTTTCTTACGCTCCTCTTCCTCCCTTTTCTTACGCTCCTCTTCCTCCCTTTTCTTACGCCCCTCTTCCTCTCTTTTCTTACGCTTCTCCTCCTCTTTTTTCTTACGCTCGTCCTCCTCCCTTTTCTTACTCTCCTCCTCTTCTTTCTTGACACGTTCTTCCTCCTCCCTTTTCTTACTCTCCTCCTCTTCTTTCTTGGTACGTTCTTCCTCCTCCCTCTTCTTACGTTCTTCCTCCTCCTTTTTCTGTTGTTTTTCGAGCTGGCGACGTTTCTTCTCCGCAAGGCGCTTCTTCAATACAGAAATTTGCTCTTGCAATGCAAAGTACTCGTTCTCCAAAAGATCAGCCTCCGCATTAATGGTCTCAGTTGCGTCACGCAATTGCTTCACCAGATTCTGATGAACATTTATTTCGAAACTATTCGACAGAACTAAAAAGTTGTAGTTATACACATAGTTTGTTCAGCTGTGCTTTAGTTAGTCAAAAGAAATTAGATAGGGGTGAAAAGGTTTGTATTTTGACTAATATTCCTTTGTTAATACGAACCCATAGCAGTTGTATCCGACGCATTCCCAGCCAGAAGTCCGTCAACCTTTTGAGCCAAAAATCCGGCACTCATTTCTTGCTCAAATTGTAAATTCTTCAAATTTGAAATGTCACTTTGGCTGTCTGAAAAAAGATTTTGTATGAAAAGAAACCGCACCCCTCCGCCCTCCCAGAAATTAGGTAAAAACTCAATTAGTACTATTTAAATTCTTTTTTGTTTTCTCTGTTCTTTATATGTAAAACAAAAATACTATCGCTCTTTCTTCTGTATCTATGTTTCCTACGTAAAGTACGAATTGGATATCGTCCTAGAAGTTAGACATTCAAGGCATTTTGGTCACCCATACAAAAAACTGAAACTCTAAATGAATGTTACAAAAAAGAAAAGGGTATTTCATGCATCCAAACTAACTGTTGAGCATAGAAGAAACAGCAGTCTCCATTGTAACCCATCCAGAACCAATCAATTCATTATGGACAGACAGACGCAGATCAATTTCGTTACAAATGTCTTCAATGTTATTCATTTTGACAACTTTAAATGTATGTATTCTGAAATTAGAAACGTATATTTCTTCTTAAGAAAAATGCCATAAAATCGATTATTTTTAAATTAGGCGCGAAAAAATTATTTTTTTCTAAATAGGTAAATTCTGTAAAATTTTCTTTAAAATTAAGTTTTTTAATTTTTTAAGATAATATTTTTTCTTGAAGTTTTTTAAAAATTCCCCAGGGGTTGAGTGGGATGGCTGATTTACGAAACACCCTGGCGGAATCCAATAAATGTTTACGCGTCCAGTCATTTTTTTGCGCGTTCAATCAAAAAAACAAAAAATTTTTACGTTACAAAAGTCATTTTAAAGTGCTATGAAGCATCAAATACCTACCTTCTTGAAGAAAAGCGATTCAATATCCCTTTGAATGATTTTATTTTTTACTTGGATAAAATTAAAAAAAAATGATTGGACGCTTAAATTTTGATTGGACGCGCAAACTCAGAAAAAAAAAAAATATTTATTGAAAATTTTTTTAAATTCCTTAAGTATGTAAATAAATTTTCGTTTCTACTTAAAATGGATGGCACCAGGAGTGGGGACGCGACGCGATCCACGGCGTTTTTTTCCGCGATTCGCGACCGCGAAAAATTTGATCCGCGACAGTGGGATTTTTTGGTCCGCGTCCCGGACCGCGATCCGCTATCGCGGCGTTTTTTTCCGCGATTCACGACCGCGAAAAATTTGATCCGCGATTCGCGACCGCGGGATTTTTTCGTCCGCATCCCACCCCTGGATGGCCCCCATTCGTACTGCTGGGCGGATTTGTACTGCCTCGATTCGTACTGTTACGTGTTACAAGTCTAAGGACTGTCTAACCTACCGCTGTCCGCGCTCCAACTCAAAACTGTACGAATCGGTCAGTATAATAGGATTTTTACCCCTTAAAGCAGCCAATTTACTATGATTTTTATTTATTTTATTTTTCGTTAACTTTTGGTTTTTGGTACATTTTCTGACATTTTTTGGGTCTTTTTCGTTGCTTTTTACTGCAGGGGCTTTTTTTTATAGCATATATGCGCATATTTAGCTTTTTTTTGTGTTCCGACACTTCTCATGACCGAGATTACTCCCGGTCTTTCACCTGGAAGCTTGTTTTTTAAATACGTACGTGGGGGAATTTACCTCACTTCTATTATCTTGTTCAATCTTTTGTCTAACATTTCGGAGAACTGACCCCAAAAAAGTCGTAAGTTGGCTGACATATCTGGCGATGTAGTGCGATTTTGAAAAATGCAGATTTTGGCTTTTTCAAATGCGGACAAAATCTTTTTAACTCTATTACCGCTTAAAAGATGAACCATCGAAATTCGGCTAACACCTGCTATTCTTCGTCGCGTCAAAAACAAAAACCATCTTATTTTGTTGTCTCTCCTGTGGCGAATGCTGCTCCTCCGGTAACTGCCGTCACCCAATCCATCCTTTTTTGTTTTAATTTTATCATTTTCCGCCTCTTCTTTCGGCTCGTAACGGTGGCCACTCCGGTAGGCGCTGCTTCATTATTCGTGTGCTTTGAGCACTACTGTTCGCCATTTTAGGCCGGTTCCAGTTGATCTATCCGGACTCTCAGCAGCCTGTGCCATTGTCTCATTACGTCAATGGACCACCAGCTCCCATTGTTTTGCCAATAGGACAACAAACGAAATTCGTACCGATGCAGCCGAAATCATTGCCGAAATTGTTGCACCATCAACCGAACAATAACACTAACACCAACAAGGTAGAAAAGTTTACTCCTTTTCAGTCAAAATGTATGTTTTTTTAGCGTCCGGCGGAGCAGTTGGTCAATGAGAAGGTTACCGTGACAGAAAATCAATTCAAGAAATAAGTTAAAACTTTCAGTACAAAACAATTTTGTGCAAGTCGTTCACCATTAATGGTTACTGTGCATACGGCGCTCAGTGTTTGTTTGCCCATGGGGAGGGCGAGTTACGAAATCAGAAGTTCAAAAAGCATTGGTGAAGTGATGATAGAGAGATGTAAAGTTTGTAGCGAGGAATAAATTAAATGTTCTGTTCTTTTTTAAAACTAATTTTTGTCGCAGCACGACGGTAGTAGATAAAGCTTGTGTTTGTACAGTGGTCAATTGACGTGTTTTTATAAGTGTTTCGCTATAAGATTTATCTGAAAAAAAAAAATTCGTGAACGTTGGTCAACCGCCTCGACCATTTCCATTAGTCAACTTTTGGGACTGTGCGTGCTTAATAATTTTTCTATAAAGTGATTGATATTCGTTTGTGTCCGCAGACACCGCAACGAATTTCAGAAATAAGACAATCACGGGTCAAAAAAGATAACAATCTTTTAAAATTATGAGAAAGAATCTTTATATATTCGCACAACTTTATATTCATATTAGATTTTTGTACGTACCTATTTTAAAATTTTTTAAATATACTTGGCAATTTATGTACATATTGATCACTTTTTTTAATTATTTTTGCAGCCCTATACTTATGTAGTATCAGTCTCGTACTGAAGTGTCCCTTCTCACCGAGACTACATTTAAAAATCCATATGATTCAGGGGTGCCCAAATATAGGTTATCGAGTTTCTTTTATCAAATACGAATAACCGTCGGAAATCAAACAACTTAGAACAGTTTGTCTTTTTAACTATCACTTTTATTCCTTCATTGCATCCTTAAAACGCTCTTCCACATTTTTCCAATTCACCACAGTCCACATCGCCTTAATGTAGTCCGGCCGAACATTCTTATACTGCAAATAATAGGCATGCTCCCATACATCGATACCAAACAGTGGGATGAGTCCTGAATAAAAATTGTTTGCTCTTTCCCTTTTCCTAACAATGAACTTTACTCACCAGTAGTCGGTTCCAGCGGGTCCTGGTTCATACAGGCGGCCACCTGCAGTCGCTTCAGCTCTTTGTTGTAGCCAAGCCAACTCCAACCCGAACCCTGCACACCAACAGCTGCCGAGCTCACTTTTTCCTGCATTTTCTGCACCGAACCAAAGTCACGTTCAATGGCATTCAAAAGGTTCCCGCTTGGCTCTCCACCGCCGTCTTTGGCCAATACCGTCCAAAAGATGCTGTGATTGATGTGACCGCCTGCATTGAATTTGAGCATTGGCTGCAGTTGGATGGCGGTGCGAAGGTCGCCTAAAGACGGAAAGGAGATTAGACAAAATATGTCAAAAATCAGTTTAAAACGGTCAATCGTTGGGACATTTGCTTATTGTTACTTTTTGCGAGAGCTTCTTTAGTCTTTTCCTCGGCAGTATTCAATGCGTTCACATACGTCGCATGATGTTTTTGGTGGTGAAGCTGCATAATTTGCGCAGAAATCGCTGGCTCAAGAGCATTATAATCGTACCTCAAATAAAAAGACTTAAAACAAAAAAATTAAAAGAGTGTATACGGAAGATCCGGCAATGTGTGTTTCTTGCGTTGAACGTTAATTAAGGATCGAAGTCTTAATTGGAAGAATTTTTGATTACTTGTTTCCTCTGATTTACCCAGGAGAAAGTTGGCTGACTCCTTTGAACTTGGCAATCATTTCGGAAAACAAATAGGGTCTTCTAAAAAAATTAATGGGTTTTTTTTAATATATTTGTCAATAAATAAAGGCTTTTATGCACTGTGTAGGGAACAACTCTATGGGTTGGTTCATCCGAGTGTATTTGTTTTTATTTGTTGGTTTCATTTTATTTTTTTATAGTCAAGAGAGAGAGATTGGAGAAACAGGAGAGGGGGAGAGAGAAAGGCGGAAGAGAGACAGTGAAAAAGTGGGAGTGTTGCTGTTCTTGTTTACTTTTATTGCTGTTTGAAATACGAAGTGATGTTTGATCAATGATCATGTCCATGACTGTCGTTGTTTCAAGTGAAAATGAAAAGCTACCTAATTGCTTCAAGGTTTTAATCGGGGGTATCATTTGTCGGCACCATCCCTTATTTGGGGTCAAATTCATCATCAATCATCATTTTTAAAACCTATTCCAAGAGCAAAAAATTCAGAAAAATGATCAATAATTTATTTTTCCACTCTCCACGACCATATTAGCACGGCCGGGATATGAGAGCTTTAGCCTTATTTTTCATTTTGTGGTTTCGAGATGATTTTTACTGTTTTTTTTGCTCTTTGAATAAAATTTTACAAAAAGAGGCTTTTTTTTGCCAGCCCAGATTTTAAGATACTAGGTAAATTTTCAATTTTTGTGTAATCCATTGTTATATTTAAAATACACCAATTTCAAATGTTACGTATTTTTTTATCTTGTGCATTAATTTTAGTGATGGTCAAAAATCCAGAGGGAGAGAATAATAAGAAATTGTCAGTTTCACACAATAAATTCAATAGGTACGAACACTACAGGATCCGACATGCAACTATGGCCATCGCTGACAATATTGGGGTGACACACACTTTTACCAGTCAGTATTCGTTTTCTAACTTTTTAGTTTGCTACTGCTAACAGCTCGGCAATCAGTTCTCTGTCTTTCTTTCTTAGGACTTATTTCGAGCAATTGTGCCGTGACTCGATAAATTCGGCCATTAATTGTGACTTTTTTTTACGCTTAGGCTTTTTATTTTAATGTTCAAGCTGGTCGTTCTGAAGTTGGGTTGGAGGATGTTTCATATGTTTTCGGCATCAATGGCATTAATTGTACTTTTGTTAGAATTGTTTTCATCAATTATTTCCTTTTTAGTAACCGAACTCCATGATTACATCCAACAAGTCCAACCTTTTACATCTGTCGATGCGGTTTTTCACCCATATTTGGCTATTTTGGGTTCATTCTTAGATTTTAGCATCCGTTGTTCCCCGTCGTTGAGCCATTAAATGTGCCGCCGACCACTGAATTGGTGGATTCATCCGAACGAAAAGATGCTGAGAGAGAAACAGTGGGCAATGAAGGAGCCGAAGTTGACGAGGAAGGCAACAAACATTCCTTGCATTCATCCAACTCGAGGTCAGTCATTTGGGTGTCATTAAGTGGTGATTTGGATTTTTAAGGTCGAATGCTCGCACTACTATTTCCCAAAAGATTTTTCCGAATTTTGCTGGTGCTTTTGCTCCGAAACTTGGGTTTTCCGTCCAAAAGATCGAACTTCC
Organism: Heterodera filipjevi; assembly: GCA_039877585.1. Taxonomy (NCBI): domain Eukaryota; kingdom Metazoa; phylum Nematoda; class Chromadorea; order Rhabditida; family Heteroderidae; genus Heterodera; species Heterodera filipjevi. Next base: position 17,748,957 of record JBDPZO010000002.1, on the reverse strand, counting down.
GTTGGAAGATGTCTATGTGGACCATTGTTTGGCTAACTTTTTGCCTCCCTCTTCCGAAACAGTGCAGCACACAATTTTCGAATTTGATTGTTCTATTGCGCAACCGCTAAGAACAAAGGCCGCAATTAGTGAAGAGGAAGAGCGATTGCTCAAGGTAAATAAAAATGATCGTCTTTCCTTCCCTTTTTGTGAAAAAAACAACAAATAAATCTAGAAGAAAAAAAAGAAAGAAAAACGTGAGAAAGAAAAGCGAATGACCGAAAAGACGGAGGAAAACACAACGAACGACGGAAAGCATAAAAAACACAAACCGAAGGAGCAATTGACCATAGACAGAAAAGACCAAAGTTTGTTTCCATCAACGTACCTTATCGTTCAATAATCCATTAAAACAAAAATGATTTTGGCATTAAGGGAACGGGTTCTTTTCTTTTTTTTTTTTTGTTATATTTCATTGTTCTTAAAATACTTTCAGTGCCCCCTCTTCTCCAACCACCGACCTTTTCTGAGGAACAGACTTACATCCCACCATCACTGCTGCCACAACAGTCACAAGAACCTCTGAAAATACCGAAACTCAAAATTCGTCCAGGTACGATGAATGACCCGGAAAATGAGCTGGATCCACGTACCTTATCGTTCAATAATCCATTAAAACAAAAAATGATTTTGGCATTAAGGGAACGGGTTCTTTTCTTCTTTTTTTTTGTTATCTTTTATTGTTCTTAAAACTACTTTCAGTGCCCTCTCTTCTCCAACCGCCGACCTTTTCTGAGGAACAGACTCACATTCCACCATCACTGCTGCCACAACAGTCACAAGAACCGCTGAAAATACCGAAACTCAAAATTAGTCCAGGTACGATGAATAACCGGATAATTCCACGTACCTTTTCGTTCAATAATCCATTAAAACAAAAAGGGCAATTTTGGCATTGAGGGAACGCATTCTTTACTTTTTTTCATTGTTAAACTACTTTCAGTGCCCCCTCTTCTCCAATCGCCGACCTTTTCTGAGGAACAGACTTACATTCCACCATCACTGCTGCCACAACAGTCACAAGAACCGCTGAAAATACCGAAACTCAAAATTAGTCCAGGTACGATAACTGACCCGGAAAATTAGCTGGAATTCAAAAGAATTTTTATGAAATTTATCGCAATTGAGTTATTTTAAATAGGTTGAAAAATGCTCATAGTCGAACTTTTCTCTTTCGCGCAAAGTTCGTGGAAAGAGATCGTTTCAGAATTGCTCTTTCTTTTTATTGTCGGACCAACTGTCCTGGAAAAATCAAACATGAAATCTTCAAAATGGGAAATAATTTTAAACGGGTTTTATAGTAATTTCATCTCCCCTAGTGTCGCACAGGCTCCGAAGCCGAAATTCAAAAAGGCAAAGCTCGTAACTGGAGCTGGACTTTAGAAGTTGAAGTCGGTCCAAGAAATCTACTTTCGAAGAAAAAAAATTTTTGGAAACGATCTCTCTCCCTCTCAGTTTACATGCAATTGTTTATTCAACAAATACCTCAATCATTGAATAGCTTTTCCCAAAATCCGTTTACTTAATCTGTAATAATTTTTTTTTGTTCAAACTAAGTAACCCTACACTAATTAATAAACACTTATTCCTGACCATTGGCTCGTTTAATAGCTTGCATTCGGCAAAAACACTAATTAAATTATCAGTCGCAAGTATCGAAATATTTAAGCACCGTTCTCTGTCACGTCCAGTGGTCGAAGTGTGAAACCATCCAAACGGAATTTTGAGGAAACAAAGGCTGAAAAACCAATGTCAACAAAAGGACAGACGAAGCCGAAGACCGCACCAAAAACAGCGAAAATTGCAGTGACTTCGAAAGCGCCAAAGACAACACCTGCCTTTCCTACGACCGGTCGCAGTAACAATTCGGCTGAAAAGGTTAAAGCCATCGCGAAAGCAGTCGAACAAATAGCGGCTGCCCATTTCTCGGCCACACCTTCAGCAGAAACACCGGTGGAAAATGCCAACGAAGGAGACGAAGAGGACGAGCCCATTTGGATTTGTCCCACTTGTTCAGTGGCGTATGTTGAGGGCCAAGAAATGGTTAGGTTTTGACCTGTACTTTGTCTTTTTCCATGATGTACAAAAAATGATTCAAGGTTGCCTGCGACGATTGCGACCGTTGGTATCATTGGTTAGTCAATTTTTCATAATCGAAACAACGCATATTTTTCTCTCTTTCAGGGGGTGTGTTGGCATTTTGATTCCTCCGCCCGAAAAGGCGCAGTGGTATTGCACTGAATGTCGCCGCAAGCGCAAAAAGGCACAGCAGCAAACGACGACCGCCGGCGGAGGGAGCAGCGGGTCGAACAGTCGCAAATCGTCGTTTAGTGTTGGAGCATCGTCAAATGTTACGACGGCAAAAAAGCAGCGAATTGCCAAGGCGTGAATATGGGTGTTAACGAAGAGGGTTTAATTATGCCAATGATGCCTTCACAATAAAAAGAAGTACAGTAATAATAGAAATATTCTGGGAAGAGACTGTGATAAGACCATCCATTTCGCTTATTTTTGTTTGGATTCGTTTGTCACCATCATTTTCTGATTCGGCGTTATACCCTTCGGGATCTTTCCAACTCGGTGCCGTGCGTTTGAACTTTTTCCAGAGGCAATAAATTATCGAAAAAGGCCAATTTATTTCATTTTTCGGTCATAACATTTTTGGAGCAAACTAAATTTTATAATAGTTTTGAAAGCTTATAGAGAACGCTTAGGGCTACCGAATGATTTTTTTAATGACAATAAAGAAAAAAAATTGCACGGTGACGAAATGGACACCCATCCTTTTTTCATCCCTTTAATCCGTCCTTATCTTTCTTTCCCTCTTAAGACAGGCTTTATCTATTGTGTTTTAATATTTTATCACTAAATTTAAATGTTCTGAGATTAGGAAAAAAAACATTACCAATATTCACCGGTAAGTACTTTGACAATTATATTACTTTGATGAAATTGAAAACAGATTACTACATGATAAATCGTTTCGAGTATTATGCCAATCCAATTTTTCACTTTCTCTTGTACACCAATCAAAAATAATATGTTTGAACCAACTAGTTTGCATTAACGACCTCAAATGCATGAAGAGAAAGAATGTGCTAAATGAGAGCGGTAATGAGAATTAATGAGTGTCCTTATAACTTTTGTGATGCCTGTGGTCGCTCACACTTACGCAGCCGTAGCGACGGGTGATGGGTTGGACGAACGGCGGTTGACCCATTCCCCGTTGGGTTAGTGGAAGACCAATGAGTACTCCGCAAGGGAAACGGACGACAGGGGATGGACGGCTGTCATCGGTCGGTGGGTGACTCTGCCTTCCCTCGCCCACCGTTCCCCCGTCCCCTCACTCTTTTTAGTGTTTTCTTTAACAGTCATTCCTTCTCTTCCTCCTCTTGTTCATTCTGCACCACTTTTCTTTTGTGTGTGCGTGCGTATTACTCCGTCAGCAGCAGTCTCTTTTCATTTTTCCTTTATTTAATGGATTAGCCTCCATCACTTCGTTCTCTTTTCTTTGCTGTCCCCTTCAAAGCGGTAGTCCATCCCATCCATCTGTACACCTTTCAACTTCATTCGCATCATTAAATATGGAACATCCAGAAACATTTGGTGTCATAGTAAAAACTCAATTCTTTTTTATTATTCCAACTCGTTTTTACCTGCTAAATTCCAAAAATTTCGATCTGATGCAAATAAATATGGCTAGTTAAAATTTATTTTTTCTGGCAGGTTCGGCGTGACGGTTACCCCACATTTGCGCCTCGGACATTTGCGCCTATGTCCTAAATTCAGTTTAAATTTAACCTTTAAGAACTCAAAAATATTTGATAATATGTAAATGGATGTTACGAATTGATTGTGGCCAAAAAATTCGTTCTTCGAGAGTTTTTGAAATAAGGCGCAAATATCTGGACACGGGCGTGACAGGCCCTTAATCTTTTTATGCCTGGATGGATTTTTTTGATTTTTGACAAGACTAGCAGCATATGATGGTTTTTAAATGATACCAGTAAATTGGCAATTACGATCATACATGTGTGTTGTAACAATTTACCTAAATCCATCTTTTATTTCAATATTGCTGGCAGAAGAAAAACCAAAAGGTGGAGACGCGAAAATTCTGAAAACTGGTATTTTATTTAGTAACAAATTTTGCAACATTTTCTTGAATTTTCCCATCATAATTCCCTTCATACAAAACCCATGATCTTTTTTCTTGGTGAATAAACATGTACACCTTTTTGTTTTATATGCCACCCTCTCAGTTTTTACTCAGAATTTTATTTTTTCGGTGCGCATTTTCAGCGGCTTTAACGCCTTTTTTGAAGAAATACGGGTTTTTTGCGGCCATTGCGAAACAACGCACTGAGTTCGGCAGAAGCGAGCGGAGATAAGTGAAAGGTGCCAAGAGGCCGACCATTCATCGACTCCATTTCCACCCTTTAGCCCCCCTCCCCTCCACTAATTCATTTGTTTACTCTTCGACCCGACGACTGCTGACCAATCAAAATTTGAAAATCAGTAGCGTTAAGGAGATGAACTACGAGTTCAGCACTTTGAACGGGGCGACCAACGGCTGTGCAGTTGAGGATCGGATCCGACCAGCCACACATGCTGGTTCATGGTACGACGGAATTAGAATCAATAATATCGATGAAAACATTATTTGTCGCTTAGGTATTCTGAAAGTGCAAAAGGATTGGATCGCCAGCTAACAAATTGGTTGAATGCCGCCGGTCCGCCCATTGGAGCAGCTCGTGCTATAATATCACCGTACGTTAGCACACTTACTGCATTTAGTTAATTGAACATTGAAACAATAAAGATGCATAAAAATTATTCGGTTTGACTTTTTTATTCCCTTTAGTCATGCCGGGTACACTTATTGTGGTGAAACTGCAGGTTCTTATTGCCAAATATTTTCATTTTTGCTTACCGTTCTCCCGTTTAGCCTATGCCTTCAAACAAATTGTTCCGGACAAAATGTACATCTCTGACCATTCACTAAAAAGCAATGAATGCCTTTCTTTCCTCACAGAAAACGCATTTTCGTCTTCGGACCTTCCCATGTCGTTTATCTGTCCGGCTGCGCTTTGACCACGTGCGGTAAATATGCCACTCCTTTGGGCGACCTTTTCGTGGACACAGCAGGTTTTGGGAGAGAAGAAAAATAAAAATTGGTTTAATGTTTTTTTTTATCTTAATTTAGTGAATGAGCAGTTACGGTCAGCCAATGGGGCCGACTCTTTTGAATGGATGTCTGTGCGGAATGAGGAGGCCGAGCACAGTTTGGAGATGCAAATGCCATTCATCGCCAAAGTGATGGAAAGGTTTCTTTTGAGTGTTTGCCATCTTTTTTTATGTTCCAAATCTCACTTCTTCCCTCATTTGAAGTCGCCCTCTGAATTCTTTTCGGATTGTGCCTGTGCTCGTCGGGTCGTTGAGTACTTCGCGTCAGCAGTTTTACGGACGAATTTTTGCCCATTACATTTCCGATCCCAGCAATCTTTTCGTCATCTCATCCGACTTTTGCCATTGGGGTGTGTCTCTATTTTAATCATTGATTGAGTTTCTTTTTTGACTTCTATGGTGTTTTTCTCCGTGTACGAATCCCGACAAAAAATGGTACTAATCGATAGCTCTCGACGGGAAATTGTAAGGGTAAAAAATAAACATTGTTAACTTTGATTCTAATTTATTGAAATAGAAAGAAAATTAGTTTCTTGTCTGCAAACTTTATGTCGGGATTCGTCCACGCAGAAAAAATGGGAACAGGACAAAATCACGCCGCCGGAATCACGCCGGCCGAAATCACGCCGGGACAAAATCACGCCGGCCGAAATCACGCCGGGACAAAATCACGCCGTCAGAAAATTTAAAAAAAAACCCTTGTAAAAAAAATTTTAAGGAAATTTCCGAAAAAAAGTTCAGAAAATTAAAAAAAAAAAAACCCTTGTAAAAAAAATTTCAAATAGTTCATGAAAAATTTCATTATTTCAAAAAAATTTTACGAGTTTTTTGAAAATTCCTTAAATTTTTACGAATTTTTTTGAAATTCCTTAAATTTTTTAGAATTTTTCAAAAAAAAAAACAGGCTTCGGACAATATTTTTTCTGAAATTTCCGCGGCGTGATTTTGTCTCGGCGTGATTTCGGCGGCGTGATTATGTCCCGGCGTGATTTTGGCCGGCGTTATTTCGGCGTCGTGATTTTGGGGTGCACCCGAAAAAATACCGTTAGACAAAAAAAAACCATGGATTCTCAGCTTGATCTTTTAGGTCAACGCTTTCGTTACACGCCTATTGAGCCGAATAGTGTTCGACCAATCCATGATCAAATTGCCAATCTCGACCAGCAGGTCAGGGCGGGTCGTCTTTTATTATTTAATGACTAATCCCCCTGAAAGGGTTCCCACCTCCGCTTTCCCTTTAATTTCCAAAATTGTTTTTAGGGAATGGACGCAATTGCCACGTTGGATCCAGCCTTTTTTAACGAGTATCTCAAAAAGAGTCAAAATACTATTTGTGGTCGGAATCCAATCTGTGTAATGTTGCAGGTCGGCCGAAACAGGGTGGGGGGGAGTGGGGCTTTAAAAGGGTAAACATTGCTTTAAAATCGCAATTTTATTTTATTTCTTTACAGCTTTTGAATAAGGCAACCAGCAATTGCGAAAAAAAACTATCTAAGAACATTTTAGGCGGCTGAATACTTTCGACAAATGAACAATCACACGGCCGAATTGCGTTTTCTGAAATATGCTCAGTCCAACAAGGTGACAATTCATTCATAGCTAAAATACTATCAACATATACTGAGTAGGTTGTTTCTTTTCGCTACAAACCGTTTTCCTTAATCATTTATTACATAAATCAATATGTTCCGCGGGAACAAAGGGTTTGTCTGTCATCTCTTATATAAATAATTTATTAGTAAATTAATTTGCTAATGAATTGTTCTTTTTCTCCTTATCAAATTTTGTTGTCCTTCTTCCCTTTTCTTCTTCACTAGTATATGCTAAATATTCAAATTCCCTTGCAAACTATTTGTTAACATAATTGTAACAAAATAATGCATATTGAAAAGGGGTATTTTCTAATGGTGGACTTCATTCCCCCCCTCCCCCCACCATTTTATATTGGAACCAGGGCATGTCTTTCATGTTCAAATTATCGGACTCCAAACCTTAATTTGCACAAAAAACAACCCAAATGTTCACATTTCTGGTTCAAAACTTTACGAAATGATGGGTGGTGCTGTTGTTGGTTTTCGATTTTTTGTTTTCGAGTTTGGAGGTCCGATTTTCAAAACTGACGTCAATTCGTGATCGCTGGCTCCGCGGAAAAATTTTAAGATTAGCAATAAAATGGAAGCGGGTATAAGCGGTGTAATTACCCACAATTACCCATTCTCCCCCCCCCCCCATTTCAGTGCCGTTCAATGTCCGATTCTTCCGTTTCATACGCTTCCGGCGCACTTTTCATCAGTCCACGATCATAGCATCGGTTGAAAGTGAGTGGAACAGTACAATTGGTCGAATAACGGCGGTGAAGTGAGACGAATTGTTCGAATGTGTCTATTCTCTCGTGGTCTATTGTTTCGCATATCTCTCGCCTATCAAAGCCAATTGTTCTTCTGCTTATTCCCTCCTCCTCTTTTCATTGATTTTTTTCGCTTGTCCTACAGCCCTTTGGTCATTCATTTTTCACTATCATTTGTCTTCTTGACGAATTCCTTCGTTCTTTCTCGTCACAAAACTCACAACGCCCTTTTCACTGTTAAATAAATTGATTTCAATAGCCAAAGGCAATAGGATTTTTGACAAAGTTTGAGCAAAGGCCCGGCTCAATTAATTGGCTGAAATCTATAGAAAAAGGCGTACAGAGAGGCAATCATTCAGTGTAAGAAGAAAATTCACTTCAACAAATTTAAATAACTAATAAAAACAAGCAAAAATTCATTTAGTTTATACACCGGTAAATGGGGAAAAATGTTCAAAGCAGGGACGTATCCAGGGGGAGTACACGGCTTTTTTGGGGGAAAATCTGTTATCCTGGATAAGTCCCTGGTTCAAAGAATTAAAAGAAATAAACTTAATAAAACTCTGAATGGGCTCGACGAGCTCGGAATTATTGAAGACACAAGACCCTAAGGACAATTTTGTATTTAAATTTGAAAAGTTTTTGAATCGACACTTTCGAGCCTTATAAATAATAGAGAGAAGGGGATTATGTTTGTTGAATTCGATGATACTGAAGCAGAGGAGAAAAGAAAACGGAACGACGCGATCAGTCGGCGTCGGGTTGAAGAGAATGCCAAGCGGCGACAGACCTTAAAAGAAAATGGCAAATCGGAAAAGACATTCCGCCCAAGGGTTTTCCTAATAATTTGGGCAGTGAATACGGAGCAATCAAATGTGTTTTTCATGAATATTAGCATCATTTATACCAATTTAATTTTGTTTACTCTCCCTCCCCTTTTGTTTTGCTTGCCTTCTCGGCGTGGCTATCATATCCTGCCAATGCTTCAGCCCAACTCCGCTGGTGTTTGTGCCGATGAGCACCTGCGGAATGAAATTGAATCGACCATTATGGGCACGACGGGTATCCGGAATCAATGCCGAATCTCTTTCCTTCCCCCCCCCCCGTCAATCCCCTCCTTCTCTCTACCCTCCCCCTCCTTCATCCTCTCTCCCTCCCCTTCTCTTTCCTTCCCCCCCCGTCAATCGCCTCCTTCTCTCTACCCTCCCCCTCCCTCATCCTCTCTCTCCTCTTCCTCCCCCTTTCCTTCCTCCTCCCCCCGTCAATCCCCTCCTTCTCTCTACCCTCCCCCTCCTTCATCCTCTCTCCCTCCCCTTCTCTTTCCTTCCCCCCCCGTCAATCGCCTCCTTCTCTCTACCCTCCCCCTCCCTCATCCTCTCTCTCCTCTTCCTCCCCCTTTCCTTCCTCCTCCCCCCGTCAATCGCCTCCTTCTCTCTACCCTCCCCCTCCCTCATCCTCTCTCCCTCCCCTTCTCTTTCCTTCCCCCCCCCGTCAATCGCCTCCTTCTCTCTACCCTCCCCCTCCCTCATCCTCTCTCTCCTCTTCCTCCCCCTTTCCTTCCTCCTCCCCCCGTCAATCGCCTCCTTCTCTCTACCCTCCCCCTCCCTCATCCTCTCTCCCCCTCCCCTTCTCTTTCCTTCCCCCCCCGTCAATCGCCTCCTTCTCTCTACCCTCCCCCTCCCTCATCCTCTCTCCCCTCCCCTTCTCTTTCCTTCCCCCCCCCGTCAATCGCCTCCTTCTCTCTACCCTCCCCCTCCCTCATCCTCTCTCTCCTCTTCCTCCCCCTTTCCTTCCTCCTCCCCCCGTCAATCGCCTCCTTCTCTCTACCCTCCCCCTCCCTCATCCTCTCTCCCCTCCCCTTCTCTTTCCTTCCCCCCCCGTCAATCGCCTCCTTCTCTCTACCCTCCCCCTCCCTCATCCTCTCTCCCTCCCCTTCTCTTTCCTTCCCCCCCCCCCGTCAATCGCCTCCTTCTCTCTACCCTCCCCCCTCCCTCATCCTCTCTCTCCTCTTCCTCCCCCTTTCCTTCCTCCTCCCCCCGTCAATCGCCTCCTTCTCTCTACCCTCCCCCTCCCTCATCCTCTCTCCCCTCCCCTTCTCTTTCCTTCCCCCCCCGTCAATCGCCTCCTTCTCTCTACCCTCCCCCTCCCTCATCCTCTCTCCCCTCCCCTTCTCTTTCCTTCCCCCCCCCGTCAATCGCCTCCTTCTCTCTACCCTCCCCCTCTCTCATCCTCTCTCTCCTCTTCCTCCCCCTTTCCTTCCTCCTCCCCCCGTCAATCCCCTCCCTCTCTCTACCCCCCCCTCCATCATTCTCTATCCCCTCCCTTTCTCTTTGCTCTGTCTGTTTTTCTTCTTCTATCTCCCTCCCCCCTTCCTCTCTCTCTCTCTCTCTCCTCTTCCTCCCCCTTTCCTTCCTCCTCCTCCCGTCAATCCCCTCCCTCTTTCTACCCCCCCCCCCCCACCTCCCCGTGTCTCTGTTCTTCCTCTCTTACGTGTCCTATTCTCTCGTTGGAGCCCACTCGGTCGTAATCGGACACAATGACGTGCAAATGGACCCGCTGTAACAAAAACAAACTGATCAGTTCATCATTCATACACATATATTTATGAAAAGGCATACACTCATATTTCTGATTTTCGATTTTCCGTATAAATTTCATTGTCTTTTCTTTTCCCTTTTTTCTCCACTCACTTGCATTTTTTCCGGGCTGACTTCGAAGGAGAACGATTCGTTGTAATATGGGTTCAATGTTTTCATTTTTATGGTCGTCTTTTTCTTCTCCAACCGTTTGTTCTGTGCCATCAAATAAATTTTGACGTACGGATCTTTGGGGGAAAAGAAACGTAAAATTTATAAATTTGAATTATGGCAAATCCAATGGGAAAGGGACTGACCGGAAAGGCCGAGGACATCCTAAAAAAAGTGAGTAAAAATTAAATTTTGTGGGGGGGGGGGGAAGAAAAGCGGACAATTTAAAATAAAAAATTAAATAATAATAATAGATTATTATTATTTTATTTGGCCTGTGATTTGTACCATTTTCTTCAAATTTTTGCACTCCATCACCACCACCGTCAATTTGTTTTTGTTTGGCACATAACGCAGCGCCAAACAAACGTCACCAAGACGATTTTCCTGAAAATGGGAAACAATTAAATGAAATTGTGAATATTAATAAAATTAAATTGAATTTTTTCTCGGAAAAATTAAATTCTTCGCTTCGATTGCCAATTCAAGTTTCTTTTGTTATTTTCCATTTCTTTGGTTTTATTCGACCGGCGGTGCTTCAATTGGCGCCGTCTTTTCAATGGTCGTCGTCAAATCGATTTTGCCGAGAGGAATCGAAATTTGGCCGATTTGGTCGTGTTTGCCGAACCGATCTGAGCAGAAGAGGCGAAAAAGTTCGAATTAGTTTTTATGACTTCGTCGGACAGACCGAAGTCGAACACATTAAGCACCAAAGTCTGACTGTTTATTTCGTTGAAGGGCACCTAAACACGAGAAGAAGACATTGGAGAACATTCAGCACCATTCCTTTTCCGTCTGTTGTTGTTATATGTTTACCCTGAATTGGAATGACTCGTTGAACACCGGGTTCAGAGACTTCCTTTGCACCTTTAATTGAGCTTAATTAATTAATTAATGGCTATATTTAAATTAAGCATTACAAATTACTTAATTAATTTGCAAAATATATTTTCACTTTTGTTTGGAGCTTCTTTTTCTTGTCCTGAATATGAGCATTTAAAATATGTATACAACTGACTGAATGTCAATTTACCGGCAATAAGAACAGTTTCACGTATGGGTCGCTGGTGCCCCCCAAATCCATCGCCGGCAGACTTTCGGCACTGACAATGCCAACGGTCAGCTGAAGTGTCAATTTCGTTCTTTTGTTGTCATTTTAACATTAATTGCTCACATTGCTTTTGTCAAAGTCGTATTCCAATTTGTAGCTGAGTGTGCCCAGAAATTTCTTCTTCTCTTTTTCCGCCACTGTTTCTTCTTTTCGTCTTCCGCTGTTTGCCAATGGCGTGGCCATACTCAAAAAACGGTCTGAAAAAGGCACAAAAATTGTGCTAATTGCCCAATTTACCGATGCTCGCCTCAATTGATAACATTTTGAGGAGGAAACCCAAAAAAAGAGAGAAAAAAAGAAATGGAAATAATTTGCGGTGAAAATTCGGTAGGACGAACAGAAAGGACTTCAAATTCACTTGGGAGAGAGGGGAAAAAAACTCGGAATGGGACGGTTTAAGAGCAGATAATCCCAACTTATAAATATGTATGAACAGCGCCTGGGGGGAGGCGCAGGTGAAGCAACGAAAAGGCATTAATTGGGTAGGGACAATTAGCAGTGATTAGCGAATGCGCCCTTCGCCTTTTACTGAATGGTAATTTTTTGGCATTCGAATATATTATCAATCGATCGTTCTTTTTGCATACAATTAAATGGTTGCGGCGCGTGTGCCGTGCCATTTCCTTTTCTGCTCCCCCCCCCCCCCTTTTTCTGTTCCGTGTGTACCCTTAGGACATTAATTGTCGCTTCTTTTAGGGGCTCAGCTTCCGCTAATTGGTGGATTGGAATGAATGTTGAGAGAAAAAGGCGAATTGGAGAGAGTTTTTTGAATGGAGGGGGGGGGGGGAATTGTGCATAAAAAGACGGGGTGGAAAAGGGGGAGGGAGGGGCAGGTTTAGTGGGAGAGACGAGTGAATGAGGGAATTGGATGAGTGAGGGGGGAGAGAAGGGGGAGGACGGATAGAGGGGGGGGGGGGGGGGAGAGAGGGAGGAGAGAGATGGGCCAACAGGGAGAAGAGGGGGGGGGGGGGGGGGGAGGGATTGGTGCCATAATGGCCTACTAATGGGGGAGGGAATTTTCTCCTCCCGTCCGATGGCTTCTCGGAAACGACCTCTGCTGATTAAAATTGGAGGCTTTTGCCCGGGCAGAAAATTTTGGGTGTTTTTTCGTTATGCCAAAGAGGGCTGTTGCGTGGGGAGAAATTGGATTTGGGTGGCGAGTGGAGGGAGAAAAAGAGATGGATGAGAGTGCCGAAACAAAATTGGCAATTCGACCCTTTGCGCCCCCGCCGCCCCTCCCCGCCCCCCGGGTGGACAGAAAATGGGCCATTCATTCTGCAAAAAAAAAAAATAAAATAAAAAATGAAACATTAGAAAATTACAATTATGCTTTTGTTTAGTATTTTTCTATTTAGTTTTTTTTTTTAATTGGGTTTTAAGCAAAGAAAAGAGCAATGAACAAACAGTGAAGGGGACGCGTGGCCGAAGGGAATGGGCCGTCCTTTCTGTTGTCCTCAGCACCGATGGCATTCGCAGAGAGAGCGACTCCCAGCCGCCCCTTTCTATTTTCCTCGTCCACAGATAATTCTCGAGGGGTCCCAAAGGGAAATGCCGACCCGAGACACGCCCTCACCCCCCACTCTTCCAACGGAAAAGAAGCGGAAAAGGGAAGCAAAGGACAGAGGGAAAGGGAGAAGGGAAGGGAGAGAGGGTGGGACGGGGGGGGGAAGAAAATAAAGCGGAGAGAGTGCGGGGGGGGGGAGGAAAAACGGCACAATACTCACGAAATGGACAGTTAATGAATGGCGGAAGAAGGCGAAGCGGAGAAAATTAGCAGCAGCAACGGAAGAAGAGCGGAAGGAAGAAAAAGGGGTGAAAAGAAAAGGGAAAAAAGATAGGGGCGGAAGGTGAGAATAAGTGAAGGGGGGGGGGGAGGCGCGAAAGGGTAACGCCAGGGGGGGGGCGAAGGGACAGGACGCGCAATGCGCCGCCCAATTTGACTTATGCCTTCTTTTGCCAACAATATTTGTTCTTTCTTTCTTTTTGATGATACTGCCAATGCCAAATTGTTTTCCTTCCCATTCCCTAAATTTATTTTGCCGTTTTCCCTTTAAAACTTCAATTCCCCCCCCCCCCTCCCCCCCCCCCCCGCCCAATTTAAAACGAATCCTTTGAAGCGACACTTTGGCACTTTCCGTCCCAAGTGCCCTCTATCTTTCTTGTGAACAAAGTGAAATTTTTGTGCTGTTAGCATCGATTGGTGAGCAGTGAGTGACACAACAAATCCCCCGCCCCCGTTTGGCCCATCTGTCCCCCCCCCCCCCCCCTCCCCCGACTCTCCCCGTTGCCCCACGCATTTCAGTCGGGGAAAAAGAAACGGGGGAAAGTCTCTCCTTTCTTTGGGTGACTTTAGGACTCAATATAAGTGAAATTTTATTATTGGATTAATTAAATTTCTTACATTTACAATTCAAATTCCCCCCCCCCCATTCATTTTTTATTCATAAAAGGGGCACTGACGGCAAACAGAAGACAGCCGATGGCAAAGTATGGCATGACATAGCAAAAAGGGGACGACCCGACCCTTTCGGACATTGCCACGCAAAATTCTTGGTGCCGAAGAGACGAACAAAATGCATGAGACTATTCCTCCCCCCCCCCCCCCCCCCCATACTTTTCTATGCCATCCCATTCCATCCGTTCCGCTTTTTTCATCTCTCCCCTCTCCTCATCAGAAGCGTCAAATTGAAGTGAAAATGCACTTTCCCCTCGAGGGAATTATGAAAAATATTTGAATTTCGCAACGAAAGGGGAAAAAGAATCGGTGACCAATTAAAATGCCAATAATTGTGATAAGTCGTGACTGTAATTTAGTCATAAAAATCGCCAAAAATTCATAAAAAATGCCAAATAAAAGTTTTTTTTTTGAATCAAAAAAGGTTGTCGAACATAAAAAAATAGAGGAAGGTTTTAAGAAAATTTATCAGTTCTTAGCACCTTAACAGTATAAAAAAGGCCCAATTCTTTAATTTGAATTTAAAAGAGCGATAAGAAGAATACAATGACAAATGGTCAAATAAATGGATAAATAAATTAGTTAATAAAATATTAAATTAATTGTTTAATTAATTAATTGAACATTTTGCTCTTTATTTTCTATTTCTTTAACCTTTTCATTTATTTCTCGCCTTTTTTCGACTTCCATTAAAAATTAAATTCATTTTTAAGAAAAGCGAAAGAGTGACGCACCAACAGAAAACAGACAGACACAACAAACAAACGAACAAACAGAACAAACAGCTGTGCCCTGCTGTCATTTTCATTATCCTCCGAGGCGATTGTTACCCGACGGATTGGAAGACCCAAACAATAAATTACTTTGCCGGAGGAAATGGGAAGGGGGGGGGGGAGAGGTAAATTCATTCCTCTCGTTCCTCTGTCCCCTCTTTCTTTTCTTTCCTCTGTCTCTTTTCATTCTGTCCCTTCTTTCCTCTCTTTCTTTACCCTCGTTTCTTTCCCTCCTCTTTTTTTTACCCTCGTTTCTTTCCCTCTCTCTTTCTTTACCCTCTTTTCTGTCCCTCTCTCTTTCCATTCTGTCCCCTCTTTCCTCCTTTTCTTTACCCTTTTTTCTTTCGCTCTCTCTCTTTCTTTACCCTCTTCTCTGTCCCTCTCTCTTTCCATTCTGTCCCCTCTTTCCTCTCTTTTTTTACCCTCTTTTCTTCCCTCTCTCTTTCTTTACCCTCTTCTCTTTCCCTCTCTCTCTTTCTTTACCCTCTTCTCTGTCCCCTCTTTCTGTCCCCTCCCCTCGCCCCTTTTCGATTGTTCCGCCACAAAACAGAAATACTCAAACATAAAATGAATGAGTGAATACCATCACCTCATCTCATTTGTCAGTCGCCATTATCCGTCGGAACTCATTTGGCGAAAGAGACAAAACAAACACCGAATTGTTCGGCTGTTTGTTGTCGTCCACAAATCCATCACAACAAACAAATAATGCCAAAAGATGCAATGCATTCCCCGGGCTAAAAAACGGTGTTCGAATAGCACTAAAAATGGTATCAAAGTTTTTGGTTTTACTTATTTCAATTGATAAAGCACGCAGGCATTCATTAACATTAAGCTTTGAACGATTGCAGGAATTTTTGTGTCAAAATATAAGTTTATAGATGGTTCAAATATAAGTTTTTAATTAGTTCGACACTCGGACAATTTTACACAATTCGACACTCGGACCGTAAGCCAATGGGTCATACATTTGGCTATTATCTTCTTCTTTCCGTCTAAAATTCGCATGCATGTCTTTCATCGAGTTTCTTTTATTCCATTTTATCCATATTTAATCAATGCTTTTCTCTAACAGCCTGTTTGCTCTCTGTCCTTCTCTCTCTCTCTTTCTCTATACAACTCACTCTTACGTGCTGGCTGATATCCGTCTGTCTTTCTGTCTACCACTCTCTCAATCCCTCTCCCCTCCTCCCCACACCGTGCCGTCCTCTGTGTTCAATGACCTTGGCATTGGCATCGGCATCGCTTACCCGTTCTCCCTCCCGACAGTACAAATCTGCAGAAGAGCAAGTCGGATTTGTGATAATTCGTCCTCCGTCGTCTATCCGTTGTTCGTTCGCCCCCCCCCCCGCCACCCAACCAAATGAAAATGTGTTCATTCATCCGTTTATTATATTTTCTCATTCATTCACTCGAAAAGACCAAGAAAAAGTTGAAAAGGCCCATAATTATAAATAAAGTTATAAAAAAATAATAAATAAAATTTGCCATGAAATAATATTTTTTAAATGCCAATAAAATGAAATATTGGCCAAAAATGCGTACAAAGTCAGAAATAAGAGACACAATTCGGCGCAATGGGCTGAAAAGGGACTATATAACTGTCCTGTCCTTCTGTTGTGCATTGCATTCACTTTACAATTGCGCACAGTGAAAAAAGGGGGCGGGGCAAAGGGAAAAAGGAGAGACAGACAAAGGGAAAGAAAGAATTTGTCGCCTTTTCGGGTATTCTGTCCCAATTGGCCCAATTGGCATCCCCCCAATTTCTTTGCCATTGCCAATTCCTCCTCAAATTTGAGCCCCCTCCCCCCTCAATTTTGTTTTCTTCTCCTCCCAATTCGTTTTCACATATATTTATTTGTCAATATTACTTTTCCAATGTTTCATTCAAATGCCAATTTGTCCTTCCGTTGTCCAAAGGTTTTTCTTCCATTCATTATTTCGATTTCATTTTGGTTTCATATTTCTTAGAAATCCTTTCCATTTTTGGCCCATTGAATGGCCAAATTGGGCAAATTATTTGGTTGCCCCGGGGGATGGAAAAGGCGTGGAATTTCTGCTCCAGAAAACCCTTTGACAAGTTTTTTCCCTCTGTTTCAACAATAATTTACCCATAAACATATAGAAAAATTATATAATTTATTTTGATTTATTAATTTTGTGATTTTTATGATAAAATTTTTCCTCGGCCCTCAATTATTTTTTTAAATATTTTGTTTTTTTGCTGTTTTTTGGTCTTTGGACATTCCGTCCCTTCCATTCGATTATCAGCACAAAAGTGTCTTTTCCCCATTTGTCCCAAAATGCGCCTTCTTCCTGCACCTTCCTTCGTCTAGCGAAGAGGTCGACGATTCGTCCGCCGAAGGTCAAATTGTCCAAATTATCTTTCCAAAAAGCCCCTTTGGCCTGGTTAAGTGTGTGTTTTTTCTTCATTTCAAAGGTTCCCCGTGCCATTGTCCCTCCGCCGTTCGTTCCCCCCGTGTCTCTTCCCATCGCCCATTGCCTCTTGCCATCTTTTGGTGCCGTCCCCGCCGGCATTGTTTTTGTCTCGGCATTTCACTTACTGTCGTTGCGCTCGTGGCCAATTTTGTTCTCTTCTTCGTCATATTGAACATTTTGTTGGCACTGCTCAGACGAAAATGTGCCGATGGGAACGAACAACAAAAGGCAATTGGAGAAATTGGTCAAAGTCACCAAAGCATTGGTGGGGAAATTGAAAAAAGGGGAAAAAAAAAGAGAAATGACAGTCAGACAAACACTGGTCAATGCCAACGACGGCACAACAAATGCCAATGAAAGCATCAGTAATAACACCGAAAAGAATTCTGTCAGCAGACCATTCGGCTTTCCCTCCGGTGCCATTCCTTCCTCTCCCTCAATTATCCCAAATGGTGCCATTCCTTCCCCTCCGTCCCCTCCGCCCGCCCCAATGGTCACCCATTTTTCCACCCAAAATGTCACTTCTTCGTCCCTCCCAACTTCATCTTCGCTTCCTCTGTCTTCGACTCGCTTCCGATTTAAAGCCAATGGGACCAGCGTCAGCCGTTCCTCTAAATTTTGGTCCACGATGACAACGAAATTGTCCTCCACAACGACAATGCCACGTATTCGCGTCACGGCAAACGATCGGATGACATCGGCACGATCAAAAGTGCCAGGGCACTCCAAAGTGTTGTTACCATTCCAACAAAAAAGTGACCATTCGGTGACGGTGGTTACCGCACTTTTGGACATTGGCAGAGACCGGTGGAGACAATACGGACGGACATTGCACCAATACCACCAATTCATGCGCAATTTGCTCCAACTTCGAGTGCCAATGGTACGACAAAAATAAAAATAAAAAGGCGACTTTTGGGCATTCGTTGTTTGCTTTTCATTCATTCATTTGGTCTTCAGATAATTATTGTGGACCAAAAATCGGCAGAATTTGTACACAGAGAACGCGCACGGATCAATTGGGGACAATGGACAAAAGTAAACAAAATTAGCTATGAATTGTCATTAATTGGCAATTAATTACGTTATGTTCCATTGGCCCACAATTAAAATGCCAATTTGTCCGAATAGGTTATCCAACTGTCTCTGCCCCAATTGCCTTTGGCCGTCTTTCAAAAGCGAATTTCCCTTCTGATGGACTCAGAATTGGTCAATTGGCGCCCCGAATGGGACCCGTCCATGAGAAGTCACCCCGAGGCACGTCAGGTCGAATATGTGGTGGTCGTCAACTCCAAACCGTACTTTATGGCCCAAGCGGCGGTAGGCGCATGCGTCGAGGATTAATATGAAATAATCAGACAGACAATCCGTTCGGCACCGAATTTTTTGTGTGGCTGGACGCAGGCTACGGCCACGGAAATCGCTCCGTGTTCCCACCCTCGTGGGAATGGCACCCGACATTCCCCCGGGGCCAAGTGTCCGTGATCAAAGTGAGTCATTAATTAGGCCTAATTAGTCTGTTTATTTTTTTAATTAGTTAACGCCTACGAGGGATTTGCTGTCGCGCTACTCATTGAAGCAACTTTATCGGGTGGGAAAGGCATTTTTCTATGCTGATCATCGGCATTTTCTTATTTAGCAAGACGTGGCGGTGCTAAGCGGCGGATTTTTGGCGGGCGACCGACAGGCGGTGATGAAATTACACAGCGAACACCATCGGATGTTTTTGGAACTGTTGGGAAAGGGCCGCGTGGACGATGATCAGGTCGAATGATGGTTAGACAAGTCAGCAGGAGAAGAAGAATTGGATGGTCAGAAAAGCCACTGGGCATTGGGGATGGGAAATTGTGTAATTAGACATGCTAATTGGCTTGGGGGGGGGGGAAAGGAACTGGATGATCAGAATGCCAAATTGGCAGGGGGGGGGGAGAGGAAATGGATGAGCAGACCTTGCCGGTAATGGGCAGTAATTTGGAATGTGGAGAAGGTGATCCATCTCATTTTTACAGACCTTTCTTGTACTGCTTGCCAATCAGAATCCGGCATTGTTTAATATTGTCAACGGCGATTGGTTCGACGCATTTAAATCATTTCGAAACTGAGACAAAGAAAAAGACAACATATCATCAAGAATAAAGGCAAATGTGCATATGGTCCAACTCCCTTATGCAGAGAATGGCGTTGATGACTTTCTCGCCTTTTCTCTATCTGTAATTTCTCTCGTTTTGACTCACTGTCTTTTTTTCATTTTGAATTGGGCAATTTTTTGATTTTTTAAGCGCTAATAAAGAAGCATTAATTTGGTTGTTAAATTTTGGCGTCCAAAAGATGGATGGCACCGAAATATGAACTCTGAAACATTCTGGTCCCCTAACAAAGTGGTTGACCCAAATCACCCGTGGAAACCCTTCCTATGAGCTTCAAAAAAGCTAAACCATCCTTTTCAGATTGTCTTAATCAAGAAAAAATGCATTGCGACTCATAATGACGAATGTTCTATGCACAGAAATTCACTAAATACTCACAAAAAAATTTGACAAGTCTTGTCCCTTTTTTCAAAAATTTCGATGGTAAGTTCTGAATTAAAAGCATGCCCTTTGAGTACTGAAGAAGTCAAAAAACTAGTGATTCCACGTTTTTTTTTAAAAGTTTTAATGAAATAATCGCTTATTTTATTCTGTGACAGTTTCCCAAGATTGGTTGGTACAGGTAATTCAATGACAAAATATACAATAAATTTGAAATTTCAATTATTGACAAAATTAAAAGGGAAAAATAAGACTTTTTATTTTTATTTATTAGAATTGGATACTCAAATTTGTCAAATGTGGTGAAATAAAATGGGAATATACAGAAAAAAGGGGAAGAGAGGGGGGGGGGGGGGGGGGGGGAGGAAGGTATTGTGACGAAGACAAAGTAAAATGGACAAAAGGCAAAAAAAAAAGTCAAAAGGGAGAAAAGGAGAGCGAAAGATAGGAAGAAGTAGAGAGAAAGAGAGGAAAGCGAAGGATAGGGGAGGAGAGAGTGAGAGGAGGTCAACAGACTGATCAGATTGCGTAAGACGATAAGACGAACAAAGAGAAGAGGTGTGAATGACCAATCAGCCATGGGTCATACTGTCCGACGATGGCAGCATGTGCGACTTGGAGATTCGGTTGGGGGTGCTCAAATAGCGCAACTCTTTCCTGGAGGGAGCGTATAAGCGCAAAATCAGATCGGAACAAACAAATCCGTGCCCAGGCTTAACTTTCCGCTTTGATTTGCCACTTTGTGAGGTTGTACTGCTCCAAATTGATGCTCCCAATTTAAATCGTACAGCCTCACAACCAGCGAATATTCCCAGAGGATTCTAACATTGTATTGAAAATGCCCACTTAATAATGGCAGGCAAAGTGTCCTCGGCATGGATATGGAGTCCAAATTTGAGCACAGTTTCGCAGCACAGCGTGGCCAACGACGGTGCAAAGTCCAACACGAACAAATCGCCCAAGTCGGACAGTCCGGTCTTTCTTCCGCCATTTGGCCTAAAATTGGACAGAATATTTTTGTTTGAGAAAAACGGGCCATCGTCGTACATTGTGCCACCGAACAGAAACACGCGGTCACCAATCATCGCAGTGCACTGACGACGACGAGGCGAAGGCGCTTTAATTGAATTGTTTTTAACTTAAGACAAAAAAGAAGCGGCGAACTTTGTCCAGAGGGCAACAATTCGGCCCATTTGCTCGTTTTGGGGTCAAAGCGCCACAAGTCGTTGAAATGGGTATTTCGGATGCTTTGGTAGCCGCCAAAAATGTAAATGGCGTTCCGATAGGTCCCTAAATTTGACAAAAATGCCCAAATTAGAATACCAACTTCAGTTAATTAACAAATGATGCCCTCCCCCACCCCCTTCCCTTACACATTGTCAGTGATCGTCGTCCGCACGGCGCTGACGTCGGCTCTTTCACTTCGGGGCGATGCCATTGGTGCGTTTTGAGGTCCAAAAAATGCAATTTTTCGCAGTAAATGTCGTGGGAAGTGTGCAGCTGCCCCATCTCATCCGAACGACCGCCAAAAACGTACTAAAACCAAACGGAAACATTGGAAAATATTTGTCGCATCCGCTGACCATTTTCCCGTCCAAAACACACGCCGCGTGGAAGTCTCTGTACTGAGGTGGCGCCCCCTGAATATTTCCACAGTTTTTTTCAGTCCCTTTACCCCCACCCCCTTCGACCTCCGTTTTCAATTTCTTCCACACTTTTGTCGGAAAATGAAAGGCGTAAGTCTCCTGGCTGAAGCGGCGTTCCCTCTCCTCAAAACCGCCAAAAATGAACATAAAGTCGCCGTCGATCACCGCCGAATGGCCATCCCGCGAAGGCGGACATTGGCCTTCGGTTGGCACGATGGACCAACGATTGGGGACTGAAAAGGCGAATTGACAACCAAATCAGTTAAAGAAAAACAATTGCTACGTCAAATTCAGAGAATGTTTTTTTTTCACATATTAACTGATTTCTGTTGGCAACCAATTTGGTCCTTTTCCCCCGCTGTGAACTTTGTGTTATTAATTTGAAAATTTAACCAAAACGGCCGACGGAATATAATAAAGGGAAAAACAGATTATCAGTAATGGTTAACACCAAACGCACGAAAAACCCACCACAATTTTACTTTCCTTTTTTGGGGGAGTGAACGAAATTCCATTCAAAGTCCGATGTTCATCTTTGCGAACCAAGGTCATTAGGGAGGAGAGGGGAAATAATTCTTATCAAAAAATAACGAAAAGGAATTTCGTTGTCAATGGCCAAGAAAAGACAAATCGGTGATTTATCAATGGAAAAGTGTGGAAAGATTCATTCAGCAACTACAAACAAAAAACAGTTGCGAAAAGGTTATTTTAAGGCTATTACGTGCCAATTTTGTGAATTAAAAAAATCACAAAGATTTTAAATCGCGTTTTTCTGTATTTTATACATATTTTTCTCAGAATTACGTTAAAATTCAAAAATTTTCCGGTTGCGCCTAAAACTGAAAAAACAATTTTTAATGAATGTTTTTTAATGATAATATTATTTAATTCCGCTTTTTTGTCCAATGTAAAAGTTACAAAGATTGTATGACTTATTTCTTTTTCAAGTGTATTTCAACGGTAATTTGCGGGTCGACTTTGTCATAGCGCAAATTGGTCATGAAAAGACATTTCCTTTTTTTTTTGTTTAATTCCAAAAATTTCTTACCAGGGTCATAGCGATGAAGCGTCTGATTGCAGCCGAACTTGTCATTCCGACCGCCCCACAAATAAACCGCGCCACGGTATGCCACCACAGTGTGTCCGTAGCGCTGAAAGGGAAAGAATTATTGGCAAATACAACCGACCGAGTGAATGCCATCGTTTCTCGCCCACCTTAAAAGGAATTTCGGGATGCTGTCGCAGTTTGGCCAAAATGATCAGCTCCTCCATCGGATTGTCCTCCCATTCGCCGTCCTCCTCCTCCTCCCCTTGGCCATGTTCTGCCATAAATTCGGCTATTTCGGCATCGCTTTGCTCTTCCCCGTCCGTCTCCATGTTCTGCTCCGTGCTCTCCTCGCTGTCCATCCATTCTGTACTCGTTGTCATCGACGACTGTTCGTCTTCCGTCTCGCTTTCGTCCATTTCAGTACCCATTGGTTCCGAAATGCCCTCCTCCTCCTCGTCAATGACTGGCCGAGCACGGGTTGCACGGCGACGCAACTCGTCGCATCTGTTTGGCGTACTGCGCCGTCTCTGTAGAATGGCATTGGCCATCAGCAGTTGGTCGTCCGTTTCCTCCAACGGAGGGTTAGCCGAACGAATTTGTGCCAACGGATGCATTTCCGAGAGAGAAATGGCGCGACGTCGCCGGACATCGGCCGATGGGAAGTCGCAGTCGGCACTGGTGGATGGCACACTCTCGGCAAGGAAGTCACTGATGCCGGGCGTCGAAATAGTCGCACTGCGCTGTTTGGTTAGGAATTGCGTCTTGACGTCCGAATGGGGGAACACCGGCAGACGCTCCCAACGAAAGGAAACTGAGGAAAAGAGAAAAATTGTGGTAATGAAAAGAATGGAAACACTTACAAGTGTTAAGCATGTAAATGTCGATGAAATCGCTTTGACTGTCCAACGGATCACTGGCGGCGTAACCGCCAAACGAATAAATTTTGTCGCCAATTGCCACTGCTGCGTGGTTTACCTTGAAAAAGCGCAAAAAATCTATTTGAAATTTGAAAATAAAAAATTACCCGTCGCGGCCCACCGTCGAGATTGAGTACCCAACGCATTTGAATATTGTAATAAAATGAAAAGTGTTCAATATAAAAGAATAACGGGGACAAAAGCGTAAAAAACAAAAATTTGAATATGTTAAATGACATATAGAGGTTAACAGTTAAAAAACAATGATTTTCTCAAAAACAAAGTGTTTGTGATTGTGTGTAAACCAACCGCAATTGGTACAAAAAAAGGAGGGAAAGGGGAGGGGTGGGGGGGGGGGGGAGGAGGGGGAAAGACCTTTCGCTGTTTTCTCAAGGACAACGGAAGGAATTGTGGGAGTAAAGAGGGGGGGGGGGGGGGGGGGAAGGGACAATAACGAAGGAGCGTGGGGGTGAGGGGCAGGGTGGAAAAAGGGAAAATAGCCTTGAAAGGGAAAGCACAAGAATGAGAAAAAGAGGAGAATATTGGGGTGGGAAAGAGAGGAGGAGAAATAAGCGGTGAAACGGAGAGGGACATACTCAGAAAAAAAGAGAGAGAGCGGGGAAGAAGAGGAGGATGGACATGCCAGAGAAGAGGGAAGAATTTGGAAATGCTCATGGCCCTTTTTCCCACAACGGCCCAAATATAAGAATAAAAAAGCATTTATAAGCATTTCTATAAATGAAAAACAGTTTTATGAGTGTTTCCCATTTCACTGTTTTCAGCTTTTAATTTGCCATGTAACGGAAAGTAAAGGCCAAATGATTTAAAAAGAGAAGGAAAGGCAGCGAAAATAAACGGTGAAATGGGAGAAAAAGCGATCGATGAATTGAAAAAGTGAAAAAGGCAGCGAATCATTTGAAAGGAACAAACAAACGAACAACTGACAAAGTGAAAAGTGCCAACATAAATGATGCTGTTAATTTCCATTACGTGTTGTTGATGGGTAATAACAAATCAGTCGAAAAGCAAAAACAAAAATTGATTTAATTTTAAATATTTTGTGGCACTAAAAAATGTTTGGCCAATCGAAGCCAAAAGAAATGTCGGACAAATACAAAACAGATAAACAGCAGAAGAGAATAAACCCGTAGGTGCGGTGCTGCTAAATGGAATCGGAGAGCGATTACAAAGCGAAGAAAGGGACGGGGGAAGAGAATGGGAGGGAATGTCACCCCCACGGGGAAGGGAAGGGATGGGAGGACAGATTGGGACGGGCGGAGAGGCAAAGGATTGGAATTGGAGGCAAATAAATGCACAGCCGCGGCTAACACCGACGACCGGTCGACCGACTGCCGATGAAATCGTCGCGTCTTTTGTCCGAATGAATGCGGCGAATTCAATGGGCGGGGGGGGGGCAAACTGATGGCCAAGGGACAACAAACAGCACACATTTTGTTTATTTATCTGCCCAATTCAATTTTGGGGAGACAAAGTTCGCTATCTGTACACAAAAGGCACATGAAGCGATAAATAAAGTTAAACATTGGCCATTCCCCGCAAAAAAACTAAAAATATTTATTTCGATTAAGACGTAAATAAGCGAAAAAATTGGGAAAAATGCACAAAAAATAAAGGAAAACAATTTCTCAATACATAATATGACTAATTAGGAGTAATTAATTTTAATGGAGGAGTACGGGTGAAAGTTATGTGTGTGAGTATTGTGGTCCACCGCCGATTGACACCTCCCCGCCCCCTCGCCTTTGGCTGTCTTTCTCGGCTCCCCCCTCCCCGCCCATTTATTGCCCATTTGTCTTCATTTGCCCACTCCTTTTCTATATTTGTGTAAATTATAACTTAACTGATAAATGAATGACCTCGTGGTTCAGTTTTCTAGGGGCATCTGTTAAACAGTTGTTGCACTAAAAGTCAAAGGACAATTCGCCGTTTTTTGCCCTTTTCTTAATTCTTTTTCTCTTCATGGAAATGGAATACATAGGAACATTTTAAAGACTTACTGATATTTACACCTAATCGGCCTATTTCACAAATTTGGCTTTTTCATCACGACCTTCCCAAAATTCTCAAAGGAAAGACGCATTCATTCGAATTATGTCATATATATAAGGAAAGATGGAGTGGGGGAAAGAATGGAAAACGAAAGCAAAGCCAATGGGAGGGGGGAGTATTCCTCCGAACACAGAGGTGGGGGAGGGGAAGGAATAAGCTTGGACTAACAAAACAGGTATCATTCTCTGAGAAATAAAACAGGTCGAGCTAATTGCAATCAGAGGACAACGGATTGGGTCATGTTTGGGAAAGAGAAGCCCCGACAGAAGGAAAAATGATGACGCAATAAAAAGAAGGACAAATGATCAGCAGAAGCAGTAGCAGGACAAAATGGGCGGGCGGGGGGGGGGGGGGGGTAAAGAGAGGGATAAATAGGGAGGAGAGGGATAAAGAGAGGAAAAGGGGAAAGAGGGAGGGCAAAATGGGAAAAGGGGGGAGGCGAAGAGAAGGAGGGGGAAAATGCGATAGGGGGGGGGGGGGGCAAAGAGAAGAGAAACGAATGTAAGCGAATTATGGGAAAGGCCAAAAACATTTGTGTTTCTATGAGAAATTTGAAGGAAACCTTCATTCTAAACTGCAAACAATGTGTTCTCGGAAATAGGCACTGCAAATTTAAAGGGAATGCCAACAGAATGGCACAAATGATAATTTCATACAAATTTATAAAAAAAAACATCCTTAGAATGATATGCCCTTTCCCCTCCATCCCCCAGCAGAGTCACGGGACGAATTGCCCATGCAAATTTTTTTGCATTTGCCAGCGAAGGGCAATGACCTCATAAAATGACAAAGGCAATTCATTGGGGCAAAAGGAAATTGACAAAGTAAGCACGAACAGCAGCAAATGATTGGAACTCTGTTTTCAATTTAAAAGTTCTTATTTTTATGTAATAAAGTAAAAGTGAAAAAGCAATTGGCCTTAAAGCATTCATTAAAATTAAGCTTTAAACTATTGCAGGAATTTATTATATCTAAATTCAAGTTTTTAGTTGGCGATACTCGGACAATTTTAACACTATTCGAGGCCGGAAGCGATATTTATACTGAAATTTGATTTTATGAATATTTTAATTTAACAAAAAAGGATATCGTTAAAGTTTAATTGAAAGTAAATTGTCGCCAAATGGAATCGATGGGAACGAATTTTGGGAATGACCGCCCGCTTAAGGGAAAAGCAAACGAATGAATCCCATGCGAAATGGCACAAAGAGATTGTTTTGACTTAATAAAAGAGAAAACGGCCGAATGAAAATTGGGAGAACTGTTTGTGCTTGCAATTCTGGGCGGAGATTGCTTCGCTAATGTCGACGACAATGCCTTGGAAACGCATTTCCATGAACACCGATTGGGCCACCTCCTCCCCGGGACAGTCCAAACGGAAGCCGATGTGCTGACCCTGATGCGGACAGACGACCAATCGGTTTCACATTATGTGTGAAGCAGGGAAAATCCCACAGGGCCAATTTCAAAAATTATCTCCTTTTGGCATTCCGTGCGTCCCACCTGTTCGATGTGCTGCTTGCCAAGCGTAAGGAATTCACGGAACCGCGCGTTGTAAATGCGCACTTCGTAGTCCGTCCATTTGCCGGTGCCAACAACAAATATTCCCTCGTTGGAGCAGCCCGAGTAGCTTTGCGAGTTGCTCGACGCGCTCAATCGCACGCGGCCGACCATTTCGCCTTCGATGGGACTGAAATTGGCGAAGAAGTCAATTAGTGAATATTCGCATCAATGAACACCTGTAAATTTTGGGAGTGAGTTTTGGTTTGTCGTCACTTTGTTCGGGAGATTCAGAAGATAAATTCGGCTCTTCGGGCTGTACGTCCGCACAACGGAGTTCCCACCCGCGCACTCCGTTGTAACGGCTTAACAAAGACATTGACTGATAATCGTAATCAGCATCATTATCACACCATCATATGGTGTAAGCAATTAAAAAAACGCCAAGTATTCTTTAAAAATCACTCAAATAAGCCTTAAAAGGCTAAAAATGCCAAAAATTGTACCTCCAACCTGTCCCTAATAATTACTCCTTTTGTGCCTTTCAAATCCTTACCCTCACCCCCCCCCCCCCAAAAAAAACTCCAATTTCTCATTTTTCGACCTGTCAAATTTAAACGGAAGTCCCTCGAGGGTATTTGCGCGATTTGTCTCGCATATTTGGCCTGTGCACATGCCTAAAAAGCGATGGTCTTTTTTATTTCTGTGATCACTGATAATGATTTATCCTTTCGTACAATCGATCAGATGATGCGTCGGGTCGATGGGTTTGTCCTCCCGAAAGAGTTCCATGCGCACAAAATTCTCGTCCCCTCTCGGCTTCGGCCTCGTCCCGGCACATTCCAAGTTTCGTGCCACCCCAATTTTTTGACCCGCGCGCACTTCACCACTAAAACGGAAGAGACGGACGGAGCTGATCAGTGCGTGATAGCCTGTTATTAGAAGTGAGTAGATTGGAAATTGGCTTTCCGCCTCAACATTGCCAATGCCAAACTCACCCTGCCATTGCCCTCGGCCATCAATTCGAACCCCTTGGTCCGGCACACATTCGCCCTTAGCCCCTTCCTGCGCTCTGCTCCCCCCCATCGGACGATAGGCCGAAATTTCGCCATCGAACGGAGCGCGCACCACGCCGAATTCGGGGCAGCTGAGATCAACCGCCTCAACGAATTGGTCATTTCGCCTGAACAATTTGATGAAAATGGAGAAAAATCTCAGCTAAAAACTACAATAGATAACAAAATTAGAAAAACTCGGAAGGGTGAGAAAACCCATGTTCTAGGAATGACACCTCAGGGCACGGTAATGGCCACAAAAGGAATCGGAAGCGCAGCGAATGATACGATTGACGGAAAAGGCCGAGGACGGACCGGAGGAACAAACGGTGGACATACAGCCGAGGGCATCAACCTCAGCAAAACGGAACAGGGAAAGAGCAGAGACGACAATAAGAAAAGCGAAAATGTCAGAAAAGCGGAAAACCATGGCAATTACGAAATTAAGTGAAGCTAAAGGAAGAAACGTAAGCGATTTGATAAGATCCTCAAATAAAAATCTATCCAAAACTGCTCATTTCTTACATAACTCAAAGGCGCCTTAGTTAAGCTTAATAACTGTTTTACAGACATAGAAACATTTTTCATTACATGACTTAAATTAAAAACATTTTCATTGGAAAATGACGGCCAAAACTGTGCATTTTCTCGTCCCCAATACAAATGACAAAAGATAAGGAATGTCACAACAGTCATTAACGGTAAATATGTCATATCTTTGCAAATCATAACCGGGGTAATCTCTGAGTATAACCCATAAAAAGGCGTCACAGTCAAAGAGCATAATTTCGGCATGTAAATTACTAAAAATTGACGAATAAATTGTTTTAATGGATTAAAAATCAAAGGATAATTCTGTTCTATCAAAAGTAAATAAAGCATACTTTTGAAAGCAATGCAAAGATAACAAAACTGTGTTAAAAAATAAGGGTCAACAAGCCAAACAAAAAAGTCAATTCAGTGCATAATGTATGTGTTGTCCTCCTCCAAATCACATAAATCGCCATGGAAATTGATTTGAATGCGAAAGTCTAAGTCACGCGGATTACGGACGTTCGGAGCGACACTGAAAATGCCGTGGATTTCCTCATTTTTCTTCACTGTCAATGACTCGTAAAGGTAAAAAACTGAAAAATATTGAATAATGAAGGAAAAAGTATAGACGCACACTACACCACTAACCTGTCTGTTTCCAATGCTGAAAAAATATTTGGTTAAATATAAAAATTTCAAATGGATATAACCGACCGTGTATTTGCAATCCGGCGCCGTGCTGAACCCGACCCGTTTGTGACATTTGGTGAATTCAACAGTGAAAAAAGTGACCAACGCTTGCACATAATCGTTCCGAATGACACGTAAAGAGAAAATTGTCTCAAAGGCAAGTTCAGACACTTGGACAGTGTATAAATCGACTTCCTATTGGTTTTCTTACAATTAAGAAATTTTGGTGGACACCCACCTTAAGGACGATATTGTCAGTTACCACTTGACCGCGATCAACCACATCAACCAATGGTTCAGTAATGGCAAGCTGACGAATGCTAGACATGTTGAAGCCGTATACATTATCCCACCAGTTGATCTAAATGCGAATTTCATGTTAACAAAAAAAAACAACAATAAATAATACAAAAGGTAGCTCTTTTTCAATAATAGGCGTTTAATTTCTATTTGGATAAAAATCCATTGAATATCGAAATGTTCTTCAAACTTAAATATTGACCCTCTATAAAAAGATTTTTTTGTGCGATTAGTTGGAATTCATATCTTTTGATATCCTAGTTCTTTTCAATACAGTACTTAATTTTGAGAGGATCAATGCTTATAGGACGGCTCAATAATTTGAAACCGATAGAATCATATTTTTTCAATTTTGCTGTCCTTTCCAATTATAACAAGATTTCGAGAAATCAGTGTTTTATATAACGATTCTGCGGGAATAATTATGACCTTCTCATCTTTGTATTGACGGTCCTCAATCGCGCACAAAAACAGCGTTGCTTTGTCTGGAAAGAGAATGCCATCAGGTGCCAACCACTTGTCACGGGCATAGATCACAGTATTAAGCATGGATTCGTAGAATAAGCAGTAGCCCATCCACTCGGAAACAATGACGTCGACCTGCTCAATACCACCAGGCAGTTGTCCAATATCCTCAATTTTACTATGGATGACTTCAATGACATTATCCATATGGTTGTCCTTGATGATTTGCTTCGATTGAGTGGCCATTTTGGAATATTCCACCTGAGATTGGTAAAAAGAATAAACGAGTGATATTCTTCAAAATCGTACCGCAAAAACTTTTGCTGCTCCTGCTTTTGCTGCAAACATCGAAAGAATCCCAGTCCCAGAACCAACGTCCATTACAATTTTGTTCTTGAAGAGGTGACGATTGTGATAAATTGCGTTTCGATACGTCACCGTCCGAACCTCGTCTTTTAGCATTTCCTAAATGTGCTCAATTGTGCTTCTAATAATTTATGTTTTTACGGAACTAAGAAACTTTATTTGGCAAAAGTACTTCGTGAATTCCGAAATGTGCATAAGAATCAAAATAGTAGTCTTTGCTCGTCATGTCATTCATTTGTTGCGATTTAACAGCCGTCGAAGTTGAAACTCCGCAGTCACCGTTCAAAATGAGTTGTTTTGGTTCATTCAAAAAATTATTTTCATTAGGAATTTTTTCAGTAGTCATTTGTTGTGAAAAACGTTAAAAGTGACAATTTAATAAAATCTGATAATTAAGAAATTTTGTTGAAACATGTATAAACTCTGCTGGCTTGTATTATTCTGTACTACAGCACCAAGCTAAACTAAAAAAGCATGAACAGAGTCAGACAAATACAAACGAAGCTTTATTTCTTGGTAAAATAAATTTAAAAACCTTGACATCTTTAGTTTGGCTAAATGTTTACTAATTCAATTTTTCTAATATATAAACATCTAAACCTAATACAATGTCGGGTTTCCAATACATACTTTGCTTATTCGCACTTTCCCAAACATAGAAAGAGCAAAAAAAAAAAAAATTGTTGATTTATTTAGCAAGTGCAATTTTTAGAATTGAGCTATGGGTAAAAAAAGAAAGATTCGCACAGGTGCTGGTGATGTCATTCCCGCTCCTGGGGCTCTTCATAAACAGATTGAAAAAGAAAAATTAGCAAAATCGAAATTCACTCTGAGTAGCAATCCGAAAAAAGAGGACGGACAGGAAAAGGTTGAGTTACAGTTGAAAATTGGGTACTTATGTAGTTGGAGGTGCTAAATGAATATGACTTATTTGGCCAAAATTTATAATTTGTCAAAAAAACCAAAAGGGTCTCTCTATGGTTTTCAAAAATTTTCAAAATTAGCACCCACAATTACCTAAGTGCCGAAAATCCAATAAATTAGCTAAATTTATTTTTTAATTTTCAGTACGTTGATGCAGTTCTTAGCACCAAAATTTTACAAGAAGCAAAAAAACAATGGCAAGAGGTAGAAACGGAAAGTAAGAAAAGTGGAGCAGAAGAGGATTTGGAAATTGAAGAAAAATCGGACGATGGGGAAGACTTTAACAAGCAGGCACAGGAATTGGCTGAACAAATTGCAGTGGGTTTTTTTTGATGCAATTAACGACTAATAATTATTTAAAAAAAAACAGATTAATTCGGATGAAGAAGCAGAAATTGGCGGTTTTACTGAAGTCGTCCATGCAAAGAAAAAGGAAAAACAATTGAAAGCGAAAGAAACCACAGTCACTCTTCCAATTGAGGCACATAATTATTTTTAGCTATTATTTTTTAAATTAAGGTTGCTTTTTCAGATTGCTGGGGTAAATCCGGCTGTGATTTCGCTCTTTACAGAAGTGGGCAATGTGATGGCCAAATACCGAAGCGGTAAAGTGCCGAAAGCATTTAAAATGATTCCGGCAACGGCAAATTGGGAAAAAATACTCGAGTGAGTAATGGGCCTTATTATTATTATGTAAAAGATTTAAATTTTACTGGGTCAGTAATAGTTATGCTCTCCCTCATTTGAAATATATAGTTAGGAAAATTAAAAAGTGCAGATATATAAATTGGTTGGCGCTACTTGCAAAAATGGCCCTTTTTGCTTTTTTAAATCATTTAACCATGAGATTTCATTTGTATTATTACTTTTTCAGTTTAAGGGTATGTTATAATTATGGCGCATAATTTGGGAAAAAATACATCTCAAATTTATTGCTTCTAATGTTGAATCAATAATAGAATATCTTGAAACTCTGTCCATCTGCCTAAAATGCATGAATAAATGGGTTAAAACAAAAAAATCAAGGAAGGCACTTTGCAGGTAGCACCAATAAATTAATTCTTGTTTAAGAGAATCCGACAATGAATATCAATCTGATATGTTTCAACCAATTGTAATTAAATCCCGAAATTTAATTCAAAGACGGAAAATTTACTTTTTTAATATGTTTTGTTCATTAAGAATAACATGTCCCGAGAATTGGAGCTCAGCGGCAATGTTCCAAGCAACACGTGCGTTTTCCGCGACTGGTACGCCGTCACAATGCCAAAAGTTGGTTTTTTTTTGCCAATAGCGTTTGTTTGTTTTAGACCACATTTCTTTTAATAGACCATTAAATTTTCTCAATCTCTATTTTTTCACACAAATGAAAGGTTCAATACTTTGGTTTTGTTGCCCCGACTTCGTGATGAAATCGACGAGTTCAAAAAGTTGAACTTTCACATGTATCAGTGCCTGTTCAAAGCTATGTTCAAACCTGCAGCCTTTTTCAAGGGCATTCTTTTGCCCCTTTGCAAAGTATCGTTCATTGATATTCTTTCTTTCTTTTCTTTTTTTTTTTGCTTATTTCAGTCTGACACTTGCACTCTTCGTGAAGCCGTCATTTTTGGCTCCGTACTGCGCAAAAGTCCGTCCCTTTTTTGTATCTGGCATTAATCGTATTACGTGTATTATTCAGTTTCGATACCGCAACTGCATGCAGCTGCAGCAATGCTTAGTGTGAGAATATTTTTGGGAAGAAAAATAGATGCATTTTATTGGTCTAATGAAGTCTTGTTTTTATGAGTCCAATCTACTGACCATCCTTGGTTTCTTGGAAAATTTTTTGATCGATCATGCCTACATTCTTGGTATCACTCGAAAGCTTGAAGTCCCAAGAATGTATAGTACAAGAAAATAAGGAAAACTGCATCACTGAAAAGTTTTAAAGGGAAAAAAGTAAGATTTTAAAAAAAGTTTTTATTTGTCTAAATTCTAAATTGTTTCTAGAATCTTTTGCAGGCTTTTAGCTTAACTAGAATATAGGCTTTAATTGATCAGGAAGAAAGATAGATTTTTAAACGAAGGATTTGTTATTTGGACTCATTAACTCTGGATTCATAACTGATTGGACTCTTAGTGTGATTGGATTCATAAAAGTCGATTGGACTCATAAAGTGCATTCGAACCGAGAAATACGGGAAATGTATTTGGTGGAAAAGAGTCAACCATTAAACGCAACAAAATTTAGATAGCAGAAATGGACTATTCCGGACCTACTTCTTACATTTTACGTGTATTTATCGAAAAAGTAAATCAAAAAAATTGTCGAAATATATCCTTTCATTTTTAGAATTATACGCTTCCTTTCCGCGCATTGGATGGCCTCGTTTTTCACTTCCTCAAGTCATTTCATTTTTTCATTTTCATTTTATTTGTCTTTTTCAGAATGCGCTCACATCAGAACGATTTACCGGTAATTTGGCATCAATCGCTGCTCGCATTTGTGGAGCGTTATGCGAGGGATATAAGTGCCGAACAAAGAGAAGCACTCACTAAACTTACAAAGGTATAGGAGCAAAAACAGTGACCAAAAAGGCACTGTTCGGGTTGGAGACGAACTAAAAAAGAAAAAATTAAAGCTCCATCTTCATCACCAAATTACTCCCGAAATTTTGCGAATTTTACGCAGCGCCGAGTCGAGGAACGAGGAAAGCGAGACGAATGTGCCAGTTTATGTGCGCGATAATGAAATGGAATTCTAATCGTTGTTTTTTTTTTTTCAATTTTGTTTGTTGAAATGCACTTTAATTTTGCTGTTGCCTTCGGTTTTCTTCCTTTTTATTTTATTTTCTTTTTATTTATATTCATTGTTTTTGCATTTGGTCCTTTCTCAGAATGTCTCTTCCTGTTGGGTTTTTTCGTTTTTTGCTTACCCGTCCTGGGCCTTCCCCTGTTGGTGTTGTTCAGCTTCGTTACACAAGGTAATGTTGCTGATTTTCTGCCTTTCTTCCTTTTCCTCTTTTTAGGCGGACTGTTTCGGCTCCTCCATGGGTCCCCCAAATGTATGAGCCTATTCGTGCGGGTCTTTATAAGCCGGATCGGTCTGTTGGCCGTCACTCCGCAAATCAAAATCATACGAATCCTTAAGAAAGTTAGTCGAACAGGAATTGAGAGGTGACCCCGAATTGCGTCCGCCGAGAAATTTACTCCATTCTCCCGACGAAACATTCCATCTGATCCCCGGCGTCCCGAATCCGCCTGACTGTACCCAAAATCAGTACTCGAAAGAAAGTTCTAAGCGAATTGGTCTGATTGGACGCAAGATTGGCATGACCCTGCAATGGTCTTCCATATGAATAAATATGTTAATGTAATTTCTTAACAATTTCAGGCTTAAGGATGGCACTCGATGTCTTTGCACTCTCATCCATGTCCCCGACAATCACGTCCTTTCCGCAAATGATCCGGAAACATGGTACAGACACAGTCTAACCGGCAAACAAAAAGCTTTCCGCGGAGTTGTGACGAGCATTCAAATCGTCCCACCGATGTGGAGTGTGAGTTCATTCTAACTTTACCTCATTTCCTATTTATTAAAACTTTTTGCCTATACGTTCTTACCATTTTAGCAAATGGTTGGCATCGAGGACTACGACTCGCCTTTCCTGACCGACCAATACAGGGCCATATTTCAGCGAGCCGGCGTCCCTTGTAAAAAGTTTCTGGCTGGGTTTATTGTGTCTGGCGATGCTGTTGTAAAACCGGGCACAAAGTTGGACGTCCGACACTTTAAGGTCACTTCACCGGTCCAATTCTTATCCACCCATGGATCACACTGCTCACATTTAGCCTGGGCAATGGATTTCCGCTGCTGGTAAAACCATTGACTGGGGCTTTCAAGGCGTAATGCATCGATGGGGGATGAAGGGGCAAATGAGACTACAGTAAGTATCATTTCTGTGAGTTCATTCAAAACCGACTCCCTTTTCCCTTAGTAAGGGGCCAACAAAAGCACACCGTCGAGTGGGCTCCATTGGAACTAAAGGCGAGGCGAAGGTGTGGCCGGGCCGGTGTCTTCCGGGTCACATGGGCTACGAATGGAGGCGAATGGTCGGCATACAAGTGCTTCGAATAAATCCCATAAAACAGGTCTGGTTTGTTTTGGAGTTCTTATTATTCAATCGAATTGCCCATTTTCAGGTTATTTACGTGCGCGGCAATGTCCCTGGCGACATTAACGAGTGGGTTTTGCTCAAGGATTGCTTTGCCAAAAAAAAACAAGTGGAGGACCCCCCGTTTCCGACCTTTTACCCGACCGAAGAAGACGAAGAAGAGATGCGAATGTTGTCGGGGCTTGACAACCCCTTCACGAGCGTCTCTAAGGATTTGTACGACATAAACACGCACCAAGTCAATAAGATTTTTGTTTGTAGAATTTGTAGTGTTTCATTCTAAAATTGCGTTGTCCTAATTTTAATTTGAAATGTTTCAGTTTTCTCATCAGTCCGTTCTTTATACCGAAGCGGACGAAACAAAACTAACTAAGAGAGATCGGTCGAGGGCAAAGACGGCCAAAGTGAAGAAGTGAATTGCTCATTCATTCATCGAAGTGCTCTCTTTATTGTTTTAAATTGACAAAAACTGATTTAAATATATTTCACTGAATGCCCATATTTGTTTTTTTCTATTAAATATTTACTTGATTTTTGTCGATAATATATTTTCCTTCATGTTCTTGGTAATGCTGATGGACCCTCACAGTCCGCTCGAGAATAAGTTTCCCGTTCCGAAGAGGGACCACCATCGCCTCAAAAGTCATCGCGTTGAGATTGCCGCTTCTCGTTTGCCTCGCACTGTGCTCGTTCGAATTTTTGGACATTTGAGCGTTTCTGAGTTGGGCGCTGTTTCACTCGTTTGTCGGAGTTGGAAATACGTTACGGATGCAAATGTGAGTTAAACCTAATTATTTGGTTAACAAAGGCAGATTTGTCTAATCTAACCAGTTTTACCCATTTTGGACATCCCTTTAGGACCTTGAACTGTGGGCTCACCATGCTCGTGCGCAATTGCCAGAGAGTGCCCTATCAGACCCGTATTTGTTCGTCAATGTTTCCTCCCATAAGGACATGTTAAGGGCATTCAAACATGCCTGGAACCCATTGGACTGTTCACGGTAGTTGAAAATTTCCATAAAAAATAAAGCAATGTTTCCCTTCAGGAATACATTTGTCCGCACCAACGGCTTTACCGTCCATCGACAGCCAATTGCGCAGAGTACGGATGGAATTCGGGGCAAAGTTGGCGTGTCCGGCGGAGCACACTGTTGGGAGTTCTGCTGGGAAGGTCCACTCGGAACGACAGCTGTTGTAGGGCTGGCAACAAAGTGATGCCTTCAAAAAGCCACTGTATTCGACCGCTTTTTTAAAGGCATGCCGCACTGCACTGTCCCGGATATTTGCCACTGATCGGCAGTGACGATCAAAGCTGGTCATTCTATTTATTTGGAATTTTATTGTCCTTTTACATATTTTCCTCATTTTAGGGGATGGAATTTGGTGAACAATACAATTGCACACAACGGCGAATTTGGGGAACGGTATCCACGTCTTAACAACACGCCTAAATATCAGGTAGGAGGCCATTCCACCCGACCACCAATCTCGCCGCTTTTCCATTCCATTAATTATTATTAGGTTGTCTCATAAGACCGTTCGGTTTTTTGCTTTCAGAAATTGTTATTTCTTCAGTGTCGTTACAATCCGATACTTTCTTTTACCATTTTGAAGGTCATTCTTTCCTTTTATTCTGTGTGAACCAGCAAGATTGGTTGTGTTTTAACAAAGAAAGCTTTCCAAATTGTCACATGGCACGAAAAGAGGGGCCTTTAAGTGAATTTTAAGGAAAAAGGAATGGGTGATTTTGAAAAGCAGGCGAAAAGATGCCGGGAATACTCATTTTTTCGGTCCCATAACTTTGCTAAACAATCAATTTTGTTGATTCATTATGCATAGGATTAGGAAAGAAATTTATTGGCCAATTGCACCGTCCCCCCCCCCCCCCCCCGCCCCGTCTATTCAAAAAAACGCCAAGGAAGGCAAAATAATTCACAGATTGGCGAGCGAATTCGAATGGTGTTGGACCACGATAAAGGCCAACTGTACTTTGAGAAAGGCGACGAATTCTATGGACTCGCCTTTTCCGATTTGCCCCCGGTGCGTCTTTTCCCGGCCATTTGCGCAGTGTATGGAAACACAGAAGTCACAATGGTTGCTAATTTGTTAAAACATTCTCTGACTTTAATTTTCCCTTTTCAGTTGTATCTCGGCTCTCCAATTGCCGGCTAAATTTTTATATTATTATAATTATATAATATGTATATATTTTCATCCTGTGCCAATGGTATTTCCAGATTCTCAATTTTTGTTTGGTCTCACTTTTTTAAATTCCATTTCTTATCTTTTTCTCTTTACCCCTTGAAGTATTTCTGCTACCAAAATTTTAAACCATTTACAGTATTATAAAATAACATTTAATTGTGGTCGTTTTTCCCATTTATCTTTTCCTTAATTCAATTTTACTAAATTCTATCCTTTGTGAGTGGCCTTAAAATGGTTAGCAATCTTCTCAATGTTCGGCGCTTTTTGCATTTGTACCCGGCGTTAAAAAATGTCGTAGGCGGGCAATGGACGACAACGCATTACACAAGGAGACCGCGGGAAAAGGACGAAAGGGTGGGAGGAGGAAATTGGGAAAAAATCTTAAACAAATTTTCAGTGGAAAAACGTGGACATGAGCCGAGTGGAGGACGAATTCGACGTGGTCATCGTAGGCGGTGGCCCCGCGGGATTGTCCGCCGCAATTCGACTCAAACAGTTGGCGGCTGAAAAGGCGAAGGGTGGGCAAAAAACATTTAGAAAAAAAATCTTCCCCTTTTGTATGTATTTTTTAGAATTACGCGTCTGTTTGGTTGAGAAAGCACCCGATATTGGGGCTCATACGCTTTCCGGTGCCATCATTGAAACTGCCGGTATGGACCGTCTCTTCCCCAATTGGCGCCAACTTGACACGCCCATCAAACAGCCGGTGAAGGTTGTTGGTATTACAATAAAAAGTATAAAATCATTTGGTCAAAAATTCTTTTCAGAAAGATTCCTTCGCAATTCTCACTAAAAAAAGAAGAATTCCAATCCCATTGGTAAGGGTTTCCTCTTATGGGTTTTGTTGGGAAAAACCCATTGTCATGCTTAGGTCCCTGGTGTTCCGCTGAACAACCACGGCAATTTCATCGTCCGCCTTGGCCATTTGGTGCGATGGTTAGGCGAACGTGCTGAAGAACATGGGGTCGAGCTGTACTCCGGAATTGCGGCACAGGAAGTACTTTTTGACGCTGCGGGGAAGACAGTGCGTGGGGTGGCCACGGGCGATGTCGGAATTCACAAAGACGGGAGCCCTAAGGTTGGTAAGAGCCTCGCTGAAGTGCAGAAACAAATTGCTCACGACCAAACAGGAGAGCTTTGAACGCGGCATGGAACTCAAAGCAAAGTGATTTTATTTATTTACTCTTGCGGTTACCTCATGGTTAGGGTCCCCGACATCCCTTGATTACTGCTCGGTTTTTGCCCTTTTCATTCTTTTTTTTCATGGATAGATGCACCATTTTTGCCGAAGGCTGTCGTGGCCATCTGACGAAGTCACTCATCGAGAAATTTACGCTCGCTGAAGGCAGAGATCCGATGACTTATGGAATTGGGTTGAAGGAATTGTGGGAAATTGACCCATCAAAACATCGGCCGGGCTATGCCGAACACACTGTCGGATGGCCATTGGTGGGAAAAACAAAGGGCAATACGTGTAATTAATCGTAAATGACGCTCATTTAGCCAAGTGATCAATACGGCGGTTCATTCCTTTACCATTTGGAGGACAACGGACAGCCGTTGGTCTCCGTCGGATTTATTGTGCGTTTGTTCCAATGCAAATAATTCTCACTGCTTTTGTTTCTTCAGATAGCGCTCGACTACAAAAATCCTTACCTGAATCCATTCAAGGCATTCACATTAAATTGGTCCAATTTTGAGTAATTTGCCTTTCTTTTGTTCATTAGACCTTTCAAATGTTCAAAACGCATCCCTCCATCCGAAAACAATTGGAAGGTGGCCGGAGGATAGGCTACGGGGCCCGGGCACTCAACGAGGGCGGCTTCCAATCGGTGCCGAAAGTGGTCTTCCCCGGGGGCTGTCTAGTGGGCTGTAGCGCCTCACTTTTGGTTTGTGTTTATGAATATTGTTTTTGTACTTTTTTCTAAATTTGCTCACCTTAAGAATGTTGCCAAAATCAAAGGCACGCACAACGCAATGCTCAGCGGATGCATTGCGGCGGAAAGCATTTTTGAACAGTTACAGACGGAAGGGGCGGGGGCAAAAAGTGCGTTCTTTTTTTTAATCGTATACTACTGGGTCATCAGTTAAACAATCTTTCAGCAATTACTCCGCTTAATTATGCCAAAGTATTGGGTGACTCTTCGGTGATGAAAGAATTGCGAATGTGTCGCAATGTTCGCCCGTCGTTCAATTCGCGCCTCGGTTTTTGGGGTGGCTTGGCTTACACGGGCACTTTCTTCGTTCTTGGTTTGACAACAAAATATTTTATCCATTAAAAATATTTTAAGGGCGTGGAATTGAGCCGTGGACAATGCACCACGGACACCCGGACAATGAGAAGACGGAGCTGAAAGAGAAGCATTCGGACATTGAATACCCGAAACCCGACGGGGCGCTCACATTCGATTTGCTCTCATCAGTCCATTTAACCGGTTAATTGGTCCACTCACGCGCAATCCCTTCCATTCTCCGTCTGTCCAGGAACTAATCATGAAGAGGACCAGCCCTCCCATTTGACTTTGAAGGATGACTCCATCCCGGAAACGGTGAATTTGGCGCTGTACGCCGGCCCGGAGAGTCGTTATTGTCCGGCGGCTGTTTATGAATTTGTGCCCAAAGAGGAGGGCGCGGCGCAGAGTGGGCAACAACGATTGCAAATCAATGCACAGGTGGACAGAGCAAAAGTGACAGAGCAGGACTTGGAGTGCCTTCCCCTTCTTCCCTTAAGAATTGCATCCATTGCAAAACGTGTGACATCAAAGACCCACTGCAAAACATCAATTGGGTGGCGCCGGAGGGCGGTGGGGGACCAAAATACGACGGAATGTGAATGGATGGGACAAAAAAAGGATTTGGTGGATGGAGTTTTGCGTAAAACTATGCTGGGGAATAATTGATTGTGCCATAACCAAACACGAGATTCTGCCTGGGCCTTTTAAAATATGTAAATTCTTTCCCAATTAGGCCACATGTACCTACCTATTTTCTATGTATCCTTTCAATTCTTTTATGGTATATTTATACGTCAATTATATTTGGTTAAAATATACCAATGCTTCAAAGAGTTAAAACTCGAATTCGTACAAATTACACATTCAATCATCTTGGTAATGAACAAAATACCGCTGGTAATTTAATAATTGGGTTGGATGATGAGAATATTAATTTGTTTTAGAAAATGCGCTTAAAAAATGAGGAGGAATGAATAGGAAGAATTGACAACAGCACAGAAACTTTGTAAGCGAGTAATTGCAATTGTAGCGAAATGTGTGTACACAAATGGAAAGGAAAAAAAAGGACGGAATGAAAAAATGGTATAACGGAGAGGGAGGGGGGGGGGGGGAGGGAGGACAGACTCTCGCAGATTATAAATTGGATAACTCGGATCTAGAAAACGATGGCAATACTAAACTCTTTTCGTTTACATGGTTTTCCCATACCAAAATCCTCCAAACTTGGCTGGCTATACCAAATAGTCCCCTCCTCTCCATCCCTTCCGTCGTTGTCTTCGGATTTAATTTCGATAAATTAACAATAGATAGGCATAAAAAGATGGGAAAGAACGCCTATGCAAAATTGGTCAGTCGCAAAAGCAGAGATTAAGCGCATTTTCCATGGCGAGGGCTCTTCTTTCTCTTCTCTGTCCCCTCCTCCTGCCCATCCATCCGTTCGCTTATTCGCCCTTTTTCTCTGCAACAGGCGCTTTGAGGAAGGGGAACTTCTCTTGGGCTCTTAAAGAATGTAAAATTCATTGGTTTAATGGCATTTCAGCAACAGAAAAAACACACAAATTGCTGAAATGTTCCAACTGCTCCTTGGCAAGTTTCACATAACTGTCAATTGGCTAAATGGCAACAAATTTTGGAATTAGAAAATGAAATTTGAATACGAGCAGTCACACCTCCTTGTAAAGTTCGTACGCTTTGGGAACTGTGAAAAGAGCCAAAATAAAAAGGACGATTAGACTGAGGCCCGAAAACCAAGTGGCCACGTAAGACAACGAGTAGAGAAGCAATCCGAACTGAAAAGGCCAACGTTTTCAAAAAATGAGTCAATTTTCTTCACGCGCCTTAATCGAGTCGAGTAGAGCCTCGGCCAAATAAATGTGACGGACTTTCTTGGCCAGAAAGACGGCATGTTCCACTGCCAAATCAACATAATGGTGAAGTTTGTCCATTGGTATTGCCACTTCCATGTCCAAATAGGGTTGGTATGGATTTGCGCCGGCCTCGGGCAATTTTTTGAAATGGGCCTCGGCCAATTTGAACACGCGGAAACCAACGGTGGCAAGCAAAAGGCCAAGGGCGCCATTTATGAGAATTGAGAGGACGGAAAAGTGTTGGAAAATGTACACGGTCAGAAGGAGAGAAGCCAAAACAACACCTGAACAACAGAAGGAAATGCCATAAAAAAAGGCGGAAGAAAAGACTTTTATTAGAGAAAAAAAGGCAATATTTAAACATAGTCAAATATGCCATTCTTAGTGGGTAAATGAAAAAATAATAGATGGTAATAGTAAGGTTTGTTACCACCCTCCATTTCAGCCCATTTTAAATATCAACATTTTTAGTGATTTTCGGAATCGCTGATCACAAAACTTAGATTCATTCCGGCCAATTCAAAATCCCGGCCCAGAATTCGTACAAAAAATCGAAATACTAAATTTTTTAAATTCATAATTATAAAACTTATATTAATATAGTACATGGTACCCAGCAAAAAATACAAAACTTACTATTTATTACCCAGGTTCTAATTTTACCCGGTGGCGCCTGTCGGCTCCCCCAGCCTCCACCCTTTCAGTTTTTTATCTTAAAAAACCTGCCGAAAAAATGCATTAAGAAAGCTTAAAATATTGTGGAGGGTAAAAAATATATAATCTCTGATAAAATGAGGCT
This sequence comes from Heterodera filipjevi, assembly GCA_039877585.1. Lineage (NCBI taxonomy): Eukaryota > Metazoa > Nematoda > Chromadorea > Rhabditida > Heteroderidae > Heterodera > Heterodera filipjevi. The sequence continues at coordinate 17,706,556 of JBDPZO010000002.1, read as the reverse complement.
ATTTGACTCCAAATGAGGCTTTTTTGCCAGCCACAAATGAGGTTTTTGAAAATTTTCATTTGGGAGCCCTATTATTACCCAATACATTAATTTATATTTGTTTTTTTTCATACCGCTCTTCTTAGGGTCACGCCAATAGACGAGCTCCAACACTAAAAGTAAAAAATTAATGTTTTATTTTTCTACATCTATTTTGCCCTTGAATCCTCCTTTCTGACTAACCCACTCACTTTTCCCTCGAAAATCTTTAGCCGGTTCGTATTGCACTCGGCCATTGCGTTTATTATTCGTTTTAGCGCCCATTTAATATGTATAAAAAGTACGAAATGATTTGCCAGTCAAAAGAGCGAAAATGAACAAAAATAAAGTTGGATTTGGGAGATAAATTGTGGAACAGGAGAAGGAAAGTCTGCCGAATTCGACAAAATGCAACAAATGAAATGCCTTCATGGAATTTATTGCCAATTCCCGTCACAAACGAGCTATAATTTGTTAGGTCGAGAAAATAATTTTAGAGCAAATGAACGGGACTGAGGATACTACTACGACTGTGAACAGTCATCGCCAAGGGACAGACAAACAGAGAATGAATGGATTGAATGGGTGGAGGAAAGGGGGGGGGGAGGAGGAGAGAGGGAGGTGAGTGGAATGAAAGGCGGAGGGGAGGGGGAGAGGACAAACAGATGGAGGGGAAGGAGGGGGCGGGGAGAAGCTAGTAAATCCACCAATATATGGAGAGAATAATGAGGGGGGGGGGGGGGTGATCGATAGGTACAGCGAAAGAACGGCGGTGGAAGGGGGGAGGGAGGGGGAATATAAAACAGTTAAGGAAGGGATATTTATGAGAGATTTGGGTGGGTGGGTTTGGAGGGGGAACCACCATTGATGAGCGCAATGGGAAAATGAGGCGAGGAAAGGGGAGGGGATGAACGAATGATGGTCAAATTGTAACGATTGCCGAAGAGCAATGGAAAAGAAAGGTCAATGTCACCATCGGTCGGCCTTTGTGTTTTTCATTTGATGGTTTGACGGACGAAGTGAGCTGCAATCGGTCGGTCGTGCAACTTTTTTGCTCAACAGACTCTCCCATCCCATCGATCAATCAAAACATTTGGAAAGGATTGCCCCCCCCCCCCGCCATTTCAGCAGCACAAATGACCGATAAGCGAAGATGAGAAATATTTATGTGAATGATATGATATAAATAATTAATAAAGCCGGTTTAACTCCTCCATTTTTATTTTTTGTTAAAACTCACATTCCTTCCGCGATTGAATGGCTCTGAAAGTGTATTTGCCCAGCAAAAAAGTGGAGAAGCAAAGCGACAGCGCGAGCGATCCGTACTGAAGAACTGACAGAGAGAGACGGAACAGCAGAGAGAAAAGGGACGAAAGTGCGGAGAACAGAGAGCCGACTTTGCCCATTTTGATGAAGGATGGTTTGGTTTAAATTGGAGTAAAGATTGAAAGGGAATAAACAATCTGCTGATGAAAAATGAAAGTGATCGGACGACAAATTGTTAAATTAATGATCGGAGGTTTTAACAACGCAACAAAAAAAGTCAGCCAAAAATATTTTTAAAGTTTTGTAATGAAAGAAGCGCTTTTTGCTTAAAAAAGTTTTGTGAAATCGATACCATGGCTTAAAACAAACTTTGAATACAATACAACAGCTGTTTGACTTATGTACGAACAAAAGTTGTGAAATTTGGAAGTAATGAAAAGAGCATAAACAAAAGCGGAAAGTGAGGGAGTAAGGAGGGAAGAGTGCCAGGACGAAATGCGGACCGCGGTTCCTCTCTCGCCTTTCTGTATTCCCCCTCCTCGCCGCCTTTTCTCACACCGTCGCACAACTCTTTCCCAGCGCATATTCCACTGTTTCTCGCTTCGTTCTGCTTCTCTAAGGCATTGGGATAGCCCCTCCATGGCCATGTGATGCCGAAACACACAATTCATTCACTTTTCATTCTTTTCCCCTGTGGGTCCAACGGATGCATTTGGACACGGCTCCATGAAAAGATAATGGAAAGAGCTTTCAGTGGCACATCACAAAAATGTCGCTACACAAAACCATAAAATCAATAAGCCGCAGAAAGAGTGACAATTTCAAATAAGTTGTAAGAAAAATAAATTAGAAAATGGATAGTGTTAAAAGTGGACGACACCCAACTCGTTTTCAGCCAACTCGTTTTTACCCCGACGCGTTTTTGACCCAACTCGTTTTTATTATCCCAACTCGTTTTTATTGGCTTAATTCGATTATTTAAAAAAAAAATGCTTTTAAATTATTTTTATTGAATTGAAACTTCTTAAAACCTTAATTAAAACTTAGTTTATATAAAAAAAAATTCATTTTTGTAAAAACGGCGCCGGATTCATGGCGCCGCATACGCCTTGTTCGTAGGCGAAAAAGGCAGAGGGTGGGTGTCAATTTATGCCATAAATCCGGCGCTATGAATACGGCGCCATGAATCTCGCGACATGAATCCGGCGCCACGCGTCCGGCGCCGTATTTTTCAAAAAGTGATTTTCTTTTGCATAAACGAAAAGTCGAATCTGGCCTGTTGGAGTGGTTTTGTTCAAGCCAAAAAAACGAGTCAAAAACGAGTCGGGGTAAAAACGAGTTGGCTGAAAACGAGTTGGGGTTTTACCTTAAAAGTCTATATTACACAGCATCCTGAAACACAAAAAAAAGCAACCAGTGTGACTAGGCATATCCTAACAACACTGTGAGATAGGATTATTTTGGTTGGGTTGTGCTTCTTTGCAGCTACTGTGATGAAAAGGGCTATAAAATCCAAGAAAAACGTTCAAATGGTGTCTCCATCTTTACGCGGGAGAAAATTGAATTAACTATTAAAGGATTCGATTCCTTTCTACGAAACAATATAATTAGAATTTTCCAATAAAGCCGGCGCAAAATCGGCGCTATATTCTCATAAAGTTGGCAGAACTAAGCTATTTCAGTTAGTAAACAAGCCTATATAACGGAAAAAAAGGCTGGTGGATTTCAGCTTGACTAGGCATATCCTAACAACACTGTAAGATAGGATTATTTTGGTTGGGTTGTGCTTCTTTGCAACTGTGATGAAAAGGGCTATAAAATCCAAGAAAAACGTTCAAAATGGTGTCTCCATCTTTACGCGGGAGAAAATTGAATTAACTAGTAAAAAGGATTCGATTCGGCGCTACTTGCAAAGGGCCTTTTTGAAAATTTTGAAAATTTTTTTTTTTTTAATATTTACACTTAATGATGGGAACCGCCCTGTTTGGCGCGGCCAGTTTGGCGCGGACGGTTTGGCGCCGCCGTTTTGGCGCGAGGCCGTTTTGGCGCTGGCCGTTTTGGCGCCGACCATTTTGGCGCGGCCAGTTTGGCGCGCGTTATAAATTGGCTGTTTTGGCGCGGCCAGTTTGGCGCCCGTTGAGAAATGGCTTTTTTGGCGCTGGTTTTCAATAACCACTAAGAATTTTTCCCCGAATTTATCCCGGTTTCAAGCCAGTTTCGAGTTTTCAGAACTCTATGAAGCAGTGATTTGGTCTTCTTTTTTAGAATAGTGTATCACCCTTGTAATTTGGACTTTTATAAATTTTTGTTCTACCCAGGACTCTAACTTTTAGGCACAAAAATCGTTAAATAGTCACTAAAACCGAAAAATAGAGAAAAATTATTATGAACTTAGTGGCAATTCTTTAGTCAAAATCAGATAAAAAAGCAAGGTTTTCCCTATCACAAAGAGGACGACGGATCATTCGTTTCGGGCTAATTCGTTTTTACCCCGACGTTTTTTTAACCCTATTTTGCGTTGGAGCGCAGACAGCGAGTCCTTCTACTTATAAACGTAAAAAACGAATCGGGGTAAAAACGAATTGGCCCGAAACGATGGGGTATTTACCTCAAAAAGACAAACGAAAATAATTTTTAATATTTCGAAAATTATAAACTGAAGAATTTTTTGAGAAAGAAATTTTTGAACAAAAGATATTAACTTTAAGAGGCAATTTTTTTTTGAGAAATCTTCATATCTTAGGGGATGTCCTTCCGCAGCAAAATAATTCAAGCAAATTAAAAAAGAAGTCAAAAAAAAAATTTCTCATTCAACGATTTGAGGTAGGAAAATGGCGCCAAAACAGCCAATTTATAACGCGCGCCAAACTGGCCGCGCCAAAACGGTCGGCGCCAAAACGGCCGGCGCCAAAACGGCCTCGCGCCAAAACGGTAGCGCCAAACCGTCCGCGCCAAACTGGCCGCGCCAAAACGACCCCGACCCTTAATGATAAATCTTAAACATTAACAGCATGATTATGTCGAATAAAAGTAAATTATGGCGAAGAAGATCACAGAAAGCATTAATATTTGGTGCTGAGGAACATTTAAAATGCTGTTGTGGAAAAAACTTTAATCACGAATGGATTTTCTGACCGACAATCTGAGCAATTTCACTAAAAAAATAAATTAGAAAAATCTAAAACTTGTGCTTTACCAAAAAACCATCCATTTTTTGCTTTTTTTTTTAATGAATGACATTTTGTTAAAACACTTCTTGTACTCTATTTGGTTTTTGATAAGTCCATGATAAGCCAGAAATTGTAGTATTAACCAACGTAAATTGATTTCGTCCAAAGAAAGTGGCCGAACCGGCAGATTGTCATAATCAATTATTAAATAGCGTGCAATACGTACCATTTGGTAAAATAATGTTTAATATTTATCATTAAGTGTAAATATAAAAAAAAATTTTCAAAAAAAAAGTGAAAAAATTTTCAAAAAGGAACGCTTTGCAAGTAGCGCCATCGGCGCTATATTCTCATAAAGTTGGCATAAACGACTATTCGTCCGGCAACGATTCGTCTGCGCATCCAAAAAAGTGTCAAAAACATAAAATTAATTTAAATTTTTGCGGTTTTTCTTTGGCATGTTTATTATTTATCATTTTGCTATGTCGAATGTTAAAAAAATTAAATAGTTTTATGGTTTTGGCACTTTTTGGATTGGCGTACGAATCGCGTCCGGACGAATCGTAGTGGCCCATAAAGAAAGGCTGTAAAAGGACACCTTCAAATTGCGTGAAAACATTTGTTTAAAGAAGAATTTTTCAAAATTCATATTGGCTAGCTACCAAATTGTCCTCCAAAAGATCAATTCTTAAGGGTGTATTAATCGTGTAATCGTGACAAAATACGATTACGATTACGATTCGCGACAGCCCTGTTTTTATAATAGCAAAAATGTTGGTATATTTCAATGTCTGAATTTCTGCTAAAATTCCAGTCCCTGATGCAAATTAAATGCAAAATATGAATAGAAAAGTAATCATTTTTTCCCTTTACATTTCAGGTTATAAAAATTGTTTAAAATGGTTGATGCGCAACACTTCACCCAGTTACTTATTGGAATGATGAACTCCGAAAACGAAATACGAAGTAGGCATTTTTTTCAATCGCGTGTGAACTTTAATTTAAGATGAGGCTGAAAAACAATATGAATCAATTGCACTGAAAGACAAAGGTTACTTAACGTGGCAAAACACGGAAAACTGAAATTGCATTTAAGGGCCATTTTTGTTCAAACATTATTTAACATCTACGGCAGATGTTGAGGTATTCCTTTCAAAATTCCATTACTTTTTTCCCTTTTTCATTCAGTCCCGCTCTTTGGCGCTTGTTCTTCTTCGACGTTTGCTATCAAATTCTTACGAAGAATTCTTCACCGAGACCCAAATTCCAAAGGACCAATTTCACAACGATTTTATTGTCTGTATAAATGGTGAAACAGAGCCCATTCTGCGCAAACGACTCACCGATTTGCTTGCTGAACTTGCTCGGAATTCCATTGGTATTTTCGGAGAGAAATGAATTTTTTAGTATTTTTTTTTGTCCCACTTCAAGACGAGAAGTCGGGAAAGCAGACATGGACTGGGATTATGCAGTTCCTGGACATGTGCGCCACTTCCGACAACCCCACCTTTCGTGAGGCTGGAATGTCCCTTATCGAAAGTGTGCCAAATGTGTTCGGCTCCGACTCTTTCAAATACATTTCTGGGATTAAGGCAAAAGCATTCATATATTTTTTTCTCATTCGATTTTTCAGACGATGTTCCATTCCTCGCTGCTTTACGGGGCCGACAGTTCCGTGCGCACAGCCGCTGTCCGTGCCTATGTTGCGTTCGTGTGCGACAATGAGGATAATGACGCGGTGATCCGTCAACTGTCTGATTTGGTCCCGGCTGTCATTAAAGTGTGCCAGCATGTCGTGGACACCGAAGACGACGATGGTGCTAATGCCCTTTCGTTTTTGCTCGAAATTCGTTAGTTTTAGACGTGCCTTTGCAATGTTTGGGCGATTTGGCTTCCACTCTTCCGAAAATTCTCGCGCCTCACATGAGCGAAATATTTTCGCTTTGTGCAGGTTTTACAAAAACTACAACTGTACAGCAGTCGTTAACCACAATTTAGGAACTGTGGCCAATAAGGAGAAGGACGAATCGTACAGACACAGTCGAAAAAAATTCTGTCCTTTTGACAAAAATAGCGACATTTTTAGGTGGCCTTGAAGTGATGGTTTCCATCTGCGAAAGTTCCAATATAATGCGAAAGAAAGGGGCGATGTATTTGCCACCACTGAGTTAGTGAATTTTTCACTTGGAGTTGGGTAGGGAGAGTAAGCTGACAAAAAGTTGAATTACCAAATGGAAAAATAAGAATTTTCATCATAAGCCGTCGCTAATTTCAGTCCAGCAATGTCTGCAGTTGATGACGGAGTTAGACGACGAGTTGGACGAGTGGCTGACTATGGACGACGCTGAGGACGAATTGGAGGAGGAAACGGCGACCATTGGGGAGACTTCACTGGACCGAATCGCTTGTGCACTCGGCGGAAAGGCGGTGATGAACCACGCGTTGCAATGCATCAACGAACTTTTGAATAACGAAAACTGGAAATGTCGCCACGCGGGCCTTTGTGCTTTGTCCACCATTGGCGAGGGATGCAAGCGCCAAATGGAGCCGCTGATCCCCGAAATTGTTAACAATTTTGTACTGCCGAAAATTGCGGATCCGGTACGGAGGAAAGGGAACGGATCAGACGATGGGACAACGGCAACTAGAAAATATTGTCTTTTAATGGACGAAAATGTTCAGTTGTATAGGCTTTTACCAATTAGTTCTTTCCCCAAATAAGGCTGCAACTTGGCCTTGGGTTTCACCGTTATTCTGGATTGGTCACAAGGCCTATATACTTAGTATCATTCGGAAGCTTAGAAAATATTTTTTATTCAGTTTTTCTAAATCTCCTTTATTAAGCATCCTCGTGTTCGCTACGCTGTTTGTAATGCCATTGGACAGGTTTTTTTGTGCAACAAAAATGAATTCGTGTGTTTAATGCGTCCCTTCTCCCTCCCCCGGTTAAAGATGTGCACTGATTTTCAGCCGACCATTCAAAAGAAATGCCATGAGCGAATTGTGCCTACACTCCTCGAGGCGATGGGTGACATGACCATCCCGCGAGTGGCTGCCCACGCTGCGGCTGCAATGGCATATCACGCCGATAGTTCGAAGTTTAATTGCTTTTCAGGTGAACTTTTGCGAGGACTGCCCTAAATCGATCATCAGTATTTACTTGCCTTCGGTTGTTTTATTGTTTATTTTTTGTTTGCATTTCCTTGTTAAGATTATGGAGCGACTGGAGTCGGTGCTTTCGCAAACTTTCCAGCAAATGTTGGCCAATGGCAAAAAACTCGTCTTGGAGCAGGTCAGTCACCTACTCCGCGTGCTGAGTTGTCAACATAAGCTCAGACAATCACAACCATCGCTTCGGTAGCCGATGCCGCTCAGGATCACTTCGCCAAATTCTACGCCAACTTGATGCCCCCTCTCAAATACAGTTTGGTCATTTCCTTTTCATTACTCATTTTCCTCTCTAGTATTTGAAAATGCCAAGGATGACAATTTGAAGTTGCTTCGTGGTAAAACTATCGAATGCATTTCGTTGATCGGATTAGCGGTCGGCTCGGAATTGTTTGAAGCGGACGCTGACAGCGTTATGCAAGTGTTGCTCAGCTCGGGAGTCAAATTCGACAACAACGACGACCCCCAAATTTCTTACTTCATCAGCGCCTGGGCGCGCATTTGCAAAGTCCTCGGCAAAGGTTTCGCCAAGTATTTGGACATGATCATGCCGGCTGTGATGTCCGCTGCCGAGTTCAAACCCTCAGTGGCCCTTGTGGACGGAGACGGCCAAGATTCGGAGGGCAATGATGATTGGGACTTCATGCCTATCGGCGAGAACCGCTCACTGGGCATTCACACTGCCGGGCTCGAGGACAAAGTGACCGCCTGTGAAATGCTGTGTTGTTTTGCGCAGGAGTTGAAGGACAGTTTTGCCCCTTATGTGGAACGGGTGATGCATCTGATGTTGCCGCTGCTTTCCTTTCTGTTCCACGACGGAGTCCGTTCTGGTGGGTGGATTAATTGCCAACCGAATTCAAACCTAAAGATGTGATTGTTTTGTTGGAATGTTAAGCGGCTGCCGAGTGCCTTCCAAGTTTGATGGTCTGTGCCAAAGGATGTGGAGATGAGTACGTACGCCAAATGTGGTCGGTCATCATCTCCAATTACACGTACTGTATTATGTTACAGTAAATTCAACAGCTTAACGCTCGCAATTTTCAGAGTTGCGATTGATAAAGAGAATGACCTCGAAGTGCTTTGCCAACAGCTCAATGGAATTGCGCAATGTGTGGAGGAATTTGGGGGGAACGGCGCCATTGTGACGGACCATGACATTGAGAACATTTTCGCTCTGATTTATCAGCAAATGGAAAACTTTGACAAACGAAGGGCGGAGAGAGAAAAGGTGACTCTTTTTGTCAGCGATAAAGGCAAGGAGGTGAGCTCATGGAGAGGACATGACAGTAAAAGTTGTATAGAAAAAATCTTTGATAAGGCCTCCCCCCAACCAAACCACGGCGTTTTCCCGATCTAAATTCTGGCACTGTCTCTGCGTTGGGGCGGGGAAGGGGAAATAAAGAGAATTTACGCAATAAGAAGAGTTTAGAAGTCAAAAGAGGAGGAACATGACGAAGAGGACCAAGAAAGATTGGATGAAATCGTCGAACTCGAAACTTCCGTTTTGGCCCGCATTTCCGACATCAATCATTATCTGTTCATGGTAAATAATTTCTGATTCATTTTCTTTTTTTGAAAATATTCCTCGCACATTGTCAGACAAAACGTGAGACTGTCATCTCCAACTTTGACAAAATGGTGCACATATTCGCCGCTCTTCTCGACCCACGCCGACCTTTCCACGACAGACAGTGGGGCATTTGCATATTTGACGATGTCATCGAATTTGGAGGAGAAGTGGGCACCATTAAGTCCCAATTCAACCATTATTTCTTTTTTTAAGTCGAGTTTGAACTATCAGAACATTTTCTTCCAACCGATAATCAATGCTTTGGCCGACAAATACCCCGAGGTGGGCAGTGCCAGAAATGTGCTTTTTCATTACATCTTTTTGTTTAAAGGTGAGGCAAGCGGCGGCTTACGGTTGTGGGATTATGGGACTGAAGGGAGGACAAGTGAGTACCGCGGGAGCACGGCATCAAAATCATTTTGACTTTTCAAATCTGGTCAGAGTTACGCGAAACATTGCGCCCAATTGCTTCAGCCACTGATCAGTTCGATCGAAAAGACGGGGGCGAGAAGCACTGAAGGTGAAGCAAAGCAAACGGAATTCAATAAAGAAATAAATAATTGTTAAGAGGACACACTCGCGACAGAAAATGCGATAAGTGCGGTGGCAAAAATACTCAAATACAATGCGACGGAAATAAATGTGAACGAAGTGAGAAAAAGGGCGAAAGATGACTGCTAATGGATAGGGAATGGACAATAAATGTGTTCATTAGGTGGTGCCTCGTTTCATTGGTTGGCTTCCCATTTGGAATGACGCCGAAGAGGTGCCGTATGTGTTCGACGTTTTCTGCGATTTGGTCGAGTCGCAGCACGAAGCACTGCGTGAAGACCCATCCCGCGTTTTCCATGTCACTGATTTTCTTAATCACTTTTTTTTCTATATAATGCCATTTTCCATCCATTTCAGGTCATTCTTAACGCGTTTTCACACGGTGCTTTTGAGGACGTTTCCGGGGAGGAAATGCAATTGGTCAAATCTAGGATGGTCCGTCTCTTTTCGCATAAATGAAAAAATAAATAAATAAATTTAGAAACGAATAATGGCACATATCCGAGCCAACGATCAGTTGTTCACTCAAATTGTACAGTCTCTTCAGTTGAACAGCCATCAGCGAAATGTGTTGGAGCAAATATTGGCCTGAGAGGAGGGAAATTGAGTACCGAAATGACGGATGGGCATACATTAACATCGGAAGAAACGGATACAATTTAATTTCACTCTTTAAAGCAAATGCTGTTTTCATTTGTCTTATTATCAACATAATGTTTATGCGATTTTCTATTTGCGATTCTACGCTTGTTATGGCTTTCTTTGTGTTCGATTGTTTAATCAGAATCGTTAAAATTGTTTGGACGGTAAAAGTTGCACACTATTAAGTTTTGGGCATGTTCACTTGCATTATCTTTGTGTTCTGTTGGGGTGGTCGATTGATTGTCCGCCGCGGGGGGACAATGAATGAATGTGCCCAAAGCGATGAATCATCCCATGCGATCATCAAACGTTTGGAGGTGTGGATGGATTTCACAAATGCGTGTTGGGTCTGAGGAGAAGGGAGAGAGGGGATCGGATGGGAGGAACCTGTTTGTCCCGTCCCTTCCGGCAATTCGCTTTTTGTCCGTACCCTCTGGCTGTTGTGTTTCGGTCCATCCTCTCGTGGGTGTGTGTTGTGTGTGTGTGCATCGTTAGCGTCCATCCCCGTACATTAGTCAGACTGATCTTCAGCCGGCCTTCCGTCCCCCCCCCCCCCCCCCCGGGGAGTGCTTCTCCCTCCCCTCCCTTTCTCCTCTTCCCCCCCCCCATCCCTTTCCTTCCTTTTCTTTTCGTTGTGTTCCATTTCGCCTGTGGCGAATCCGCTCGCGCTTTGGATGGACAGGGCGAATAACAAATGCTTCGATCGTCGTTCTTCTCCAATTCACCAACCATTTCCATTGCTTTTTCTTTCATCAGACAATCGCTCCGCTTTCGTTTTTTCCTTTCCTTTCACTTCTCTCTCTCTTTCCCTTCTTTTTTCTCTTTTCCTTCTCTCTCTCTCTCTCTTTCCCTTTCTCTTCTTTTTTCTCTCTTTCTCTTCTCTCTCTCTCTCTCTTTTCCTTCCCTCTCTCTTTCCCTTTCTTTTCTTTTTTCTCTCTTTCTCTTCTCTCTGTTTCTCTTTCCTTTCCCTCTTCCTTTTATTCGTCCAAAATGCGTCTCTTTTTGGTCACATTTTATCCGCTCGCTCCTTTCCCTTCCGATCATTGCGTGAGCTTCTCCGCCCCCCCCCCTTGGCGATAAATCCCCCATTTATCGCCAATTCCTTTCTTTGACTATCCCATCTTTTTTCATTTGGGCGTTTTCTTCCTTTCTCTTTCTTTTCCTTTCCCTTCTTTCTCTGACTGATCATTGGTTTCTGCCGTTTGTTCTGATTTCGCTTTTCGCCACTGATCGGTTATTCCGTCCGATCGGCGAGGTTACACACATTCAGTGACCCAAGTAAAGCTGCATAAAAAACAAACACAAGCAGTAGCAGCAGTAACTTTAGTTGATTGATTATTGTGTTTTTTGACTTTGAATTGTCAGTCGTTTCGATTGGTAATGAATTGTCTGTCCATCTCTTCACAAATTTTTGTCATTTTGTGCCGCTTTTTCCTTCTTCCAATTGTTGGCTGATCACTCATTGATCAGCAAATAAATTGCCCTTTCCGTCAGATGTCCAAATGTCGGAGGAAGTCGTCTGTTCAGCTGCATTTGTTTCTGATTCTTCTCAAATTCCGTGTCCACTTCCTTCCGCTTCTCATCCTCAATCATTCCATTTTGACGCACCAACAAAGGACAGAAGAAGACGAAAGGCGCAGCAGCACTTCGGAGAATGAGGGGGACGAACTGTACATTCTGTTGGACGAAGTGAGTTAAATGGGAGGGGGGGGGGGGACGGTACAATTGAGAAACAGCAAGGCTGGGACGGAGTACCCGAAAATTTAAAAACGTACCAATAATCCTTTTTTTTTTTTTTTGAATTTTTCCATTTTCTTAAACCTCAGAAATGTCGGAAATTCATTTTATTTGGCCATATTATTATACCCAAAAAAAAATAATTGAAAATCAAAGATTCTTTTTTATATTAAAAGAAAAAACAAAAAGGAATATACATATATTGTTACTTTGCTTTGAAATAATAATTTATATTGGTTTGTCATTTGTTTTCACATTGCGTTATTTTTCAGATCAGTGTTTTCTCCTGCAAAGGCGGTCAGTGACCTATCACTTTTTGGGATTGAAAATTAGCGTTGAGCGGAACCGAGCTTGAAAAAACCCGGGGCATTATTTTTGACCGGGAAATCGGTCAAAATGGGAAAAACCCGGCAACGATCCCGAGTCCGGGAAAAGTCCCGGTAAAAACCGGGACTATTCGCGGTCAACTCTACTGAATATGATCAGAAACGGAAAGACCGGTCACTTTTATAGGCCGTAAATGGGAACAAAAACATAAATTGTTTTTTTTTCAGTGAAGAACGAATTAAAACTGACAGAAGAGGTGGATCCATTTCATGGTCAAATGTCAAGCAAAACTGAATATTTAGGACGTGCAAATTGTCAATGAAAAGGGCAACAAGGTGAAGAGAAGAAAAGGGCACAATAAGTTAAACAGCCCGAATAATTGGAAAATTAATTACCAATTAGTTGGTAATTAATTAATTATTATTAGTGTTCGGCAAATGCGATTTTCGGTAACAAAATCGGACGGTAAATTTAAATCTAATTATTATTCAAAGTTTTCATCCACTCAAATTTAGCTGTCCGATAGGCGCCGCCCAGGGAAATTTTTTGAAAAATGAAAAGATTTATAGAAAAATTGTGTGAAAAAAATATCTAATTTTATTTTGAAGGTATTTTTTAGTGAATTTACCAATTCATTGGTTAATTGATTAATTAATTGTTTTTGTTCCCCCCCCCCCCCATTCATTTCCTTTTGCGTTTTTCACAGGTATTTTACATCAAAGCACCCGGCAATTATTCCATTAGCTTCAAACGCATCAGTGTGCTCAACAGTTTGGTGGGTGGGCCATTTGTCCAAAATTTTGAAAGTCAATGCGCCATAAATAGGCCCATTTGAGCGGTGAGTTGGGCATCACTTTGCAAGTGCCAATCCTCGAAGGGCCCGCCGGTCAGTCTTTTTGTCCTTTTTTGTTTTCGTTTTGCTATTACTTTTTCAAAATGGTACAAAGGCATTCGCTTCGATGTTCCGTACACGATGGTCCCGGAAACAGGCCTTTTGAACCAACAATGCGACGAGTTCAGTGGCATTGTGGAGAGGGAAAAGCGACAGTATTGGTCAGTGCCAATGCCATTTGGGGAAAGGGGCGGCGAATGGCACGCGAATCTTTCGACCACATTTTGTCATTTAGTCGCTACTGCGATTTGTGTGGATTGACTGATCAAATTGAGCGCGGATTGACTCGTACCGATTCGGATGGTCACCAATTTATGCCGGCAGTGGCGACGGGCGAAGAGACGCCATTCGGACCGCGGTGCGAAAAAATCGACGCGCGAACTTACGAATTCCGAAGGACGATTAATTTGCCGGGAAGGCGTGAGTTGGAACTGAAGGCGCGACAGAAAATCAACGGAGTGGACGCGGAAATTCGGAAGAGACTGAACAAAGGGGTGTGAAATAGTGGGGGGAGGGGGGAAGAGGAAGAGATGGAAAGGAAGATTAAGTGGAAGAGAGTCAGGAGGAATAAAAAGATAGGGAAGGGAAAGCAATGGATGAGAGACGAAAGGAAGGCAGAGATAGGGTCACGGGCAATGGAAACTTTGGGGTATGACCGAGGGGACGAGGGTAAAAGAGAGAGAGAGAGAGTAAATGCGAGATCGGCAGAGCCTAAAGAATTGTTGGAAGGAAGATGATGGGATATAAAAATAGGGACAAAAACAAATTGGCTGTGTTGGGCTTATGATTGGCATGGATTTATTCAGAGGGGCCGTTTCCAAGTGTTTCTTAATCTGATCAGTGCTGATCAGCCGCCGATTACTCAAAAGTCGTGGTTCGACGGCTCCGAACAGTGCCGTTGCTGTGGGCGTGACAGGTGATTGTCGGCATTGGCATGGATGGATGCCCACTAATCTTCGATGGGAAGAAAGGGTGCAAAGTCCGATTGGTCCCCCCCCCCCCCTTAGGGACCCGAATTGCCGTTCTGTGCTCTCTTTCCTCTACTGCAATGTTGAGGACTGCAAATCGGCCTATGCCCAGCAATGCCTTCACAATTCGGCACGGATTGTCGCCTGTTATACGGTGGAATTCAACTACAGAATGACCACGCGTCGGGAGGAACTCACCACTTTCCTACGGTAATTGGAAAATGCGTGAAAGGAGGCCCCAAATTTAACTCGGCCATTTGCCTTTGTGCCGTCCATTGCCTTTTAGCGAGAACAATTACCCTGATCAGGATGCCCTCGGCACTGCGCCGTCGTCGTCGTCGTCGTCGTTCACTTCGACACTCAGCGCAAATGAGTGAGGAGGGTAATTAGCAGATCATTCTTAATTGCACTTCCAATTAGCCCGTCTTTGAATGAACAAAGTGCGGCACTGCCGCGGTTAAATGTCATTGGCGACGAGCAGAGGGCGCGCCAGCCGAAGGAACTCAGCGCACGATGTGTAAGTCAATTAAAAGCAATTTGAAAAAACCGATTTTTTTTTTCTCGCTCGCCTTACCCTGTCAAATTTGCTCTATTTGTCTCGAATGTGTTCACCATTTTCCTATTTTATTTCTTCTACCGTTATCTAACGTTTTTGTCTCACCTTCTTTTGGTTCTCGAATCGAGAATTTTTCGGTTTTTTGGGGGGTCTCGAGTCTCTATCAATTCTCGAGTCTCCCGTCTCTATCCACCATTTGTTCTTTTACCGTACTCTATTCGTCTCTTGTCTCGCCTTCCCAATACCGTACCTATCCACCATTTGTTCTTTTACCTTACTCTATTAGTCTTTTGTCTCGCCTTTCTAATACCGTCTCTATCCACCATTTGTTCTTTTACCGTACTCTATTAGTCTTTTGTCTCGCCTTTCTAATACCGTATCTATCCACCATTTTCTTCCCCTTACCAACTAACTCTTCCTCCCTTTACTCATTTTCAGGTGTCTCAAATGGAAACTCGGCTAACGCATTTGCGTCGTTACTGTACCATTTTTTGGAACGAAAAGTTGTGCTGTTCGCATTGTCCTGGCATATGCTAAAACGCAAATTCACTTTTTGAACGGCCCTTTGAGCTGCTGTTATTTACATAATTTATTTGACGAATTATTTTTGATTAATCGAAAGGAATGTGAACAAAAAAAACAATAACAGACAAAATAAAAAAGGGGCAGGGGGACGAATTAATTGTGGTGTTTAAATGGCTAATTAATTGAAAAAAAGTCGTAGTCAAAAATTCAAATAAATTTTACTTTTCGCAATTCCTTTTTCTGAACACCACCACTAATTGGGCTTTTAGTTTAAATAAATATTATTTTTTCAAACGGAGTTTTTGTCCGTTTTTCACCGGCGCATTTGGCGATATGTTTCTCCTTCTTTCTCTTTTCCCTCTTCACCTCTTCTGTCTCTCTTTTCTCTTCCTTTCCCCTCTCATTTCTCTCTTTCTTTCTTCCTTTTCCGCCTCTTTCTGTCTCTCATTTCTCTTTCTTTCCTTTCTCTTCCCGCTTCACCTCCTTCTTCCTCTTTCACTTGCCTTTTCACCGGTCGCTCATCATCTTCACAAATTCCTCGTAGTTAATCTCGCCGTCTCCGTCCACATCCACCTCGTGTATCTGTCAACGGGATGCCAACAATTTTAAATTTGAATTTTCCGCAATTTCTTACCATTTCATCCACTTCCTGTTCACTGAATTGCATCCCCATGTGCACCATAAAATATCGAAACTCTTGCGCAGTTATCACTCCGTTCCCGTCTTTGTCGAACACGCGAAACGCTTCCCTGATCATCTGAATTTTTGCAATGCATTTCTTAGACTTTTTTTAATTGATAGTTTTTGGCTTTTGTGTTAATCCGTTCGTTTCTCCCCCCCCCCCCCCTAATTTTGTTGGCGTGTTAATTTGTTTATTCATTTGTCGTTTGACCCTCTCTCCCCCCCACTTCTCTTAATTACCCTCATTAATTAGCAATTGTTTCTTCCCCCCCCCCCTCCCTCCCCTCTTCGCTTCTCACTTCCGAGTCCGTCTCCTTCATCATCCGCTTCATCATCACGCAGAACTCGGGGAATTCGATCTGTCCGTTCCCGTCAATGTCCACTTCGTTGATCATCTCCAGAATTTCCTGCTCCGTCGGATTTTGGCCCAACGAACGCATTGCAACGCCCAATTCCTGTTTTTGTGTTTGTTTGCTAATTCGCTGCTGCTTATCCGTTAGTCCGTGCGTACCTTTGTCGATATTGTGCCGTTTCCGTCTTTGTCGAACATCATAAATGCTTCTCTGAACTCGTCAATTTCCTCCGGCGTTAGCTAAATTAATTCCATTGAATTTGCGGGTCGCCAAATTTTCTCCCACGCTTTGTCCTAACCTTTGAACACATTTTTACCGTATGCTCCTTTTCCCAATTACTGTATCCCCCCCCGTCTGTCTGTCTTCCTACAGTACCTGTTTGATTATTTCCTCTGAAAATGCCATCAGCGATGAGCTGGTCGGTGGCTGACTGGTCAGTGCCATTGTTGCGTCGTACAGCTGAAAATGGACGGAATTAGTAAACACGGAAATTTTGGAAATTTACGCAAAAAAAACACATTTAAAAGATACTCAAAGGGAAGGGACACTTAAAACATTAACGAAAATTGGGGCAAAAGGCAAACAAACGGAGGAAAAGCAAAAGGCAGCAAAAAAAGGGAGCTTCCCTTTGCCCTTCCTTCTTATGATTGGTTATCATTTGTAAAAGTTTTGCCAATTCATTTGCTGACGCGCGAAAAGCCGAAAAATCGTTGGGACGGAAAATTATTTTGTGCCAAAGAGGGGGGGGGGGAGGGCAAATGACAAAATAAAATAATGATGTGCCAATGCCAAATGTCCCCCGGGGTGAAGGTAACAAATCTGCTGAAAATGTGCCATTGACACTCGGCGCTTTTCATCGTTTGTCCCCCGGGGGGGGGGGGACAATGAATAAAACATAAGCACAAATAGGCTTAAGTTTGCACTTGACGCACTCGCAAAAGTTTTCTAATCGAAAATTGATGAAAAATTTATAAAATTCGGTTTATAAATTTGGAAAGGCAAAGTTAAGGGAACAGAGAATGAAGAAATTGGAGAAGAGAATGGAATTATGGGAGAAGGAATTTGGTATTTTTAGTCGGCTCAAAGGGCCAAAAATAAATTCAATTTTTTGGAATTATTAAAAGAAAAAAAAAGAATTATTTGGCTAATGATTCCCTTTCAAAATGGCTCTTACGTGCTTTATCCCTTTTGCTCTGATTTATTTTTAACACATTCGCTTCGGGTGAATGCTTTTGGCCTTTCTTTCTCAATTTGTTGGTTCGTTGCGATCACAGGGCACCGCCCTTTGAAATGGCTTTGGGGCCGCTTTTGCTTTATATCGCCCGGGGCGTTGGATTGGAAAGGCTCCCGAAAGCGAATAACGAGAACAGCCGCTTAAAGGCACCCGAAGACGGAGGAGAAGAGGAAGAAATTGGAGGGGCGGGGGGGGGGGGGAGTCAAACGGAGGAGGGGCGGGGTAATTTGTGTGTGTCCCTGCCCTGCTGCTGGCGTTCCATCGCCTCTTCCCTCCGTATGGCACCTTTTTGTCCCCCGAGGGGTACTTTTTCCCTCAAATGTCCCATTGAATTGTGAATGTGCTGATCTGACAATGATCTTTGATCATTTCATTGCCAAGGGAGAGCAGAAACAACTGTCCATTCTTCTTCAGATATGTGCCTTTCTTCTTTGAATTCCTGGCAAACTTTTTAAGGCACTTTTTGCCGATAAATTACTCCGCCTCCCGTGATTATGATCGATGCCGTCTTCCCTCCCCCGCGGGGTCATTGCTTCCACATTCCTCTCTCTCTCTCTCTCCCTCTTTCTTCCTCGCCCCCCCCCCCCGCACTTTTGTCCAATTCCTCCCCACGTGATAATCATTTGCTTTGTGCCCGATGCCCACCTTTTTTGTCCTCACATATACGTCGTTCATCCGTTGCCACAATCGCTGTGAGGCGGAAGGGTCGTCCATCGGTCGGCGGCGCTGCGTTTGTTTTTGCCAGGCGTTGTCCCCTCGGGGGCGATCTGTCGGGCGAATGTTCCCTCATTGGGGGGGGGGGGGGGGGGGGGAGGGGGAAGGATTGCAAAGGATTGGTGGTCGTTTTGTTGGTGGCCCTTCGCTTCTGCCGGAAGAGTTTCCTCAAGTGCCTTTCTCCGTTTATTCTGCTCATTTTCGCGGGATTATCCGATTTCCGTCCCATCGCAACTCTTAACAAAAGGCACAAAAGCAGTCAAAAATTTGAAAAAGACTTTTTTTTTTGAATTTTTAATATTTCTTTGGCTTTGGCAATTCTTTTTTTTTTGTGTAATTTTGCCCAATTGCGACTTTTCCTCAAATTTCTTCCTCATTTTCTGTTCTCTTTTTTCCTTTTTCTGTTCAAAGATTGCCCCGCGGTGATTCTTCGTCAATTTGATCGCCAGAATTTTTTTTTCAACATGTTTTTGCGTCATTTCTTCGC
Source organism: Heterodera filipjevi (assembly GCA_039877585.1). Taxonomy (NCBI): domain Eukaryota; kingdom Metazoa; phylum Nematoda; class Chromadorea; order Rhabditida; family Heteroderidae; genus Heterodera; species Heterodera filipjevi. The sequence goes on along the minus strand of JBDPZO010000002.1, from coordinate 17,687,696 downwards.
CAAATTCAATTTTTGTTTCCCCCCCCCCCTCTTTTTTTCAAGGCCACCCCATTTTTGGGTAAAAAATTTTGTTCCCATTGCTCACTCATCCCCGTTGAGAAGTCATCGAAAATTTTGTGGAACGTGTGAAGGACAGAATAAGAAGAGGAGGAGGAAAAGGGAAGGGAAAAGAGGGCAAAAAAGGGGGGGGGGGGAAAAAGGGAAATAAAAGGAACGGAAGGGAATGGCACGGCATTTTGGCAGGGAAAGGAAAGCGAATAATACGAAAAAGGAGGCAATCATCTCCATTCCCATTAATAGAACGGCAAAGAAAAGCAGCAATTCTGCTGATTTGGAATGAATTTGCATGGAAAAGAATTGAAATAAAAAAAAAACATTTGGCACAATTTTGGGGAGGGGGGGGGGAAAATTGGACAAAAATGATCACTGAAAATGATCACTGATTATGGTGATATTCGATGTTTTTATTTATTTTTTATCATCGATGGCATTTGTTTTCCCACTCCCCCCGGAGGGGTCGTCCTGTCTCATTTCTTCCTTTGTCTCTTCTTCATCCTCAAATTCTTCACATTCCTTTCTTTTCCCCCTTCCCCGAAATTCACTTATTTCATTTGTTTGATTGATCGATCACTTCTCATTAACGTACTTATTGTGATCCGTCAATTCGAATTCACTGTTTATAAATCGGTTTACTGAAAAAAAAGGTGGGCCAAAAAAACGGATTGGGTTTTTTGACTCGAAAAAAATTCAGACGGATTTACATGTTACAAAGTTAAGCTATTCTATTCCTTCTTTTTTAAATTCGTTTTTTTATTAAAAGATTAAATGATCGACCATTCATTCATTTTAATTTTTTGTCAAAACAATTAAAATAAAAAAAGTGCAGGAAAAGGGGGGAGAAACATAAAATGTTCTTTCATATTTCTTTTTTTGTTTTGTTTCTCCGTCCATTTTCTCCTCCGATTTTCACTTTTCTCAAATTCTCTTTTGGTGCCTTACACAAAGGCCAACTTTTTGATCAGCAAAAGGTGGGCAATTCGTCAACAAACAATCGCCAATTAATTTGGTCGAGCGGCGGAACGAATGAAATTTTTGCGAGAGGGACAAAAAAGGAACGGATGAATGATTTGATGGACCAATTGATTAAGGAAGGAGGAACAGAATGAGTGGCAAACAATTGGGGATTGAATGGTTAAAAAGAAGTAAACACCTCATGAAGGAGCGGAGTTTTAGTTGGAATTAGTTGTGACAATGATTTGTTATTGGAGAAATGTTATCGGAGAAAGTGATCGGGGGAAGTGATCGGGGAAGAGTGATCAGAGAAAGGGATTTGGAAAAGATCGAGAAGAATGATAAGAGAAAGGGATCGGGAAGAGTGATCAAAGGAAGTGACCGGAAGGATGATCAGAAGAAATGATCGGGAAGAGTGATTGCGGAAATGACAGAAAGAAATGATAACAAATCTGACAATAAACCAGGCAAAGGATTGTGAAAATTGAAAGTAAAGAGAATCATCGGCAAAATGAAAAGAGGACGGACATGAGCAGAAAGTGTGGTCAGAAATGGTCACTATTTTTGCATTCTTTCGTTCGTTTGTTTGTTTTGTTCACTGCTTTTGCCCTTCGCTATTTATTCGCCAAATTCGCTGTTTGTTTGTCCCTTTCGTCTTCTAATCGCATCATTTATTTTTGAACATTTCATTCTTTCCACGCCATTTTCGGCTCGCCCATCACTTTTTTTGGAGTTTTTCTCGTAGGAATTTATGTGCATTGATTGTAAGGACAGGTCCACCGCCCCCTCGGGGGGTAATTTGAACAATTTGTGAGTGGAAGAGGGGCTGAGGAATGTTGACGCGCATTTTCCCCCCTTTTGCTTACTCTCTGCTGCTGCTGTTTGGCGATGTTGACGCCCTCCCCCCCCCCCCCCCCCCCCGAGGGCGTTTCCCCGCCCATTTCAAAGTTCGTTTGCCTTTTTGGGCATTTCAGCGGCTATAAAAAGGGACTGCGCGGGTTCGTCCGATCGACAGTTTCATTTCTTCGTCCGTTCTCATCCATTCAAAGAGTCAATACTTTCATCTCGCCATAATTAACTAATTAATTGACTAATAATGTTGCTAATTGCTCTGCTCGCCGCTCTTCCCCTCCTTTGTGGTGCCATCCCCGCACTGCCCAACTCATTCGTGCCATTTACGCAACAACAAAAACGCATAATGCAAATTGACGAATTTTCTCCTTTTGATGGTAAATTAATTTCTGCTGCCTTTTTTTTCCAAAATGTGCCAAACTTTCGTTTGCAGATGCATTGCCAATGCCAAAATATGGTGACCCCGAGGGTGTCGCCTCCTTCGCATTTAAACCCTCCGAGCAAAAACACTTTCTGCTGAAAGGGCGCCGCCTGCTGAAGAATCTGTCGCCGCCGCCAGCGGTTGTACCGAAAATAACGGCGGACGCCAAAATCATTGCACCGAAAATGGAGGACGAAAGGGGACAAAAGGAACAGACAAAGGGACATTCTGTGGTGCCGAAAATGAGCGGCGCAATGGGCGCGCAACAAACGAAACAGCCAATGGCAGCGGAAAAATTTGGAGACGCAAATGGCGGCGACGCACTGACAAATCCGGCGGCCTTTTTTATGAACGGTGCCGAATTGGACAAAGTGAGTCCCGACACTGCCCCGAAACATCAGTGCTCCTTTTAATGCTGTCATTTTCCCTCAGATTGCTGCGCCCTCCTGCCATTTGATGGGCTGCACTGGACCATTGGCAAATGACGGGGACATCGCCTTGGAGGGACGGACGGGGCCGGGCGCAGGCGGCGCACGCCAATGCCATCAAACTTTTGTGCCGCTGAATGGGTGCTGGGAGAAGACGGCAGGACGCGACTCATACCCCGTGGGGATGGTGTGCACAATTTGCTGTGATTGCAGCGCTCAGTTGGCGAGTGAAATGCGACGCAGTCGCGGATGGACGAATGGGTACCGAATGGGGCAGTGACAAAAAGACATTTCGACACGGCCAAAAAGCACACCTATTTGTAAGATCAGCAGAGGCAATCAAAGAAAGCGACCAATTAAACAAAAAAGATTTACGATGGTTTTGTAAATATCCACTAAAGGCAATCCCCCGGGGCATCACTCTTTTGTTTTTAAATGTCATATTTGAATCTCATCAGTGATTTTGAAACACATAATTTATTTGTATGAAATTAAATGATTAAAAAGTTTTCTCACAATTAATTTTTGTTTATTTTTGGGAGGAGAACGCCAAGTTAAGTGGGAAGGGGAATACTCGAATTTCATATCTGTTCAAGTGCACTCGCATTTCCATTCTTCTGCTTGAGTGATAAATTAGTGCGTCGCGGACTGAATATACCCAACACGCACTCGCACCCTTTCGGTGCGGGACGTCCCCCACGGCCTTCAATAGGCGGCAACTTTTCGGGAGGGGGCGATTATGTCATTGACATGGCGAAGGATCATTTAATTAGTCGTAATTCAATTACGAAATAAAGCAAAATCAACCAGAATTTATCGTCATTTCTTTACATTGGTTTTTTGAATCGTTGTAATTTGTGATCACGCAGTGAAATATGGTATGAAAAACGGACACAAAAGACGGGGGAAACGAATGCATTTGATGGAGAGGGGCGATAAATGGAAAACGGAGGCACGACGGAAAAAACAAACAGTTGTTGATCAGTGATAAATATGTTTGATTTTAGGCTAAAAATGGCTTTGAAGTCCCAACCTGAAAATCGACAAAATATATTTCAAGTGCTGGCTCGCAGTCAGTAGAGTCCCACTGGCCCTCGGAGACTTCAGTCCCGGGCTAGAACTCGTGATGCAGCGTTTTTGCTAAAAATTCTTTGGGATTCTTACATTGCAGACTGCGAGCTACCTATGTTGATACACATTTTTGTCGAATTTTCAGTCTGGGACTTCAAACCAATATTTTTCTATTTTTATTTATTCATTCGATGACACACAAATAGAGATCGTATTGTTGTTAAATTCTGCTGATATCGAAGAATCTTTCAATCTTCATCCACTGACTAAGAAATGCCAAATCCGACGAGAATGCCACCGAATAAACCGTAAAGAAAGCGCGCATTGTCGGCCAAAAGTTTGAAAAGCTAACGAAAATTCACAGTATTAAAGATGGAGGGGGCGGTTTAACTAACAATTTGTCCCTCCTTATTAAAACTAAAATATTATAATTGAGGTTGAAAATTTTTTATTATATTTACCCAAAAAATGTTCGTTTTTTTTTTGGGTTTCGAATTAATTTTCGCAGTGATTTAAAATAAAAATATTAGGCAGGGTTATGCGGTGCCGATAAGCGCCACCGGGTAAATTTTGGTATTTTTTTGTGGGTTTCTTAACAGATATTGCCTCAAAAATGGCCAAATTGAGCATCATTCTACGGTAAAAAGTGCCCGGAGAAAGCTAGGCGCCGCCGGGGGAATTTTTTGAAAAATTAAATGAAAATCTTCATTTGATTCAAAAATTAATTCTTTCACTGCCTCCGACTTTTTGAAAAAAAAAGTACGACTTGAAAGTATTGTAAAATGGGTCTTTCCATTTCGTACCTCTTTTCCCGAATTGCGTTGCTTTCCGCCCACAATTTCCACCACCGCTTCGCTACCAACTGCGTTCATTCCGTCGATCATTTCGCCCAATTTGTCACGCGCCACGTCGAAGTCCTCTTTGAGTTTTCCATTTTGGATTTGCAAATACCCTTTACATTCGGCAAACTAAAATAAGGTTTTTTTTTTTTTACAAAGGAAGGATAACCGACGACCTGAAGAAAAATTATAGTTGAGCCGACGATAAAGGCAAACATTTTGCTGGTCTTCCCAAAAACGTAACCGGCGACACTAAAATGGCAAAGCCAATTTGAAAGTGGGATAAACCAAGAAGTCGTCTTTTCTCCTCACATTCCTCCTCCAGCGCCGGCGGTGATTTGAACAGGCGGACTTTGCTTCCGGACGGACGCTAAAGAACGGAAAAGAGCACGGACCAACGAACCATCCCCAGAGGAGCGAGAGAGACGACGACAAGTGCCATTGTTAGGCACAGCGACGGCGGAATTAACTGGAGAAGTACTAACGGAAGACATTTTATGACGAATTAAACTGAAAAACCGAAAAAAATGGAAATAAGACAAACACAAAGTGATAATCATTGAGAAAGCGACTAAAAACCAGTGAAAATAAAATCACATAAAAGACGTTTTATTCAAAAGGGGATCACTCAGCAAAATGGCAGTAATAATTCACAATGGCATCCAAATTCACTCGCACAAAAGCCATTTTCAAGTAAACGTTTCCATTTTCTTTCTTTTTCGTTATTTGACTTCGTCTGGTTACATAATCGCCTTAACTTTATTAACAGTTTAATGAAAAATAGAAATTAAACCGAACCAACCGATATTTGAAAAACGTGCCAATTCCACCGCCGAGGAACCATAGGAAAATGAAAGGGCAGAACGTTCGTAAAGAAACAAATTTGGCGGGACAACACCAGCTAAATTAAGTAATATAATGCTATTGTAATTGTCAAAAAAAGACCAATGTCAGATGAGAGACCAATCCCGGAGAAAAATGCATGCAATAATGTGACCAATTGCTGGACAATCTGTGAACATTTGTGCATTTCTTCATCCATTACGAGAAAAGAAATCTGCGCATTTTGGCCAAACGGCATGGAGTCATTGGTGCGACCGGAAGAAACGATTGGATAGACATTTCCTGACGCGAATAAAACAAGCGGCCAAAGGTCGGCCTTATTGGAAAATTGACACTTAATCAGCGGGGAAATCATAGAGGGAAAATCGACGCCTGAAAATTTAAGAAGTGGAAATAAAAGGTTATGTAAATGCATTAATTATTGTATGCACCGGTAAGACTAAGATAAGAGTCATTTTCGACGACAAGCGGAAACGAATCCATTTGCAAATTACACGCTTCAACCACCGCAGATCTAACCAAATGGGGGAAAGAGACAATCTGTGGCTTTGGTTGAACAGCAGCGAAAATTAGCCGTTTGAGTGTATCGAGAACAAAACGACGAAGTTGGACTGAATTGCGGCGAAGACCGTTATGATTCAACTGAGTGACAAAGGAATCGACAAGCGCCCGAGCCGAGTCGCAAACAGCGGGCCCTTCGCTTTTGCTGCTTGTGGATGGGTCGTATCTGTCCAAAACATTGGGCAATTCCAAGGCGGACAGAAGACCATCTGAATTGTCCAATAATTTGCCACGGATATGGCGTTTTTCGAGGGACGGTCTATGCTAAATTTCACAAATATTACTTAATAACATAACTGGAAAATTTTACCTCTGCTTCTAAGACGTTTTTAAAAGCCAAACACCATTTATTGTAATCATTGCGTATTTTGAGCAGATCAAGTGAAAGTTTCCGTGCCAAAATGCTACGACAGAGTTCAATCACTGAATATTTAAATGACAAAATTGTATTTATTTAGGTTTTTAATATTTCGTCTTGACATTTTTTAGTCACATATGCAAAATAATTATTATATTTTAAACTGTAAATGTACCGATAAAACAAAGAGAAAAGGTAGACCTTTTTCTCCCTGAAAATGATCTCGCAAATCAAGCTGGGGATCAACAACATGGATTTGGTTATTTAGACCGGACAAGGGACATTCATTTGATGCAATTCGAGCGAAATTAATTTGTCTGATAAAGCGAACAGCCAAATGTCTCATTGTTGAAGCAAATTACTTGACAGATTAGCTATGACAATAAATAGAGCTTTTTTAATTGTTGTTATTAGAGCCAGGAATTTTCGGAAATTCCGGATGGAGTAGCACTGGACTGGATTTCCGGAATAAAAACATTGTAATTCATCATTCCTGATCCGTTGTTCAAAAAACGAAAAATAAAATTTAATGCTTCCTAAGCTTAAAAATAAAATTGCGATATTAAACAATTAAAAATTTAAGTATTCGGTAATTTTAGCTCTCGTAACAAACTGGCTTAAATTCTTTTGGAAAGACAATATTTGATTTTCACCTTCCCAAAAAATTTTTTTGGATTTTTTAAAACGTTACGCTAGTTTTGAAAATTAAAAAAATGTAATTGAAAGTGGGTGTTTTTAAAGCACTGGTAGGCCAAATGTCTATTACACTAAGCTTAAGAAATCCCTCGAAAAAGCAACTAAGTAGAAAAGCCAAAAACTGAAAAAACCTCAAAATAGAATCTTTTTTTATCTATTAACAAATCCGACTAAAATTTTCAAAATTTTCCACAGCGGCGCCTATCGGCACCGCTGGCCCCCTTTTTGCTTATGTTTTCTCAAAATTTTTCTCAAAAAAATAATAAAAATTGCGCTTTTTTGGTTCCAAATCTGTTAACAAATCCGATTCAAATTTTTGAGGCTTTTTTTACACCAAATAAGCTTTTTTGCCAGCCAAATGAGGCTTTTGAAATTTCATCTGAGAACCCTGACTATGATATTTTTTCTTGGATTCTTGCACCATAATATCAAAATTTATGATTTTGAATACTAGTAGTTTTTGAAAAAATGTCGTATATTTGTCGTATTTGTCGTACTTTTGGGCATGTTGTATGTCGCATTTTATTTTTTGTCGTATTTTTGGAAATATCGCATATCGTATGTCGCATTTTATTTTTTGATTTGGCCCATCCCTGCTGCATACCAGAGATGTTGCGTTTCGCCCTTACGCATTTTTTTGCAATTTTTTGTACCTTAGTACAATGGATTCTCTTTATTTTTAATTGATCTTTGAATTAGGTATAAATTGTGTTGTTCACTTTCCCAAGCATTTCGACTCGTATTTAGAATGGATCTGCCTGTCGCATCGCTGCTCATCGTTGTCAGTGTATTTCTTGTCACTGTCACGCAGTGTTGTGGCGGTGGAAAGAGGTGAACTATTCGCATCACGAAATGCATTATCTCATTATTTCCATCTTTTAAGGCTCAAGACGCAAACGACAGAATGGACAGTGCTCTTCTGTCCAGTGGACCTTCACAGAATGAAACCAAATATAGTGGACCCGTTATGCTTTCCTTGGGAAAAATGATTCAAAATCGCGGCAGGCTAAGGGATGGATTCAGGAAGTGATTTTCAGCGTTCTCTCTATTGTCTTTTTCTTTCCATTTTTAGTAGTTGGCACACGGTCTGTGGTTTTCGTTTCGCTTCACATTTCATGACTTAAGCTAAGGTGAACAAAATGTGGGGGTTCAACTGTATAAGAGCCAGCTATTGTGTTGTTCACTTTCCCAAGCATTTCGACTCGTATTTAGAATGGATCTGCCTGTCGCATTGCTGCTCATCGTTGACAGTGTCCACGTTTTTGAGGTGTTCTTAAGTTTTTTAAAAATTTTTCAATTTTTAATTTAGGCCGACGGTGCAATCCCCGATGGACTCGCACATTTGCAACAGCGGCGCCACGAAGACGAAGTGCTAAAAATTATCGAAGAAATCGACCTCGAACCTCGAAGAAGACAACGAATTCGATACGTCGATTGATGTATGTCGTTAATGAGTTTTTTTTTTGTTGTTATTGTTAATTTTTGCTTGTTTAATTTTGTAAAAAAAACAATTGAAAAATGAACAAAACAAAATTTCTTTTTGGGTGGGGGCTATAATCGAGGGGGGGCTATAATCGAGGGGGGGCTCTACTCGAGGGTAAAAAGACGATTCGTATTTGGCCAATTCGTACTGCCCCGATTTGTACTAAGATTCCCGGTTCGTACTGTACCACAAAAACAGAACCTGAACAATTCAAAAGGTATGATTTTAGTATTTGTTTTTGAATTTTTTAAGTGCGTAAGAAAAATTTTTGAAAAAAATTTCGGTCTCGGTCTAGACTCGGGAAAAGTCTCGGGTTTTTTCTGGTCTCGGCCTCGAGTCTCGGAGTCAAGTCTCGGTCTCGTGAAATTTCCGGTCTGGAGCACCACTAGTATAGGTGGTCCGGCACTTATGCAGTTGGGGTCGTCACTTTTTTCAAATTTTAAAAACCATAGGGGGCGGTATGGGTCACCTTGGCGTAGCCACCTTGGCGCAGACACTTTGGCGCGGCCACCTTGGCGCAGCCATCTTGGCGCAGAGCCATCTTGGCGCAAAGCCTTTTTAGTGTTTCATGGACCATAACTTTCTTCTTGGTAATCAATTCCTACAATCTTGGTATCATTCAAAAGCTTGAAGTGTATTGAAGCTTAACCAAACAATTTCGAACAAATAAAAAGCCGACAAAAGAAAAACTTGATAAAAAACAACTTAATTTTTTGTTTTTCTCCATTAACTTTTTTATTACATAAATTTTGTGAAATTTTCAGGTACTAATACATTAGCGAGATCTTAAGTTTTTTAATGATACCAAGATTGTAGCAATTGATTAACCAAGAAGAAAGTTATGGTCCGTCCATGAAACATTAAAAAAGCTTTGCGCCAAGATGGCCCGCCAAAATGGCTCTGCGCCAAGGTGGCTGCGCCAAGATGGCCCCACCAAGGTGACCCGGTCCGTAGGGGGGACCCTTTTGGTTTTTTTGACAATTTATTAAATTTTGGCCAAAGTAAGTCATATTCATTATTAGGGATGCAGAAAATATGGAAATCCATATTTTTTTCCTGAACTTGTAATGGCATGAAACGCACGAAAAACGTCTTTTTAGCTTGGTTTGAAGCTTCTAGGATGGTTTTTTAAATCCATATTTTCCATATTTTTCCATATTTCGCGATTTATGTCCATATTCCATATTTTGTCCATATTTTGGCATTTTGCCCATATTTTATGTCCATATTTTGGCATTTTTGGAAAATTTCATGAGAAAAATGCAATAAAAACGAAAAAAAAAATTCTTGAAAATTATCAAAAAATGCCCTCAAAAATAAAGAAAATTCAAGTTTTTTCTAAAATTTTTTCTAATTTTGTTTTCTATATTTCTGATCAAAAAAATTGATATCGAATGCGTTTTCACTCCAAAATTTGGAAATATATATCTCATTTGCAATTATAAACAACGCTAATTTTTTTTGAAAAAATTGCACTATTTTGATAAAATTTTATGCCCATATTTTGGTCCATATTTGTCCATATTTTGGCATTTTTCCATATTTATGTCCATATTTTGCGATTTTAAGACCATATTTTATGGCCATATTTCGCGATTTTTACTCCATATTTTCTGCATCCCTATTCATTATTAGCGACATCAAAAACCCAAAAATAAATAAAAAGACAAAAAAAATCAAAAGGATCCCCCCTATGGGTTTAAAAATTTGAAAAAATGACCACCCCAACTGCATAAGTTCCGGTGATCCCACCTGGAACAACGGTAGAATGAAGAGCCAAACGACGCAGGGTACTGTATTTTCATTTATTGTTACTTTTTGCACATACTCCGTTGTCAAATCGTTGTCCATCCATGTTCTGCCACACCACGACCCCGGGGGATCTATTCGAGATCTTTTTGGTTAACCGAACCAACACCGTTAACCGCAACCGAGCGTTTCGGTTAACCGAACCGAAATCGATAACCGAAACCAACTGTCTCGGTTAACCGAACCGAAACCTAATTTTTCGGTTTTCGGTTCGGTTTGGTTTCAAACCGACAACCCTACCTATAAGCTTCAAACCAAACTCAAAACATGTTTTTCGTATGTTTCAAACGCATGTGAGTTCAGGAAAAAAAATATGCATGTGCATATAATTTGGAACCCTACTTAGCGGAAAGAAGGAAAAAAATTTATGAAATATTAAAGGAAATATTTAAAAAGGAATTAGATTAATTATGTTTTAGGAATTATCTATACTCCTATCCTTTAAATCTATACAATTTTTTGGAAATAATTGCTCAAATGGAGGAGGGTCTAAGTTACTGCGCTTCATTGCAAAAACCGACGGCAGGTTTAAAGAAGCAATTGGTTACTGAAGATACAGTTACTTATTTTGTGTCCAGTGACTGGCGCAGTTGTTGGAAATTTTCGTAATTCGAACGAATTGGACATGATGGTCGCCCGAGTGAGTCGAGTGGAGCATTTGCTCGTCACTGCAGAGGGTCTTAAACCGCACCGTGAAATTCCGATATATGGCAGAATTGCGTCTATCAATTCGTTTAAACTTCCCGGCGAAGTTCGCTTCTTTAAATATTGACCACAAATGGCAACTGTTTGTAGGAATTGAACAGTCTGCTGGTGCTTACCGCCAAATATCACTTGGCCATTCTCAGTTTTGATGAGGACGGTCAGCCGCGAACTCGTGCCTTTGGACACGTGGCGGACAAAGTGGGAAGGCCAGCCGAGACGGGCATCATCACATGTGTGCACGAGTCGGGACTGATCGCATTGCGACTTTATGAGGCGCACCTTAAGCTGATCCAATGGCAGGATGGGCGAGACCTGAAGAATTTCAACGTGCGGTTCGAAGACTACGACATAACGGACGTGGCTTTTTTGGAGAATACGGGCAAGTCTTTTGGCAAATTGTTAGAAGGAATGCTAATTGCATTGAGAATTTTCTGACTTTACATTTAACAAAGTTTACAGAGGAACCGACCATTGCCTATCTTTACCAAGATTTGAATGGTCGACATTTGAAAGTCTGCGAATTGGACTTGGACATGAAGGAATTGCGGGCTCCGTTGTGGCAACAAAGTGCGTTCAAAACTTAGTTGTAGTGTTGGATAAACCAAGTTTTTAGCAGATAAATTTGGCAGGTAATATCGAAGCTGCCACCACTCTTTTGGTGCCGGTGCCGTCGCCTTACGGAGGATTAATTGTGGTGGGGCAAGAATCGATCATTTACCAAAAGGTGACAAAATGAAGTGAAGCAGGGGCAAACAAAGAAAAAACAAAACAATTTGTTAGGGTAATTCAGAGGCCCAGCCATTATACAGCAATTGCTCCTCCCCTCATTCACATGGCTCGTTTTAACTGTTGCGGACGCATCGACCGTACGGGGGAACGCTTTTTGCTGGGAGACATGTCCGGAAGGTAGCCAGGAAATCCAATTTAGAGCACCTTGTCAAAGTAATCAGAATTTGCTTGTTTTAGACTTTTCATGCTGTTGCTCATTCGTGATCCGGTCAAAGAGGACGAAATTCGGGACATAAAAGTAAACCATGGGTCAGCATTACGTTGTTGTTCATGTTCCTCTTTCAGATTGAACTTCTTGGGGAAATTTCAATCCCCGAATGCATTGTTTATTTGGTTTTACCATATTTTTTGCCCCCCCTTCCCCAATTTCTTCGGGTTTTAGGACAATTCCGTGGCATTTGTTGGCTCTCGCCTTGGCGATTCTCAGCTGGTTCGTCTTTCCACTGAACCCGTCGATTCGGAATCGAATTCGTTTGTCCATGTCATCGACACATATTCCAACTTGGGACCGATTAGGTCCCCATTTTCTCATTTATTTTTTCAACCATTTTTAAGGGATTTGATTTTGATGGATGTTGACGGACAGACGCAAATTGTATGTGCCTCGGGCGCTTTTAAGGAGGGTTCACTGCGTATAATACGAAGTGGCATTGGCATTGACGAGGTGAACCTGCCACCCCCGGATTTGTTCAATTTGTTTCCTTTTTAAGATGGCCACCGTGGAACTTGCCGGCATCAAAGGAATATTCCCTCTCCGAATTGGCGACGACGAATTGGACAATTATTTGGTGGTTTCATTCGCCGATGTTACCCATTTGTTGTTGATTGACTCTGAGGATTTGGAAGACACTCAAATCCCGGGTACTTCAGAAGCTTTATTTTCTTTCGTAACCTCTTAGTTCAGATTTTGATTTGACAAAACGCACTCTTTGGGCCGGCAATTTGCCCTTTTCCGGCACTCGTTTGCTCCAAATTACTTCTGAACGTGTCCAAATGCTTTCCGGCCACGGCTCTTTCACCACCAAATGGGTCCCTGACCCCCCGTGTCGCATTTCTCTCGCTTCCGTAAACCAATCCGGTGCCCAACTGCTTCTTTCGTCCGGCCCTCGTCTCTTTTATTTACGCGTCGAATCTGACCAAATTGTGCCGTTGCATCGGATGGAATGTTCCGATGAAATCGCATGTCTTAACATTTCCCCACTCGGTGTGTTGTTGATGCATTTTCCCACCCGTCAAATTTTCATCGCTTTGTCTGATTCCAGATGGTCGCACTCTGTCCGACTTCTTCTCCATTGGATTTTGGTCTGAGCATTCGGTGTCCGTCTACGCACTAAAACCCGGCACTGTGCCTGAATTGGTCGCTGAAGAGCGATTGGCCAATGAATTTGTGCCTCGTTCCATGCTGATGGCATGTCATGTCCCCTCGCATTTTCATTTTTATTTTTAATGCCTTTAGGTGACAATGGAAGGGTCCCACTTTCTGTTCGTCGCTTTGGGCGATGGGACGGTCATTCATTTCCGCATGGATTCGCTCACCGGCGCATTGTCAGCGCAAAAGAAATTTGCGCTGGGCACTCAGCCCACCTCGCTGTGCCTTTTCCAATCGCCCAAAAAGAACGCACTGAATGTTTTCGCCTGCTCCGATCGGCCCACTGTCATTTACTCGTCCAACCACAAATTGTCTTTCTCCAATGTCAATTTGCGATCTGTCACTCAAATGTGCCCTTTGAACTCGGACTTTTACCGCGATTGTCTTGCCTTGTCGGACGGTGAAAATTTGCTCATTGGAACCATTGACGACATTCAAAAGCTGCACATCCGCACGGTTCCACTTGGAGAGAGTGAGTGTTTTTCCCTGGGGGGGGGGGGGGGGGGCGTGTCCCTCAATGTTTTTTCTCATTTTCAACTGTTCTTCCCCTTTTCAAGCTGTCCATCGGCTTGCTTACCAACCCGAGAGCAATTTGGTTGCACTTCTGACCACTCGATGCGACGATTTTTTCATTGCCAACCACCTTAATTGTCGTCCGTCTATCTCTGTCATCGGTGCCAAATCGTCCGGCAGTTCCAAACAAACTTTTGCCAGCACTGCGCCGTCGACGCTGGGCGAAGGTTCGTCCAGCCAACCGCAGCAGTCGTCGTCCTCGTGCGACCAATTAGGCGGCACTGTCACAACTGCGTCAAGTGATGGAGGCGAAGTGCACTCGGTGTGCTTTTTGGACGCCAACACTTTCGAGTGCGTTCACGTGATGGAGCTGAATAAAATGGAGACCGGACTGTCCATCACGTCGGCTCATTTGGGTGATGACCCGCACCCGTACTTCGCCATAGGCACAGCAAATGTCATCCCGGAGGAGAACGAATGCAAACAGGCAAAATGCACGGGGCAAGCCCATCACTGACCAACTGTACAGTTTATCCCTCGACATTTCAGGGCCGTATTTTGGTTATCCAAACTTCCCAAGACGACGAGGGAAGCAACATCAAAATTCGGACAGTCACAGAAAAGGAAGTCAAAGGGGCCGGTCGGTGAATTGATTAAATTCGCATCTGATTTTATACGGTTTCTTCAACTTTAGCCTATTCCGTCACCACTTTGGGCAATAAATTGATTTGCACCGTCAACAACACCGTCCGACTGTTCGAATGGACGCCCGAGAGGGAACTCCGTTTGGAGTGTTCCAATTTCAACAATATTCTTGCACTTTTCCTCAAAACAAAGGGCGACGTTGTGCTGGTCGCCGATTTGATGCGTTCCATTACGGTGCTCGGCTACAAAGCGGTCGACTCGACCTTTGAAGAATTGGCCAGGTTTTGTGTTTTGGCACATTTCAGTAAATTTTCCTTTTTGAGGGATTATTCCACCGAATGGACAAGTGCTTGCGAAATTGTAGACTCGGAGACATTTCTTGCGGCCGAGAACAACCACAACATTTACTGCTGCAAAATTGACGTCAACGCCGAGTCGGACGAGGATCGGTCGCGACTGAAAGTCCGTTTCCCCAAATAAGTGGGAAGAAATTCTACTTTCAGCAAGTCGGCCTCTATTACCTTGGCGAAATGGTCAATGTGTTCCGCCCCGGGTCTATCGTGTCCGCCCAGCAAAGGGATTGGGCAGGCACAACGCGCGGGGCCATAACAAATGAAGACGGAGGAACGGCCAAATTTACAGAAAGTGCCGGCAACAGTGGCAGGGGAGAAACACCAACGACGACGACTCCTTTGTTTTCGAACCCGATCATTTATGGTAATTAAGAAAAAAGTGGGGAGGATTCTTTCAAACGACGGCCATTTTTAAGGGACAAGTGACGGCGGTTTGGGCACTATTGTGCAAGTGCCTTCTCACATTTACAGGTGTACTCTTTATGGAAGAAACAAATTACAAATATATTTTCAGTTTTCTGCAAGAATTACAAAAAGCGATAACAACAAAAACGCACAATTGGCATGGCACAAAAACCCTTTGTCATTTTTCTTTTTACAACCTTTTTAGTTTACGCGTCGAACACAACATTTACCGCTCTTTTTTCACTGAACGACGCAATGAGCAGCCCATTGGGTTTATCGACGGGGATTTGGTCGAAACGGTCACAGAAATGGTCAGTTTTCTCTTGTAAAACTCTGTGGCGACTCCACTTCAATGAATGTCCAACAATTTATCTTTAGCCACGTGATATGTTAGAAATGGTCGTCGATGGGTTACGCCTTTGGAGAGAATCCGACGCAATGGATGAACAAAGTGAGAAGGAAGGAAAAAGGCGTAGCTGCCAATGAAGGGACCCACCCGAAAAAAGGGGATTTCGAAGAAGGAATTTTATAATAAATAATCGCCGGGAGAGGGATTGAGTTTATGCGACAAGTTCAATTTGTTTCTATTTTTTTTAGGTGTTACAGCGAGGCCAGAAGACGTGCTCAAATTGGTAGAGGATCTCGCACAAATACGTTGATTTTATTTGCCTTTCGCCATTTGTTTATTTTATTGACATCCGAAAAAAGTTTATGGCATCCGAATTGTGAACTTTTTTTAGATTAAATTTTGAATCATAAAACCTTCTTCGAGAATTTCTTAGGAAATAAACATGATTTTTAACTTTTTTGGGTAGCAAATGAGGCTCTATTGCATTTTAGGCGTCCAATCAACTAACATCCCCCGTTTCTTGGGCGATAACTTTCTTCTTCATCGGTCAATCTCTACATTCTTGATATCATTAGAAAGCTTAAAGCCTGTAGAAGCTTTAATAATCAAGTTCCAAAGAAATTCAAAATAAAAAAATTCCCTTTTAGTAATGTATCCGGATAAATTTAACCATGGAAAACGGAACAAATGTTATCGGAACGAGTAACATCTGTTTGACGAGTTGATTTAGTTTTTACACAGGCAATCGGTTTGTCATCACTTTTGGCGTTGCATTCACTTCGCTTTTCATTTCTTCGTTGCTTTCGGCGCAGCGGCAAGCACAATCGGCTGCCCAATTTCCTTTCCGCGCAGTTTGACGCCGAGGCAACGTTCCATCTTTGCGAGGACCTGAAAAGGGGGAAATGTGCTTTGCTTGGATAATACAAAAGAGCAGTGCCTTGAAATTACCGTTTGGTTGGGGACGGCTTTACCATTTTCGTATTCCCGAATGACCTCCACTTTTTCATTGGCGCGCTTAATACGGGAAATTAAGTCATGAAGTTTGAAGCGGAATGAAAACCACCGACCGTTGCCAATTCCTAAAAATAGAAAGAAAGATAATGGAAAAGATTCCCGGAAATCACTTTCTGAGTCCATTCCTTTGCCTGACGCGATTGTTGAATTACTTTTCCCAAGGAAAGTGAAACCCTTAAAAATTCGTTTTGAATGTTTATTTGATGTTTTCCCCCAATTGTTCACCTTTCGTGGTGTAATTGCTCAGTCTCTGCGTCCAAAACCGCTGTGTTTTTGTCAGTTTTGTGCTGCCTATTCACCTAAAGCAAGAAGGTTTCTTTCCATAGGTTTCCCTTTTTCCTACCCCAGCAAAAAATTTCTTTGTCGTTTCCACTTCGTCACCACGTTTCTTTGCCGCATTGATCTGAATATAACGAAAAATACCAACAAGAATTACTTATACGGATGGATTTTGGCGCTAGTTGCAGTCCCTTTGGGACTTTCACATTAATGCAATTCCGTATTTATCGAACCCACGAGTATATCGGTTTAAAAACTGGTCCTAATCCGTTAAATTTTTAAAGCCACAAGTGTGTCACTCACAGCCGAGTCCGATTTGAGCACTCGCTGGGGCGCCTGATGTTTCCTCAAGATAGTCACAGTGTTCGGGTCCGTGTCCGATTCCATTCGGCCCATCTTCGACATTTTGTTAATTGCACTCTATTTAATAATTGACTTTGTTGTCTGAAAAAATATTCAAATAATCATCAGGGATGACCTTTACACATTTTGGCACTTCATTGGAATACACATGGGTCAAGATTTATAAATTTACGAACATTAAAAAAACAATTAGTGCGCTGATTGTGAGATTGATTTATCCCTTTCATCTCTCCAATTTCTTCCGACTTCAGTTGAAACTGTCGACCCGCGACGCCATCGGACCGCGGATTTGCGTAGAATCAGTTTTGGGGAATGAAAAAGATGTAATTGTTTTATCTGAGAGACGACCTTTTGACTAATGCGCACAACATGGTCACCTAACGATGGGAATCCGCATGTTTTGTTATTGGATTACTTCAACATTTCTCACCTCTCCAGTATTTGATCAGCTGCAACGACTTGAACGTCTCGATAATGTCGTCCATGTGAATGCCGGAGAGTCTGGAGAGTTCGGCCACTGATATGTTGGATTCAACCTGCTCACGATCAAGGACACCGACAAGCACCCACCACCAATAGGAGCGGTAACTGACTTTACCCAAGTCGGACAACGGCTTTTCGGGAGTGCCAACCACACCTTCACGCTCTGACAGACAATAACCTGGAAAATGAAACAGTCCACCGAATGGAAATGCTAATTTTTAAGCTTTATAACAATTCCGAAAAACAATTAAGAAATGGATGGTAAACCGGTGCCTGGTCTTCTTTCCTTTCCCTCATGTAATGGATTCATTGGGGGTTAACAATTTGCCAATTGTAAACCCGGCCCTAACTGTCCATGTGTTACCCACTGATTTGGATGAGCAGTTTTCCGTATCCGTTGCGTTGATAAGGAGGCAAAACCATAATGCAAGCCAAATTATTTTCCGAACCCTTTTCCTAAAATAAAAATTATCTCCTTTTTAAAAGAGGGAAAGGGAAATTAAATACCTTCGAAAAGTGTCCCACCAAATGCGCCGTTCCATTCTCGTCCAATTCACAAAGAACGTAAAAGAGAAAGCCCTCCACGTCGTAATAAAGAGTTTTGTGGTCAAGGAAAAGTTTTGAAAGTAAACAAAGGCATTGGCAATAGTCTTTTTGAGTTCGCCCGCGCACTTCAAATACCACCAAATTTCCATCTTCGTAAATTTGGTCGCCAGGGGGAGGAACACCGTCACGGCATAAATGCAACTAAAAAAGAGCAAAATGAAGGCGGAAAAGTGACAGGTATATTGTATTCGTTCATTGAAGAAGATTGCCTCAAACAAGATCGTATAATTTACCCTTTCTCATCGTTTTTGGCCATTTAAGAACGAATTGCCAGCTTTTGAGTTTGGGCGCTCAGACGAATATTTTCCCCATGGGACGAGGTGGAGAAAAAGAAAAACCGAAATTAGGCCAACAAATTTTTTCACAATCAGTAATTCATAGTTTCAAAATAAAAATTAACTTGTAATTAAATTACCATATGATGGGAGAAATGCTCCTGATCAGCAGTGTACCACAAACAAAATTCGCAAAAATATATTTTACTGCGATTGTTGGTGAAAAAAAGAGGAAATGGCGAGAAATACCAGGCGTCGATTTCCCACTCGCCAAATTGGACACGTTCCACATTTTTGACCTTTGTCCGCTAAATTGTTAGGGTTAAAAAATTACCCTTTCATCTAACGCCTCTAAAAATGTCTTCCAATCAAATCCAAACTTTTTATTTTGTTTCGAAAAACTCAATAATTTCCCTTTTTTTTTTGCAAACTACTTTATTTATGCAATTAAGTCATAAACGAACTTCTTCATGTTCCAGCTCCAACTTTCGTGTCGTTGCGTCCAAATCGTCGATAGATTTTGGCACATGTCGAAAGTCCTCATTGAGTCTGCGTTGGCTGCGTGTCATCGTTTTGCCAAAAATGTCGTTAGGCGTTGGTGGAATTGCGCCTGGGTCTGTTGGCGCCTGCACAATTCGCGAAGCGTCCACCCATTCGTCCAAGCGGCGGTCAATTCCGACATAATGCACGTAGTAAAGGATTTTCCGACGGCGCTCTTTAAGTGGTCCGTTTCCATTGAGCGTCGAAATGGATGTTGATGACGACGAAGATTGCTCTGTTGGTATTTGAATAAGATAATAATATCATCTTGGCTTTTATTACCGCCATTTTCAGATATGGTTGCCTGCTTTTCTGCTGAATGAGTATCGTAGGACGTTGAGGCCTCAGCATCCTCAACTTTTTGCTTGATTTCCTTCATAACTTGACCAATTTCGTCGGAAGAGTCCTCTTCGTCCTCCTCATCTTTAATTTCGCGGAGTTCAACCACAGTAGCCAAGTGTTCGTTGCCAAGAAATGAATTTCGCACCAAAATGTGATCGCCAGTTTGAATTTCATCCACCGACATTCTTAATGGTGGCGGTAAGTGACGTT
Source organism: Heterodera filipjevi (assembly GCA_039877585.1). Taxonomy (NCBI): domain Eukaryota; kingdom Metazoa; phylum Nematoda; class Chromadorea; order Rhabditida; family Heteroderidae; genus Heterodera; species Heterodera filipjevi. Next base: position 17,668,084 of record JBDPZO010000002.1, on the reverse strand, counting down.
CACGAGGCATTTGTCTGATTATTTTGTTACTGAATTCAATTATTATTGTATGAAATTTGATTAGATATATTTTTTTGAAAAACAAATATAAATCAGCTTCAAGTTAAAACAAATCTTACAAAATTTTTTATGTAATAAAATGAAAGGTCATCTTTTATGGGATCCAAATTGCTGGTAAAGGAGATGCCTTCATCTTTTCCAAATCCAATTGTTTGTCAATTGTTTCGTCTACTTCTCCAATCACCGCACTTAATTATGGGTATGTCGAGGTTTATCAATTGTCTGTATATTCTTCAAACTTACACGTTATCTCCTCGTACAATGTAAAGCCCAAGAGGAATTTGAGCAACTCCAGAATCAATGCTAAATTCATTAAGCGTATTAAAATAAGCAGTGTCACAAAGTTTCACCTATATACTCGTTCATGGGAATCTTCCAACACAATATTTACAGTCTGATCAAAACCCTTCATCAGGCCGACAATGTTGCGGCCGTCGCCAGTGATAATAGACACACACTTGTTTACAAAGGGCTCTAATTCCATTCTATCTGTGAAAATTACTCATTTAAATGGAGGGAACATTTTTAAAAGTACACCCCTAAGAATGAAAACTTCTCAAAAAATTAGCCCATTTATTTAGTTTGATTCTCAAAAAAAAAATCATTTATAATTTTTAAAATAATTCACATAATTTTTCCAAATTGTGTTTTCGTTTTTATTGCATTTTCTCATGGTTTTTTTCAAAAGTGCCAAAATATGCACATAATTGAGAAATATGCAAATAGAAGGGGGTCACTAACAGCTATTTTTTTAATAATTTGTTTTTTCTTTAAAATCGAAACGGGGCAAAATTGAAACGGGGCCTTTTCCACTGGAATCGAAACGTCCCTTCCCACTAAAAATCGAAACGGGGTATAGCCAAATAGGTATCTGTCAAGCTTGGTTTCAAAGAATTATGGTCTGATTTACTAACAGATTTTGACTATAAAAGTCAATTTTGAAGAATTTCTTGCGAAAAAATGCTCTAGACATAAAGCCAAAATTTTAAATTTTCCCATGAAATGATTATTTTTTACAACATTTTTATGGGCAAAATGCCGTTTTCAAAGGACATCTTTGAAATAAAGGACAGATAAAATACCAACCCTGGCAAATTGGTATGAACATAAATCTTGAATATGCAAAATGCATTGTATCGTCCTACAAGTTCAACCCAAGCTAAAAACATATTTTTCGTGCGTTTCAAAACTATGCCAGAAATTTTTTTAACTTCCCCATTGTTTTATACAAATGCTAGAAATGTAAGGCCAGGGAAAAACTGATTTTTAGAACTTATCCTTTTTAAGGTGGGACTCAAATGGGCGGATAATTTCCCCCAACCCTATCGGTTTTTTCGCCGACGGCTATCGATTTGGCATTTTTTGTCGGGATTTATCCTCCGAGGAAAAACACCGTATAATGAAAGTGTGTACATAAAAGATTCATTAATTAAGATTTTGTATTATTACAGGGTTGCGATACGTCCTTATTTCTAAGAAATGTTCTAATTTCAGCCCATTGTTCTTATTTTATTCTTATTTCATTTGCTTAAAATTTTACAAAAACCCCAAAAATTGACCATTTTGGGGGACGGGACCACTCGGTTCGGCGCGCTTAGTTCGGCGCCCGTTATAACATGCTGGGCGCCGAACTGAGCGCGCCGAACCGAGACCGACCGTTTGGGGGAAAATCTGGTAACAAATCGGCCATAAATTTTCGGTAATTTCCCCCGGTGGCGCCTATCTGCATCATCGGACACCCATTCGCGTAGGTTTTCTCAAAATTTATATTAAAGTACCCAAAAAGGGTCATTTTCTGTGCAAAAATTGTTAACAAAAACAACTCAAATTTTCAAAAATTTTCCAGCGGCGCCTATCGGCACCGCCGGCCGACTTTTCTTTTTTTCGAAATTAAAAATTCAGTGTCTTTTTTTTAAAGCCCGACAACTAAAAAACTTGCCCCGAAATGCACGTTTAGCTTATATCCAGTTCCAAATTGCTCAAAATTATTATTGGTAATGAAAAATATGATATTTGAACGCATTTACTTGGACTAATTGATCCATATTGCTACGCAACCATTTTTCAAAAACGCTTATTTTTGACCCCAAAATCTTAATATTTGACCGTAATGTTCTTATTTTATAAATTTTGAGATCGCATCCCTGATTTATTATGGCACATTTAGAGTAGTGTTAACAGAATGCTGAAATTCTTTGTACAAACATCAATAATACGATAGGGAATTACGCCATTTCCATTCGTTGGTTTCCTTTCATTTTTTTCGTGTCCCTATTGACGCCGGCGTTGCTGTACCTCCGCTGCCCAACGAAATGTTTCGTTTTTCAGCTACTATTAGCAGACGATTGCTGTGTCGCAAATTGTGCCGTTTCGCGGTTGGCTGTCCTTCAGTTTCCCCGTGTTCAATTGTCAACGAATTTTCTCTCTTTCGCACTGATAACATTTTCTGAAAAACACTCAGTGTTTTCACTTTTGCTGCTTTTGGTAGAGGACCTTTCCAATGTCCAACTTGTCATTTTGGTTGTGAGAACGAACAATTTCCTCCTCATCTTCCAATGACGCCGAAGTTCGTCGAGTCTCTTCCTCCTCCGCTCCCTTTTTGGTTCGCTGTTCCTTCCCTTCTTCCTCATTTGTCGCATTATTTCCCGTCATTGTTTCTTCCTCCTCAAGTGCTTGTGGTGCCATTTGTCCCTCCTCTCTGTTATCTTCATTTCTCTCTCCTCCATCTTCATCATTGGCACATTGAATGCCACCGTCCGTCTCATCAGTCAGTGCGCTTATTGATGCCAAAAAACGGTTTGACTCTTGCAATTCGGCAACCAATTTTGTCTCATCCTCTTCAACCGGAATTTGCACCTAAAATCAAAATTTGTCCCAATGTCCATAAAATAAATGGGAAATTTAAGGGGGTTATCACCTCGGCAAAAAACTTTTGCAGGAAAAGCATAAAATTGCTTCCTGCGGGTAACGTGGCCACTGTCGTCTCGGCCGCTCTCTCCGCGTGTTTCACGCTGATGTGTAGTCGAACTTTCCACTGGGAAGAGCTCTAAGCAAAAAATAAGAGGATTAATAGTGAGAAAATGGCTCTGGAATTTGTGCTCGCCTGGTAGCCACATTGGCCACATGCAAATGGAACACACTCTTCACGATGAACATCCTCCAAGTGGTTGACCAACTGATAACCCGTCAATACTTCGCCACATTCAATGCACGTGTAAGAGTGCTAAAACTAAGGTAAAATGAGGGGGGGGGGAGGGGGAGGCTGGTCAGTGTGTGTCTTTTCGACCTCCATGTCGACGTATCTTTGCAACTCTTCTAAATTACGGAACTGCGAATTTGCAGCGGAGGGACCAAAACGCTAAAAAAAAAGGCTAAACAATTTGGCTGGCTTAAGAGTTCATTCACTTTGGAATGTTCCGGGAAACACTGTTCCATCAGAAGACCCCATTGGAGTTGCATCTCAAAACTGAGCATGTCCATTGGTTGGCTGTTGAAGTCCTGATGGTTGTGGGACATGTGCAGACGAACCTAAAGATATGGAAAAAAAGAAACATTTGGACAAAAGTGGGCATTTGGACTTTGGCCATTTCATTGTGCGAATATTGGCAGTGACAGCACCGGTACTGCTTCAACGAGGCATGACGGCGCACGTGGTTGGTCAAGTTGCTCAGCCGAGAGGACATAATGCGGTTTTTGCACAGCAAACACACGGCGTACTCGTCGCTTTTCTTTGCTGCCGTTGACGACCCAACCGATGACACCGTCGCATTTGTTACTGTCCCTCCTCCTCCGTTTGTTGCAACAGTCGATGACGATGACGACGACGGAGAGGCGGCAGAGAGGGCGGGGAGAAGCGGAGAATCATCCGGAATTCCGTTGGCCGTTATGACTCGAATTGAACGATGCGATGGATTTTGGGAATTGGACGAGGGCGCCGACGAAGAAGACGCTCTTCCCAGCAGAGGCCCTTTTCCGACTACGGCAGAAGGACGAGCGCGAGAAGAGACGGCGGAGAATTGGTGGTGCGAAAGATGGACAGACGGGTGGAAGTGTTGGGACTGTTCATGACGAACAGTTTCAAAAGACGCTGAAAAACAGCGTAAAGTATCCGCATGCACATGCATTCCAATTGCCTCTCTCCTCTTCCCCACCTTTTCTTTCAACGGCCATCGTCAAATTCGTTTTGTCTCCGCCAACCAACACATGGCTTCGGTCATTGGCCTGTTTCTGTTGCTCCTGCTGCTGAGGTTGAGTCTGATTTTGCATGCTGTACGGAAGAAAGGCATTCTCTCGCATTTCGTTCACAAATGAAACTTCCGGATAACCATTTTCGAGCTGAAATTTGAAAGCAAGCAACACTTTTTATGATCGAAACACAAAAAACTGACCAATAATTGGTATAGTCGTAGCACATCGGTCCCTTCCGACAATCGAACAATGGCGAACTTGGGGGAACGCTGAAAGGAATTGCCGTTGTACGACGCTGTTCTGTTGATGGTTACATTTTTATGGGCGTTGTTGTTGTTGTTGTACATTCTTTGAAATAAAAGAGAAAGGAGAGAAAACGGAATAAATAAATTAATTCTTATTTGAAAAATATGTAATTTTAAAAGGAAAAGTAAGAAAAAAAAAAACATCAGAATAGCCGGCTCCTTATAGTAAAATAATTGCCGCGAATTTATACATAAATGAAAGGTTGGGGGAAAATGCAGCAAAGGCAAGGCAAAATGTGGTCGTGGGGATGGCGAAATGGGGGGGGGGGGGAGCGCACACGACGACAAACGAAGACGGGGACAGAGCAGGCAGCGGCGAGGAGGGGCAAGAGCTTCACTGCCACTACTCCTTCCCCCACCCTTTCCGTCGACTGCATTTGGCCCTCCCTCTTCCCAACCTCAGTCCCTCCCTCTTCTCTCGACCCCCCCCCCCCTGACTGCACATATTCTCTCTCACTTCGTCCCCCTCTCTCACTGCTGCTGTTGTTGTGCTGCTCATCGCCCATCACTCTTCGCCAATGCACGCACTTTCGCCCGCCACTTTCCCCGCTGCTGCCTCACTTGCTACGTGCTTCGCTTTGCTGCCCCAGCAACGGAGAGAGAAGATGAGTTGGGAAATTGGATGGTGCACTGCTGCTAATGATGGGAGAGTGGAGGAAGAGCAGCGAGCAAGTGCAGCACCACTGCCCGCATCACTAAAAAGGCATGGTGAGAATGGAACAGCTGGCTAAGTGCCAATGACTTATAACTGTTTTCGTGCCAGAGATTTTTTAAGAGAAAATTTGTGCATTTATCTAAGTCGAGTTTCCGATTCTCTGTGGTTTTCAGCTCAAGCAGTACTATATTTAATATCAGAACATACGTATGTACTTATTTTCAAAGTACATACTTGGATTGGGCTTTTATGCTTTGAAATTTTGAAGCGTACTTATTTCCAAGGATGTATTACCGGATTTCATTTACTTTAATTTTCCAAAAATAAATCACAAAATCTCCAAAAATTAGTACTTTTTCAAAATTTCCCCGGCGGCGCCTATCGGCCGGTCGGTCTCGGTTCGGCGCGCTCACAAATCAGTTCGGCACGCTCGGTTCGGCGCGCTCAGTTCGGCACCCCAGCATGATAACGGGCGCCGAACTAAGCGCGCCGAAAAACTCGCGCCGAACTGAGCGCGCCGAACCGAGTGGTCCCGCCTATCGGCACCGCCTCCACTCTCCCCCTGGTGAAAAATCTAAACATTTGGGTACTACGGGAGTTTGGGTCCCATATTTTTTGAAATTTTTTTTCAAACTTTTTTTTTCTCTTTTAATGTTTAAATCGCTTCAGAATAATGCAAACGCTTCAAAATTTTACTCTTAACGCTACTCTGAGTAAGTATTTTGAAAGAAATTTGCCGTTTTTTATGTTAAAAAAAACTAATTGTAATTACGGCGCTCAAATGGGCTATTGTCATTTCGAGCGCCAGTGGGACATTTCACCGACATAGCCATTTCGACCAGTTTTTTTCTTCCATTTATGGTCACAAATTGCTGAATTGTATCCTATCAATACATGATTTGTCATTTATTTGTTCGTCTGAAGCGATTTAAACATTAAAAGATAAAAAAAAAAAATGAAATAAATTTCAAAAAATATGGGACCCAAACTCCCGTAGTACCAACATTTGAATAAATTAACCTTTTTTATTGCAAATGATAAATTTTAAAGTGTATTTTGAATTCACAAATTTTCCCCCTTATGTATCAGCTTGCCTGTACTTTGAAATCGAGCTCGGCCGATGGGAGCCCTGTGTAATATGATGAATGCAGAAATTGAGAAAATTTAGTTGGTAGTATTTTTGTCATGTTGGGAAAAAGAACAGATACTTTTAAGCAACAAAAAATGGAATTTCGGAGATTTTGACAAAAATTTATGATAGAATGCCAAAAAATTAAACATTTTAAAGATTTCCTTAATGGACAAAATGTCGGGTGTGGAACATTTTCGTGCGAGTGTTTAAGATGTCATGCAAAATATCAATTTGAAGGAAGCCTTAAAAAAAGTTTCTATTTGCTTTTTATTTTAGCTAGCGAAACGCAATTTGAAAATTAAACACATGCAGGAAAAAGCTTTTTCGGTTCGAGTAAGTTAACTTATGTTTTACTATTTGTGCCAAAAAAATATTAGTCACAGGAGGAAAGCGCCTTCCAGCAAGGAACTGCTCAGAATGGCAGCAAAGAGGAAGAGGCCAAAAGGCAAGCAGATCAGCAGGAATTTGCAAAAAATTCCATTTTAACTCAGGTTTTTTTTGTTCAGCGATTTTGTTTTTAATTGTCAATTTATTTTTTTTTGATTGTCGACAAGGCGGGGATGGCTCGGCTGAGCAATCTTAAAGCGGCTAAGCCCGAAAAAGCACGCGTAGTTGAAGGAATGCTCATAGATATGGCGAGGTAATATTTAGTTTTGCGCGAGAGAGCCTCATTTTTTTGACAGATTTTAATAGAGAACTCGCCGTTAAAAATCACTGATCCAACTGCTTTTTAGGACTGGCCGAATCCGTGGAAAGATGTCGGACATTGAGTTGCGAACTCTTCTTGACCGGGTGTCGGCGGCCGGTGCGACAAAGAGCACCAAAGTGAAGGTAAAATGAAAAAGCAAATCTCTTCCATGTTGTCGTTAGATGGAAATTATCAAGTACAAAGCTATCAGAGCATCATGTATTTGTTGTTCAAACAATCCGCTCTACAATTTTCACAGTACGATCGGAGGAGAGCTGCAATTGATTCCGATGAAGAGACAAATTGCAAGGAAGAAAAAGGGACGTCTACGGATGACGACGATTGATTGGAGCCTTATATGCCTCTTGTAATTTAGTTGCTGACAATGATTTCCGAAATAAATAATTGGTTCTATTATATAGAAATAAATATTTAGCATGAGCATGCACTCGATTTTCCAAATATTTTCACTGTCAGCATTTGTGAATTGAGGCCTAGGTAATAAGGGCCAACCCTTAGTCCTGTCCTTATCGATAGATTTATTTCTTGTAATTCTCATAATCAAACGAAGGTTAGTAATTATTTTCTCCTCCTCAATTTCCATTGGTGATGCGGCGAATATCATATAAGACGCCTTAAAAATTCTATACAGAGAGTTAACAAATATAAGGGCAACCTTCCGGAATGGTAAGTGTTTTAGTGGCCGCTTCCAAAGTGACGCGAACATCCACGTTCAAATTTAGTTGTTCCTATAAAAGAGTCTGTAGAATTATCTTTGTATCATAAAAATGTAGAAATAAAAAAAAATTATCGGCCATTTTCCTTCCCCTCTTGCCTTGTAGTGATGGAGAATGTCCTGGTCAGCGGGACATGACTCGATGAAGGCAGCGGTTCTGTATGAGGTAAGTATGTAGTTCCACAGATGGGTCAGTTGATGTGGAATGGTGAAGCCGAGCAGTCGCTCCCCAACTACGCGTATATGATGGACACGCGGCATTAACTCGCAGTCGTATTCGGTCATCGTATCGCCAAGAAGATAACGGGTATTGCCACGTTCGACAAGCAACTATAGAAAAAAGGGAAGATGCGATTGTAACCACCATGAAAAATTGAGTTAATTTTATGCACCTGATTTATTTTAGACAATTGTTCCACCAATTTGCTGTGCGATGCAGCGACCTGAGGGGGCAGTCCTTCGATGGAACTCGGCTGTTTTTTGCCTTTGTCCAAATTCGTCTTGGCTTGCAAGAAAATTTTGAAGTTCTTAACTAATAGATGATATTTGGAATTTCTTTTTTTTTTTTCGAAATTGATTTGCTAATATTCACCCTGTACAAGTCTTGAATAGTCTTTGCTACTTCCGGATCCTTTTCAAACAATGGCACATGGAATTCGTTGCAAAGTTGGAAAATTCGTCGCTCGATGTCGGTGTTATCCGCATAATGTCCATCCCTCAAAAAGTCATTTAATCCTCTAATAGTTTTGCTTCCATTTTACTTGTTCTCTTCCACCATTACGGGCGGCTGTGCTCCGGTAAAAACCTTTTTGTACGCTTCCGAATTGACATTTACAGTTTTTACCTTAATTTTTGTACAATTTAAATATAGTGTTTCAAGAAAAACCTCAACACGGACACAGCCCACTTCGTAGAGGGCGTACAATTCCATCCAAAATTCTTGGCAAAATAAGCATGCACCGATACGTTGACTGTCAATACCGGAGGCCTGAATAAAAATTTCAAAAAAAAATATTTTTTCAAAATAGAATTTACTTTTACATATAGCTGAAGTAAAGGCTTCATATTCATTTTCAATTATCCACGAAATTATGACAATCTGAAAAAAATATCAGGCTAACTTGTGGGTATGGATAGGTTAAAAAGGAGGATGATTAAATATAATACATGAAAATGATGCGAATGAATTGAGAAGTTAATTAATTAGTCACAGGGACAGGGTTTATGTGAAGCGTCCAGCAAAGAAAAGCGGAACGACTGATTGTTCGGAGCAATCAATTAAAGCCCCCAAAACTTAGGCCGATGCAAATGTTTGTTTCACATAGATAAAAATGGGCATAATGCTCAACAGCCAGAAAACATTATAATCGCTAGATAAGCCGGTGTCGCTGAATGAATGAATGGACAAACAAAGCAAAGCTCCCGCCCCCTCGGTACGTAAACGACCGACAAAAAGTACATTGGAATTAGATTAACACGGACCGGCAAACTAATAAAAACACGGTAACTATGTTCGATTTCCGGTTCTAGTATAGATACGCGCGTCCCATGATTTTTTATACGCCTCAAGGTCTTTATTCATCCCAAGTTTTTATGCGTCCCATGGGATTTAGTTAAAATAATATTTTACAAAATAAATTTGTATCTTTGTTTATCAATATCACGAATTTTAGGCATAAAAACTCGTAAAAAAGGCGCCTAAATGGGAAAAAAGGAGCGTAGCACGACCATGGGGCAGTTGACAATTCGGCAGCGACAAATTGGCAGCGACAATTGGCAGTGAATACTAATTTAAAAAACTCGAATTCAAATAAATGAAATGGGAGAATAATTTTCATTGGAAATTATTTCATAATTGATAATTGTTGCTTATGTATCAATTTTCTGTCAGACTTGATTGTTCTAATGGGATAGGGAATGATGGAAAAGATGGACATAATTATGTTTTCGTTTTATTCACATCTCCTCTGAAATCTAACTATTTTAAATGGCTTTAGCACATCCACATACTAAGTTATATCTGATAAAAAAAATATGATATTGCCAAAAGAAATGTGCCAAAAATTCTTTCTTTAATAGCAAAATTCATTTTCCTTATTACTCTCATTACCATTTACAAAAAGGGCCTCAGGACAAAAAGTTCCGTTTGAAAAAGGCCAGAGACAAACGCCTAATTTCGGACAGCAAATGATTTTGATTCGTCACAAATAACAATGGCCATAAACTACTGAATGCAAAGTATCGTTTGTCTGTCGTTCGTAATTGCGACAGAAGAGGCCCTTGTTGCTGCTGCTGATGGTTTAGTAAGCCGAAGTGGTGCTGAACTCACCCTTAGAGAAGAATAGAATTGTTAACGCAAAATCAGACTAATTTACCATTTTATTCATTTTGGCTTCACTGATTCATGCTCCGACGGCATTTTATGATTCATTTCATCGATCGGTAGTCATTCTCCGTCCACTCGCACCATTCTCGCTTGTCCATCGACTGATCCATTCACTCTCGGCCTTCCACCGGGCTAACGACCTTTGCCTTGCCTTCTCAGTTTCATCCAACTGGTCCATCTGCTGTTGTGTGTGTGTAAAGCTAGTCATTTGGTGTTGGGCGTAGGAGTAAATAATCTGACAAATCGGGTTGAATAAAAAGAATCATTTACGGGGGGGGAGGGGAAACAAAATTGAAAGGGAAAGGGAGAAAAAGGAGGGAGGGGGGGGGGGGGGGGGGTCAATCAGCATCAGAGGAAAATGGGGCGAGAGCAGAGACAAAGCAAATGGAAGAAAATACGAACGGAAGGGGCGGATGCGGAGGGAAGGGAAGGCGCAATTGGGGGAGGATGGACTGCTTCCCTCCGTCCCCCATTCCATGCTGTGCTTCATTTCCCCTTCCAATGCACAACTGTTGGGTTGGGCAACTGTTGGACTGTTGTTGCCACAGTTAGTCTGTTGTTTAATTGATTGGAGCCAAGGCGCCCTCTAACTCTGCCGAAGTGACGGGAGATGATGAAGAAAAGAATGAATGAATGGGCGGTGGAGCGACCGAAGGATGTAAGCAATGGTTGGCTCTGATCGGACGGATTGCCCTCTTTCCTCCCCCCCCCCCCCCGGCCCCTCTGATCCGTCGTAGGGAACAAAGAGTGAGGAAAAAACAAGCGGAGGAGAAGCAGCAAAAGCAAATGGTGGGCAGAAATGTGTGAGACTCCTCCCGAAACTTTCATTTGTTGTGAGCAGCCCATCGCATTCATTCGCAGAAATACGGGGCGGGGCTTTTTAGATTAAATTTTGGGGTTTATTTGCTTAATATTCGATCAAATTAAAAAATAAAGAAATTTGTCAACAGAATGGTGATCGAGGTGGACGAATTTGGTGAGCAGCAGGAGATGGACGAAGTTGAGCAGGAGAACGGAAGTGGAAATTCGGAGGAGGAAGAGGAGGAGGAGGAGGAGGAAGTCCCGCAGGCAAATGGGGAGGGGGAGAAAAAGACAAAGGCAATTGGACAGACGCATTTGCATTTCGCAGATTCGTCGCCAGCAGGGCCAAATCCGAATGGTGAGCAGCATTGAAAATGCGCAAAGTAAGACAAAACTGAAAAGAAATTTGTTGTATTTTGATTATTTTTTGGTTTTTATTTTGAATAAATTCGTGCCGTTAAGTGAGTGAAGAGGCAGTTCCGCCCTCCGCTGCGGGCACTGACGCTGCCCAACAGGCACAACAGCAGGCGGCTCCGCAGTCTCCGGCCCCGACTGCCGCCGCCCCAAAGTCGCCGGCCCCAGCACAAACTGCCGCACCGGCGTCTCCGGCCCCGGCTGCCGTTGTTCCACAGTCGCCGGCCCCGGCACAAACTGCCGCACCGGCGTCTCCGGCCCCGGCTGCCGTTGTTCCACAGTCGCCGGCCCCGGCACAAACTGCCGCACCGGCGTCTCCGGCCCCGGCTGCCGTTGTTCCACAGTCGCCAGGTGCCGCTCAACAAACGTCGCTGGAGGAAGCGAAACGACGCCAGCAAGAGGCCATGGAGAAGGCTAGAGCGGAGGCACTACGAATGCAGGAGGAGGCACGAGCCAAAGCTGAAGCGGCACGCCAACAGCACCAACAGCAGGTGGACAATTTTGAAGCAGGAGAGGGAAAAAAAGATTGAACGGCGCGGGACGGGAGACGGAGAGGGGCAAGAGGGGAGAGGAGAGGACAGAGACATAAGGGGAGGTAAAGAGGGGGGAGGGAGACGGAGAGGGTGGGCGGAAGAGGCGAGAGGACAGAAACAGAAAGGAAGGTAAAGAGGAGGGGCGGGGGAGGGAGACGGAGAGGGTGGGGGGAAGAGGCGAGAGGACAGAAACAGAAAGGAAGATAAAGAGGTAGGGGGAGGGAGACGGAGCGGTTGGGCGAAGAGGGGAGAGACAATAGGGGAGGAAAAGAGGGGGGGGGGGGGAGGGGAGGGATCACTCATCCCCAAAAAGGACAAATGGCATATCTGCTTCACGACAAAAAAATAAAACTAATGTGCCACTTTGTTGAATTTACTTTTGTTGTCATTGTGAAAGCGATTGACTGAGTAAATTAAAGGGAATGATCGAATTTCATTTTTTGTTTTTGAAAGAGACTGAAAGAGTAAGTGATTTTGTTACTTTTAACAGAAAGACAAATAAAAATTAATCAAAAAAGAAAAATCGAAGTGACATTGACAAGACAGATGAAGTAAAAAGAAAAAAGGAAAGAAACGAAATGTCCAAAAGTCAGGCGGCCGAACAAGCGAAACTCCAAGCGGAACAACAGTTGAAGGCACAGCAAGAAGCGGCCAAACGGCAGGCGGAAGAACGCGCACAGCAACTGAAGGCACAACAGCAACAACAACAGAAACAGGTGGGGGAGAAGAAGCGAGGGAGAAGGTGAGGGGATAGGGAGGAAGAGGAGAGAGAGAGACAATGAGAGAGGAGATGAAGGGAAAAGAGGGAATAGGGAGAGGGAGGGAGAAGGGCGGGGGAAAGAAGCGAGGGAGAAAGTGGGGGGGGGGGGAGAGGAATAAATGAAAAGAAATAGAGAGGAAGAGAAGAGAGAGAGAGAGAGGGGATGCGGGGGATGGAATTAGAGTCAAAAAACCCGAAAATTCAGACAGTACAAGTTCAACAACAACAACAACAGGAAACGAGTCCTTCTGCCACGGCACCGCAACAAAAAAAGGCGCCGGTAATGAATTGAAATGAAAATAGGGTCAATTTGTACATTTTCAGGCGACAGCAGCAGCTCCCGCCCTTCAGCAGCCGATCAAAGCACCCGAACAGCCAAAACAGCAACAGGCAAAGCCGGCCGTTGCTGCTGATGCCCAAAAGGCAAAGGCACCTGTTCAGCAGCAACAACAGCCAAAGTCGGCCGCGCAACAGCCCAAAGCAACAGCTGCCGCGCCGAAGCCAACTGCACCGCCACCGGCCGTAGCTCAAACACGCGCTCCTCCGCCCATTGTGCGCGAAATACAACTGCCCGAAGCGCCGAGCAAACCCATCCTGCGACATGCGGAGTACACGCCGAAATTGGTGGATTCATCCGTCAACAAACTGCCGCCCGGACAAGAGCCTGAGGAGGAACAAATGGAGCCGAGTTCAGTTCCCCGGAATCCGACCATTGTAAGTTGGGGACGAAAAAAAAAAAACAAATCGATGAAAGAGACGGAGGGGAAAGAATGGGCGCTTAACACTCAATTAAATGCAGGAGGACAACGCATGGCAAGTGCAGCGGCGAGTGCAGCCCGAGTATCAGCCGGTGAGTGAACAATGGCAAGGGACGGTCGCAAAGAATTGGAGTTTTTCAAAGAAATCGAATAGTCCCGTTTAAACGAAGCGGGGACTAAATTAGCCGGGATTTATCCCTGCCAAAAGATTCAGAATGAGTTCGAACAGTTCCGAATTCTCGTAAGGAACACACGGATTAACATATGAACTTGCGTTAATTTGCAGGTGCAACCCGCCAAATTAAATGCAACTGGCGAATTTTTGGTGGAAAGTGAGGCACAGGTTGGCCTTAAACAATTGGCAAATCATTTGACCAAATTCGACGTCAGAAATCGATTGTGCCCGAGGCGATGGGCTATTCGAAAGTCCAATGGAACGAATTCCCTGAAGAGGAGGAAAAAGTGAGAAAACAAAAACAGTTAAGGGGGAAAAGTTAGCCAATTTGAGGAGCAACAAACGGTGCCGAAAGTCAAAGCACAGGAATGGGTGCCAGAACACGACGTAAGTTGGCCGAAGGGTGGGGGACGAGGGAACGAAGTAAGACCATTCCCTGACAGGTGGAGCATCACGTGCAGAAGACGGTCTACCAACCCGGACGAATTGGGCCCGACCCAAACACCGGGCGATTGTGGCCTCCTCCCGGATACGGAGAGGAGGAACAAACGGAAATTGGGTAGGGCGAGCGGGGGGGGGGAGCAAATTAGGAAGAGGAATGATACACTTAATTAAATGATTACAATTTAAGAAAGGGAGAGAAGACCAAATGCACCGCAGACAATGGATGGATTATGGTAAATCAAAAATACAGAATCAAAAAGACGTAGAAATACAGTATCGAAAAGACGAGGGAATACAGTATCAGAAAGATTGAGCAGTGCAGTATCAAAAACACAGGGCTAATATGTGGGAAGGAATGAAGAAACTGCCCATTTAGACAAATGGTGCCGAACCTGCGGAGGATGACGGAGAGGTGGGAAATGCGCCATGGAAAGCGCACACCCGCGGGGGGGACGTGAAGAACAGGCAATGGCCACCGGAGGAGAACGCCGCGGAAAAGGAAATGGCGAAGGGCGGCAGAATCGGCGCGCAATGGCCGCCACCGGAACAAGAGGAACTGGAGCAGCAACGGGTTGAGATTCTGCAGACGCATATCCCCGTGAAGGACAAAGTACGCGAGTGGCAGCCACGGAGTTTGTTCCCACAATTCGAAGAAACAGAAACGACGGAGGAGGGAGCTTGAGCGGGAAAAGGACAGAGGGACAAGGAGGATGGAGAGAGCAAATTGAGAGAGAGAAAGAAATAATAACAAAGAGACAGAGGGAAGGAAGAGAAAAAGGGTGGGAGAGAGAGAGATACGATCACAGAACAATTACCAATAATAAATAGAGACAGGCACCAAACCTAATTGGATTACATACACTGAAAATTATTTTAGTAAATAAACATCAATTTGAATAACCGCCTTTTTATTACTATAGTAGTACAAATGAGCACATTTGTTCCACTGTATTTTAGGAGCAAAAACATTTGTAAATGAAATTAATCCTTGAAAATCAACTATTTTATGTGATATTGCAACAGATCTATTACAAAAATTGCAAATAAGCATTTTTAAGCTATTAAATGCCTTTGCCTCGACGTCTTTCTGAGCAGTCCATTCGCAATTAAAAAGATTTCGAAGATGTTGATTTTGGCCAAAAGGATATACATGGCCAAATAAAGTCGCACTTTGCTCAGCAGGGATTCCGTGTTGGTGATTGCGTGGTGGTAAACAGCACGAGTGCAATGTTTGGTCATCTGCCAAATTACAAAATTAGCAAAAGAGGGGGGGGGGGGGGGGGAGGACTCAATAATTGTCACCTCTGAAAAACTGTCTAATCGGTGTTCGGTCTTCAGTTTGAATGCAATGCTCCGGAGCAGATCGTTTGTCTTCAGTATCAACAACATTTGGCGCGGGACCGAGTCGAGGACGACGGATATTTGGGGGATGAGACTAGCGGCATACTCTTTGACGTGCGATCTCTGAAAAACACTAAACTAAAACAGGGGAGGAGGGGGTGAAATAGGGGCATAGGCCTTTTCTCCTCTCCTTTAATTCAAAAAATAAATAGTTTCAAAAAAAGGCAATATTGTAAAGAGTTCGCAACTAGAAAGCGTGCATTTTTCGAAGAAACAACGATATTGTGTGAATAGAATTTTCCAGTGTTATGCCATTCCGATTTTTTTTGAGTACGGGTCTAATCAAAACAGATCTACTTTACCCCACCCGAATCGTTCCCGCCCTCCATCCTCCCACTCAAATCAGCTGCCCTCACTTCGCCAGGTTTCTTTTTTAAAAAAATGGAATTCTATAAAAAACAATTGTTTAGAGAAAATTTTAAGTCAAATTTTTTAGTTTTGGGAGGGAATAGGGAACGAGTTGCTCCCAAAGCACTTGAGATGTTGGAGAGAATAATTTTGACCCTCTTTTCAATGTCTGACTGCATTAGTCAGTTTGACCATTCAACTGTCTTCTCCGCATTTTCCCACCTCTTTCTCGTCCATTTCTGTCCTCGCAATTCCCTCAGTGACGGATTTCCACGAGCGCATGGTCACAATGCAGGCGAACAGTCCGTAGTACTGTCCAATGTTCATTCGTTCACAGACCCGCCTTATTTCATCTTTGTCCGGCTTCATCAACGCTAACCAAAACTTCGCGTAATCAATGCGCAATTCCTCGGGAAGACTCTGACAATTGGACACCGTTTTGACATTTGCCACTCCAAACGGACTTTTTACACAGTAAAGGCCGTGGTCCAACAGCACAATTTCCTCCCGTCCGCTTTGAGCACTTTGTCTGACCAGCACATTGCCCGGGTGCGGGTCGCTGTGGATGTACCCCCGGCAGAAAATCATTTCGCTGTACAAAGCACCCAAAAGCCGACAAATCTGCAAGTTTTTACAAGAATTAGCATGAGTAAATTGTAAATAAAAGGCCCCGCTATCCGATCACTCGCCTTGTGCCTGTCGAGTTTGTGTGCTCGGAAATAGTCCAAGTCGTTGATTTGGCCTCCCTCGCAAAACTCCATGGTCAAAACTTTGTCAGAAGAAAATTGGTAATGAATTCTTGGAATCTGAAATTTTAAACCAAAAAAAAAGATCGAAGCAAGTAACAACGAAAGTGACCTTGACAAAGCGCATGTGGGAGAACATTTTACGCACTTTGTCAGAATTTGCGGCCTCGTGCAAAAAGTCCAATTCTTGCGGAAGATTCAATTTTGTCTCACGGACGAGCCATTTCAATTTGAGTTCGGGAAAGAGAAAGGAGGCGATATTGACGAAAAACTGAAAAATAAAATGCGTCAAAACACGAAGAGTCAGTCAATGTCGGCAATTATAGGGACCTGACCAAAAAAAAAAAGAAAAAAAAGTAAAACTCGACTTTAAATTAGCAAAAGTATTAGTGACCGACGTTTAACAAAAATCATAGTGACCGATGCTTAACAAAAAATCAATGTAAGAAAGTCGTCAGTAAATGCTTCTCAAAATAAAATTCAGTCAAACAAACCTCCATCGTGGCCATGTCGACAAAACTGCGCTCTTTCACATGCAAATGCTGTATTTTGACTGCCACCCATTCGCCGTTTGCCTTCAGCTTGGCTTTGTGCACTTGAGCAAGCGAAGCCTTAGAAATGTTATAGATAAAGATAACATTCTTATGAATGTAATGATAGAAAACATGAACATAAAACTCACAGCGCCACACGGACGAGGATCAAACTCAGCGAAGACATCGTCAAGCTGTAAATTTAGCAACAACAAAAAAATATCAAAACCAGAAGGGCCTATAGACCAAAATGGTTTTCAAATTCAACTGCTTCCATAATATCTTAAAATATAGAAAACCCGCCTTTTGGCATCTTAGGAAATTAATTCGAATCTCTTTATGTTTATTTAAATTACAAGAAAGAGGGCTCTTATATGGTTCATGCCCCACAATTTTTTTACTTTTAAAAATAAAACAGTCAATTTATAGGTCTCTTAAAATCTACATTTTTGTGTAAACTTGTGAAGAAGACTGTCCTCATGTCGTCCATATTGCTTTCAGGCGCTTTCGAATGGAGAATCGAAAGAGTGGAAGTGTACGGCTCTGGCAGAAGGTATTGTAGCGAAGCGATATGTTGGCCGACTTTGATGAACACTCCGCCATTCCTTCGAGCCAAACTCAGCAGTCTTTCCGCTCCCCGCTGATGACATTGCCAAATGCGCTCTTTGTACTCAGCGGATTCGCTGTCCAACCGGAACAAAGACAATTTGTAGTCTACCATCGTTGATGAAGCCTTCAAGGAAATATTTTTTTTTAAAAACGAAATAAAATTTACGGTAATTCCAGCACGGGCAAAACGAATAACGCCAATGTGTGAAAGCGAATAATCATTCTGATGCAAATAATAAAGTGCTGTGGGCCCACCGATTCCAATAAGAGTGAAGTTGAGAATTTTTTTGAGAAAGGGAACGGACATTTTTTTATTAAGGCCAAAGTTAGGTAATTAATTAAACAAATAAATTTGAAATTTTAAATAAATCGTGACAAAATAAAACTAACAAATGAGCAGATCCCATCTTAAGGCTGTGCTTTCTTCTCTTCTGCTTGAAGGACCTACTCGGTGCCTAATTTCCATAATTTCGATTTCAAAATGCAGAAAAATATTTGTTTTAGAAAGGCGCAGGATCCCTCTCCCACCGGGACCACTCGGTTCGGCGCGCTCAGTTCGGCGCCCGTTATAACATGCTGGGCGCCGAACTGAGCGCGCCGAAAAACTCGCGCCGAACCGACCGCGCCGAACTGAGCGCGCCGAACCGAGACCGACCGTCTCCCACTGCCCCTCCTCTGCAACATGCCTTTGCATTTTTTTTGGTGCCTATTATAGTGCCTTTTTCACGATTTTTGTTGCCTTTTTTTGCGGTCTCTAACATAATCATTATGATTGGGTTGGCACTTCGCCAGTTCAATTTACACACAATATTAACAAACAAACAACAACAAGCACAGGCAGAAAACTCCAAAATATCTCCTCATGATTTCTTGTATCGAATTTGGGTATCCGTAAAGGAACCGGCGGTTACGATAATCCTTTTCGCTGCCCCTCTCTCTTCTTTCATTCTTTCTGCTGCTGAGTATTCTTCATTTGATTGCCATTTGCCATCTCACTATCTTTTCTCTCTTTTTTTTATTTGATTGATTATTTTGTTTTGTTGTTTGTTGACCTTTTCCACTCATTGCCTTTTCTGTCATTTCGCTTTATTTATTCCTTTAATTACACTTTCTTATCATTCTGCTCTATTCGTATTCCTTTAATTACACTTTCTTATCATTCTGCTCTATTCGTTGCTGACTTTTTCCTCAACAATTCCTCGCTCACTCTAAGAAACTAATAAATATTGCACTTGTGAATTTTATAGTTTAGTTAATCGTTACTTCAAAAAATAAAATGTTTCCCGAGCCAATTCGCGTTTTGGTCACAGGCGCTGCTGGGCAAATAGGATATTCACTGGTCATTTCATATTCATAATTATTCAATTTACAATTTGTCTCTTTCATTTCTTTCGACCTTAGGTTCTGCAAATTGCCAAAGGCGATGTGTTTGGCAAAGACCAGGTAATAACATTTTATGCCGATTCGAAATCGGACTAAATTACAAATGACGGACCTAACACCAATTTGTATCCCATTTTAGCCAATTTTCCTCGTCCTTCTCGACATTCCGCCTCTCACTGAAGTTCTCACTGGCGTATACTATGAATTGATTGACTGTGCTTTGCCAAATCTTGTCGGTGCGTGTAGTCACTGTCTAAATGCGATAACAATTAACATTCTTTTCATTGCTCAAGGTGTCGAAGCTGTGACTACTGAAGAGGCTGCTTTCAAAGACATTGAATACGCTTTTCTTGTTGGAGCGATGCCCCGCAAAGAGGGGATGGAACGGAAAGACCTTTGGCGGCAAATGTCAAAATCTTCAAATCGCAGGGCGAGGCCTTGGCCAAATTTGCCAAGCCGACAGTCAAAGTGCGTCCGCGTCCATTTTTGACATCAGTTGTTTTTGTTTTTTTTTCTCTAGGTTATCGTGGTGGGCAATCCTGCCAACACAAATGCCTTAATTTGCGCTAAATATGCATCCAGCAAAATTCCGGCTAAAAATTTTAGGTAATGCTTTTTTTGTTGTTAAATTTAACGTGTCGCTTTAGTGCGATGACGCGCCTTGACCACAACCGTGCCATGGCACAAGTGGCGCAGAAGTGCGGAGACGGAACAACTGTTGGGATGGTGAAAAATGTGATCATTTGGGGCAATCACTCGAGCACTCAATTCCCGGACATTCGCCATGCCAAAATTGTGAAAGGTTGGCATTTGTGATGAATGTGACAAAGAAAAAAAAGCAAATTGGAAACAAAGCATTTTTTAGAAATATTATACTTACAAAAGTTGGACTTGGTTTGGAAAATATGAACATAAAGGGAAAACTGATACTGCGAAATTTGCAATTTTTAAACAATGTGGCTTATGTAGCGTAGGCTTCTAACCATATGTAGCGCAGGGTGCTAACCTTTTGTTTTAAAATCATTAAAAAGATGTTTCAAAAGGTTGCTATAAACGAATATTACTTTTATTCTTGCTAAACCTAAAAAAACCAAAAGGGTCCCCCCTTTGGTTTTAAATTCGTTCTAATTATTTTTTTGTTTTTAGGACATAAAAACATTAACAACGAAAATTACATTTATTTTGGCCAATTCAGAAATAATTAAAAAATTGTAACAAAAACAATAGGGTCCCCCCCTATGGTTTTCAAATTAGCACCCTACGCGATATAAATGCCAAATTAAACAATGTTTAAAAAAATTTAGACAGTTCCTCCGAAACTTCGGCTTTTGATGCGGTCAATGACATTGCGTGGGTTCAGGACCAATTCATCCAGGTCATTTCCTTTCATTTTCTTTTGTCTATTTTTCTTTTTTTTCTGACCCTTTTTTCTCCCCCAAAAGATCGTCCAAAAACGTGGCGCTGTGATTATCGAAAAGCGCAAATTGTCCAGCGCAATGTCCGCTTCCAAAGCCGCGTGGTAAATGAATGAATTTATGGGGATGGGAGAAATCGTAAATATGTTGGAAATGGATTTAAACACGTCTTTCCTTCAGTGACCACATGCGCGATTGGTTCTTCGGCACTCCGTCCGATGGCAGTTGGGTGTCCATGGCTGTCCCATCGGACGGCTCTTACGGCATCCCCGAGGGATTGTTTTTCTCTTTTCCTGTTACCATCAACGCATTTAAACAGTGGACAATTGTGCAGGGACTCGAACTCGACGACTTTGCCAAACAGAAAATTGACATCACCAAAAAGGTGAGATTGAATGGATATTGTAGAGAATTTTCAAAAATTGAAACCTTTGGCGAAAAGCCAAATTCAAAGTACATTCTTTGAAAAAGTACGCTTCAAATTTTCGAAGCATAAGTCAAAACAAAAAAAAGAACACATCCCATTCCTATTTAAGTGCCGAAACTTTAAATTGTTTTGTGCCGATGCTTTTCCTTTACAAAATTCTTCTCCAGGAATTGTTGGCCGAGCGCGACGAGGCCCTCGCGGCATGCAAGTAAACGGGAAAGGCGACTCGCGCACGAAATAAGCAGAAAAGATCGATAATTCAGTGCCGTCCTCAAATTGGTGGGAATCGTTAAGGTGTTTTCACATTTGTGATTAAATTAATTAGTTAATTAAATAATAGGCCATCAAAGAACATATTTATTACTCAATAAAAAGTGTCTTTTCATTTTTGCAAATAAATCTCGCGGTAATTGAATTGTTTTTATGACATTTATTAAAGTGTTGAAAAATTTAGTTTTTTACTAAATAGAAAACGGCATAAACTATTATTGAATTTTAATCTTCACAATTTTTATTGGTTATGATTTTTTTTTTCTCTTGTGATAGATAGAATTTTTGCCTATTTCATGGATATTTTTGCCCTTTAAAGCTTTGTGCCTAAAGGTAGAGCAGCCCTAACGATTGCGTTTGCGTTGGAGTTTTTTGTTTATTTCTTTATGTGAAAATGGTATTCAATTTTTCGTTTTTTATTTTTTGAATATCTGTCCATGCCAACCAACAGCAAATAAAATAAATAAATAAACTGTACAGTAAAATGATAGCAGAAATGGGGAGGAGGAGGCGAGCCTAAAAGGGAAAACAATTCAAAGAAGGAATTGCATTGGGAGAGGGGAAGGACGGCTGACTAGGAAAATGGGGTAACAATTCCGAGGACAAGGCCAATCAACACTTGTCCCATTGGGACAGCATCGGATTATCGTTCCTTTTGAATTCATCGGAACAGAAGTAAAAAAGTGACCACCATTATCATGGTGAGAATGGCAAATGTCGAAGTGATGGTCGATGCCGCCAGGGCATCGCCACAGTTCGTCTGCTCGTGCCCTCCGGCGCCACCTTCCCCGTAGCCGATGATGTACACCAATTTTTGAGATTCCGCCAGAGGGTCCGGCGACCGCACCTGTTTCATGGGATGTCTGTCCGTACCTCCGTTACTGCTCATTTCATAACGCGGCATTTGTCCATCCCCAGCAGGGCGATCAACGCCTAAATGGGGGAATGATTGGCAAATGCCGTGGAGGATAGCCAAGCCAAGCTAATTGGACTTTTTCGAAGGTGCTAGTTTAGTACCGAAATTCGGTCCATTCGGGTCGGATCACGATCCAGCTCCTTGCTGAAAAGGGGCGGATATCTCACTTTCTTCGTCCTTCCTCCTCATTTTTACTCTCTCCTTCCTCACCCCACAATTGCCTTACTCTCTCCCTCCTCATCATTCTCTCTCTCTCCTTCCTTATCCCACAATTGTCTTACTCTCTCCTTCCTCACTCCACAATTGCCTTACTCTCTCCCTCCTCATCATTCTCTCTCTCTCCTTCCTTATCCCACAATTGTCTTACTCTCTCCTTCCTCCTCATTCTTACTCTCTCCTTCCTCACTCCACAATTGCCTTACTCTCTCCCTCCCCATCATTCTCTCTCTCTCTCCTTCCTCACTCCACAATTGCCTTACTCTCTCCCTCCCCATCATTCTCTCTCTCTCTCCTTCCTCACTCCACAATTGCCTTACTCTCTCCCTCCCCATCATTCTCTCTCTCTCTCCTTTCTCACTCCACAATTACCTTACTCTCTCCCTCCTCATCATTCTCTCTCTCTCCTTCCTTATCTCCCGACCATTCTCTCTCTCTCTCCTTCCTCACTCCACAATTGCCTAACTCTCTCCCTCCCCATCATTCTCTCTCTCTCTCCTTCCTCACTCCACAATTGCCTTACTCTCTCCCTCCCCATCATTCTCTCTCTCTCTCCTTCCTCACTCCACAATTGCCTTACTCTCTCTCCCTCCCCATCATTCTCTCTCTCTCTCCTTTCTCACTCCACAATTACCTTACTCTCTCCCTCCTCATCATTCTCTCTCTCTCCTTCCTTATCTCCCGACCATTCTCTCTCTCTCTCCTTCCTCACTCCACAATTGCCTAACTCTCTCCCTCCCCATCATTCTCTCTCTCTCTCCTTCCTCACTCCACTATTGCCTTACTCTCTCCCTCTCATCATTCTCTCTCTCCTTCCTTATCCCACAATTGTCTTACTCTCTCCTTCTCACTCCACAATTGCCTTACTCTCTCCCTCCTCATCATTCTCTCTCTCTCCTTCCTTATCCCACAATTGTCTTACTCTCCTTCCTCCTCATTCTTACTCTCTCCTTCCTCACTCCACAATTGCCTTACTCTCTCCCTCCTCATCATTCTCTCTCTCTCCTTCTCACTCCACAATTGCCTTACTCTCTCCCTCCCCATCATTCTCTCTCTCTCTCCTTCCTCACTCCACAATTGCCTTACTCTCTCCCTCCCCATCATTCTCTCTCTCTCTCCTTTCTCACTCCACAATTACCTTACTCTCTCCCTCCTCATCATTCTCTCTCTCTCTTCCTTCCTTATCTCCCGACCATTCTCTCTCTCTCTCCTTCCTCACTCCACAATTGCCTAACTCTCTCCCTCCCCATCATTCTCTCTCTCTCTCCTTCCTCACTCCACTATTGCCTTACTCTCTCCCTCCTCATCATTCTCTCTCTCTCCTTCCTTATCTCCCGATCATTCTCTCTCTCTCTCCTTCCTCACTCCACAATTGCCTTACTCTCTCCCTCCTCATCATTCTCTCTCTCTCTCTCTCTTCTTCCTTATCCCACAATTGTCTTACTCTCTTCCTCCTCATCATTCTCTCTCTCTCCTGCTCTCTCTCCATAATTAGCTTATCCTTTCGTCATTCTCTCCACTTATTTGCCCATTTGTCCTTACCCCCTCCTCTTCTTCTCTGCTGCTGTTGTTGTACGCTTAGTTCAAGTCCGGCACCGCCGCTCCGTTGGCTCGCCGAGTCGATTTGTGCCGCGAGTTCGGTCGGCGAATGGACGAGCACTTGGCGACGCTGTCCCCCGCGGTCCTCCAACGTGAGGAAGGCGGGAAAAACGCCAAAAGAGGCGGCATAATAAGGTGGCGACGTAGAGCGTAAGGGAGGGACGGAAGAGGAAGGCACATGGGGGAAGAGTAGCTAAAGAAGGGGGAGGACAATGAGACAACGAGACAGAAGAGTGAATGGACGGATGAGTGATAAAGTGCCAATGAGGGCAAACTCCACCCCAGGCAAATTGCCTAAGCCAATATGGGATGTTAATGCGTGGGTTCTTGCCTCAGCCAAATCGGTGATTTCATCTGCCGGACGACTAGGAGATAACGCACCATCGGAGTGCGTGGGTAACACGACGACGCGCAATCGGAGAGCATGGGAACGGCACAAACCGCCCGAAATTGCCTGAACACCGTCGGGAGTGCCATCGGAAGTTGCTTAAAAAATAAATTTATTTTTGGGGTCGTAAGCTCAAAAAAAAATTGCCCAATTTAAATCTCGGCATGTCACATAACAATTTAGTGGTCCATCTGTCGTCTTATTTATCAGCTCGTGTCAATCAATCAAACCATGCAAAGGGAGGCAAAATCGAATTTGGGACGCATGGATGGACATTCGGAAAGGGGGGAGAGGGGGGGGGATGCCATTCCAAATCTGACGCAAAAGCTATTGACCGTAAGGGGGAGGGGTGAAAAGAATACCCGGGGGGGGGGGGGTGAGAAGAATACCCCCGGGGGTGGGCAATGTTTACCCGATAATTTAAGCGGAGAATGTTTATGGAAAGAAAGGAAGGGCATTAGGAAGCAAATAAATTGAAAAGAGGTGCCATTTGATTGGCCAACCAATTCAATGGGAATAAAGCGAAAAAGAATTCCTTCTCTTTTCATTTTGCCGTTTCTTTTCTGAAAATGAAAACATTTCTTTTGAAAGTGTTCCTTTGAATGAATGGAAAAGGGTCTTTTCCATTCATTCAAATTGTTTTTCTGCAAAATAAAAATATGGGACAGAAGGGGCGAGGGGACACAGCAACAGACAGATGGGAGGAGGGAGATCAAAGAATGATGAACAAGCGGAGGGGGGGGGGGAGGAAATAGGAGGGGAAAATGAAGGGAAAGGGGAGGTGGAAAAGGAAAAGAAATAGAGCGGGGAGAGAGAGAAGACAAAAAAAATATCTATATGTATACATTAAAGAAGAATTAAAAAGCCAAAAAACGCACAAATGAAAAAGTAGGAAAAGCCTTCGCGGAAGGTTGGCTTGCCGGGCAGCGGTGAGTACTGACGGATGGTCAGCCGCGGGTCGGAAGTATTTGGGCCGCAGTAACTGAAACATCAAACAATTGGCCATTTCTAACTGATCAGCTGGGTCGTATCGTAAATCCGCCATTTTCATCTTTTGATAATTGGCGATTTTAAAACGCGAGTCCCATTATGCCCATTTGCAACCCCCGGTTTCGCTTTTGGCCGACACCATTAACCGCAGACCGAATTCCTTTTTGGCCTATTTTCAATCTTATATTAGTTATTTATTTAAAAAATTTTAACGCCATCTCTTATGGGAGGGGCGGGGCGGCGCTGCCGATATGCGCTGCCATGAAATTTGAAAATTTCGCCACAATTTTTTACAGATTTTAGCCCAGAAATTTGTTAACTATTTTGAGAATTTTTGGCATAAATTTTGAATAATAAAAAGGCACTAGAATTAAAATTTAAAAAAACAATATTAATTTTAAATAATTTACAGTTCATCATTTTACATGTGTCCGTTTTTAAGACATTTCCTCCCTCCCCCCCCCCCCCCCACTCTCTTTTTTCTCTTTTATTGCCGTTTCTCACTCACCCGATCAGTGCGCGTTCCCTCTCGCGCTTTTCTGCCGGTAATTGGCACAGCAGGGCTGACTCAGCCGGCACAAGATGGATGGCCAAGGGCACATTCGGAGAGGGGCAATGGAAGCGGAGAATCTCCTTAAGTCGCAAATATTTGGTGGGCACAAATTGTCGTCCGAGCTGTTCGCTTTGGGCGAGAGGCGAAGAGGGACTGAAAAGGGGGCGAAGTGATGGAAATGGACAGAGTCAAGGGAAAAGGACAATTGGTCAAAAATACTACAGCCGATGAATTTGCTTTTAGTATAATTCGAAGCCAATTAACCCTCCAAAAAGGGCCAGGAGAAAAGGAAAGTCATCCATCCCACGGGGAGCCATTTGATGGATGGATAGAGCGATGATTAGTCACTGTCCGGGCAAATAACACCAAAATAGGACGGAATGCAAATTCCCAATGTCAGAGGCGCTAAATTTCGCCCCGGGGGAGCCATAAGCCCAAAGGATGGCAAATAGTGAAATAATAATAATAAAATAAAATAATAATAATAAATGGAAGTTGTCTTTCTTTGGTTTTTGTTTTTTTTCTGATCACTCACTTTGTCCTAAACTGTTGTTGACTTTGGAAACTCCAGTCGATTTCAATTTCGTTGGATTTTCTCGCATTTGCTGAACAGAAAAAGGATGAAAGAATGAGGCAGAAAAGAAGCGGAAGAGTCGGAGGGACGACGGGTGAGGGCGAAGGACGGGGACAATGGACGAGGGATGGCAGAGGCGGAGGGCGACAAACGCAACGCGCGGAGGAAGGCCTGGAAGGGCAAAGGGAAATGCCATCAGTCGAAGAACCAATGGCACAATCATTTTTACCCGTTGTGCCTAAATTGGCCATGTTGTGCTGTTGAACACGATGCCGCAAGGGCGAAAGAAGAAGGTGAGCATGGCCATTGTGAGTTTGCTTCTGATTTTGCTACTGTTGGTGATGATGTGCTGCTGCTGGTGCTGCTCCTGCTCCGTCCCCTTGCGCTGCTTTTCCTTCCC
The DNA here is from genome assembly GCA_039877585.1 of Heterodera filipjevi. NCBI lineage: Eukaryota > Metazoa > Nematoda > Chromadorea > Rhabditida > Heteroderidae > Heterodera > Heterodera filipjevi. Next base: position 17,641,281 of record JBDPZO010000002.1, on the reverse strand, counting down.
CCTCTTCTTCTCTCTCTCGTTTCTGTCTCTTTCTCTCCTCTTCTCCTCTCTCTCGTTTCTGTCTCTTTCTCTCCTCTTCTCCTCTCTCTCGTCTCTGCCTCTTTTCTTCTCCTCTCTCTCGTCTCTGTCTCTGTCCGTCTTCCCGTTCGTCCGCTTTGTTCTTCTGCTCCTTTCTCTGCTCCTTCTGTTGTTGCCATTTGCCAATTCGACGTCCCTTCGCCCTCCGCCGAATGGTCCATTGCCAAGGCAAAGTGATATTATTGGAATGATCAGATAAACTTTATCTGTGTTAATATTTTTAATAAAAAGGGCGGAAAAAGAGAATGATTTTTTTTATTTTGACAATTTATGTGCGATGACCGAATGATTGGGGCGGGGGGGGGGGGAAATGAAAGGGGCCATTTGGCAGGAGCCGAAGAGAACGCGGAAGGAACGGCTGCTAATAAGCGAATGATCAATGGGCATCAAAAGCAGCAGACGGACGGGGGGGGGAACAGAGGGACAAAGCAAAGCAAAGCGAATTCGCCCCTCGGGGGCCATTTCCGACGGACATCCTTCGCAGAAGAAATTTTTCGCTTTGCTTTTGCTGATTTTTCGTGATGTTATGATGCGATTGAGTGATCCTTTGGACTTCGCTTGCGGTCCGTTTAATAATTGACTTTGGAGAGAGTGACGACTGACGAACCGAAGGATGGGAAGGGGAGGGGAGAAACAGAGGGAGAGAGGGGGGGGGAAGGGGGGGAGGGAGAGTGGAGGAGGGATATGTTGTAAAAAATGGCCAATTCCAATGAATGATATAAACGAGGCGGGGGATGAAAGCATAAGCAAAGAGATGAATGTGGAGGGAGAGAAGACAGAAAAGCAGCAGCAAAAGGAAGGGACGCGGCAATGCGTCGGGGGTCATTTGCATATTCCTTCGCCGTTGGCCAAGTGATCCCGTCGTTCTCGGCGACATTATGGCCGATCAATTTGCGGGGAAGCAAATCGCATTAAAAAAATAAAAGTTGCAATTTTAAATGTGCTTTTTGCAAAGCACATCTGAAAATGTTAAAACTTTGGACGGTATGGTTTTGATGGTCTTTCTTTCGATATGCGCCAAAGGGGCGGAAGGGGGCGAGGGAGAGGAGAACGGAATGAGAAGGGAAGAGCAGCAGGGGAAGAGGAGAGGCGGAAGGGCGGGGGGGAAAAGGAAGGGGGAAGAGGAAAGGGGGAGGGGGGAGAGGGGAAAAGGACGGGGGGGGAAAGGGGGAGGGGGGAGAGGGGAAAAGGACGGGGGAAGAGGAAAGGGGGAGGGGGGAGAGGGGAAAAGGACGGGGGGGGAAAGGTTTCCGGCGCCGAAAGTGACCACTCCTTGCAGCAGTGAAGTGATCCTCTCTCATTCGGAGTAAGTGAATTGGTCCGCCAATTTGCTGACGGGCGTTGTATTTTGAGTGGGCAAAAAGGGCACTCCCAAAGACAAATATTGGAAAAGTGACGGGGGGGGGGGGAGGAGGAAACACCGAAGGGGGGACAGTCTAAACCAAAGACAAATTGCTCTGTTGTTCTTCATAAATCAGAACCCGTAATTCGAGAAAATAAGAACCGTTCACAAATTGAGCAGAATATTTGTGAAAAAATGCATTTTGCGATGAGCGACCTTTTGAGTACAAATTGTGAGCATTTGGCAAAGACGTGGAAAAGAACAAAAATCGAATTGATGAGCAAATCTTTTTAATTTTATAAATGTAATGTTTGGCGTAAAAGTAACACCTGCGAAAGGGGGGGGGGATGGAAGGAAAAAATGAATGGGAGAAGCAATAAATATGGGGAGGAAAAAGGAGAAAATGCGCGACGGAGATGGACAGGCAAAGGGGGCGGGGGGCGGGGAATAAGAGAGAGAGAGAGGGAGAGGAGGAGGGAGGGGGTGAGAGAGGGACGGGCAGGAGAAAGAGAGAGAAGGAAGGGAGGGAAAACGGGAGCGGCAGAGGATGAGAGAGAATTCATACCAAATTATGCCTTTTATAAATGTTGGTTTTTTACCTTTCTGTACCCCTTTATATAAGGCAATTGTTCAAATTGAAGAGACAAAGTGAGGGAGAGCAAAAGGGGAGGGGCCTAATGGAGGAAAAGGGAAATATTGGGGTCGGATGAGAGAGCGGAGGAAAAAGAGTGATCGGCAGGGAGGGTGCGGGGATGAATAAATAAAGGAAAGAGCAGCAAATCCCACCCTCTCTCTCGTCCCCCCGTCCCCCTCTATTTCTCTCCCACCCTCTCTTTCCTTCCCCCCGTCCCCCTTTCTTTCTCTCCCACTCTCTCTCTCGTTCCCCCTTCCCCCTATCTTTCTCTCCCACTCTCTCTCTCGTTCCCCCCCTGACCCTCTGTCTCCCGCCTTTGTCCCCTCCTCCGTTTCCATTTCCATTGTCTTCCGATCCTTTCAAATTCAAATAAATCATTTCTTCCCTCATTCATTTCCTTCCCTTTGACGGCAATCGGCGCAAATGGCAAAAAAAAAAGTGGCGAAGCAAAGGGAGGAGCAAAAGGGGGAAGAGAAGTGACCACAGTTAAACAGAAAGATGCATTTGGAAGGAACGGTCAAAAGGCAATGGGAATAATTGTGAAATTGGCACGGACTGTTTATGTTTTCCCATTTTTAGACCAAACAATTCGCATTTTCAACAACAAATGCTTTTTGTTAGTGCTCCTTCTTCGTCCCTCCCTTTTCAAATTATTTTATTCGTGCAAAAATTGGCGGATGTGCCAATATTTGCAATGCCCCGGGGGGATTCTCTGTGCTCTCGCGCAGTTTCATTTCGCGTAAAGTGCTTAATGGGCCGAGCAAAAAGAGACGCGGGGAAAAGGAGGGAAAAGGGGCCAAAGAAAAGGACAAAATGGTGCAATTGCGCTGTCAGGGAAACCGCCGGAAGGGATGAGAAAGAAATGATGAGGGATAATGATGAAGATGAGAGAAAGAGGAGAAAGAGAAGCGAAGGGAAAAAACTGACAATGATTTATTGCTGTGCCAAAGTTAAATTGGGAAACTCAAAGCTAACAAATCGATTAAATTTATCCCACAATCACCACAAAATCACAAATTCTGTTTTTATGGGCCAAATGTTCCAAGGGCAAACAATGGGGAAAAAATTAAGCCAAAAAATTAGGAAATTTTGGTAATTCAAATTGGGGAAAAGTTAGGGAAAAGCATACATTAAGGCAACTTTTGCCAACATTACCAATGAATGACAAATTGAAATTGAAAAGAATTGGAAAATGGGAGGAGAGAAATGGTGAGCAATGGCACCTTTGGAGGGAGGCCGAGAAAATTTGACACCAATTTGACCATTTGGAAGGTGAAAGGGGAACGAAGCCATAAGACAAAGCCAACGGAGGAAAAGGATGTCCCCCGGGGGGGGGGGGAAATTCGCATCGAATTGGTGGGGAGGGGGAGGGGAGAATTGGATTTGCATTAGGGAAAGCGCCAAATCGGGCAAAGAGATGGGAGATTAATGGAGACAAAGACGAAGAATGAGGGATTTGGTGAAGAGGTTGGAATCGTTCGGCGGATATTTTGCGAGATTAGAAGGGAAAAGAGAGAAAACGGAAGGAGAAAAGGGGAAAAGAGGGAAAAGGGGCAAAAAAAAAGGGGGGGGGGAGAAACACTCATTGAGGACTCCTTTTATGATGCTGATGGGATGGAACGTTTTTTGGGGTCATCAGAACAAAAAAGCCTTCGGAGCAATGGAAACGAGGGGGCGGGGGGAGGGGAGGGAGGGCGATAATCCCTAAGGGGCAAAAAGTGCTCAAAGCATTGGGGGACGGGGGATATTAAGATATGGGGGGGGGGGCGAGGGAGGGAACATGGGGAGAAAGAAATTTGCTGATTGGATTAAGCGCGAAAAACGAGGCATGGAAATGGAAATGAATGCATTCCATTGTCTTTGCATTTGTGGAAAACTTCGAATAAATCCCCCGAAAAATAGAAAAGGGGAGAGGGGGGGGGGGAAGGGGGGGAGAGGAGGGGGGGAAGGGGGGGGGGAGAGGGCGGGGAAGGGGGGGGAGAGGGCGGGGGGGAAAGGGGTCATTTGGGATGGGGGAGACGGTAACGGAAAGACAATGGAAAATTGGGAGAGGGGAGAGCAAAACTAAAATGAATGGGGAGGGGGGGGGGAGAGAAGGTAATGACAATGAAAGGGGAGAAAAGTGTCCGCAAATTGGATGAATTGACTGACAGATGACGACAGGAAGACACTGCTGAAAGTATTGGTCAGATTTGGATTAACCAAACCAAAGATTTTTTTTTGCCCGAGGCAATTAGTGGCGGCAAATGGCACAAATTTATTGCGGATTTGGGCATTAAAGGACCAATCATTTTCTGATCTCCAAAAGTGGCATTTCAATTAGTCATAATAGTCAGAAATAATTAGACAATAATTAGTTATTATTTATTTTTAACTAAAGACACAGAGAATTTGTAAAGTCATCGAAGAAAGCCAAACGAAGAAACGGCAGAAACGGAGTGATTGGACATGTCAACGGCCATAAATTTGTCGCTCGAAAGTATGGACAACCGAAACAGCGAAATGGGATGGATGACATGGACAAATGATGGACGAGAGAGGCGGAGGAAAGGGGGTGGGGAGTGATCGGAAGAGGAAAGGGAGGGGGGGGGGAGGGTTAGTGATTGGAGGGGTGGGGTGAAACGTCAAATGAAAGCAAATCCGTCACTTCTCTCTTTCCTCCTCTTTCTCTCACACTCCTGTCCCTCTCTCTCTCTCTTTCTTCCCCTCTTCCTCTCTCTCTCTCTTTGTCTCTCTTTCTTCCCCTCTTCCTCTCTCTCTCTTTGTCTCTCCCTCTTTCCCTCTCTCTCTCTCTTTATCTCTCCTTCTTCCCCTCTCCTTCTTTCCCTCTCTCTCTCTCTTTATCTGTCCTTCTTCCCCTCTCCTTTTCTCTCTTTCTCTTCCTCTCTTCTTCTTCCCCTCTCCTTCTCTCTCTTTCTCTTCCTCTCTTCTTCTTCCTCTCTCTTTCTCTCTCCCTTTTCTTTTCCCTCTTTTTCCTCTTTGATTTCCATTTTCAGTTTCATTATCCAATGCCAACTTTTAATTTGGAAAATGCCAATCAAAAAACGCCATCCGACATTTAAATTGTTTCTGTCAAACTTTCGCCCACTTAAACTTTCTTTTGGCCATTATTTGTTCTTTTGCCATTTTCTTTTGCCATTTCCCTTCCTTTTTCCCCTCAATTTTGTCACTTTTCTTCCCTTTTTTTCTCCCATTTTGTGCCATTTTTGCCTTTTTTCACGTTTTTTCCCGCCCCCTTCCAAAAATTAACTTTTTTTCTCTCTTTTTAATTGCCAAATCTTCCAAAAGACCAAAGAATGGCCTTTTCCCCCTTTCATTGCAAAGAAATAAAAATTTTCCCGCGGGTGCCGCAACGAATTCGTCCAATGAATTCTTTTCGGTTGATTCTCCTCCTCTTTTTGTGCACCTTTTTTTTGCTGCCTGCGGGCGAATGTTGCGAATTGCCAAATGAAAGCCATCCGACTAATTGAACACACTTTCCCCTTCCCCCCGCCCCCGGCGCTCCTTCGCCCCTTTCCCCCCAAATCCAATTCTGTTGGATCCATCCGACCAATTTGTTTTTTTTTGTCTCCCAAAATCACATGAATTCGTTTCAAATAGCCTTTTTCATGTCACAGAAAGCCCCAAAGAAATGTTGAGGGCTTTTAAATGGCATTTTTCGTTTGGTCGCAACATTTCCCCCGAAGGGAATTTAGTCGTTCCTTTCGCTGTTAGCCGTCAAACTCAAAATTCGTTTCTCTTTCATAAAAATATTAGAGTATTTAAGCACTTTTGGAGAATGCACCGCAGGGGGGGGGATTAGTCAAGTCAAACAAAACAACAAACAAATGCCGACGGTGGGGGGAAAAGAGAGAGAGCGGGTGGGGAGAGAGAAGGAGGGGGAGCAGAGGAAAAGAGAGAGGGAGGGAAAAGAGGGAGGGAGGGAAAAGGGAGGGGAAGAGAAGAAGGTGGAGGTGGGGGAAAAGAGGGGAAGGAGAGGGCAAAGAGAGAGGGAGAGAGAAGAGAGGTAGCGGAAGGAAAAGAGGGAGGGATAATGAACAAAGAGGGGGGGGGGAAGAGGGAGGAATGGGGGCAGATCCCCTTTTTGGGGAGGGGGTTAATTTCTCTAATTTTCATTTGACAAATATTCAATTTCGGAAAGCATAAGCGAAGTCTTTGCTCCCCTCCCTCCCTTTTTTGGATCCTCCGTCTTATTTATAAACAGTGTGTGGATGGACCATTCATTCCTTTTCCCCGTGGGCCACCCAAAAGCATTATTTCGTCTGACTAAAAGCAAAAATAGCCATAATCTCTTCTTCCTCCCGCCCCACCTCAAAAAATAAAAAAATAATAAACTGCATTTTTTTATCAAATCAGTCGCATATTCCGAATTTCAGCAGATAATGTGGCAATATGAGATGACCCAACCCAAGGGATAGATTTCATACAAAGACAAAGAATGGCAACACAAAAAATGGTTAATAAAATATAATATGCAAAGAATAGAATGGCGGTCTCCAAATTCGGGTCGCAAATTGAAAAACTCCCCAAGTGCCAAATTCGCTTATCCCTCCCCCCCCCCCCCCCCTTTCTGTTCGGCTCGGCTTTCTCTTTTTCCTTTCTCTTTTGCTCATTCATTACGTTGAATTTTAATTTTTTTAAATCAATTTTATTTTTTTAACTCATTTTTAACGAATTCGACATTTATTTTGTTAAATTGACTTATTTTTGTGGCTACCGGTCCGAGTGCCGAATAGAACAAAAAAAAATTCCGAGTTCCGAATGGCACAAAAAAAGCCAAAATGGCTTTTGTTAAAAAAAATGAAAACATAAAAGCCTAGACCTAGTCGAGCTTAAGCTTATGCCAAAGTTTAGACCTAAACTAAGCCTTAATTATAGAGTAGTGTCTGTTTAAAAAAATCATTCGGAACTCGGCCTTTTCGGCACTCGGACATTATTTACACTATTCGGCACTCGGAATTTCGGCACTCGGAGCGGAAGCGGTTTTTGTCTCAACTCGTTTTTCTAATATTTGCGTTAGAGCGCAGACAGAGGTAGGTTAGACAGTCCTTATATTTTTAACACGTAAAAACGAGTCAAGACAAAAACGAGTTGAATGCTGTCCATTTTATACAAGTCTTGCCAATTTTAATTTACGGAGAATGGTTTACGAAATTTGGCTATTAATTGACAACTGATAAATTCGTTCAGCAATTGGAAGTGACCGGGGGAATGGACAATGAGGAGGGAGCTGAGGAGCAACAACTTTGTGGAGAAGTATTTACCGATGCCAAATATAAATTCATATTTTGCCATTTGGCAATATGTCCTCCCCCCCTACAGTATGAAATGTACACTTTGTCCTCCCTCCCTACAGTATGAAATGTACACTTTGGCCCGCTTCCTCTTCCTCTCGCTGTCCTCCGTATTGGCATTGTTTGGCGTTGCTGCCAATGCCATGATTTTCATGCTGTTCTCCTCGCGCGAGGCGTTGACGCGTGCCAACACTCCCGCCACGCTTTACCCGCGGGTGCTCGCGCTGCTCGACGCGTCCATTTGCGCCGGTTACATTTTGCTGTTCGGTGCCGATGCGGCGGTCATTTACCTGCACATCCGTCCGTTGTTCCTCCTCTACCATTTGTACATTGTGCCCGCTTTTGTCCTCTCGCGCATTTGCCAATTGGCCATCCCTTACATGTTCGTTTGGTGTCCAATGTGTTGTTGTGTCCTTAATTTGCCTTTCATTAGTCCTTAATTTGTCCTTAATTAGTCCTTAATTTGCCTTTCATTAGTCCTTAATTTGTCCTTATTTTTCAGGCTCATCTTCGCCACTTTGGAACGTCTCGTTTGGATTAGCAGTGGCAAAATGTCTATCCCACAGAAAAACATTAACCTTTCTTCACTTTCTTTTTATTTCTATGCTTTTCAGACGAAATTCTCTCCTCCGGCGAATGTATTCCTTCAGGGGTCGCCAAATAACCGTGGTCTTTTCTTTACCAATCTCTTTTTGTCCCTCAAATGCCTTTCTTTCTGTGACTCTTTTTCAGGCATTTACCCTCGGGGCGTGTGCCGTGCTCCGTTTGCCCACTTATTGGGCCACCACAGTCCATGAATATCCCCAGGCATCTGTTGCTCTTTATGTTTTTTTAATCATTTCAGTTTTTGGCGTTCAGTGCGATGACTTTTTCCGTTCAAAAACCGCCGGCCCCGCCGATTGGGTGATGGACTCGCGCTTCTTCTACGTGTACGACTTCCATTTGTTGTCCATTGCCCAAACCGTGTTCCCTTTCTTCGTTCTGGTCGCTTTTAATTTGGTCTGCTCCCCCTCCCTCCCTTTTTTTTGCCCCAATTAGTGATGGCCCAAGGCTCTTAACTGATGAGCTTTCCCACCACTTTTGCGGGGCTTTCTTTGGGCCAAATCACTTCCTTTTTAATTAGCCTTTTGAGCATTGCTTCTTTTCTCAATAACTTTCTTTCCCCTCCCCCTCATCCCTTTGATCCCCCGCCCCCCCCCCCCTCCTCTCTGATTGTCCGCGCTCTCCGCCCCCTCGGGTTGCCTTTTTTGCCCCCGGGTTTTGGTTTTTAATTAACCCCCCTTTGCCCCCCCGCCCCCGGGTTTTGGTTTTTAATTAACCCCCCTTTGCCCCCCCCCCCCCTTTTTAGGTCGTCGTCCGAAGGGTGTCCCAATTGTCCCTGACACGTTTTTCGCCCGCTTTGCTTCGCCTTCCGCCGACCCAAGCGAACATACAAAAAGTGTCAATTGGCCAAGCCAACGGCGGAGGGCGAAGGTGAGAAGGAAAGGGGAAAAAAGGAGAAAAAGTGAATAATTCTGATCGAAAAGTGCCAATTGGGAGGGTTAATTGGTTTGGGCTATGCCCCCATTTGCGTCTTCTCCTTTCCCCGTCCGTCCACAGGTCGTCCTTTATCCATCGACTCGGCCTCAACGGGCCCGTACGGTCGGCAGTTTATACGGTAGGAAAGGGATGCGAAGGAACCTCAGAAAAAGCATCAAATGACCAAGTACAAATGGTTGACTAAAAGTGTAAAAGCCAAAGGCATTAAAAAGGAATAAAAAAAAAGGACGGACAAAACGCCAAAAAGAAAAAAAAATAATTGAAAAAAAGACAGAGAAAAAACAGAAGGAAAAGAAGCTATTCAAACATGTTCAGATGGTGTGCATCGTATGCTCCTATTTGCTCAGCAATTGCCTCCACTTGGCACTGACTGTTCTCGAAAGGCATGCCCTCCCCCCCCCCCTCTCCCCCCTCCCTTCTTGGCGCCCTTTTGGCATTTCATTTCGCCCTTTAGGTCCAACTCGGCACTTTTGCGCGACCCGGTCGACCCCACTTTGGCTTCCACTTTCCATACGGTGTTCTCCGACATCGTCTCCTTCGTGTACATGTGAAATGCCACCGGCTATTTCCTAATTCGCCTAATTAACTCCTAATTAGGTTCACTTCCGCCGCTCGTCCCCTAATTTACTTCACCTGCAATCCTTCAACTCGCGCCCAAATCCGCAAATGCTTTCGATGCAACAGAAGGAAAAGCCGACAAAAAAGGCATTGGTCAACGGTGTGTGAAAATTCATCAATACGGGAACAACAAACAGAAGAAAAAGTGCCAGTGGAAAGGGTGCCGAAATCGCCGACGGAGTCTGAAAAAAACAATTCGAACGGGGGACGGAATCGGACGCGGTCGGACTCATCTGACGGAGAGGAAGAAGTGGTTGTACTCTGAGCAAAAATAGCCAATCAATGATTTATTGTTTTTCTTTTATCACAAATTGGCCTTGAGACTTTTAAATGAACTGATGCGAATTTGTTAACAGAAAACGATGAACAAATTATAGAATTTTACCACGGTAAAAAGTGAATTCGATGGACAGAGCGGTGGGTGAATTTGGCATAATGCGCAATGCATGATGGAATGGATGGGTGCCGCCCCGGCAAATCCCCCCCCCCCCCCCCCCCCCCCGGTGCTGATGACCTTCGCTTCATTTCCCCCCTTTTAACGGTGTTTTCTGTTTCGCCCTTCGATGGACCTTTTGTCGCCACAACTCATCATTAAGTCAGTCTGTGCCCTCTCTCCTCCAAAAATCGAAGTTGATTTCGTTTCGTTTCGTTTTGTTTTGTGATTCCCCACCCCCTTCCCCTCTCCCCATTTCCCCCCCCCCCTTTTCCCTCCCTCCGTCTTTTCTCTGTGTTTTGTCCGCCAATTTTCGCCCGAGGCGCGGAAATGTGTCATCAGCGCGCCATTCTCGAGACGACGATGAAATGCGCGAAAGGAGCCGAAGCGACGCGTACGGACGGAGAAAGAAGAAAATGTTCAAAATAATCATGCCGAAAGGATTGTTTTGTAATGCAATAAAAAGTCGGTCATCCGCCGACTTTATCTTTTGTGCTGCGATGTCTCAACATTACGGCAAAAAAAATGATCAAAAGCCGACTGACTGATCAGCACCGGACAAAGGAGAGAGAGCGGGGGGGGGGGAGACAGAGAGAAAAGAGGGGAGGAATAGAGGGGAGAGGGGGGAGGACAGTGGGAGAGTGGGAGGGGTGGGGGGAGGAAGGGACAAGCGAGAGCGGGGGGGGGGGAGAGATAGAGGGAGAGGAAGATGCCCATGCGCACGCTCAATTCACTCTCTATCATTTGCATTGAATTTTATTCATTTTTTCACCTTTTTTATTTCCCTCAGGGGCTCTTTCACTCTCCAAAATACTTTTTCAAATATTCAATTGCCTTTTTTGTACTGTCCGTTTCCCTGAACTTTTGCCAAAATTTCGATTTGCTTCAGTTTTTCGATTTCGTTTTGGTTCGGTTAACCGAATTGGTCGGATCCCTTTCGATGAATTTTAGAAACCGACGCCCTCTCAAAAGACCCAAATTCCGAGCGAAAAAGAAAAGTCTTCAACTAATTATCCAATTTGCCCGATTACCCCCCTTCCTCACCTTCCTACTTTTTTCATTATCAGTTTTATTCACTGTTCATTATATCCCCCCCCCCCCAAAGGCGGCAATGTTTTCGGCAAAATCCCAGCGGAGGGCGTGGGCCCCTCGCGGCATTCTCAACAACAGCAACACTAAAAATGAAAATAATTTCGGAGAGCGTCGGTCTTTGCCGGTGAACACTTCATTCCGTGGCACGTACAGTTGGGGCCCGACGAACGGAAAAGCGAAAAATGCCAATGGAAATAATTTAAATGAAAGGGACATTTTGTCAAGCAGTGACAATACGCCAAGAGAGGCGTACTGTACGGTGGAGGAAATTCAACTGGGAAAAAGGCATTCAAAATCACCGATTATGGGCAATGGAATGGGGAGCACGGGAGGAATACAATGGAGACACAAAGGGGAGGAGGGAGAGGGGAAGTCGGAGCAGGAGCAGCACGAGTGGGAGGAGAACCATTACGAAGATGGGGACGAGGGCGAGGAGAAAGGCAGCGAAAGTACCACAAACAGAGGGGAAACGGACAGAGAAAGGGGAGGACAAAAGAAGGGCACAGCAAAAGTGGGTGATGGCACGGGGGGAGGGGGGGGGGCGGGAGAGGAAGGCCCCAAAAGAAGGCAATGGCACGAAGGGAGAGGGAAGGGGGGAAAAGGGGGAATGGCACGAAGGGAGGAGAGGAGGGCCCCAAAAGAAGAGGGGGAATGGCACAAAGGGAGAGGGAAGGGGGGAAAAGGGGCAAAGAATGGCAATGGCACACGGACAGGAGAACAGCACAGCAAAGATTGACTCCGTTTTTCAGCCCCTTCCGCCAAAAATGCCACCGCTTCCGCCGCCTCTTCCGCCTCCGAAACTTTTTGGGGACGGAAAGTGCGAGACCAAGCCGAGGGCAAAGTCGAATTTGGCACGAGTAAGTGCGACACTTTCGATATTAAATTACGATGGTCGCTTTAATTTACCAATTCTTTTTTTTGTTCAGTTTTGGCCCGCTTTATTCTTTTTGGCCTTCTGTTTGATTTTGCTGTCCATCGCTTTCCTTTCTCTGTGGGCGACCCATAACAACAGCGAAAAGAGGCATAAAAGTCAAATAAATTGGCCATTGAGGTTAGTGCCGACGCAAATGCCATTTTCGACTCTTACGACGACGCCCAAAGGGCGAAGGGAAATAATGACAAAGCAAAGAATGGAAGAAGGAAATGATGAAGAAGAAGCAGACCAACAGGACGATAATGGAGACGACGAGGGGGAGCAGGAACAGCAACAGAAGGCACAGGAAGGGGATGATCAGAATGCAATAGCACGGGAGAGGGATCATCAGAATGTATCATTGGCATCGAATGGAGACGATCAGAATGCATCATTGACATGGTTATCATCGTCAGAATCATCTGTGGCACTCGCTGACGGCTCAACAACAGTCGGATTGTGTTCTCAAATGCCTAAAGAGGAAGATAATCAATTTTTGGCTCAACCCGAAGAGTTGGTTCGGTGGATGACCGATGGACAGATGAGAAATCGTCTGCGATTGTTCGAAGTTCGGGAAAGAAACAGGTTTTGTGGACAGAAAGAGAGATACTTAATAAGCACAGTATTTGATTACTCTGATCACATCACTTCCCTTTTTCGATCACTTTTTGTTAACTATCTCTCCCCTTTCATCACTTTCCTTTCCTTCCCTTTTAATCATTCTCCTCTCCTTTTTGGCCACGTTCTCTCCCTTCCTTTCTTAGTCACTCTGATCACTTTCCTTTCCTTACCCTTTTAATCACTCTGATCACTTTCAGTCATCCTCCTGCCCCCGTGGCATTGCCCTCAGCAAAGGTTCTCCTCCTCTCCTCTCTGTCCCACAACGGCGTCCCCGTCCATCCGTTGCAATTCCAACGCTTCTTGCGTTCTGAAGAGGTTGTCCATGGCTCTGTTGTTCTCTTCTACGATGTCCACTCCTCCCAACAATTGTTCGCCCATTACGCCCTTTGGCTTTTTCGGGTTTCTTTCCTTTTTCTTTCATTTCCTTTCGTTTTGTTTCTTTTTCCAAATCGTAAATTCGCTTCTCCCCTTTTTTCAGCTGTTCGGTTTCGACCGTTCTCTTTTGCTAATGGGCGCTCCAAATTGGTCGATCAATGGCACTTCCCTTGCCAAATTGCTCGAGGGCGTGCCCATTGCCGTGGCGAATGTTTCGCCGCCCGGGCATTCGTCGGCCTTTGGCACTTTTCGTGCGCAATGGAATGCCGGACAAATTTCAACTTTTGATGATGTTATGGCGAATTTTGAGAGGGAAAGTCAAAACGCAAAAGCGGATATTGTGGACGCACAAACTGACAAGGTGAGGAGAAAGGACAAAGAGAAGGGAAAAGAACGAGGCCAATTGTGGCATTATGGGGGAGCGAGGGCAAGGGAAGGGACAATTTTGGCACTATGGGGGAGGGAGGGCAAGGGAAGGGACAATTTTGGCACTATGGGGGAGGGAGGGCAAGGGAAGGGACAATTTTGGCACTATGGGGGAGGGAGGGCAAGGGAAGGGACAATTTTGGCACTATGGGGGAGGGAGGGCAAGGGAAGGGACAATTGTGGCATTATGGGGGAGCGAGGGCAAGGGAAGGGACAATTTTGGCACTATGGGGGAGGGAGGGCAAGGGAAGGGACAATTGTGGCATTATGGGGGAGCGAGGGCAAGGGAAGGGACAATTGTGGCATTTTTATAGTCTGGGAGGGAGGAGAGGGTATGGGACAATTGTGGCACTATGGGGGAGGGAAGGCAAGGGAAGGGACAATTTTGGCATTTTTATAGTCTGGGATTGTTGGATAAATAGAATGGGTGGGGGAGGGAATGAATGCTCACCCAATTGGACTGGTCAGTTTGCTTTTTGAGGATTTCCATGGTCGTGCCCCGTCCGTCCCCTCTCCGTCTGCCATTTTTGGCCATATCCGCGGCGCCCAAAATGTTCCGGTGGAGTCTTTGGCCGGCCTCTCCCCCGAAGCACAGTCGACGCTGTTCTCCGCTCAATTCGGCCTTTCCCGCGCCCGTCCCGTCATCGTTTACGATGGATTTTCGTCTCATCGCGCCGCTTTCGTTTGGGCAGCACTTCGACAGGCCAATTTCAGTGCGGAATTATATTTTGGAGCATGGCCAGAATGGCTTGTGAGGGCACCGGACCATTTGAAAGTGATACCGGACAATTAAAGAGAGAGAGAGGCAATTAATTAGCTAATTAGTTAATTAGCTAATTACAACGACAAACATTGTATAAAATAGAGAGAAATATAACAATTGTTTAATCCTTCAACAACACTTTATTACTTATTGTATATGCAAATTTGAAAAAGCAAGCATTTGGGTAAACGAATAAAAAAATGAACGAATTGCATTTCGGCGGGGGAATTGGCATAAAATTGCGAGGGGAGGGGGGGGGGGGAGGAAAGGAAAGGGGGACAAAAAAAGGGGGAGGGAAAGGGAGGGAATGAATCGGAAGAAGAGCGAAAGCTGCGTTGATTTGCGTATAAAGTTCGGCTAACACAAAAGATAATATAATAAAATTAAGAAATAAGACGAGCAAAAAAACAAAAACAATGGGACGGAAAATGTTTTTGAGAAAAAAAGTGGGGGGGGGCACAAATAAAGTGGGCAATAAATAATAAAATTGTCCTCTTCCAATGGCATTTTCACTGCCCACAAATACAAATGAAAAGAGAGTTGATGGTTGGCAGGACACATTGTTGGATTTTGGGATGGGATGCTGAACATGTGCCATTGTATGTTTTTTTGGGGTGATTGATTGATCATTATTTTTTGCACTCAATTGGCTGAATAATCGCCAAAATTCTCTCTCCCGCCGGCTTCTTTTCCGATCACTTTTTGGCCCTTGAAAAGAATCCCCTGCGCGTCTTCTTTTCCGTCTCTTGCGGTTGCTGCTGCGGAGTCTGTGCCGCCCCGGCGGCGGCCATTTCGCCCGACTCGGAGGAGGAAGAGACCATCGGACCGCCCGCCGTCCCATGGACCGGCGCCGCCGCACTTTCGGCACCCGCGACGGTTTGTTGCTGTTGCGCTGCTCCGCCTGAACGCGAAGCGGCACTCTGCTGCAATTGGAGAAGCCATCGCTGAAGGTCATCCTGAAGAGGAGGGAGAATGAGCAAAGCGGAAAAAAAACGGAAGGCCAAAAAAGGACATCGTCGGCACATTGGAGAAGGAATTCGGAGCCGAATGGCCACTTCAGTGAGAGGACGTGGCGTCGCTTTGGGTGTTCCATCGGTTGGACTGTGCACCCCGCCAGCTGAAGCGGCGCTTCCCCTCTGAAAGTGTTCTGCGGCTGTTCTTGGCGATGCCGTGCGTCTTTGAAGAAGTACAAGTCGCCGTTGAACAGCACCGTGTACAGTTTTTCCCAGGCACTGAAAAGGGGCAAAATTCAAATTGACTACCAACGAAACAAATGCCGACAGAGTGCGGCGCGGTGCCATCGCTTCGAGTCGAGACCGCTCCCCCCCCCCTCCCCGGCGAATTTCGTACCGATGGGTCGCCCTCCGCTCGAAGCCCTCAAAATTGTGTTTTCGGATGAGTACGCCTTCGAAAGTGTCAGCAGCAGTCAAAAGGCCTAAAAAGAAACGAAAAAAAAGGGAAAATAAACAAAAAAAAATAAGTGTTATTAAGCACAGTGTGCTGAACAGGCACAAAACACCACAGCAAAATAACAAAACAAACGGACAAACCGCGTCGATCAGACGCGTCAAAGCGCGGCTCGCGTCTGAGGGACATTCGCCAGGAGGACGGCTCGGCGAGAGGGACGGGCCCGGCGGAGGCGAGGAGACGCTGACGATGGGCAGCCAATTCTGACGAAAGCGCACAAAATGAGCAAACAAAGGTGGACGAAATACACAAAAAAAAAAGTGACGGAAAGGAGGGAGAGAGAAGGAAGACAGTGAGGGTAAGAGAGAGAGAAGAGAGAGGGAGAAAGGAGCGGAAAAGAGGGAGAAGAGAGAGGGAGAAAGGAGCGGAAGAGAGGGAGAAGGAAGCTAGTGAGGGGAAGAAAGGGAGAAGGAAGAGTGAGGGGAAACGAGGGAGAAGGAAGATAGTGAGGGGAAGAGAGGGAGCAAGGGAAGGTTTTCTTAAAAATGCAAAAGTCTTACAACCGAACTTTTCTTTTAGGAAGGAATACCTCTCTCAGCCGGTCTGTACTTCTTCCGCTGATCGAAACTCTGACGAGAAAAGAAAAAGGGGGGGGGGGGGACAAAATTTGGAAGAAAACGAACTGTCAAAAAGTGAAGGAAATCTCAGAATGAAAAAGCATTCGAAAAGTGCCAAAAGTGAGAACGGCACAAAGTGTGCAACACATCAAAGTAAAGGGACAACAGCAAAGAAATGGACAATGCCTCTTAATTTGTGCAATTATTTCTTCGTCACTTGCCCACCTTCGTGTGACCGTGAGGCGGGCCCTGTCTCTCCCGCGCCAATGGCCGCAGGGAATACCGTTTCGCCAGGACGGCCTTTCGGCGGAGTTTCGCCGGCCCGTCGTCGCCGTTCCTCATCCATGGCACGTTCTCAAATCAGAAAATCACTCTATCCCCCACTCGCCCAATTAAGCATGGCTATACAAACACATTGAGGGGGGAGGGGGGGCCGCTGGGCGGGTGCACGCGAGGGCATTCTGTCCCAAAAGTGCCGCTATTCCACCCAAGGCAATCCCTTTAGTGTCCATTCTTTCCTTTTCTTTCCTTTCCCCTCGCCTTCACACCTTTGCGTTGCATTTCTTTCATCTCATAATTGGTCAGTTTCTCCAGTGCCATAAAGCGTTCGTCTTGTGCCGCGGCACTCTTCTCGAATGCCTCGTGCTTTTTGATCAGTGCGATCACCTTCAACCGTCAATCAATCAGTCATTCAATCGATTGATCAATCAATCGATCAATGCCCCCCCCCCCCTCTTTTCCCTTCTTTCGCACCTCTTCCAAATTCCGTCCGTAATTGCGTGACCTCAAGTACGGTTCCTGCGCGTCCAACCACGCCTCGGCCACCGCCGCGTCGCGTGCGAATTGGTAAACTTCGAGGATCAGTCGCAAATACTCCCAGCGGTCCTCCCACCGGTGCATCATGTCCGTACGGTCTGTGGTCAGTTTCAACAGCTTCTTTTCCACCTAAGAAATACTTTTGCCATTTTTCGTTTTACTTTAAATCTTTTGACCCCTCCCCCTCCCCCGAGGGACAGTTTAAATAGTTAAATTTTCTCTGCGACACCCATTGTTCCCAGGTTTATTCCATTTTTCTTATCCCCTAGGGGGGGGTGAGAATGGGACCAGAGGTGTCCTTGGCAAAAATCAAAAACCCGGCAAAAATTTTCAAAAATAAGGTAATTTTTTACGCCAATTCTTTAGTGTAAAAAACATCTAAAAGATTTAAATAACATATTTATCACCACTTTTCACCTGTTTGAGAAAATTTGTCAATGAAAGAAAGTAATTGTGAGCATTGGAGCATGAAATATTTACATTGAATTTGATTGAAATTAGTGTTTAGAACATTTTATTCAAAAAGCGAAAAAAAACTAAAAGGGGGCCGGTGCCGCCGATAGGCGCCACCGGGAAAATTTTTTGGGAATTTGCTAACGGATTTAGGCCTCAAAATTTGGCGTAATGTTCATCGAAATTCAATAAATGACTTAAAATAAAAAAGCCGGCAAAATAAGGCAAAAACCCAAAAACCCGGCACTTGCAAAAAGCCGGCAAAAACCCGGCACTTGCAAAAAGCCGGCAAAAACCCGGCACGGACCCCCAAAACCCGGCAAATGCCTGATTTATAAGGTAAAAGGACACCCCATTATGGGACAAGTTTTCTTACTCCGTCTGCTCTCCCCCCCCCCTCCCCGTCTCTCTGTGTCGCCCTTTCTCTCGTCCCTCCCCGAGTTCGACTTGCCTCCGCACTCGCGTAATGGTTCCGCTCCAACAATTGCCTGCCAAGCGCGAGACATGCGCGGAAATTCTCCTCACGCGTGTCAATTTCCGCCTTAAGTTGCGTTTGTTGGTTGCCCCGTTCCGTTGGTTGCCCACCTTCAACGATTGGTGGTTGTTCATCAGCAGTTCCACGCCCGACACGTCACGCGGTCTCTCGTGGCTGAGCATCTCCCGCTTCACTTCCTCAATCCAAATGAGCAGGTCACGCACCATGTTCATGAAGCGGAACAGGTCCGAAGTGTCGCTCAGACGCATCGACCGCGCCTCGCAGGCGGCGCGTAACTGATGCCATGCCTAAGGAGAGGGGGAAAGAGTGCTAATGCCATGCAGAAAAAAGGAATACGCCAATGGCAATGCCGAAGAGGGGCTGGGGGGATAATAGCAGTGCCGGAAAGGGGGGATGCTAATGATAAGGAAATTCCCAAGAGAGATAAACAATGCCATGTCCTGGAGAAAGGAATATGCCAATGGCAATGCCGAAAAAAGTGGCGATATAATGGCAATTCAAAATGTGACAATGGCAATGTATGTTTATCACCTTTAGCACTTCGTTTTCCTTCCCAACTATTTCCATGACTCTCTCCCCCGCATAAGCGTCTCTCAACCGTTTCGCGTCTCCCTCAATTTGTGCCACTTGCGCTCCAATGGCGTCAATGTCTTTGAGAAATGCCTAAAGGCAAATAACACACTAATTAGTCAGTGCCGTGCATCTCTTCTTTGCCTGATGCTTTCGTGACAATGCGCCGACTGAAGACGAATCGCGGCCCAACTCCTCGGGCAGTGCGTGCGTTTTCTCCACAATGCGCGCCAAACAGTCGCGGCAGTCGTAAAAAAATTTGTGAATTTGACGACTGGCCTCGAGCATCTGATGAAGGGGAGAAATGCAAATAACCGAACAAACAAATTACCAGGGCCCGGAATTTTGAAAAACCCTGGAACGGGAACCCCGGAAAATCCCCGCCGGGGTCCCTTTCCTGTTCGGGCCCTACAAATTACGGTAGACTCTGAAAAGAAATGAAAGCGAATTACGGTATACATTTAACATTTTTTAAATCATTTTATGTCGGCCGGGGAATTGCCATGGCCAAAAAAATGAATGCCATGGATTGTTGAACAATCAGCGCTTATCCGACCTGTGCCCGCGTGTCGATCAGCTCCAACAAATTCTCCCAAGCTTCGTTCAGCGAGTCTTTCCACAAAGCGATGGTCGGCGAGTCGGAGTGTCCGTCAGCGATCAGTCGGTCGCAGTCGCCGTTGGCACGCAACACCTTTTGAATACATTTCCCATTGTTTTGGTGGCATTGTGCCATCTTTGCCCACCCTTTCGGCTCCAATGGATTCGGTGTCCCTTGCGAATTGTGCAAAGCGTTCCTGCAACATCTGCACATGCTCATAGTCCTGTCCGTTCTCGTGACTTCCCGCGACCACCTGTCATTCCAATCGTTTTCCCCTTCCCTTCCCATTTTCCCATTGGGCCACTTCTTTGTCCGCGATCCATTGCAAAAGGTCGTCGATTTCGCGGTGCAAATCGTACAATTGAAGCGTCTCTTCCAATCGCCGGCGTCGCTCCTTGCTCAAGTCTTGAAGGCCCGCGTACAGTTTCTCAATTTGTGCTTGTCGCAAACGAATTTGTTCGCTAAAAGGGAAAAACGGGCGAATGATCAGCAAATTGTTGGTCCAAGGCTTTTCCGACCTCAGCGGCGATTCCTCGTCAATTAGTTCTTTTGCGCGACCGGCCAACTCGCGAATGGTCGCAGCGAATTGGCCGATTTCGTGCTGAAGTCGCTCGTGCCGTTTGATTTGATTTTGAGTGCTGAACTCGTCTCTTCTTAAAAAAAAGTTGCTGATTCAATGTATTCGTTGGTCAGATCAGCCGCAGTCGCGCTTCCTCTCGAAGAGACCTCCCACTCTTTGTCTCCCTATTCCCTTTCCTCCCCTCTTCTTATGTTGACTGCCTCCCCCTCTCCTCGTTCTCTCGTCCACTGTCTCCCCTATCCCTGTTCTCTCTTCCACTGCCTCCCCCTCTCCTACTGTGTTATCTTGCACTGTCTCTCCTATCCCTGTTCTCTCTTCCACTGCCTCCCTCTCTCCCGTGGTGAGTCGAAGTGCAAAAAGTCCGAATGTGGCGAAGTGCAAAAAGTCCGAATGTGGCGAAGTGCAAAAAGTCCGAATGTGGGCGAAGTGCAAAAAATCCGAATGAGTGATGATCAGAAGAGGCGGGTCATTTCAGTACGGAGAAAATGATTTTATTAATTAATAATTGTATTTAATCATTTTAAAAAGACTTTAATAAATAAATTTGTTATTTAATCAATTAATTTAAAGATAATAATTAAAATTAAATATATTTTTTTATAAAACTAATAGTATATTTTTTTGATGTTGTTTCTATATAGGCTTGGATTTTGACAAAAATTAGGGTTAGGCTTTCAAAAAAAAAATTAGGTTTAAGTTTTTCCGAACTTAACCGCTCCCTCACCCACCCAGAATCCTGCTGCTTATCTCAGAATCCACATATCCGCCGGGATTTGAAGCATTAACAGTATCATAGCTAAAACTGATTAAAGATTCGTGATCAGCGACCAAAATAAGCCCAGAACAAGTTTTTGAAAAAATTTGCGGCAAAAATTTTCAGAAAAACTAGGGAATGGTTAGGTTTTTTAACTTGTTTTGAAAACCTAACCCTAGTTTTTGTCAAAACCCAAGCCTATATAGAAACAACATCAATAAAAAATATACTATGTTTTATAAAAAAATATATTTAATTTTAATTATTATCTTTAAATTAATTGATTAAATAACAAATTTATTTATTAAAGTCTTTTTAAAATGATTAAATACAATTATTAATTAATAAAATCATTTTCTCCGTACTGAAATGACCTGCCTCTTCTGATCATCACTCATTCGGATTTTTTGCACTTCGCCCACATTCGGATTTTTTGCACTTCGCCCACATTCGGATTTTTTGCACTTCGCCCACATTCGGACTTTTTGCACTTCGACACAGCACCCCTCTCTCCTACTGTCTTCCACTGTCTCCCCTATCCCTGTTCTCTCTTCCACTGCCTCCCCGTCTCCTACTGTGTTATCTTGCATGTCTCCCCTATCCCTGTTCTCTCTTCCTCTGTCTCCCCTCTCTCTCTTCTCCTCTCTCCTACTGTACTCTCTTCCCCTCCCCTTCTCTCCCCTGCCCAATTAGCTGACCCTCTCTCGTCCTGCATCATGTATAATTCCTGCTCGCTCATCCACGCCTCAGCCTCGGCACAGTCGTACAAATACTGATGCGCCCTTTCCGCGTCTTTCAGTCTCTGCTTCCGTCCGTCGATCGAGCTCTTCAGAATGTCCCAAACTTGGGCCAATTCGTCTAATTTCTCCATGAAAAGCGGCGCATTCTCGTGGCCTTGGTCGATCAACTCTTGGCCATTGGCACGGATTTGGTTGATCCAAGGCTGAAAGAGAGAGGCAGACAAAATGATCAGATTGATAAATTATGAAAGTAAATGATAGATGCTCACTTCGTGATTGTCCACTTCGTTTCGCAATGACTGAGTGTTCTTTTGAAGGCGATGGCAGTCGAAAAGCGATTCGCCGATCACTCGCGACTCCGCCACAGGCATTCGTTCGCCCGCCCATAACTTTTCGTCCTCAACGTCACGGACAAACTGCGAAATGGCGATACAAATTGTGTTCGTTTTTTTTCTGTAGTTTGGTTTAAATCCCCCTCCCCTCATCTCTCTCTTCGTCTTTCATCCTTCTCGCATTCGTTGCCATTCTCTCCCTTCAGCTTTTCTCTCGCTCCTCTTGTCTTCCATCTCCCCTCTCTCCCTCTCAGCTTTTCTCTCGCTCCTCTTGTCTTCCATCTCCCCTCTCTCCCTCTCAACTTTTCTCTCGCTCCTCTTGTCTTCCATCTCCCCTCTCTCCCTCTCAGCTTTTCTCTCGCTCCTCTTGTCTTCCATCTCCCCTCTCTCCCTCTCAGCTTTTCTCTCGCTCCTCTTGTCTTCCATCTCCCCTCTCTCCCTCTCAGCTTTTCTCTCGCTCCTCTTGTCTTCCATCTCCCCTCTCTCCCTCTCAGCTTTTCTCTCGCTCCTCTTGTCTTCCATCTCCCCTCTCTCCCTCTCAGCTTTTCTCTCGCTCCTCTTGTCTTCCATCTCCCCTCTCTCCCTCTCAGCTTTTCTCTCGCTCCTCTTGTCTTCCATCTCCCCTCTCTCCCTCTCAGCTTTTCTCTCGCTCCTCTTGTCTTCCATCTCTCTCCTCCCCTCCCCTCTCTCTCCCTCTCACCAAATTTCACCTGAAATGCGGCCTTTTTCCGCTCCAATTGGCGCCTCCGGTCGTCCAGCGGTGCCCTTAGCCGCTGCAATTGTTCAGTGATTGCGATACGATGCGCTTTGATCTGTTCCAATTGTTCCGGTTGCATCTCCTCCAGTTTCGGCTCCATCTCTTGCAACGACTCCAAATGCATCACTTTTCGTGCCATCTGAATATTTCCAAATTGCACTTTTGGCATTTTCGGCTGTCCCATTCCCTTTCGTCCCCACCTCCTGCTCCAACTGTTGTTGTCGCTGCATGGCCACGTCGACGGTGGTCAAATCCTGCGGCTCAGCAGAAGGCGCTTCGCCAATCTGTCGCTCGACTTGCTGGGCCCAATCTTTGACCTGTGAACTCGCAGATTGGCCCGATTTGGTTGGGTGATCAATGGTGAATGGACCTCTCCGATTGATTGCACATAAAGTTGTTGTCGGTTGGCGTCGAACAATCTCTGCCCCTTTTCCTCCGTCGTCCGTTCCAACTGTTCCCATTGCTGCGACAGTTGCAGCACTTCCGGGTCGATCATCTCGTGGAATTCGGGCTTTTCCTCCGCGAGTTGTTCCGCCGCGTGGTGAATCTGAACAAAACGAGCGGAAATAATGCAATCTTTTCCGGCGGGGCTTTGCCTCTTCGAGGCGCCGTTTGTTGGCCGCCAACTCCGCCTGAAATGCCTGGTGGCGCATGAACTTCGAAGTGATCGTCTTCGCGTCTCGGTACGTCTCGTCCTGTGCCCTGATCATCTTCTCCTCTTAAGTGTAAAAGAGTCAGTACAACGACCCGTCATATGTGCATAGGTATTAGTGGTGCTCGAGAGTATTGGTCTCGAAACTCGACTCGAGAAAAGTCTCGGGTTTTTCTGGTCGCGGCCTCGAGTCTCGGGGTTAAGTCTCGGTCTCAGTCTTGGGAAATTTTCGGTCTCAAGCAGCACTAATAGATACCCCTAGTATAAAAGTCGCCCTCCTCTGTCTACGGAATCAGTCGCCGTTCCGACTCTGTCTCTCCCCCCCCCCCTCTCCCCGCCATCTCTCATCCGTTCCATTTGTCACTGCCTCTCCCGCACCTATCCATTCGCGCAACTCCTCGCAATCGCTGAGGAACTGCTGCACCTGCACCGCCTCGCGCAGTTTGTCCAGCATCGCCTGCGCCTTCTCGCGGTTTGCCGCCCGTCTCTCCTCAATGTTCCGCGCCTTTTTGTGCACTTTGTCCGCCGCGTAATGTCCGTCCGCGCACAATTGGTCGCCCATTTGGACCACCGCGCGCATTTTCTCGTCGTTTGCCTCCATCGTCGTCATGAAGTCCTGGTGCCGTTTCAGCATATTCTCCGCCTGCTCCAATGAGATGGGCTGCTCTTCACGTGCCATCTGCAAATTGTACAAATAAAGAGCGCGTTCAATGCATATTTGGAAATCGATAATCAATCGATAAAAAACAATCGATTATTGATTGATCACTAACTGACTTTGTTTTCCTGCTGTGAGAGGATCACTTCTGCTTGTTTGGCGCGTTGCAAGAAGGTCTGAAGACTGAGGCCCTGGCTGAGGAAAGTCTAAAAAGGGCCAACATACAAACATTGTACATGTAATTCAGTATTTGGCTGCACTGTATACTTAGCGTACTGTACCATCAATAAATCTCTCTCATCTCTACCGTATGACAAAGTGTGTCTCTACCATACCTGTCGGTTCTCCCACATCCGTTGTAACTCCTCCCATCCCTCCTCCAAGCCGCCAAGTCGCTGACGCAGGAACATGTACTGTGGGTCCGTCTGGTCCTGCGTCACGCGGTCGCCCATCGCGCGCATTTTCCGGTAGTCTTCCGCGTACGCGTCAATCTCCTCCTTAATGGCAGCTGAAAGCAAAAGCGTATTGAATTAACAGACTCCAGAGTTTTGGGTAGAATTTTTTTGGGATTTTCTTAAATTCCCTTTTCCCGCCGCCCTTTTCAGTCCCGTGCCCTTTCATTCATTCACCGTGCTGCTGGAGGAGCTGTTCCGCTTCAGCCAGCGATTGTGGCTCGTCTTCGCTCGCCACCTGTCGCTGGGTGGCTGAGAGCCAAGCCTTGAGGGTGAGGGAAGCGTAGGCAAATCAGGGCAGAGACGACGGAACGCCAAAATCCTTAATCCCCCCCCCCCCTCTTTCGTTCCCCCGCGGACTTGGAAATGGTCTAAGTCGCGCAAAAATCGCTGCAGGTCCCCCGCCTCGTCCAACTTCGCCTCCTGCTCACGCACGCGTCGGTTCAGCAAATCCCACACCTGTGCACAAAAGAGGAAACTGTTGTTCAATTTCCAATTGTCCCTTTATGGCCATTTGACTTGTTGAATTCGCGCAATGTTCTCCCGAATTTGTGCCGCTTCCGCCGGCTTTTCCCGCTCAATGGCATTCGCTTCGGTGACCAATGAGTCGAGTCTGAAGATACGTTGGGTAAAGGAAAATGTGCCAAACTTGGAAAAGACATCGTATCGTACTTTGCCTGAATGGCGCCGAGGTCTCTCTCCATCATCGAAAGTCGTCGCTGTAATTTCATAACACCGCTAAGGTCGCCGGTCATTTCGTCCGTGTCCTCCAACACCTTCATTTGGTTGGGAATGGTGCCTAATGTGCATTGTGCCAATGCCAACCCTGGTCTTTTCCGCTATCCATGTGATTGTCTCTTGACAGTCAATTCGGAATGTTTCCATGCGATGGGCTCTGTCCAACTCCTCTTTCTTTTGGGCCACCATGTCGTTCAGTTGTGCCCAACGAGCAATTAAAGCTGAACCGGAGGGGGGGGGGGGGGAGTCGGTCATGGCCAAATTACAATGGCATTTCGCCATTACCGTTTTGTCTGGCCAAAATGTCGTCAGAGTTCGGGTGGTCCATCTTTAAAGAATCATAATTATTGCGGGGGTTGACCAATGTCCCCATCCATTTTGCCGGGTTCGCTTGCCTTGAGCATTTCCCGTGCCAAATTGTTAATCGTCTCCACTTTGGCCGTTTGGTTCTGCAGGTCGTTCTGCAACGTCTCGAACCGGTGCTTCATTATCTCGACCTCCTCCAGGTCGGGCCCCGGCAGCAGTGTCTTCAGCAGTTTGCCCTTTTCGTCGATCCATGACTCAACCGAGTCGATGTCGGCCAGCAGCTTAATATGCCAAATGATTGTGTTGGATGTGCTTTTCGTTCGTTTGGCCTTCTCACTTTGTAAAAACTCAGTGAGTCAATCAGTCTCTGCTTGCGCAGCCGCGACACCTCCACCAAATCGAACTTGCGCTGCTGTGTGCCACTAATGCGCGCTGCGATGTCCTGTGGCGACGGTAATTAGAAGTGTAATTGATCCATTCATTGATGGGTCTGTACTCCTCCCCCTCCTCCATTGATGGGTCTGTACTCCTCCCCCTCCTCCATTGATGGGTCTGTACTCCTCCCCCTCCTCCATTGGTGGGTCTGTACTCCTCCCCCTCCTCCATTGGTGGGTCTGTACTCCTCCCCCTCCTCCATTGGTGGGTCTGTACTCCTCCCCCTCCTCCATTGGTGGGTCTGTACTCCTCCCCCTCCTCCATTGGTGGGTCTGTACTCCTCCCCCTCCTCCATTGGTGGGTCTGTACTCCTCCCCCTCCTCCATTGATGGGTCTGTACTCCTCCCCCTCCTCCATTGGTGGGTCTGTACTCCTCCCCCTCCTCCATTGGTGGGTCTGTACTCCTCCCCCTCCTCCATTGGTGGGTCTGTACTCCTCCCCCTCCTCCATTGGTGGGTCTGTACTCCTCCCCCTCCTCCATTGGTGGGTCTGTACTCCTCCCCCTCCTCCATTGATGGGTCTGTACTCCTCCCCCTCCTCCATTGGTGGGTCTGTACTCCTCCCCCTCCTCCATTGGTGGGTCTGTACTCCTCCCCCTCCTCCATTGGTGGGTCTGTACTCCTCCCCCTCCTCCATTGGTGGGTCTGTACTCCTCCCCCTCCTCCATTGATGGGTCTGTACTCCTCCCCCTCCTCCATTGGTGGGTCTGTACTCCTCCCCCTCCTCCATTGGTGGGTCTGTACTCCTCCCCCTCCCCATTGATGGGTCTGTACTCCTCCCCCTCCTCCATTGGTGGGTCTGTACTCCTCCCCCTCCTCCATTGGTGGGTCTGTACTCCTCCCCCTCCTCCATTGGTGGGTCTGTACTCCTCCCCTCCTCCATTGGTGGGTCTGTACTCCTCCCCCTCCTCCATTGGTGGGTCTGTACTCCTCCCCCTCCTCCATTGGTGGGTCTGTACTCCTCCCCCTCCTCCATTGATGGGTCTGTACTCCTCCCCCTCCTCCATTGGTGGGTCTGTACTCCTCCCCCTCCTCCATTGGTGGGTCTGTACTCCTCCCCCTCCTCCATTGGTGGGTCTGTACTCCTCCCCCTCCTCCATTGGTGGGTCTGTACACCTCCCCCTCCTCCATTGGTGGGTCTGTACTCCTCCCCCTCCTCCATTGGTGGGTCTGTACTCCTCCCCCTCCTCCATTGGTGGGTCTGTACTCCTCCCCCTCCTCCATTGGTGGGTCTGTACTCCTCCCCCTCCCCCATTGATGAGTCTGTACTCCTCCCCCTCCCCTATTGATGGGTCTGTACTCCTCCCGCCCCCCCCCTCACCGGGTGGGCGCGCGCCTCGTCCGGCAGAGCGAGTGCCTGTGACTCCAATTGTTGGATGTGCCGATCGAAACGTTCCTTCAGGTTAAGAAATGCCAATAAATATGACAGATTCTGTCACTGTTTTGCCATTGACTGACCAATTCGTCCGATACTCCGTCGTGCTTTTTGAGCAGTAATTGCACTGATGACTCGTCATGGCCCACGTCGTCGGTGCTGACCACGCGAAGAGTGTCCAAAAGGTACGCCTCCACGTCGTCCGCGTCATGGAAGAACTGAACAGCGCAACAGTCCGTTGCTGAACACCCGCACTTCCGTCCCTCCCTTTTACCTGGTAATACTCCACCGCCCCCTCCAATTCCTTGCGGCGTTCGTCCGCCACCCGTCTCAGATGGTCGTAGTATGTCCTCGTCTCCGCCAGTCTCAACGGCACCGGTCCTGACCCGGGGATGTGTTCGTCCACCAGCTGTTGTCCCTGCTGCTCCAGTTGTTCCAACCCCCTGCCCAGGTCCGCCAGGTTATTCTCCGCATTTTTGTGCTGGGCCAACAGTCGGTTCACCTTTCAGCGGAATTTGTTGGCCATTTGAATTTGCGCCCATTTTCCGTCTGTTTCTCTCACCGACACAATGTCTCGCCCCTTATCCTTCTGTGCCAACACTTGTTCCTGCTCCCGGAAGTGCGTGTCCAAGTCGGTCAGGTCCCAATTGAATTGGCACAATCGTTTGTTGGCCTCGAGGTTTGCCTTGCGACGTGCGGCGAGTTCAAGCAGTTCCTGGTAGCGCTGCTCCAGGAACTTCATCCGTTCCTGCACCACCTCGGGCTCCACCGGCTTATACCCTGAGGGGATTCCGTTAGCTGACATTGTGCCCTGGGTTTGGCTCGTTCTTCTGCTGATGTCACCTGTTTCGTCCGGCCCCTCCTCGCGCGTGAATCGCTCCGCTTGGCGGTTGACCAGCTGAATTTGGTCGGCTACGATGTTCAGGTCGGACTCGAGTAGAGCGTGCTTCTGCAGCAGTTCCTCCACATCCATCAGATGTTGGCCCTAGCTCCTCCGTATCCAATTTGGCCCTCAACTCGTCCATTTGATCCAACACGTTCAACATGTCATGGAACACGCGCTGGACGGCCAACGAAAGTTCCAACCGATGGCGACGGCCGGCGAGCACTTCGAGCAGTTCACGCCACAGTGTCAACACCTGCTCTTTGCGTTCGTTTATGCGGCCGATGTCGTGGTACTGCTCCGCCTCCAATTCGGACGCCACTGCGACCACCGCCTGCACGCGCTCCTCATAAGCAGTAAATGTCTTAATTGGCATGCGTAATTGATTGACTGCGCCATTTTACCCCTTCAAAACTCACCCGTCTCAATGGCCTCGTGCTTTTTGTTGGCCGCCTCCACACTGGCCAAATCAGTACCGAAATTGTCTTGGCTGACCAGCCGTTGGTTCTCGCCCAGCCATGTCTCACGCATGCCCGCCTTCTTGTCAAAGCGGGTGGCCAATTGTTCCAACTTCTCCTGGCTATTTGAAAATATTTTCTCCGTAATATTCTGGCTATCTTTCTCTCTACCATAGCCACACTAAGATCCTCGCTATCTCTCTCTCTCTCTTTACCCTACTGTCATGCAATTAGTCTGTAATACCGTAACCAATTTGTTGCTTCCCATCAACATCCTCTCTCTGTCCTAACGTATGAATCCACACTGTATGTACCCCACCATAATCTCTCTCTCTCTCTCTCTGCCCTACCGTATCAATTCCTCCTTCAAAGCAAGTTCTCTCTCGTGTTCAGCCCTTTCCAATGCTCTCCATGCCTTATTTATGTCCCCAATTGTACGGCCCTCGCGCGGCAAAAAAGGTCCTTAATTAAATGTTTCCGTTTGCGTTATCCCCCCCCCCTTTTTCTGGTACTCTGATTGTTCGCTCTCATTCGGGACAGCAATGAAAACAAAAGCATTTCCAATTCGCCTTTTTCCTGAACAAAGGGTGTTCATTTTGAATTTAGTTTTTGCGCCGCCGTTTGCCTGAAATCGCGGCGGTTTCTCCTCCATGCGGTAAATGTTGAACGCGGTCAGCTGATGCTGCACACCCCGCAGCGAATTGGCAAATTGGCGGTCGTTCAGTTCGCCGATTTTGGCACGAACCCATTCCAGCAAAGAGGTGCTCAGCTGTTCGTACCTTTCCATTTGAATTGTTGGCATTTGGCGTTCCGTTCGCCTCCCCCTTTTACCTTTCCACCAATGCCTCATTTTCCATCAGTTCGGCAATCACTTTGCCAATCCGTTTGCCTTGGATGCCCTCTTGTTTCAGCTAAAACATTGTCCCTTTTTTGTCCCTTTTTCTCTTTTGTCTGCCCTTTTCTGACCTTGTTGAAGTAGTGGTAGTAAGTGACCACGTATGTTATGATGGACTTCTCGTCCGGCTGTTCCACATTCACATCTTCAAATGGGGTACATGACAACTCGCCGACGACGACTCGCCGACAGACGACTCGCCGACGCCGACTCGCCGAGGGACGACTCGACGATAAGATGACTCGCCGACGGACGACTCGCCGATAATATTCAAAAAAATTAAATACAACAAAAGGTTGATTAAGACAGTATTTCTTAAACAAATTCAGCGCAAATAAATAATATGCGCCAAGTCGCGCAAGTATGTCATAATGTTTTCAATGAATAATTTTACTTCTTGTGAGAATCCGTTCATCTGCTTATTGCTTATTGTATCTGGTCCTGTTTGATGGCCCTTCCTGGCCACGGACATTTATTCAAAATACGCATCTATGCCTTTCTGTTTCTTTCTCAAATCATCAATGAATCTCCAAATATGCGTGTGAGCATAGCCAAAAAAATTTAATGTCCGATTGCAAGCTTCGGCATTCCATTTAAATTCGTTGAAAAACAGAAATGCTATTATGACATACTTGCGCGACTTGGCGCATATTATTTATTTGCGCTGAATTTGTTTAAGAAATACTGTCTTAATCAACCTTTTGTTGTATTTAATTTTTTTGAATATTATCGGCGAGTCGTCCGTCGGCGAGTCATCTTATCGGCGAGTCGTCCCTCGGCGAGTCGGCGTCGGCGAGTCGTCCTGTTCCCCTTCAAATGCCATCCCATTGCTTTGTCTTTCCCCCCTTTTTTTGTCCATTTTCTTCCCCCCCCCCAAAAAATTGGCCCTCCTCCCCATTTACCCTCGGGGTCGAGCAGTTTGGCCAATTGCAATTGCTTTTCCGCCACGTCGAATGCGTTGTTCAAATTGTGCAGTGCGTTCGACTTCTGCAGCCCTTCGTATTCGACAAGGTCGGGTCGGTGTTTGTGAATGAGTGCGTTAAATGCGAGTCCATCGCGCCACGACGAAGTGAAGTTGCGCACGTTCACGTTGCGGTAGCCGGCCGTCTTCATTTGGCACCACAACAGCAGCGCCTCCTTGGCCGAGCGCGTCTCTTGGTTGTCCACGTCCTCGAAAGTGATGTCTTGGATCTGAAACGGACAACGGGGAGGGTACTACGGTATTCGGGCAGAAAATGGTAATTGATAGATAATACGATGCCAAAGGCATTTTTGGATTGTTAATGGGGTTTTTTTTTGTTGGTCGAATGAGGCTTTTAAGGTTTCAATGCGGATTTACGGGTCTTTTTAATTATTATTATATGTCCAAAAATAATTTAAATTCTTTAAAATCTTCTCGGTGGTGTTTATAACAGAAATATTTGTTTTTTAACTTTCTCTTCAGACTTTCAATGGATACCAAATTACTGACAAAAAATTACACATAATTATTTATGGGATAATGAAAGTGCGATGAAAGGCTTTTGTAAGACAATTGGAACGAAAAGGGCGGTATGGTACGCCAAGTGGACCTGGAATCGTAAAATGACCGTCCAAATCAGTCCCAGGGTCAGTCGTGGCGCCCCGTCGACAATGTCTTGCGAGCCCAAATTCTCCAAATGGACGTGCTGGTCGCGCAGAAACTGCAGCCCTTTGTCCACGTTCTCCAAACAGTGAATGCGCATTTTCCCTCGCGTTGGCCTCGGCTGAAATTATTTGCCAAATTTTTTTTTTTTTTTTGCTTTTTCACCAATCGATCGCCCGAAAGAACTTCGAGTAGTTTCATCAGCATTTTGCCGTCCCGAAGGTCGACGTAAAGGTCTTGAATTTTGCAGTTAACGCGGATCAGATGCGAATTCACCCATTTGGTGAACGTTTTCTTCTGCACATTTTCACGTTCGTCTGCAAAAAGTGCCAACCGTTTAAAAATGCCAAATTTCTCCTCTTCACCGATCATTTCTCAATTTTCTTAATTTCCTCCCCCCCCCCTCTTTTGACCCACCGGCAAGTGCTTTGATGCGATGCCTCTCGAACAATTTTGATGATGAATTGTCGTCATATTCGTCCCCATATTCGCCGGTTGGATGTGCCCCGTTTTCCATTAGTCCCCCTCGGAAGGCAATGTCCGTTGTCATTTGACGACAACGCCTCTCAGCCGACGATTTTATGGCACTTTTTTGCCCTGGCAAAATAAACAAATTTAATCAAATAAATTGTTCCATTTCCGACAGAACAGTGATCAAATTGGACGAAGCTGAGAATAATATGCTAATCATTTAATCAATCATTGGGGGGGGGGGGGGGGGGAAGGGTAAGGTGGGGAATTTGGGTTGTTCCGAGAAAATCGTGTCAAAGAGAAAAGATACTCTTGAATTATGCCTTGCGGCGAATTTTTGTTCTAAAAGTGTACAAATAATCCCGAGGGATGGATGAGCACAGAAAATGTCGCAGGAAAGGGAAGAAAAAAGAGGAAGAGAAGAGGGGAAGAAAGGGCAGGGCGAAAGGGGGCGGGGGGAGAAGAGAGAGGGAGAGAGAGAGATAGGGGGAAGGGAGAGAGAGAGATAGGGGGAAGGGAGAGAGAGATAGGGGGAAGGGAGGGAGAGAGATAGGGGGAAGGGAGAGAGAGAGATAGGGGGAAGGGAGGGAGAGAGAGAGCGGAAGGAGAAAGATAGGGAGGGAGTTAGAGGAAAGGAGAGGGAGGAAGAGAGGGAGAGAGGGGAAAGATAGGGAGGAAAAGGAGAGGAAAATGATTTCGGGGAAGATGAGGAAGCGGGGAGGGCGAGAGGACAACACTTGTCACTTGAATGGATAGGGGGGGGGGGGGGGAGGGGGAAAAGGGACCACAGGAGAGGACGGGACAGGACAGTGACCGTCATCCCACCTCATTCATTCATCTGCTGCTGGACAAACGATGATGGACAGAGGGGGGAAATGAAAAGAAGAGAAGAAAAGGGAAAAGAGAAAAAGGAAAGAAAGAGAATGGGTGGGGGGAGAGAGGGGAGGGGAAGTGCGTCTCCAAGTCCTTCGCCCCCCCTCCCCCCAGGGGACGGACGCGTCCTCGGCTCAATCGATCAACACTGAAGTGGACATTCGTATCCGTGCCCCTTGGGGAAATATTTGTGGTTGAATCAATTGCAAAAAGGGCGTGTGGAGAGAGAGGAGAGGGAATAAAGTCGAGTCAAGAGAGAATGAGTGAGTGACACCGTCTGCTGACCACTCAAATGCCGAAAAGTACAAAAACCGAATGAATTGGCCTTTCTTTGGCATTGCTTTTGTCAATTTGTTGCTAATTTAAATAAATGCGATTGGTTTTTGCGGACATTTTATAAATTTCATTTGCTGATGCCTTTGCACAATGCCAGAAGCGCCTTGCTGTTTATGCGTTTGGAAAAGGCCATTTATTGCCAACATTTTGGGAAGAAAGGGGAGAGACAGCGACCGACACAAAGGGGGGAGGGGGGGGAGGGGCATTGACGGCCCTCTGACGGTTCGACATTCGGATGCCCTCGGGGCTTCTGCCACAGACGTGCCAACGGCAAAGGCAAGAAAAAGAGGGGGAACCACAGAGGGGAGGGACATAGCATAATTGGCAAAATATGCTGGAGCACAAAAAGACATTTGAAATAAAATTTGATGGAAGAAAGAGACTTGTTGGAAGAGAAAGAAGAGGAAAAGGAAGAGAGAAGGAGAGGAGGAGGAATAGAAAAAGGAGGAGAGAAGGGAAAAGAAACAGGAAGAGAGAAAAAGAGGAAAAGAAACAGGAAGAGAGAAAAAGAGGAAAAGAAAAAGGAAGAGAGAAGGAGAGGAGGAGGAATAGAAAAAGGAGGAGAGAAGGGAAAAGAAACAGGAAGAGAGAAAAAGAGGAAAAGAAAAAGGAAGAGAGAAGGGAAAAGAAACAGGAAGAGAGAAAAAGAGGAAAAGAAAAAGGAAGAGAGAAGAGGAATAGAAACAGGAAGAGAGAAAAAGAGAAGAGGAATAGAAAAAGGAAGAGAGAAATAGACGACGGGTGAATAAATAGCTAATGAATGAGTCATAATGACAGAAGAAGAGGAAAAATCGATTTGAGGAAAAAATAAAAAAGCTTATTTTAAAAATGGAATAAAGGAAAAGCCGAAAAAAAAAATAACCATCGGTGAGCCAAAGTCCGTTCGGAATGAAAATTGCAAAATTAAAAATAACAAAAACAGTTGTGCCCACGGGGAAAATGTTCAATAATTTTGACAGATGAGAGAGAAAAGAAAGTTGAAGAAAAAGACAAATGGGGGGAGGGGAAAGAAGGGAAAAAGGAGAGGGAAAAGAGAGAAAGAGAGGAAAAAGAGGAGAAAAGGGAAGGAAAAGGGTACAAAAAAAGGGGAGGAAAAGAGGAGGAGAAAAAGGGAGGAAAAGGGAAAGAAAAGGGGAAGGAAAGAGAAGGAAAAAAGTGGGGAGGGGCGGGAAGGGGGAATGATGGAATGTATGAAAGAATGAATGACCTTTGGAAAGCCAAAAACTGATCAAATGGAATCAAAGTGAGTTGGAATTAAGGAAAAAAGGCAACGCGAACAAAAAAAAAAAAGAAAAAATGTTGGCCGAACGGATTGGCCAAAAGATAAACGGAAGGAATGAACTGATGTTGGAAAACATTTGGCAATGAAAGAACGAAAGAATGAATGAATTGGCTTCTTAGGGATTTAAGGGAAAAAGAATAAACAAAGGGAAAATGGGGGGGGGGGGGGAGAAAAAAAAGGGAGAGAAAAAGAGTAACAGAAAAAGAGGAGGAGAAAAAAGGAGAAGGAGAGAGAGGAGGGGAGGAGGAAGAGGAGAAGGAGAGGAGGAGGAAGAGGAGAAGGAAAGGAGGAGGAAGAGGAGGAAGAAGGAGAGGAGTAGGAAGAGGAGAAGGAGAGGAGGAGGAAGAGGAGAAGGAAAGGAGGAGGAAGAGGAGGAAGAAGGAGAGGAGAGGAGGAGGAAGAGGAGAAGAAGAGGAGAGGAGGAGGAAGAGGAGAAGAAGAGGAGGAGGAAGAGGAAGAGGAGAAGGAGAAAGAAGGAGAGGAGAGGAGGAGGAATAGAAAAAGGAAGAAAGAAAGAGAGGAAGAGGAAGAGAAAAAGGAGAAGGAATGAGAGGAGGAGGAATTTCTTGAAATTTGTATAACCGAAAGAGCCAAACAAGAGCAATCGTATGATACCAAAAATTGTTTAATTTGGTTGCTTCAGGAAAAAGTTATGAGCAGAATTACTCGAAAATGCATTAAAATTGGCACTTTTTAAGAAAGGTGCCAGCACCAATAGAGTGAACTTCCAAGTATTGTTGGATAAGCTCAGTTTCATTTTCAAACAATTGGACTGCCTTTGCTGCCCGTCATTTTGCTGAAAAAAACGACTCTTAAAGAATTTGATGTTAATTGGCATTTCATTTACATATTTATGATAACACCACTCATCAATTAATTAAGGAATAATTATTTTAAAAATTTTGTCGCAAAACGACGCATCGGCAAAATGACAGCGCGCCAAATATTTTTGAATTTTTCAAAAAAATATATAAATAATTTGGGGACATTTTCTCGGAAATTGCAGTTCAGCAGAGATTGGATTTCTCTCTGCTCTCATTTCGAATGCCGCTGCTCTTCTTCTGCTGACTGCTCAAGTGATTTTCCTTTCCCCTCAATTTGTCCCATCGATCAATCACTGTGCAACAATTACCAATTGTTTTTTGATCACTTTGGTGGGACAGACAACAAAAAAACACAAAAATTGAGCAAACGAATGGGAAGAGAAAGAGGAAAGGGGGGGAGAGACTTTTTGGGTGCATTTAGAGAGAGAGGGGGAGGTTGAAAGAGAGGGGACAGTGTGTTGTGTTTTGAATGTTTAGAGGGGGGAGGGCATCGATTAGGAAGAGGGGAAAGAGTGCGAGGGCGGGGAGGAAGAGAAACAGAGAAAAGGGAGAGAGAAAGGAGAGAGAAGACAGGGAAAAGAAGAGCGAAGGGATGGATGACAGCGAATGGCATGGATAGCCAAAATTAGGCAAGAGAGACAGACAGACAGACAGAGACAGAGGAAGGCAAAAGAAGTGAAGCAGAGAAAGAAGGAAAGCGGATAGGACAGGGAGCACAGAGAGAATGCCCTCAGGGCAAACAAAAGGAAAAGCCCCGCCGGAAGGGATCTTTTGAGATTATGCAGCAAATTCAGTTTGTTAGTTAAAGTGGACGGACAATGAGTTTTGGAAGAGAAATTTTCGAAAAAAATTGAAGGCGAAGCACAGGGGAAAAAACCCTTAAGAAATTTGGGGTTTATTTTTAAGAAAAAAAAAACATTTCTTTTGATATTGCGTCAATTTTCTACACAAAATTAATGAAAGATAATGCAATGAATGTGTTTTTTTAGTCCTTTTTTTTTCGCGTTTCGTTTAAGCCCATTTTTGGCACTGAAAATTGAATTTTGCATTTCCAAGAAAAGGCCCTTCTGCGGCGACAAAATTTCAATTCAATTCGGCGCCACTCATTTGCACTTTGGGCACATCCTAAGTTTGGCACGGCATTTATTTAAGCCAAATAAAACGAAAAAAAGCAAATTATGGCCGAAAATTAAAATATTTATTGTTGGTACTTTTGGCATTTTGCGATTTTCGCCGGAATTCCCTTTCTTTTTCCTTCCCTTTTCATTTGAATTTCAATGCCAAATTCTTACCGCATTTTTCATTTGCCCTTCTCAATTTGTCCCCGGGGCTTATGCAATTGGCACAATAAATGAGCAAATCCCCCCCCCCCCCCCCCGAGGGCATTCGAATTGCAAAGATTTCGGAAATGTCCTTGGCATTGACAAAATATCCACTGCATTTCAAAATGAATGGTCCTCACCGTCAAAATTGCCAATGTTTTTTTTTGGAGACGAAACAGTCGAGGATTTATAGGACAGAATGCTTTTTCCAACAGAACTTATATGATTTAGGCAAACATTTAATACAAATTTTATTACCGTTGTTTTATTTATCAATTATTACAAATAGTTTGGTCTCCCCCCCCTCCCCTATTGCCCTATTTCTTCTCCGTACACTATTTCTTCATTTGTTTGTCTTTCGTCCCTTTGTCTCTTTTCTGTCGGTCATCCTTTTGTCCCTTTGTCTCTCTCCCTCTCTCTCACTCTCTCTCTCCCTCTGTCTCTCACTCTCTCTCCCTCTCTCTCTCACTCTCTCCCTCCCTCTCTCTCTCTCTCCCCCTTCCTTCTCTTTTCCAATGCCCTGCTGTTTCTGTTGCCATTGCTCCGTTGTCCTGCTCCGTCCCCGTTCTGTTACTGCTCGCCCTCCTTGTCCCCCTCTTCCTCTGCTTCTCTCCCTTTTGCTTTCTCTCTTCGCCTGTGCCATTGCCATTACTTCGCTCGCTTTGCCCGCTTGGCAACTGTTGGATTTGCCCGAACTGAGCGCAGAGCACGAACATTCCATTCTTTACGATTGCATTCGATCAGAGGCAAAAAATCATTTGAAATATTTCCAAT
Source organism: Heterodera filipjevi (assembly GCA_039877585.1). Classification (NCBI taxonomy): domain Eukaryota; kingdom Metazoa; phylum Nematoda; class Chromadorea; order Rhabditida; family Heteroderidae; genus Heterodera; species Heterodera filipjevi. The sequence continues at coordinate 17,604,676 of JBDPZO010000002.1, read as the reverse complement.
AGAAAAGAAACAAACGGTTCAATACCAGCAGAGGGGGGGGGGGGGGGCGAGAACCTTAAGAGGGGAAGGAAAAATTTTGAAATTTTTAGCAAAATTATTGAAAAAAATCGACTCAAAAAAGTGCCAAGACCATTCGTCCGCCCAGCAAAAAAAGTGACAGAACATTAAACTTTTTTTCTTCTTCTGGCATTTTTTATTTATTACCTTTTGGCTGCGTCAAATTAAAAAAAATTAAATAGTTTTATTTGGAAAAAGTGACACTCAAAAAGAGCGGACGGAATTTTGAGTGCCCGTAGTGCCCCGGTCCCTTATCAAATTAGTCGAATTGTTTTTTGTAAGTGCCCCTTTCGTCCATCAAAAGGTCACCCCTTTGGACCATCTCTCCGCCCGCGACGCGACAATTCGCGGGCCAACCCGTCGCTGCGCGTTCAAATGGTCCGAACAGAGTCCGCTGCTTGGCTTTGGCCGCCTTTTGCGAATTGCGCTGAATGACGGCGATTTGCGTGCGGGTGAAATGCTTAACAACCACCGATTTCTGCGTAATTGTTTTCTTCTTCTGCTGCTTTTGTGTATTTTTGCCATTGTTTTTTAGCCCATCACAAAGCGATGCTCTTTTTCTCTGCCTTCACTCTTTTGTTCGCCCTTTTTTCTTTTGCCGTCGGCACTTTCTCCCATTGTCTTTGGCCAAATGCCTTCCTCCTCCATTTGGCCTCAATTGGTTTGGCAAGTCCGTCCCACCAATCATTCTCTCCGTCATTCTGTTAAATTGGTTCAACAGCTTCGTGCTCTCTTTTGGCTGATGTTCTCTTTTTCATCGGTGCCAATCGCGATGGAAATCGCCGTGTCCCGGGTCCAATGGGTGTTCTCCATCAGGTGCCTCTTTTTGCCATTTTCCCGTGCCATTCATTCCCTTTTCTTTTCCCTTTGTTTTTTCCCTTTGTTTTTCCCTTTTTTCAGCAACATTTGAGTTACGCATTCTTTGTCCATGTGCTCGCTTCTTCTCTGCTTCTCTTCGCCTTCTTTTGCAGTGCCATCGCGTGTTATGTGCTTTTAATAAAACAGCGAAAGGAATTTGCCCCAAAAAGTCGAAATTTTGAGGGCAAAGAAAAGAGAAAAAAGGCGAAACAAAGGCAAAAAGAAAAGGGAGGAAATGGAGAGGAAATGGCGGAGGAAAAACGGTGGGAAAGAGAGAAAAAGAGAGTGGGGAAGAGGGAAAGAGAGAAAGAGAGAGTGGGAAAGAGGGAAAGGGAGAAAGAGAGAGTGGGAAAGAGAGAAAGAGAGAGTGGGAAAAAGGGAAAGAGAGAGGGAAAGAGGGAAAGAGAGAGTGGGGAGGGCAGAGGACAAAGAAGGGAAGGAATGGGAATAAAAGCAACATACCGATCAGAAAAGGGAGGAGGGCACCGATTGGGGGGGTGGGCATTTGCGAGGGAAAAGAAAGCCAAAAGGGAGAGGGAAAACGAATGGGAAGCGAATGAAGGGGGAAGGAAGGACTATAAAAGAGAAACAATTGGAGCCAGAAAAGCGCAAATGAACCTCAGCAGCACCCACTCTTTCTCCCCCCCCCCCGTTAAGCTTTAACCATGGTGCCGCCCTGCTTCTCAAAGATGGCCTTTTGCTGAATGCCGATGCCCTTATAAGTCGCGCCGATTCGGCAAATTCTTCTCTCTCCGATCGTTTGCCTCCGTTTCCGCCGACTCCCAAATTTTCTCAGCCGGTAAACGTGAAAAAACCAAGCTAATCTTTGTTTGTTTGTTTTTTTTGAACAGAATTGGCTGTCTCAGTATTTAATGGAGAGAAAGGGTCCGTTAGGGACGGAGGATACGGTAGCGAGAAGGATGACGGATGGTGCCGCCATTTTGAGTACGGTAGCAAGAAGGGATGACGGATGTTGGTCGGCAGTTTGAATATGATGAAAAATCAATGACAAATCATGCTTATTTTATGAAATGCTTAAAAACCTAATAGTTCAATAATTTTTGTCAAAAATCAGGGATCTTTTGAGGTCGTCCGCCGAAAGGTTTCGAACCCGCAACCCCATGTTTGGCACTTTTCTCTTTTCCTCTCTCTTTTTCCTCTGTCTCTTTTTCCTCTGTTTCTCTTTTCCTTTGTCTCTTTTTCCTCTCTCTCTTTTTCCTCTGTTTCTCTTTTCCTTTGTCTCTTTTTCCTCTCTCTCTTTTTCCTCTGTTTCTCTTTTCCTCTCTCTCTTTTTCCTCTGTCCCTTTTCCTCTGTTTCTTTTTCTTCTGTTTCTCTTTTCCTTTGTCTCTTTTTCCTCTCTCTCTTTTTCCTCTGTTTCTCTTTTCCTTTGTCTCTTTTTCCTCTCTCTCTTTTTCCTCCGATGTTTTTCCTCAATTCAATTAATATGTTAATTTGGTGTCATTGATCATTAATTGAGTTTTGCTCCTGCTCCTTCTCCTCCCTTCGCTTCGCTTTCTTTTCCCTTTTATGCGCTCGTCTCCCGAAACATTCGCGTCCCATTGCCATTGCCATTGGCACATTTTCCATTGTATGCGAATTGTTGGCCATTGTTTTGAGGACGCAATGCCTTTTTTGGACTTGTGCCGAAGAGCAGCGGAGTTTGCTGCTGTTGATGATGGTGATTGTGGGCATTGAAATTGGGCGGAACAGGGCGAAATTGGTGGCGAATGGCCGAAGGACTGAACATACCGTAACAAATCATCAAAGGGTGTACGGTAGTGAACCAAAAAAAGAGTGAAGGTTAAGGGGAAGGAAAGTGTTAGAGTAGCAGAAGCAGAAAATAGTACACGAACACACAGAACGAAGAAAAACCAGTGCTGTGCATAATTTTAAAAAAAATTACCATTTTATGAGTGAATACGGTAACTTATCGCCAAAAAAAAACCCAAATTTAAGTAAAGTTAGCCCTGAGTTTATTTTAATTCCGAATGAAATTTTAAATTATAAATACAAAAATAACGCAGAAAATGTGGGCAAAATTATGTCACGAAATGAAAAGAAAAATGGAGGTTTGTTTGAAGTGATAAATGGCAAAAAAAAGGAATGATTTGCAGTGGCGAAAGTTCGGCCCATTCGGCGATCAAAAAAGGAAGGCCAATGATCAGTTATCGATCGGTTACACTTGCGTATTCGCCCCGATCAGTCGCGTCGTTCCTCCGCCTTTGCCCGCCGCTCTTTGTGGCATTTCGCCGGAGGGACCGGTGGACCATTCGACCACGGGACGTCGATAGACCGAGGCGAGGTTGGCCGAGTGAAGCAGGGGGCCGTCATCGAACAGTTTTCTGTGAAATGAAAATTCAGACGGCCCAAAGAGAGGGTATGGTAGGAAAGAAGGGGGGAGAGAATACGGTAGTAAAGGGAAAGGGACACTGTAGGGGAGAGAAAGGAAAATTCGAATGATAGGCAAAGAAACAAACAAAAATAGAACGCAATGAGAGATCGAGAAAGAGAGAACCAGACAGACAGACAGACAGACAGAGAGAGACAGAAAGACAGACAGAGAGAGACAGACAGACAGAGAGAGACAGATAGACAGAGAGAGAGACAGATAGACCGACATAGAGTGTGAACATTTGAGTATGCTCAACCGACTCTCAAATTTGCACATTCATTAGAATTATATAATGATAATTGATCAGATAATTAATTAATTAATTAATTAATTCGTCTTAAAATATTCCGATTGGAAAATTGGAAAACAAGCACAAACAAACCAAACGGAACTAAAAATTTAATAATGGAAAAAAAATAATAAAAAAATTAATATAAAAAGGTGCAATTTGTACAAAAAGTGAAATTGTGAAAAAGTGCGAAACATTCAAACAAAATCAGGCAAAAGCAAAAGAAAACCGAGGAAAGAAAGTTAAAAGAAAGGACAGAACAATCGGCGAAATTCCCTCCCCCACCGTAACGAAAAAAATACCGTACCTTTGTTGTCCGTTCGATGTGAGAAATTTGTAAGTGGTGGCAATGGCACAGACAAAAGCAAACACCCAACAGAGAGTGCCTCCCAAGTGGAGATAAAAGGCGTAACCGATCACTTGTTCCTTGAGGGGAAGAGGAGGGAATTAAAAAAGACAATCGGATTTGGAAAAACAATACGGTAGGATGACAGTAAAATGATTATGGTGGGAAACGACTTACATAAGTGCCGACCATTCCTAAATTGCTTATGGTTTATTAATTGAATTGTGAGTGGTTAAATAACAGTATAATTTGAATTCGTTTTTAATTTTTGTCCTGCTCTTTTACCGGTGACAAAACGAATATCGACGCGATTGGCAGAGAAAAAAAAGACACCGTCGGCGAGCATTGATAAAAGCATTGCGACGAACAGAGAAATGGCGAAACAGAAGGTAGAAGGGGCAAAACACGGTGCACAGAGACCGGTGCAAACGGCGACAAAAGCGCCCAATTGGGAGAGAAGAATCAAGGAAAGGACGACTTTGTGCCAACCCCTGGGGGGAGGGACAAATGATCAAGGGAAGGACGACTTTGTGCCAACCCCTGGGGGGAGGGACAAATGATCAACGAAAGGACGACTTTGTGCCAACCCCTGGGGGGAGGGACAAATGATCAAGGGAAGGACGACTTTGTGCCAACCCCTGGGGAGAAGGGACAAATGATCAAGGGAAGGACGACTTTGTGCCAACCCCTGGGGAGAAGGGACAAATGATCAAGGAAAGGACGACTTTGTGCCAACCCCTGGGGAGAAGGGACAAATGATCAAGGGAAGGACGACTTTGTGCCAACCCCTGGGGAGAAGGGACAAATGATCAAGGGAAGGACGCCTTTGTGCCAACCCCTGGGGAGAAGGGACAAATGATCAAGGGAAGGACGACTTTGTGCCAACCCCTGGGGAGAAGGGACAAATGATCAAGGGAAGGACGACTTTGTGCCAACCCCTGGGGGGAGGGACAAATGATCAAGGGAAGGACGACTTTGTGCCAACCCCTGGGGGGAGGGACAAATGATCAAGGGAAGGACGACTTTGTGCCAACCCCTGGGGGGAGGGACAAATGATCAAGGGAAGGACGACTTTGTGCCAACCCCTGGGGAGAAGGGACAAATGATCAAGGGAAGGACGACTTTGTGCCAACCCCTGGGGAGAAGGGACAAATGATCAAGGAAAGGACGACTTTGTGCCAACCCCTGGGGGAGAAGGGACAAATGATCAAGGGAAGGACGACTTTGTGCCAACCCCTGGGGAGAAGGGACAAATGATCAGGGAAAGGACGACTTTGTGCCAACCCCTGGGGAGAAGGGACAAATGATCAAGGGAAGGACGACTTTGTGCCAACCCCTGGGGAGAAGGGACAAATGATCAAGGGAAGGACGACTTTGTGCCAACCCCTGGGGAGAAGGGACAAATGATCAAGGAAGGACGACTTTGTGCCAACCCCTGGGGGAGAGGGACAAATGATCAAGGGAAGGACGACTTTGTGCCAACCCCTGGGGGGAAGGGACAAATGATCAAGGAAGGACGACTTTGTGCCAACCCCTGGGGGAGGGACAAATGATCAAGGGAAGGAACGACTTTGTGCCAACCCCTGGGGGAGGGACAAATGATCAACGAAAGGACGACTTTGTGCCAACCCCTGGGGAGAAGGGACAAATGATCAAGGAAGGACGACTTTGTGCCAACCCCTGGGGAGAAGGGACAAATGATCAAGGGAAGGACGACTTTGTGCCAACCCCTGGGGAGAAGGGACAAATGATCAAGGGAAGGACGACTTTGTGCCAACCCCTGGGGAGAAGGGACAAATGATCAAGGAAAGGACGACTTTGTGCCAACCCCTGGGGAGAAGGGACAAATGATCAAGGGAAGGACGACTTTGTGCCAACCCTGGGGGAAGGGACAAATGATCAAGGGAAGGACGACTTTGTGCCAACCCCTGGGGAGAGGGAACAAATGATCAAGGGAAGGACGACTTTGTGCCAACCCCTGGGGGGAGGGACAAATGATCAAGGGAAGGACGACTTTGTGCCAACCCCTGGGGGGAAGGGACAAATGATCAAGGGAAGGACGACTTTGTGCCAACCCCTGGGGAGAAGGGACAAATGATCAAGGGAAAGGGACGACTTTGTGCCAACCCCTGGGGAGAAGGGACAAATGATCAAGGGAAGGACGACTTTGTGCCAACCCCTGGGGAGAAGGGACAAATGATCAAGGGAAGGACGACTTTGTGCCAACCCCTGGGGAGAAGGGACAAATGATCAAGGGAAGGACGACTTTGTGCCAACCCCTGGGGAGAAGGGACAAATGATCAAGGGAAGGACGACTTGTGCCAACCCCTGGGGGAGAGGGACAAATGATCAAGGGAAGGACGACTTTGTGCCAACCCCTGGGGAGAAGGGACAAATGATCAAGGGAAGGACGACTTTGTGCCAACCCCTGGGGAGAAGGGACAAATGATCAAGGACAAATGATCAAGGAAGGACGACTTTGTGCCAACCCCTGGGGGGAGGGACAAATGATCAACGAAGGACGCTTTGTGCCAACCCCTGGGGGGAGGGACAAATGATCAAGGAAGGAGACTTTGTGCCAACCCCTGGGGGGAGGGACAAATGATCAACGAAAGGACGACTTTGTGCCAACCCCTGGGGAGAAGGGACAAATGTCAGGGAAAGGACGACTTTGTGCCAACCCCTGGGAGAAGGACAAATGATCAAGGGAAGGACGACTTTGTGCCAACCCCTGGGGAGAAGTGACACATGATCAAGGGGTGGGATAGGACGACTTTGTGCCAACCCCTGGGGGAGGGACAAATGATCAAGGAAAGGACGACTTTGTGCCAACCCCTGGGGAGAAGGGACAAATGATCAAGGGAAGGACGACTTTGTGCCAACCCCTGGGGAGAAGGGACAAATGATCAAGGGAAGGACGACTTTGTGCCAACCCCTGGGGGGGGGGGGGGGAATTCCTACCAAAATCTGTGGTGCTCAGCTTCGCCTGCTGCTCCATCCTCGTCAATTCTGTTCTAAATGTAAATGCAATGCCATTTTTTTCCCCCATTTTTTCCCCCATTTTTTTCCCATTTTTCTTTTTCCCGTTTTTTTCCCCATTTTTCTTTTTCCCATTTTTTTTTCCCCATTTTTCCCCCATTTTTCCCCCATTTTTCCCCCATTTTTTCCCCCATTTTCCCATTTTTTTCCCATTTTTTTTCCCATTTTTCTTTTTCCCCTTTTCTTCCCCCTCTCTCACCAGTGTATTTTCAATGACTAATGCTGCGGATTCGTCGAATTTGTACATGCAATGCAATGGCGCTTCGTCATAAAAGTCACCCACCGCCACCACATGCTTAGAAAATGAATTGCAAATAAATGGACAATTAATTTGTTGAAAAGGCCAACCTTTTCGGCACGAATGCAATCCCACCAAAGGCCGTGCTGAACATTAAAACTCGGAATGAGTAAGAAAATCAAAAAATTTGGGGGAGGGGGGAGCACCCCAGGGAATGCCGTAATAATTTAACAAATATTTGGTCAAAGAATAAAAAATATGTGCTAAAAAATTTGATGAAAAATGCCGAAAAGTTGTTAAGCAGGGTTTTAAACCCTTAAATGAATATATAAATTATTGCAGTGCTTTAAATACCTAATGAAATAACTATTAAATATGATTTGAAAATGCATTTTCAAAGAAATTTTGTTTAATTGTTTAAATTAATTTTAAATTTCACGATTTTGTTAAGAATTTAAAATTTTTGCACTATGAAAATTTTTCATTATTTTAAAATTAAGCTTTTTCCTAGCAACATTTTGTAAAAATCCCATCCCTAGTAATTAGAATAATTTATTATAATTTATATATATATATATATATATTATCACTATTCATAAAATTATATTTTAATTTGCCTGATGTTCGGCCCGAAATTCGCGAATGTCCACCACTAAAGTGTTAAATAATTTTGGTCATTGATTTGTCCCAATGTTTGTTTTTGCCTTGCCAAGCGGGCGAAAAAACTCCGGCGATAGTCAAAACGAGGCCGGCGACAATTAGAAAAACGGAAACGGCCAATAAAAGCTTTTGTATGGCGGTACTCGGCATTCTGTGGCCGAGGATAACAAAGGGACGGATCGATTGATCGGTGGACAAATGATTAAAGGCCACTGAGAAAAAAGGGGAAAAATAATATTAAAGTGATCGGAGGGGGGCGGGGGGGGGAGGGTTAATTAATTAATTAAATTGGAAAATGAATTATTAGAATTTGTGAGTCATCATTAGAATTGGGGGGATTTTGTTGTTAAAGTTACGAGAGAAAGAAAACGCATTGATTTGCTGAGAAGCGCAACAGATGGAAGGGAAAAACGCAAATGAAAGATGGGAAAAGAGAAGAAAAAAGGAAAAGGGAAAGAAGAAAAGAAGAACCTGTTCCCATCGGACTAATTTTTGAATATTTCGCGTTTTTTGGGCTTCGAAATCATAAAACATTCGATTTTTAAAATTTGCACCCCTAAAGGTTTGTATGAACGCCGGAAACGGACCCACTTCCCCCCCCCCCCCCCCGGGACTGACAAAACAATATTTAATCTTTGACTTTAAGACTTCACAATATTATTTTTCCCCTCCGGAGGGAGAGGAGAAGGAAGAGGGGAGGAGGGAGAGGACGAGGGAGAGGTGACGAGAGAAAGCTGAGGAGTGAGAGGGGAGGAGAGAAAGGGGAGGAGTGACAGGGGAGGAGAGAAAGGAGAGGAGGGAGAGGGGACGAGAGAGAGGGGAGAAGAGAAAGGGGAGGAGAGAAAGGTGAGGAGCAAGAGGGGAGAAGAGAAAGGGGAGGAGAGAAAGGGGAAGGGGAGGAAGGAGAGGAGAAGGAAGAAAGGAGGAGGGAGAGGGAAGGAGGGATAGCACGGCCTTGAGGGGATGGATGAACATTGAGGAGGGAGGGGAGAAAGAAGGAGGGAGGGAGGGGGAAGGACAGTGAATAATTGATCAGATAGCGAATATTATAAGCAAAAATTGTACGCCTATTAAAAAGAAAGACAGAGAAACTTTTTGCACTAAAAAGTATCAGAAAGAATTCCCAAATTTTGATCATTTTAAAACTTGTGAAAACTGCTTAAAAATTTACTGAAAAGCGAAGCTTTTCGTTTTCTTTCTCAGATTGTAAAATTTTAGAAATTATCGAAAAAAGTTGAAAAAGTGCCCGCGGATTGGCCCAAAGTCATCCCCATCCCATCCCCTTCAGCAATGTTTGCCTTGGCTATGTGATTTAATTGCCAAACCTTTTTTGGGGCGATTGGTCAAACATTGACAAAGGATAAAAAGGAACAAATTTTATTATGGTCATGCAAATAAATCCATTAATGAAACTGTCGAAATGATTTGACAAATGAAAGAAATTTTTAAAATAAATTGGCGGAAATGCCACGGACAATTAATAAAAATGGTGGAAAAAGATAAATAATAAAAGACAAATAATTATATAATAGTCAAAGTCAAAGTAGCCAGATGTGATGATTTTGTAATCATTTTGATGATTTTGAGGCGCCACTGATGATTTCTGATGATTTTCGGGATTTTTTAAATCCTCAAAATGACCCTTTTTAGAATAAAACTCCATTAGTAAAGCAGTAAATTTTTTCAAAATTTACCCCGGTGGCGCCTATCGGCACCCATCGGCTCCCGCCTCTTAAAGGCAACCCTGGTCAAAATGAAAGACAAAATTCTTAGGGACGGAGGGGGGGGGGGGGGGGGGGGGAGGGGGGGGGAAGAATGGGTCAAATTCATTTTGGAGAGTGCCCCCTCCCGCGGGCATTGCTTATCGGTCGTCATCCATCGTTTGTTGTCAATTTTGTACATCGTCCACTTCCCCTCCCCCCCTCCCCCCCCCCGCGGGTCTATCGGTTGGCTGTTGTTGCCGCGGGCAACAACAGCCGAACGAAAGCCAACCAAACAACGCATTTTGCACCATTGGGCAGGAAAATGCATCGATTGGCTTTGGCGGGGAAGATTTTCAAACGGCGACGAATGACAGCCGACGGGGCAAAGTGACGCCGTCGCGTCGCCGCGCGACTTTTTCGTACATCCCCCGGGGTGAGGTGGGCAAGGAACAGAGCGAAGTGGGGAAGGATTTTATTGGGCGGGGAGGGGGAGGGGAGGGAAATGGGAGGAATTGGGGGAGGGCAAAATAAATGAAAAAATAAAATGAATAAAAAATTAAATAAAGCCCAATCGATCGTCGGGCGAAAAAGCGAATGGACGGGGGCATTTGCCGAACAGAAGCAGCGGTGGGCCAAAAGAAAAGTTTAAATCATTACCATTTGTCCTTATTTGGAGGGGTCGAATCTTAGAAATTACCTTATTTCCAAGATTCATTCTTATTCTGTCTGTCCTTTTTCTTACTTTAAGGTAAAAAATAAGAAAATATTGATATTTTACAATTTTGAAGCGATTTCTTTAAAATAAAATAAAATAAAATGTTTCCGGCGGAGTCAGAAGAGAGAAAACAGAGAATTAAAAGATTAATTTATACAATTTTAAATGTTATTTTTAATGGAGACAAAAAAAAAGAAATAAAATAAATAAACAAATGTATGGACAAATGAATGAACTGATCATTTCTTTTTCGGTGATCGGCCGTCGATCGAATGACAGCGTCAGAAAGTATCGGAAATTGAAAGTGCCACCAGATATTTGTTAATATTTGTCTCCAATTTTGCACTCGAATTTGTCAAAATTGGCCATCTTAAAATATATATATTTTTCATTTTAAATCTAATTTATTATTTCTGACTTTAAACAAAAATTCGGGCCTTTTTTCTGCCAATTTTTCCGCTCCAAGCGACGAATTTGAACAATTTGTTAAGTCTTCGTTAATGAGAAGGGCTGAACAAATGCCAAATGACATTCCAATTTAAGCATTGTCAATTATTGGATTACCTATCATAATTTGTATAATTCGCTTACGAATGATTTCCCTCAAATTGTTTTTCTGTAAATTAAAAATAAAAATTTATTATTAAATTATTTTAAATATTACGCAGTCTTCGTCAGGACACTTCAGTACCAAGGTGATTAAGCAAAAACTCATCGAAAGGGCCAAAAACAGCGAAACGGAGGGAGGCATTCGGCGCAAATATTTGTAGGACATTTTGAGGAAAAAAAGGACGAATTTTGGGGAAAATAATTGAAAATGGCACAATCTAAGTGACTTGAATAACAGACTTTGCCATTTGTTCACTTACACAAATGTTTTTGTCCCTCACCACATTTTGTGACTCTCGTCCATCCGCCGTAAACATTCCCTCGCCCCCCCCCCCCCCCCCAAATGTGCAGCAAATGATAAACAACATTCATTCGTCTCATGATTTATATTTGGTGACTCAAGAAGGTCCAATGATCAAATTGTAAATTCAATGTGACTATTTTTGTTTGTGTTTCGGTGACTTTTCTGATCAATCGATAATTGATCAATCGGTTCGGCCATCACTTCTCTTTTCTTCTTTTTAAGTGTATTGTTTTGGGGCACAACAGACGCATTGGAACACGGACTTTGCCTTAAAAAATATTATCAAAATGCCTGATCATTCCCCCCCCCCCCCTCACTTGGTAATGATCTCCCCCTGCTGCCGCTTCTCCGTATGCGTTTGTCGTGGTCCCCTCATTGTCCGTGTCGTAATTGCCTCCAATGCCGGCTCCGTTGCTCGATGGATTTGCTGGGTTAAACGCGAAAATGGCCGACACAATGTCATCCTGTGTACACTTTGTCATTTTCTGCTCATCCCCCCCCAGGCGCCATTTATCCCCTCTGTTGGGTCCTCCCCCCCCCCTGTTCCGTTCTTTCCCCCCCCCCCCATATCCTCCCCCTCGTCCTCCCCCATTCCGTCTTCGCCCCCCCGTTCCGTTCCTTCCTTCTCCTCCCACTCACTGGGCTCGTGTTGGCACTGCGTGCCACCACTCGGCAGCAAAAGTCGCACGCGCGGGGACTGGACGCGGCAGTGTAGCGACAGAATTGGCGCGTGTGGTAACGCGCTTTGTACGGAGAGTATGCCTTTTTCTGCTGATGCTGATAAGCGTTTGTCTCTGCTGAATTAAAGCCCTTTTAAAATCCATTACCGTATACCCTTCCCATTTATACCGTAACTGTCGCAAGCTTCGTCGTTCTGTTCTTTCCCATATGCCGCACTTTGAGTTCCTAAATTCTTTTTTTTTTGAAGGACTGTAATTTGTTCTACCGTATGTGGCCTCCTTTAGCCCGTCTTTACTGTATTCGGTGGCCATTGCCAATGAAAAAGAGCCGTGCACTGAGCAGTAATGGCCTTAGAGGGACATTTAGCATAACCAATCAAACTTCTGCAAACGTACTGTCGTAATAATGCTTTTTGTAGCTGTTGATGCTGAATAGGCTACTGTATCCGCTCTTCTGTTGCGGTTCGTATTTGGGGCTACGGTATGTTGCCGTGCCTTTCGTGTGACTGTAATAAGGCGCGTCGGTCGCTCCGTATGTTGCTTTTGCGTAGGACCCATAGGCAGTGTTCTGTCCGTATCCGCCGTAATATTTTGGTGAGCTTTTGTCACCGTATCCTCGCATTGGCTCGTAACTACCGTATCCCGCTTCGCCCCCAGCGTATTTTCGATTGCCCGTTGAATAGTCTTAAATTTGAGGAATATCTGCTCAAAATTCTTGTGTAAACCCCACCGTTTTCCTTCTGCCTGTCATAGTCACCGTATGCTTTTGCTCCATCTCCGTGTCCACTGTATCCGTTGCTTGTGTAGTCGCCATATCCTCTCGCCTTTTCTCTTCCACCGTATCCGCCTTCCCTACCGTAACTATGGTCATCGTATTCCTTCCTCGCGCTGTATCCTCTCTTCTCATATTCGTCATGTTTTGCTTTTCTCCCATAGCTGTGTTGTCTTTTGCTATGCTCAATTCGTCGTCCTCCCCGTCGGTTGTTCTCCGTGTACTGCTTGTCATTCCTTCTTTCACCGTATTCCCTCTCCTCTTCAGTACTATATTCTCCGCTCATACTATCGGATTCGTCGCTGGATCGTTTTTTGGCATAGCTGAGCCGCTCAATGACCATTTTTTTCTGAATTTAATAAAAATTTGAATAAGAAGACCATCAAATAAATATGATTTGTGTGCCCCTCTCAATTAATTACCTCCCCCCCCCCCTCCCTTTTCTCTCTCCCCCTCCACCCACATCCACCTTCTTCCCACATCCCTCTCTCCTCCCTCTCTTTCACTCCTTTCCATAACTCTCTTCTGAGTCTGCCCCCCTCAACCAACCCTCCCTCTTCTCTCTCCCCCTCCACCCACATCCACCTTCTTCCCGCATCTCTCTCGCCCCTCCCTCCTCCCTCTCTTTCACTTCTTCCCGTATCTCTTCCGAGTCTGGCCCCCTCAACCAACCCTCCCTCTTCTCTCTTCCTCTCCACATCCACCTTATTCCTTCTTCCCGCATCTCTCTCGCCCCTCCCTCCTCCCTCTCTTTCACTTCTTCCCGTATCTCTTCCGAGTCTGGCCCCCTCAACCAACCCTCCCTCTTCTCTCTTCCTCTCCACATCCACCTTATTCCTTCTTCCCTCATCTCTCTCGCCCCTCCCTCCTCCCTCTCTTTCACTTCTTCCCGTATCTCTTCCGAGTCTGGCCCCCTCAACCAACCCTCCCTCTTCTCTCTTCCTCTCCACATCCACCTTATTCCTTCTTCCCTCATCTCTCTCATCCCTCTCCCCCCCTCCTCTCTTTCACCCCCTTCCCTTCCCCAATCCCTCGTATGTACCCACCTCATTACTCGCTTTCTTCTCTTTGTTTTTCTTGCTCATTTTCTTCTCATCCGTTTCTGTTTTTGCCTTTGTTTTCAATTCTTCGTTATCTCTTCCTCCTTTTCTCTCTTCCGCTTTCTTTTCCTTCCTCAACTCCTCTTTTTTCTCTTCCTTTCGCACTTCCTTTTTATACTCTTTTTTCTCTTCCTTTTTCACTTCCTTCTTCTCCACTCTTTTCTCGTCCTTTCTCTCCTCATTTCTCATCCTATTTTTGTCCTCCTTCTTCTCATCCTTGTTCTCTTCCCTTTTTTCTTCCTTTCTCTCTCCCTCCACTCCCTCTTTCTTTTGTTCATTTGCCTGCTCCTTTTTGTCTCGCTTCCTCTCCGCCTCTTCTTTGTCCTTTTCCCTCTCATTCGCTTTTTCTTCCCCTTGGTTTTCCTTTTTTGCCTCTCCATCCTCTCCTTTTTCCTGCTCTTCCTCTTCTTCCTCGTCTTCTTTCTCCTCTTCCTCTTCTTCCTCTTCTTCTTCTTCCTCTTCCTCTGTTTCTTTTCCATCGTCCATTTGTTCTTCTCCCTTTTCTTCTTCTTCTTTTGTTGACTTTTCGTCCACTGATTGTGTCGTCACCAATGGCGGCGCTTCTGTTTTTGTATTGTTCACGGAAATTGATGAATTTTTTCCCTGAAATAAAAAAAATATTTTAAATGTTTTTTTTCATTTATTTAGGTTTAAATTTTCTCCAATTTTCGCTTACGTCGTCAAATGGCCTTTTGTTTTCATTGCCAAAAACGGCCACTGATGCCAAAAGGCACAAAAAAAGGGAAAATTGGGAAAAAAGGCGAAAATGCATTTTGGGAAATGCTTTCTGAAAAATATGGGGAAAAAAGTTAAAAAATTGAAAACGAATAAAAGTTTTCTTTGAATGGCAAATGAATGAGCGGCGACTTAAAAGGTGCCCCCCCGGCGGAAGACGAACACATTTCTCGACTTCCCTGTGAAATGGCAAATTTCGCTCGTCGCCAGGAGAAATTGCGCCGGTTGGCGTGAGAAAAATGATGTGTAAAGAGTGATTGTCCGCTTTGAAGTGATGGGAACGGAATTTGATCGGATAATCCGCCCTTTGCACTTTGGTCTCTCTTCCCCCCCCCCCCCCTCTCTCTATTCCTTCCCTTTTCCCCCTTTTTTCCTCTCCCTTTTCCCCCGCATTCTCCCCCCCCCCCCCTCTCTCTTTTTCTCTCCCTTTCCCTCTCTTTTTTCTCTCCTTTTTCCCCCGCTTCCCCCCCTCTCTTTTTCTCCCTCCCTTTTCCCCGCTTTTTCCCTCTCTTTTCCCTCTCTTTTCTCTCTCTTTCGCTCCCTCTTTTTCCCTCTTTTTTTCCTCGTTTCCATCTTTTCCTCTTTCCTTTCCCTTCATCTTTTGTCCACCGGTCACTGCTCTTTCCCATCGTTGCCGATCAGCTTCCGTTTTGCTAATGGTGGGAATGGATTATGCCCGCCCCTCCGGCCCCTTTTCGATCACTTTGCGCTATTTATCCGTACTCCCGCCCTTTGCTTCCACCATTTTACTCCCCCCCCCCGTGGCTTTCTTTTCATTTGCCGCTCTTTTTCTTCCATTGGCCTTTTTTGTGCTTTGTTTTCTTTTTAGGCAATTCTTTCACTGAAAATGCCTTTCTTTCATTTTGTTCTTTCTTTGCTTATAATTTTGGCTGGTGAACAAAAGGCAAATAATAATTAATAATAAATGATTAAAATATTTTATTAATTGTATTAATTATAGGCCTTCGGCAGTGATTATTCCGCCCCCATCGGCGGATATTCCGAAAAAGCGGGAGACTACGAATACGCCCACGGGTCGGCCCATCGACTCGTCGACGGTTGGCATTTCCTCCCAATTTGGCCAATAATTAATGAATTCGTCCATTCAAAACAGATTACATTTGCGACCTCGACGCTTCCATTTTGGTGTATGATTTTTCAATACTTTAAATTATAATTACCTACCGTTTTTGGCTTTTCATTTTTGAAGAGTGACAAACAGCGAAAAACAACTGAAAGGGAGTGCATCGTACGGTAGTGGTACAAACGGATACGGCGGCGGATATGGTGACGAAACAGGCGGATACGGTGGGAAGGCGGAGTACGGCACAAAAGGGGACACTTATGCAAAGAAAGGCAATTTAAACTTATTAATTGACAAATTATAATTAAATGATTAAAATAAAGAAAAAAGTAATCGAAATAAAAATGTGAATTCTCCAATTCAATTTGACAGAATACGAAGACAAAAAAGACGGCGGCGCATATGTAAAACGCGAAGTGCCACAGACAATGGCTTCTGCTGCGCCCCAAAAGACAAATAAAACACGGCGAAGTGTTTACAACGAAGAAAGCGAGTCGGAGGAACACAGCAGAGAATACAGGAAGAGAGGCTACGGTAGTGAAGAAGACGAAGAGTACGGTGATCATGAAGAAAAAAGTGGCAAGAGAAAGTACAATTATGCGAAGAGGAGGCACAGTGAAAGTTACGAGTACGATACGAAAGAGAAGGAGGGACACGGTGGAAGATACGAGTACGATACCAAAGAGAAGGAGGGACACGGTGGAAGATACGATTACGATACCAAAGAGAAGGAGGGACACGGTGGAAGATACGGCACAGCATACGGAAAAGTATACGGTGGACAAAAATATGGAGAAGAAAAGAAGGGGTACGATGCCGAGCACAACACACATGAAAAGGGATACGAATCTCAAGTGTACGGCACTGAATACGGAAACGAAAAGAAAGAAGACTACGGCAGCGGAGGATACGGCAAAAAGAGCGACGGCTATTATAACGTGGCAAAAGCACACAGGCAAAAATAAACAACTAATTGATTCATAGTGAAAAAACAATTGCCATCTTTCAGACTCCGCTGCTCGGCCATCGCTGTGAACAGTGACGAGGACTGTCTCAAGTGTTGCCATTTGGCAGGTTCGGCACTTTATTGGCCAATTTTACATTTCATTTAACTTTTTTATCAGCTCGAACAGAAAGGAGCATTTCGAAGGTGCGTTTTTCGAAACATTTGTTAAAACTGAAAAACAATATGCTCAGAAAGCCATCATCGGATTTATCGTCGATTACGATGAAATGCGCGTGCCGACGTCGTCCGATTACCAAGAAGTGGGCGCATTTACTTTTTTATGTTAGTCTAAATTTTGATTATATTTTAAAGTATTATCGTCGCAAGCGAAGCACTGAGCAAAACACGGCGACGGAATACAGTAACAAAAGCGGCGGGGAATACGGTGACAAAACCCACTACGGTAACAGCAAAGAGAGCGAAAAGACGGACAATAAATTCAATTATCCGCGCAAGCCAAAGGTAAAAGAAAAATGATTCTAAAATAATCGACAATCAAACGTTCGGCCTTATTTTTTTAGAATGCTCGATGCGTGTGTTGCGCACCAAAAGTGAGGAAGGCTTAGGCCGTTTTTAGCCGATTGACAAAGCATATCTTTTATCTTGATTTTTTTTTTTTGGGTTTGGTTTTTTATATTTAATTATTCTTTTTAAAATGTTATTTTTTTAATTAAAAACTTCCGTGTTTTCCGAAAGGCAGAGAGGGTCATTTGATGCTCCCATTTCTGTTTTTAACCGTCATGCATACATTTTAGATATACAAGACATATCAATATGGCGGAGGATACGGTGGAAGCGGATACGGTGGATATGAGAAGAGCGGATACGGTGGAAGCGAACATGAGAAGAGCGGATACGGTGGAAGCGAACATGAGAAGAGCGGATACGGTGGAAGCGAACATGAGAAGAGCGGATACGGTGGAAGCGAACATGAGAAGAGCGGATACGGTGGAGGCGGATATGAGAAGAGCGGATACGGTGGAGGCGGATATGAGAAGAGCGGATACGGTGGAGGCGGATATGAGAAGAGCGGATACGGTGGATATGAGAAGAGCGAATACGGTGGAAGCGGATATGAGAAGAGCGGGCACAGTGGAAGCGAACATGAGAAGAGCGGATACGGTGGAGGCGGATATGAGAAGAGCGGATACGGTGGAAACGGATACGGTGGATATGAGAAGAGCGAATACGGTGGAGGCGGATATGAGAAGAGCGGATACGGTGGATATGAGAAGAGCGAATACGGTGGAAGCGGATATGAGAAGAGCGGATACGGTGGAAGCGATCATGAGAAAAGCGGATACGGTGGAGGCGGTTATAAAAACAACGGATATGAGAACGGGTACGGCGGAAGCGGCTACGAAGAAAGCAGATACGGTGGTAGCGAATACGAGAACAGATACAGTGGGAACGGATTTGCCAAACAGTACCAACAGCAGCGACACCACAAATACGAAGAAAGGAAGGACGAATACGACAGAAGCAAACACTGATTAAAAGAATGGAACGGATTAATCAACAGACCAATGCTTTAATTTTCCAAATTTCTACTATATGAAATAAAAAAGTATCGAATTAAAATAAATCGCTTTACCAAAACCACAATTTACATACAAATAACAAAATTATTCATTAATTAGTGAAAGGCACAGCAAATGGACACAATCAAAAGTAATAGCGAATCAGACTAATTATTATGGCATAATTCACATTGGCACTTAAGGGGATCGAATAAACAGACAAAATAATGAGACCGAAAACATCCCAGGAATGAGTACACTTTGACATTGATGTGGAGAAGGGGAAGAATAAACAGACTAAACATATTTATGGCATAATTACACTTTGCACCACCACAGCCCATTAAGTTAAGAGGCGGACACAATGCGACCGATGTGATCCATTGATGCAGAACAGTTCTCATTTGACACGACCATCCCACTCCGCGACACGTGCACACGTTTCGACCCGTACTTCACATACGCCTTTTTGTCAGTCTAAAAGGAAGAAAAGATAAAAGAAACCCAGAAAAAGGTGGAGAAGGACCGACAAAAAGGTGGAAAAGGACCGACCTGAACTTCCATCTCAACGTTGGCGGTTCGAAGATGCACAGTGCTCAGTTCGGGCGAACAAATGATTTGTCGAGGTCGACAGAAGATTTCAACATCGCCGTTTAGACGCTGTCGAATCAAAAAGCCTGAAGAAATTGCAAAGTTAATTACGGCGAGTTAAAAGAATGCCAACCGACGAACCGTTGATGTTTAACGTGAACAACATCCCCTCCTTCTCGTCGTAACGGGCACGCTGCACAATGTTATTACAAGCGAACAAAAGCTTAAAGAGAGGAAGTCACATTTTCAATGGACATGAAAGAAAAACAGTGCAGCTACCGATCGGATGGGTGTGCGATAATTTCCCCTTCCCCCCATTTTCATGGGATAGTCCCACCGCACCGCCCCCCGGTCCAAAACCCAAAAAAGGACCTCCGATCCCATTTGTGCACTGGAATAAAATTGGCGCATGGTGAAGTCGTAGCGCAATGTTGGAAATTGAAAACGGTCCATTGGAAGTGCGGAAGTGCCACGGCTGGAGACCAAAAAAGCGTCCTTCAGATGAGACATCGAGAAAACCACACCAGGCGTACTGAAAAGGGAGAACAGAAGTGGAAGAGAATAAAGGCCAAAAAAAACGCACCCGACAACCGCCATTTTAGCAAGTGTAATCGGATCATTTTGCGGTTCTGTATATTTGGAATAGTTCAATTAAATAAAAGGAAATCACTGACGAAAATGACAGCCGATTTTGTCGCCGTCCTGCAAAATGTGAGCAAAGGGATGAAGAATGCCCGACTTGACACACTTCTGACTGCTTGAAACCTAAAAGTTGAGCCTAACTCAATGAACAAAGTGATTTTTCTGACCGCAAATTTGTCCCAGCAGACCACGCGGATCGATTTGTCAACAGTAAGTTCGATGTTTATGTTGTGAGCCATCAGAATGGAAATTGTTCCGAATGGCGTCACGCAAACCTAAAAAAAATGAGGGAATTCGGGGGAGTGGCAAAACAGAAGTTCATTCACCAGAGGAAGTTTAAGCCCCTCATAATGATGCTGAGGAACTGTGGGAAAGTTGACAGAATTCATTGGACGCAAAAGATTAGTTTTTGATCTTAATTTTGGTAACAAACATGGTCGCCAGTGAAAAAACAAAAAAGAAGAGAATTGAGGAAATACAGAACAAAACGAATGAGAATCTTGGCAGTTGAATTCATTTTCTATCTTTTTTATTGGGTAGAAAATCAAAAATCGTGGTAAAGAATTTAAAGTTCAATTAACTTTTTGTCTTAAGTATATAGGGTGTCTACATATGTAAATTAAACTGTTAAAATAATAGATAAATCAAAAATAGGATAAATGAATCAAGTATTTCACTTTTCAGACTTTTATACCATGTATCATATGTATACAACAGATACAGGAGATGTTAATTAGGCAAGAAAAATCGCAAAATAGGCAATTGGAAATCACTAAAATGCGCAGAATACATAATTAAACATTTGTCTAAAATAAAACCCCTGTTCATATAAACATGTCAGAGAATGTCAGCCGTTTTCCGATATTTTAATTATACCGAGATTTCTACGCGAATCGCGATCGCATCGCACCCCTGATGGGCACCACGCCACCTCTATTGATTTTAAAATTAAATTAGGTATTCATTTATACAAAGTGGCCGTCTCCTATCCCCGTTTCTTACTTTAGGGGTCGATAGTTTTTATTTAACCATAGTCCTCTTTTATTTGTACCATAATTAAAAAAACATTGCATTAGAAAGAATAAGAATAAAAATGGAAAAATTAAAAGGGAAATACAATTACGGGAATACATACTGTATTTCGTTAAAATAAACGGGTCTTCTGTTTTTCATCTTATATTTCAGGGGGGTCTTTTGTGTTAGGAAATACGGTATTTGTAAAAGCATTTTATAGGAAAAATATTGAAAAGTCCACCAAATAATACAGCAAAGAAAGCGGAATATGAATGAGAAAGAGAGCACAAATGTACAAAAATGGAATGAATGGCCAAAAAGAAAGCAGAAAATGGAGAAGAAATCAAATCAGTGAATGGGAGAAAGGAAAAAAAGGGGAGAGTGGGGAGGGAGGGGGGGGGGAGGAAAAAAGGGAGAAAAAAGGGAGGGAGGGGGGGGGAAAGAAAAAAGGGAGAAAAAAGGGAGGGAGGGGGGGGAAAAGAAAAAAGGGAGGGAGGGTGAGGGGGGGGGAGGAAAAAAGGGAGAAAAAAGGGAGGGAGGGGGGGGGGGAGGAAAAGAAAAAAGGGAGAAAAAAGGGAGGGAGGGGGGGGAAAAGAAAAAAGGGAGGGAGGGTGGGGGGAGGAAAAGAAAAAAGGGAGGGAGGGGGGGGGGGGGAAAGAAAAAAGGGAGGAAAAAGGGAGGGAGGGGGGAGGAAAAGAAAAAAGGGAGGGGGGGAGGGGAATGGTGGATCAATCATTTGGTTATCAGTTTGGACGTTCTTTTGTTGGCCGAGTCCACTCTGCTCTCATTGGACATTGCCTAAGGGAGAAAAGGAAATTCAATGCAAAAGAGGTCAATTAATTAATAATGGCACCTTTTCTTGGATTCGGGACAACTGTCTGTTTTGGTTGGACACTTCGGTGGACATATCTGACAAATGG
Source organism: Heterodera filipjevi (assembly GCA_039877585.1). Taxonomy (NCBI): domain Eukaryota; kingdom Metazoa; phylum Nematoda; class Chromadorea; order Rhabditida; family Heteroderidae; genus Heterodera; species Heterodera filipjevi. The sequence continues at coordinate 17,583,401 of JBDPZO010000002.1, read as the reverse complement.
TTCAAATGGACACCTTTTTTTGGGCAAAACGAACCTATGGCCATATTTCGCAGATTGCCCACCATTGTGGACACCTGCTGAATGTTCTCGTCCATTTCTTCTTCTCTCGCCTCATTCGTAATTCTTTCAGAGAAGAGAAAAAAATTACTTTACCTCTTTAAAGCTTTTGCTTTGATCAGCAGGCAAAGGGAATGGGGCGAAGATTAATGAACTCTTTCCTAACTTATTAATTCTTCTGATTAATCTGTCAACGCTAAAAATGCCGGGCGTTGTCCCTAATTAGCATTCGCACATGTCCTTAATTAGCACTTGTCCTAATTAACATTTGCTTGTCCCTGATAAGCATTGCCCTATTAACATTTGCTTGTCCTTAATTAGCACTTGCCCTAATTAACGTTTGCTTGTGTCTTCCTGCTGATTAGGTCACCATTCCATCCTCTCTCCACCCACCTGGTGATGTACCCGCCCTGCGGTCCCATGCCCGAGTCGCCCACGGTGATCCTCGGCTGATCACTGATCACTCCCCCGTCGTCGTCCTTTTTCCACGTCTTCGCATACTCCGAGTTCTTCTCAAAGTCGTTGCCCCTGTGGTGTTGTTTTGACATTTCCCTCCCATTTTTGTCCCATTCCATCACTTCAAACATGGCAACACACAAATGCCACAACATTTCTCCATGCCCTTCAGGTGCTCTTCCGCCTCTTTCATGTCCGTGTTTATTTGGTCCAAATTTTGCTCCACGCGTTCCAATTGCTCTGAAAATGCCTTTCGCATTCGGCGGATTTGCGGGGCCAATGAATGCACTGACCCCCCTGGTCATCCAACATCACCAATGTTTTGATGCCCGCTTCTTTGCTCTATCAAAGCGCAAAAAATTAACAAATTGAAGAAAAAGGACGCCCCTTTTCTCTTTTAACAAATGTTATCATTTATCAAAGCAATGAGTGCCCTTTTCTTTGTTTGTTTTCCCCCACCTCTTCACAATAAGACAACATTCTCCGCGTACTTTCCAATGACTTAAGACGAAAATATTAATTAAATTTTATTTTTTGTCCCATATAATTTTTATTTGTTCGTTTCGTATCGAATTTTGTCAAACGAATTAATTCACCCCAAAAATGTGAAATAATTCTACCTCATCGGTTGTATTATTTATGCGAAGATTAATTTCGTCCAATGAGTCAGGGACTTCCGTCGGAATTCCGCCGCCTTTTTTGGACATTTTTCGTAAAAATAATCAAAAAGCGCAAAAATTCAACAATTATAATAATAATAGATTATAAACTTTACTATAATAATTTGTTTTTGAAAGAACAGAATTATGAGATGAAAAAGAAAGAAAGGGAAAATATGGCAAAAAAGGGGGGGGGGGGTAAAAAGGAGGGATTGGAGAGAAAAGACGGCAAAATGGCAGGCGAATGGGGCGAGGAACGCCCGGGGGGGGGGGGGGGGGGGAATCGCAAAGGAAACGAGGGAAAACCCAACGAGAGACTGACGGACGAGACACACCGACGCCCTCCCCCCCTCCCCCTGGGCTCTTTTTATTGTGCCATTTGAAGTTGGGCCAATGGACACGTTTTTGGAAAATGGACCACGGCGTTCGAGACAAAAAGACGACGTAAATTCATCGATTGAATGTATTATAAGCAAAAAGGGATATTCAGAAAGAGAAAAGCCAACGAATTGGGACACAAAAATTGATGAGAAACATCGGCGGAGGGCAGAGAATGGAAAATGAAAGAGAAAAATGGGGGAGGGGGGAAATAAAGCATAGGGAGGGAAAAATGCCAAATGTGGAAGAAGAAAAGGGAGAGGAAGTGAATGAAAATGCATAAGGGAAGAGAATGACGAAAAGAACAGAGGAAGAGAGACACAGAAGAGAGTGGAAAAGCAATAAAAAGAGAGAGAAAAGAGAGAGAGAAAGAAAAGAGAGCGAAGAGAGAGAGAAGAGAGAGAGAGAGAAAAGAAAAGAGCGAAGAGAGAGAAAAGAGAGAGAGAAGAGAGGACGCATTTGGGCAAAGCCGACTCGCGACCTCTCCGCTTCTCTCTTCCTTTGGCCATGCATTTTTATGGCCAAAACGTGGGAGTGGGCGAACGCCTCCCCATGGAATGGAGCAGCTGAATGGATAAGATAATGATAAGTTGTTAGGGATGAGAGAGAGGGCGAGCAGTGAATGTTTGGTGATGACGAACAATGAGGGGGGGGGGGGCTGCTCAATTGCCCCAGGGAGGGGGGACTGACGCAATCTCAGATTCACAAATAAAATTAATATTCACACTCCCGTCCCCATTTTTTTGCTGGTTGAGAGCACTTAAATGGATGCGTCCCCGGCCCTTGGGAATGGAATTTCGGGGGTCGGGGAAAGGCCCAATATAAAGTTGGGACGTACCCTATTTAAACGGCGTCTTTATGAATGGACTTCTTTATTTGCATTTTTTTACAATTTGATCAGAATGCAAAAAGTCGTTTCTCCCTTCCCTTCTTCCGCCGCTGTCACTTCTCTTTGACCACTTTTGGCCGATAATCCGTTGCTGCGGCAGCGGCCAAACTTTGGGCGTACATTTCCAACCGTTGGGTCATCTGAAGTGATTTTGTGGCTCAGAGAGTGTGTCCTTGTGATGCATCTTTGTTTGACCCTGAATCCCCAAGTGTCCTTCGTTTGTCTGCACATGTTCAAGTCCATCTCCACCACCAAAACGCCCTCACGCGTTCTCGAGAGGCCCTTTCAAATGCATTCGCTTTGTTTGTCCTCCTCTTTTTCTTCCCCCAATTTCACCGGCGTTCGACTTCCATCCGGCGCTGTCATATAACTGCTGCCGTAGAAATGGCCAAAGTCTTTGTGGGCTTAACCCCAAAGGTCATTCTTACTCCTTTCCTAAGTTCAAAATTGTCTTCCCACCGGCCTTTCCGTTGCCCGAAGTGAATTCGTTGGGAAATGATTCGGTGCCCACGCGATTGATGGCCACCTCAAAGTGCCAAAAAATGCTTAACCAATTTGCCCTGCACCCACCGTAAACACGTGGTTGGCAATGGCCCCATTTCGTGCTTCGATGGGCCAAAGGGCCTCGCTGAGTCCACTGACAGTGGCCGAAGGATTGAAGATAATGTCGGCACCTGAAGAAAGAGATGCACAAAATGAATGCATTTGAAAACAGCAGCAGCACACCATTCAATGCGTACATCATCCAATTCTGCGGGTGGTGGCGCCCATAGCAAATATTCACCGCAATTTTTGCTTAATTAGTTGGCCTTTCTTTGTGACCGATTGGCTAACCAACCGCCAAAAGCCGTTTCGAAGACGGGGTGCCCCAGGGTTGACTCCATGTAATAAGTCGACTTTCGAGGGGGAGGGCATTACCAAAACTATCCCCGACGAACGCCCTTTCCCACTGACTTCGTTGAAGTCGCCCACCCGCGGAATGTGATTTTTGCGTGTTTTTCCAATTACTGCGCCCGTCTGTGAGATGATCACTCTTAATTTGTTGTTCAAAATTTATTTTGTCTAACCCCCTGGGGATAATTAATTAATTGACTGAATTATTTATTTGCTGATTTGTACAAAATTCGACCATTTCAAAAATTACAAAAATTTTTTATTTTCTATCAATTCTTTTTTATTAAATTCGTATTTGTTTTTACTTTTTTCTTTTTTTCATTATTTCTCCACCTACGCGGTGTTCCACAAAAGATCGTCCTTGTGAATTTCACGCTCCAAAATTGGCGAAATAATCACAACGCCAAGTCTTTTTGCCAGCTGATTAAAACGATTAAAAAATAATTACTTTAATTATCAATTAAAATGTATGAAGTAAATTATTTCGCTTTATTTTTTTTTCTCTTACTTCGCTTAAGAATTTTGTGGTCGGCCCGTCTTCGGCCGATTCTCCAAATTCGGTCCTTTTAAGGGAATCAGTCGAAATGTTTCGTCCATTCGCACTTTTTCTTACCATGGCAATCGTTCGCGAGTGCAAAAAGCGAAGGGCATCGCTAAACAAAAGGCATTTTCACTTCCAAACTTTTACTTTTGAATGTACAAACTCCACGCCTCCTGCAGGCAAACAATTTGGGCACCGGCACGCGCTGCCGCATCGATCATTTTGCCGACCTTTTATAAAGTGACAAATTACTCTCTTTTTATCTCTCTAATTGTATAATTGTCTTTGCTTATCATTTACCCCTCCGTTTGTCTCTCCTTCTTCCCCCTCTTTTTATCCGTTCCTTTTTTGTTGTTTTTTCCCCTCTGTTCCTCTTCCGTTTTCCCCCTCTTTTTGTCCCTTTCTTTTTGTTTCTCTCGCCTCTGTTCCTCTTCCGTTTTCCCCCTCTTTTTGTCCCTTCCTTTTTGCCCCTCTTTTTCCCCTTTGTTCCTCTTCCGTTTTGCCTCTTCTTATTCCCCCTCTTTTTGTCCCTTTCTTTTTGTTTCTATCTCCGTTTGTCTTGTCCTTCTCCCCTTTTCTCTCTTGCCGCTCACTCTGTGGTGCAATGCCTCCCTTTGGGCGTGCACTGGTGCACTTGTCGAAAGTACAATTTTGTTTTGGATGGCCGCCACGCGCACTTTCCTCGGCCCTCGGCACTGCTCCTCCTGTGCCACCATTTGAAAGCCTTTCAGCTCAAAATTGGCTTCCTTTGTCGAGTCCAACAAACGCTGAGCGATTGAAAGCTGTCTGTGCCAACAATTTATGGCATTTTGAACATTCAATTTATGAACTCACTGCAGTCTTTTGCCGTACAACAGCCGAATGACCTCTTCCAATTGGGCGTCGGTCCATCCGTTTCGGTTCAGAAAGAAGTCGAGTCCCTGCAATTCCCTGTTCTTTTTGCTATTGACTAACAATCAAAATCCCAGAATGAGAACGAACCGGGAAATCTTCCAAGAAAAAACTTAATGTGATTGATTAACTGACACGAAAAAGTTTATTTAAGAGGGTTTTTGGATGTCCGACGATGCCAAAAGGAACCGCTAGAGAAAATCTTGTAACATTTAATTACTTTTAAAAAATAGAGAATCACATCCCGGTTCCGAACTACTCTAGTCAAAACCAAAAACGCACTTCCGATTGACTTGCGCCGTCTTCTGCCATTTGTTTTCCTTTGGGGCGAAAATTCTGATTGATTATTTAATTTGCAATTTTAATTAGGTGATCATAATTAATAATAATAATAATACCAATCAACCCAAAGGGGAAGAAAAGAATCGACTAAATGCCCCCCCCCCCTCCTTCAACCGACCGCCCCTTTCTTTTGCGGTTGGTTATCTTTCATGTCAGTCCATCTCTCTCCTGCCCTCCTCCCTTCGTTTTCCTATGCCTACGTAATGTGAAGGCAAAAAAAAACTAGAAGAATTGGAGGAAAAGGTGTGCCCATGCGGCAGGAAAAACGGAGTAAAGTAAAACAGCAGAGGAGCGGAAAAGGGCCGGGGGCGGACAAATCCATGACAAATGTCCACAGGGAATGAATGGCCAACTGTGTGTGACATTGATTCTTTGAAAATTCGAAGCGTTAAAGGTGCTCAAAAGAGGGAAAAATCACTTTCAAAAGTTGTGGCTTATTTTTTTTGTTCACCGTAAAATAAATTCAAGACAAACAGCAATAAAAATATTTCATTATTCCATAAAAAAGGGGTGTTAATTTTTGGTGCCCGTTTCTGTTTTGGTCAATTTTGCCGGTTCAGCGTTCACCAACTTCCTCAAAATATGCCGGGTTCAGTTCTGCCATGCGTAATTTCGCCCGCTTCCACTTGGATTTCTCGCTTAAACACTGTTTCATTTCTTCCTCTTTGCTCATCACTTGCTCCTGTTCTTGTTCCTTCTTCACTCCTTTTACTGCCAAAAATTGAATTTCGGGAAGTATTTTCGTCGACTTCGATGGTTTCGCCATTCCCCAAGAGTTGTTCATCGCTTTTTGTACACTTATCACCTGAATGCAATTGAATGACTATTTTGGGCTTGTCTTAATCCCTTTTTGCCTGAATGTCATTCTCATCGTCTTCGTCCCTCCCCCCTTTCGTATTTTGTGAGGTCGACGGTGTCGTCAGTCCATCGTCAATCCCATAAAGTTTAGAAATGTCACTTAGCAGTGACAAATTCAGATTGGTTTTGCCGTTTTGAAGTTCTTCCCCAAATGGTTTGTTCTGCTGATGGTGGTGATGCACTGTCTGTTCCGTCCGTCGTCGTTTTCGTTCGTTCTGTTCCTTCTGTTGTTGTACCATTGCTAAGTGAGATTTTTCAATGAAAATGCCACGGTCTGAGAAGAAACGGTCGATAATTGGGGCAAAAGTTGCCGTATTTGCAAGGCTTTGGATGGAATTGCGAATCCAACAAGGGAACATCTGTCGGTTGAGGTTGGCGTACCTAAAAACATTTGTAAATGACGCCTAATTATCAACGAGAATTGGAAAGACCTCGAATCGGCGAGCACAACGACACCAAAGTCCTGAAAATGTTATAATTAACCCTTTCATTTGTACGGTTATTGTGCTCAAAAGTCGCACTTCTTTGTGTCGAATAATTCGTCCCAATGCCTGGTTCACTGCTCTGATTCCCTCAATTCGATACCATTCGTCCGCATTCAGTGACTGAGAGAATTTGGGAATTATTAATTGTAGAGAAAAACGTTATCACGCTTTGTCCTTTTTTGCGCTGTTCTGTCAAACACGCTTTCTTGAGAATGATTCGTGGATCGTAAAGGGGTGGGAACGGAATGCCAACAATGAGAACGGCACGGCAATGCGAGTCGGAAAAGTCGATGCCCTCACTCAGCTGACAAATCATAAGTTCTTATTCAAATGTTCGCCGCAAAATGACGAACTTTCCCACGACAAACGGCGAACAGAAGGGCACCGCCACTTTTTCCAGTCGACGGTCGATTGTCACGGACGGCGGAATCGAATTCTCTGAAAAGTGCGGGCACTTCTCTTTTGTCTTTCGGCTCCACCAAAAGACGCTTTTGCCGTTCGAGCTGATCCCACAGATATTGGCCGTTGGCAGAGCGACAATTCTTAAAGGAGAAAAGGCCAAATTAGAAAGGCAAAGCCAACTGAAGTGACCTTCCAATGGTCCAAAACAGCGGCCATTTGAGAATATGAGGGGAAGAAGGCCAACATCCCTTGGGGGGTGATCTTCGCCGTGAGCAAAACGGACTCACCGACCGACAGTTTATATGCGAAGCTGTTCCTTAAGAAAATCCATGCCAAAAATCCGATATTTAACCAATAAAAAATTTGCTAAGTTAATGGAAATGCCTATTCTGAAAGGTCCCAGCCAATTCCACGCCGGTGGGGCCTCTGTTCAAAGCTGCAACGATCAGCTGATCCGAACGGGCACAGTGTTGTGACTCCAAAGTGCAACCAAACATTCTGAAAATGAGAAAATAGGAAAGAATGGACAGAAAAGAAACGAACAGTCCCATGCACTGTTTGAACATTGGCAAAGGGGCCAAAGTGCCGGAGGCGAGAATGATGGAACGAGTGCCACGGTTCTGTAGGGTATTACCATCAAACAATGAAAAGGAGGCAAAAGCACCTGAAGATATCTCATTGCTACACCAGCGTTAAAACACCTAAATTGGTTTTGGGTGATTAATTCGGCGCATCGTCCCTCGCTTCGCTCCACCAATAATTGAGCTTCACTTCCGTCACAGGTTTTGAGCATTCATTCCCATTTTCATTCACTTCAATTAGTCCTTTGTGCTGTTCCCGGGGGTCCAAAATGTTTTCCGTTTGCTCAACAAAAAATTGGAAATGGCGTGAAGCGCCTGAAAAGACAAAAAAATAAATGAAAGAAAAGATCCATTGAAAATGAAATTTAAAAAATGCCTTCGTCGGATTCCTCAAAAACGACAGAGACCAAAGAAGCAAATTCACCGAGCGCAGAACCTTTGACAGGCCAAACGCCAAAGTTTTTCTCAGCTGAAAATTTTAAATAAAAGTTAGTTGTGCTAATTTTGCAACAATACCAAATCCGGCGAGGTAAAGTCCAATTTTATCGATGAGAGTACAAATTTTGTCCCGATGGTTACGCATAATTTGTGACTTCTTCATCAGCTCAACCATTTTTTCGCCTTAATAAATTCATGTCTCCTTTTTTGGCTTGATAGAGTAAAATATATTTGTAGTTCTGTTATATCCGCAAATTCACCCGAATACACACGGCCAGGCACTCTGTCGATGACCGCGCCGCCTCCCGCCGCCACCAAAGCGTCGATTTGTTCTTCAAAGTTGTGAAGAAGGGCTTAATCGAAGGAATGCGTTAGACCGGCAAAGGGACGACTTTCGCTCACTTAGCAAATGGGCGACATCATTCTTCGACACTTGCTGCTGCTCCTCCCCCTCGTCGTCCTTTTGGCCTTTTTCTTTCCTCGTCAATTCAGCGAATGATTTGCCATTTGTTTCCTTCAAATTATCAACCAAATTGACTTTCAACCAATACCAATAATTTGGTGACCATTTCACCACGCAAATTTTCCTCTTCGTCCACCACCATTTCCAACACGTGTTTGGCCTCTCGAATTGCGACACTCAGTGATTTGGTGGAAAAATCCACAGACATCGCTTCCTCGGCAATCGATTCCTTAAAGTGTTTGTTTGGTAAATATAAACAGAGCTCCCAAACTCAAAATTGTTACCGATTCAAAACTCACACAAAAGTTGAGAAAATACATTTTGATGGCGCCCCTAATTTTGCATTTTATTCACCGTTTTCGGTTGATTTAAAACGATTATGACACCTTTTGAATGTTTTGAGTCTGAGCTCTGATTATTTTCCCTTTATTCTTATGAATTGGGATATCCTTTGTGTTGCGGTTTTTACCATATTGTGCGCTTCATCGAAGATCAAAATGTTCCCTTTTACCTAAAAAAAAGGAGGAGGAAATGATTAAAAAGTCAGCGAAAAGGCGTACTTTAATCGAATGGATCTTGCGAATTTTAGGATCAAGAAGGTAATTGTAGGGTAACAGTATTAGGTCAGCCGAGTCGAACATTTGACGGGCGCGGTAAAAAGGGCAATGGCTAAAGGATGAATTACAAAAATATCTTATTAAAATAAACCGAAATTTCTGTGCTGCTTTCACCAGATCCTCGATGTCCATCGCCTCTCCGTCCGTTTCTCCCTTGTACATTGCGTCAACCAACACATCGTCCACTAAAAACTGAGTTCATTTGAATCCTAAAACCCAAATCCGAACTGTCCAGCTGCCAATGGTAACTGCATTTGCGCGATTTGACCAATGTTCGGCACATATGACCACGAGTCTCGGTGTTTTTCTCTTCCATAACCTTCTCATTGATGCACAATTGTTCTCGACCGGCCAAAGTCGCCACCTTCACAACTCTGAAAACGCAATGACATTCCATCAAAAAATTGAGTTTTACGATTTATATTTTGTCTTGTTCAACTCGCGGACCACTTGCTGCAATTGGCTGTGGGTCCGTGACGCGTAAAATATCTTCGGATAAATTTGTGCTGTCGATGCGTCTGCAATTTTTCAAAGATAATCCTTTTTTTTTTTTATGCGCCACCCATCGCCTGTTTATTCGTAGCCTTCGGGTCGACAATTCCTTTTGCTGAATGCATTTTGGGTACCACGCGTTCCTTCTCGCGCTGGACCCACGCAAGTGCTGCACAGAGAAGTGACAAAGTTTTTCCCGTGCCGGTCGGAGATTCTAGCGCAGCATTCGAGCTCTAAAAAAACCATTAGTTCAGTTAAAAAATTCGAATAATAAACCATATTCAGAGTTTTGATGACATTTTCCATAAAAGAACGCTGACAGTCGTAGGGCACATAAGGAAATTGGATTTTCACTCCATCAATGACTAGTTCATTAGCATCCATCGGATTTGTTGAATAATTAGCTTAATAAGTTTTGTTTCGCTAGGGACACGATTCTTTTAAATTGTCATATGAAATTAACTCTTAACCACTTTCTCTTTTCTCAAGGAGAATATTTAAATTTTAAAAATTCGCAAAAATAAACTTTTGCAAAATAATGCATAAATTTAAATTAGATACCTATGTGAAAACATTAAAATAGGGACTGTGAGGATTTTGTATTTACCTATTAATGTTTATTTTTTAGTAATTACCAGATATTATAATGAGAAAAGTATTTGACGAGCCCAATGCCTTTTTACCCGATTTTAAACGTAAAAGACATAAAGAAGAAAATGAAAGAGATTCTCAACGCCCAAGCTCAGGAAGGTACTCTTTGCCATCCGGGAGCAAAGCAATTCCGCTCGACCAAAGGTAAATTAAACAACATTACCATTAAACCTTTTGTTTAAAATTCTCAAATTGTTTGCGATTCTAATACTCGTTCTGCCCAATTATAATCTCGGACTCAAATACGAGGCAAAAACTTGGCGCTACTTGCAAAGAAGGACATTTTGAAATTTTTTCCATTTTTTTTTTGACATTTTTTTTTTGTTGTTTATTTACACATAATGATAAAATATTATACTTTTTTACTAGATGGTATGTATTTCACGCTATTCGCTACTTGCAAAGAAGGACATTTTGAATTTTGAAAACCATAGGGGGGACCCTTTTGTTTTTTTTTATAATTTTTTTTTCAACTAGAAAAAGTGTATTCATAAGTTTTTTTTGGTTTCCGATCACGAATATGATATTTATTTTGACCAATTTTAAAATTAAAAAAAAATTGTAAAAACAAAAGGGTCCCCCCTATGGTTTTGGGTTTTTTTTACAACTAAAAAATGTCTTCATAAGTTTTTGAGGTTGCCGATCAAGAATATAATATTTATTTTGACCAACTATGTGTAAATAAACAACAAAAAAAAAATGTCAAAAAAAATGGAAAAAATTTCAAAATGTCCTTCTTTGCAAGTAGCGCCAAAAACTTTATTTACTTAACAAACCGATTAAAATTCACGAATGGCTAATCGCCATCCACCCTTTTATCCTCTCTAATTTTTATTCGCATTCGGGCCCAGGTTTCGTAATTGGGTAGTACTTAGCGACTCTCCGGAATATTTTAAATTTTCATTAAGGATCAAACGATATTCACATGCTGTTGACGCGTACACTCGGCACAAAATGATGATTAACAATTATGTGGCTTATTACAAAGGTTCGACAAAAAAATTGGAAAGAGACACTTCAAATGACAAAAATGACTTTGACATTATTCGGGTTCGCCTATTGAATTTATTTTTATTTTCAAAATATCCTCAAATTTTAAGGAAAATCACCGTTTCCTTTGGTCTGAAAAAGAGATGGTCGAAGCCGAACAAAATTGGGAAGCGCATCTGGCAAAACGATACTACGAAAAGCTGTTCAAGGAATATTGCATAGTGGACCTTAGTCGATATGCGAAGAATGTGTACGCAATGCGATGGCGAGTGGAGAACGAAGTCTTCTCGGGCAAGGGACAGTTCGAGTGCGGCAGCAAACACTGCGCGTGGCGGGAGGAATTGTCGAGTTGGGAGGTCGGGAATAATGGGAAAGAAAAATACATTAATTTAAATTTGGGAAGAAGAAAATGAAAACCTAACGATTTACGCGAAAGTCTAATTGAGAGATAAACTATTGAAATTAAATTCGTAATTTTTAGGTGAATTTTGCATACAGTGAACACGGAGTGAAGAAAAATGCGTTGGTAAAAGTTCGCTTGTGCCCGGAATGTTCAACAAAACTGAATTTTCATTCTCAAAAAAAACGGGTGAAGCAGAAAATAAAGACGGAAGTAAAGAAAGAAATTGACGAAGAACGAACAGAAGAAAAACGTAAGAAAAAGGAGGAAAAACGGAGAAAAAGGCGGAAAAGGGAAAAGAAAGAAAGGGAAGAAGAGGAGAGCGGCACTAGCAGTGAATCAACCTCATCAGAAACTGAGGACAAAATGCAGGGGGAGGAAGAGACGGAGAAGAAAGTGTCGGAAGAGGAGAAGCGGCGGATCGACGCGACAGCGAGTCGGGTGAGTTACGGCAATTTGCTTTGGAGCAGGACAAAATGGCGCTCCCGAAACATCGCCGAGAAAAGCTAAAAAATACCTCGACTTCTCTTTGAAAAATTTCATTGTTTTTTCTTTTTTTGGCTGAAAATAACAAAAAATTCTAAAAAAAAATTTAATTCATGATTTTTTTTTTAATTTTGGAAATTTTTTCTTTAAAAAAGACTTGAGATTTTTCTAAAAATCAAATTTTTTGCATATTTTATTCGGCGAGGTATTGGCCAGCGACTTTCCAGCGATGACCTTTTGGGGTGTACCCATTTTACATACCCAACGGAAAATTAACGCATTAGAAATATTCTGTGGGCCTTCATGGGAGGGGATTTTTCCATCCCGAACACAAAGAAGGTTTGTCTTGCTATACTTCGGCTTTAGTTAATTGTGTCGGGTATTCCGTATCGGATCACGGATTTTGACATAAACTCCGGTAGAAATCAGTACCAATGCTAGACCCGTCACGAGCAACTTTACTTACAATAACAAAATAAAGTGCGAGGCATTGATTCTAATTGAATTGCATGAAGGTCCAACAGAAAAGAACCGCACAGATTTTTTATACATTAAAATATTAGGGGTTAGTAAATCATTAGTTGAAACATGGCATATGCCATTGTCGCAAAAAAAAAAATTTTTTTTTTTTTTGATTTGAATTTTATTTTAAAGATGATTTCTGCCTTTTTCAGAAACAAGCGTCCGAAATTTGGTCAAAGAAAACGACAGTACTGGAGGCAGAAAAAACAGTCACTGATGAATTCGACGAATTCATCGACGATTTATTTCTTTGATTTCTTTCTTGAGAAATTCGGTAATTAAAAGAAAAATGCTTTTCAAGTATTCCTTTTGCCTTTGCGCTTTCTTCTGGTGAAGTTAAATTCAGAGGGCGAAACTGAAATTTGGGATTAGTCTTTGATAAAGAGGCTTCCTTCGGTGGTTAGTGGGTACACCTGGGGCAGAGTGCGAATGGATTTCCATCATTGGCTCCGACAGTAATGGCACCGAAGCTGCTTTTACCTAAAATTGGACTCGCCGGTTGTCTTTTGTTCCCATCCCCCATTCATAGGTTTCCCCAGAAACCTAACAAGAGGTTCAGTCGGTTTTTTAGGTAAAAAAATGTAAAAATAATTGATTTTTTAACCATATTTTCGACGCATCCTAAGATCAAATAAGGATAAAATGCAATCTCATTTTCAATGCAAAATTTCAGGTGTATTCGTAAAAAAAGTTATTAAAAATTAGTCTAATTATTTTTTAAAGAATACATCCGAAACTCAAATTTTTTCGCGATTTTTCGGTAAAAAGTCGACCGTGCCTGTCTCTAATTTCTTACACGCACTTCGCTTCCCTTGCCGACCAAAAGGCCTGTGGTGCTGACAGAGTTCAAAAGCTGAGGACGCGACTCGACGATCAGCGAGAGAACACTTACACAGAAAAACAGAATGAGGAGACGCAAAAAGGGACGAGGGGGGCACAATTCATTTTGGCACATTGCGAAAGGAAAGTTTGCCAAAGGATGAGAAATAGTCAAAAGAGAAAAAGGGAGAGGGAATGGCAAACAAAGAGAGGCAATTAGGCGGGGTAATTAAGGGACAACAAGAGAGAACGGTTAATCAAAGGCGGAGAGATGGCCATTTCGATGGGAATTCATTAGAATCGATTGACCGATCAGTCCGCCGCCCCCCCCCCCGCCCTCCATTTGTGGTTATCTTTTAGAAAAGTCAACAATTAGTAACAGCATCATGATACGGATGACGAGTCAATGTTGTGGAAATGTAAAAATTTAGACTGCTATATGGAAACTTAATTTTCAGAATTGGCCAAAATAAATATCTGAGACATAAATTGAAATACTTTTTAGAACTTAAAAATTTGTCAAGAAAATCGAAAGGGGCCCCCTTTGGCTTTCAAAATTCAGAAATAAAATATTTTCCTATAGCGCCAAATTTTGTTTGTGAATTCTTCCTTTATCAGCTGCTTTTTTTGTAATAGGTTTTCCTTTTGATGTTTGATCATGCTGCACTTTCTTTCTTCCCCTTTCTTTCGTCTCTTTCCGTTGTTCCCTCTTTTCTTCGTCCCCTCTTTTCATTCGCCGCGCTCTGTCCGTTCTCGACTTTGTCCTCGGGAACCCATCGCCTCTCCGGCGGCGGTTCCCTTCACTCGGCTGATTTTCTTCTCTTTGTTTCGCTTCGGCGGTGGTGACCCCACGCCCACCGGATGACTTTCGTACAATCGGCGGTAATTGTCGCTGCGAATGTAATTCCAAAAGGACTCGACGCTAAACATTTGAAGAATTGCTAAACATAATTTGTGGTTGTTTTCTGTTCCAATTCACCCGCTTTGCCAATCGCCGCCTTGCGCCCCGCGGGTGAGTGCATCTTTCAGTGGGACAATCCATCTTAAAAGGTCAAAGAAGTGCAATTTGGTACATTCAATGAAATGAACGGACGGATTGTTTTCGACTCGGAGAGTTTTTGCATTTTCGTCATTTGGGTCGATCAGATCGAGTTGGCCCAATTCTGGCGGGATCACTTGAAGACGATTTCCCTATAAAAAGTGCTTTTTCTGATCCAATTAAAAAGTTGTCTGTTGCCCATTTTACCTGAATGTGCAACTCTCTCAGTTTTAGCAATGTGCCCATTTGTCGTGGCAAATCGATAAGGTCATTTTCACGGAGCACCAACACTTGAAGATTAGCCTTATGGGTGGGAGGGGGGGGGAAGTACACCCTCCAGCGAGGAAGGGGGAGGGTTCACAGTCCACACTCTTACCAAATGGCCGATATCCTCCGGGAAAGACTCAAAATCGTTGTCCCCTGAAATTGTTATTTTTTGCCAAGCTCTCAAAAAAGGCCACCCAACCGAAATAAAGTGCCCGAAGGGTTGACATGAAAAAGAAATTGCCGGGCAGACTTTGTTCTCGCAAATTGTTGTAAGTCAAGTCGAGCAACTCCAATTTGGCAAAAGAGCCGAAGCCGCGCGGGAGTTTATTCAGCCGATTCATCCGAAAATGAGAGAGAAAGGGCGGTAAAGGAAAAGTACAACCAAAAAAAAAGGGGGGGGGGGGAAAGAGAGGCCAACCAACCCGACATTGAGCAGTTTGAGGTTGGGCAAAGCGGAGATTGTCACGGGCAATTCCTTAAAAAAACGAATAAAAACGGCAAAAAATGAGAAAAGGAACAGTCAGTCAAAAAAGAGAGAATAAACGGAAGGACCTCAATGTGATTGTTCCACAAGTTGAGCTGCTCGAGACTGACAAGGTCCGAACTGAAACAGTCAAAACATAAAAGGAATTTGCTCTCCGTTTTAACAATTAACCCCCCCCCCCCAGCCAACAAAAACTCACATATTTGCCGGAATTGCGGTCAGTTTGTTGTGGCTGAGGGTCAGTCTCGTCACCCGACTGTCCTCAACTGAAATTCCTTTTTTTTCATTCTCTCAATGGCTCTGCTCGCCGCGAAATCCTCACAGTTCAAACGGAGCTGTCCAAAGTTGTGAATGCCCCTGTCCACACATTCTATTTCTGTGTTTTCCTCCGCCGGCGCCGAATGCGAATGGGGCGGATGGACCGACCGATGTTCGTTTTTCGGCATTTCCGTAGTTCAGTCGAATCAGTCCTCGGACTTTTCAAAAACAAATTATAGCCGGAAGAAAATAGCCTATGGCAATCGCTGTTTATGACGGGAGGGGAGGTGCAGAAATCGATAAAGCGAATGAAGGAAGAAGCATCGATCCTTTCACTTTCTTTTCTGAGACATATGTATGAAATCAAAAGAAAGAGCCATATGAATAGAAGACGAGAAAAAATAAACAAAGGGAATCTCCGTAAATTTAGCAGAATATTATTCAAATCAAATTTAGAATACACTTAAACAAATGAGTGATTATGAACCCATTAAAAGGGAAAGTTGGTATAATTTGTGGCTCAACGGGAGGGATTCTGCTGGTTGAAATTCTTTAGTTTCGTTTCCAGTGCGCTTATATACGTCTCCAAAGTGGTCACCGCGGCTTCCATTCGACGACTTGCCTCATCTGAAAGACATTTAAAGGGTAAAAAACAAAATTCAACCGACACAAACAAAACCTATTTCGTCAATTTGCTCAAGAAATGGACGCAATTCCTCATATTTGAGTTGTAGCTGGGCAAGCCGATCGGAAATCACGTTGGTCACTTGTCCCATGTCTGAAATCTCCGATTTTTCGTGAATTGTATAATTTGGTTTTGCCTGAATATCTCTGTGTCGTTGCATTGTTCATCTCTTCCAACAGTTTGTAATCGTCAATTGTGCCTTGAATTTGCCCTTGTACGTACGCATACAGCCGATCAGACGCCACTTGTGCACGACGGTTCACTTCGTCGGCGGAGGACTCAGTCGCCGTCGGATTGGTGGTGGGTGAAAGAGGGCATTCACTGCTGGTGGAGGAACGTTCATTGATTTCCATTGAATGAATAGAAGAAAGTTGTAAGATAAAACCAAAAGATTAAAAAATATTTAAGGAATTAAACAAATGTTAATGCCAGCGGGAATTGCATATGCATTTATCGTGGTCAACAAAAGTATGAAATCAAACAAAAGGGTGAAGATAGCAACTCCATTAAATAAACGGTTTAGAGATCTGAGAAATTATTTGGTCCAATCGTAAAACCGTAGAATAAAGACAAAATTCCATTTGGTTTCATTCACCCGTCAGTCAGCAAACTGCGCACCATGTCATTGATGAACTGCATGCAAATGTGCAGCGAAATTCGAAAAGCGACGAGGCATTCGTCCGACGACAATTGAATCTTCGGTTGTTGATTTTCTTTTTGGCCATTCCGCAGTCGCATTTCGCCATTATTCACCACATCGATGAGATTAGACAGAGCATTGTGAAGAAGGGCAGACTCGCGAGTACTAAAATTAACAAAATAAAAATAAAAGCAGAGAGGGAATTAGAAAGTACGAAGGCGGAAGAGGCTGTTGCTGAGTGAGAGAATCGGAAACCCATGCGTCGATGGGCAGCACCAAACGGTGGTACACTCTGCGAAATACCATAGTCAACCTCCGTTTGGCAGCCCCTTTCTTCAACAGATTGGAAAGGCCCTCAGGCGATCCATTGGCCGCAATTCGGACAATCGCCTTTTTGGCATAGAAAGCGTAACAAAGACCCGCGATGGATAAACGTTTGTCCAAGATGTCGGAGCTCAAGTCCAAAGAAAAGAGCGATACCAAATGGGAACTTAAAATTTAATGGAAATAAAGAAGAAATGATACATTGGAATTGACCTAGTGAGTTTACGATCGCCATCATCATATTCGTAAATACCCGGCCCAAGTCTGATGATACAGCCGACCTGTCTCGGTTCAGTCAAGCTAAAAGGCTTTTTTTTATCAAATCTTAACAATGCCAATGATTTTACCCTCGGATTTTCAAATTCTTTTCAGCAGTGCCAATTGCCAATCCAACAAAAGCAGCACCTAGCACATGCGAAATTGTGAAAGAATTGACAGGCACTTCCAACACAGTTCGTTTCGCATTGAACACTTTTTGAACAAGACTGTCCACCTCGGATTCATCTTCATGATTCGAGGAAATGCCATTTAAAGTTGCCGAAGAAGAATTTTGGTTCTGTTGAAGTTGGATAGTTGCGTTGTTGTCCATTTGACCATAAACTAGGGTTGAGCGGGACCGGGGCTTTTTCAAAATACCGAGCGTACAAATGAGTACCAGGGCCCCGGTTTTGACCGGGTCCCGGTCCCGCCCCGGTTTTTTCCCGGTTTTCCCAGCCAAAAAGCCCCGGTTTTTTCAACCTAAAAAGTCCCGGTCCCGGTTTTTGCCAAAAGCCCCGGTTCCCGCTCAACCCTACCATAAACCACTGGAAAAGCTGCTGAGAAGTTATTAAATGAGCTGCTCAACGACGACACCTAAATGACTTTGACATTATTCGGGTTCGCCTATTGAATTTATTTTTATTTTCAAAATATCCTCAAATTTTAAGGAAAATCACCGTTTCCTTTGGTCTGAAAAAGAGATGGTCGAAGCCGAACAAAATTGGGAAGCGCATCTGGCAAAACGATACTACGAAAAGCTGTTCAAGGAATATTGCATAGTGGACCTTAGTCGATATGCGAAGAATGTGTACGCAATGCGATGGCGAGTGGAGAACGAAGTCTTCTCGGGCAAGGGACAGTTCGAGTGCGGCAGCAAACACTGCGCGTGGCGGGAGGAATTGTCGAGTTGGGAGGTCGGGAATAATGGGAAAGAAAAATACATTAATTTAAATTTGGGAAGAAGAAAATGAAAACCTAACGATTTACGCGAAAGTCTAATTGAGAGATAAACTATTGAAATTAAATTCGTAATTTTTAGGTGAATTTTGCATACAGTGAACACGGAGTGAAGAAAAATGCGTTGGTAAAAGTTCGCTTGTGCCCGGAATGTTCAACAAAACTGAATTTTCATTCTCAAAAAAAACGGGTGAAGCAGAAAATAAAGACGGAAGTAAAGAAAGAAATTGACGAAGAACGAACAGAAGAAAAACGTAAGAAAAAGGAGGAAAAACGGAGAAAAAGGCGGAAAAGGGAAAAGAAAGAAAGGGAAGAAGAGGAGAGCGGCACTAGCAGTGAATCAACCTCATCAGAAACTGAGGACAAAATGCAGGGGGAGGAAGAGACGGAGAAGAAAGTGTCGGAAGAGGAGAAGCGGCGGATCGACGCGACAGCGAGTCGGGTGAGTTACGGCAATTTGCTTTGGAGCAGGACAAAATGGCGCTCCCGAAACATCGCCGAGAAAAGCTAAAAAATACCTCGACTTCTCTTTGAAAAATTTCATTGTTTTTTCTTTTTTTGGCTGAAAATAACAAAAAATTCTAAAAAAAAATTTAATTCATGATTTTTTTTTTAATTTTGGAAATTTTTTCTTTAAAAAAGACTTGAGATTTTTCTAAAAATCAAATTTTTTGCATATTTTATTCGGCGAGGTATTGGCCAGCGACTTTCCAGCGATGACCTTTTGGGGTGTACCCATTTTACATACCCAACGGAAAATTAACGCATTAGAAATATTCTGTGGGCCTTCATGGGAGGGGATTTTTCCATCCCGAACACAAAGAAGGTTTGTCTTGCTATACTTCGGCTTTAGTTAATTGTGTCGGGTATTCCGTATCGGATCACGGATTTTGACATAAACTCCGGTAGAAATCAGTACCAATGCTAGACCCGTCACGAGCAACTTTACTTACAATAACAAAATAAAGTGCGAGGCATTGATTCTAATTGAATTGCATGAAGGTCCAACAGAAAAGAACCGCACAGATTTTTTATACATTAAAATATTAGGGGTTAGTAAATCATTAGTTGAAACATGGCATATGCCATTGTCGCAAAAAAAAAAATTTTTTTTTTTTTTGATTTGAATTTTATTTTAAAGATGATTTCTGCCTTTTTCAGAAACAAGCGTCCGAAATTTGGTCAAAGAAAACGACAGTACTGGAGGCAGAAAAAACAGTCACTGATGAATTCGACGAATTCATCGACGATTTATTTCTTTGATTTCTTTCTTGAGAAATTCGGTAATTAAAAGAAAAATGCTTTTCAAGTATTCCTTTTGCCTTTGCGCTTTCTTCTGGTGAAGTTAAATTCAGAGGGCGAAACTGAAATTTGGGATTAGTCTTTGATAAAGAGGCTTCCTTCGGTGGTTAGTGGGTACACCTGGGGCAGAGTGCGAATGGATTTCCATCATTGGCTCCGACAGTAATGGCACCGAAGCTGCTTTTACCTAAAATTGGACTCGCCGGTTGTCTTTTGTTCCCATCCCCCATTCATAGGTTTCCCCAGAAACCTAACAAGAGGTTCAGTCGGTTTTTTAGGTAAAAAAATGTAAAAATAATTGATTTTTTAACCATATTTTCGACGCATCCTAAGATCAAATAAGGATAAAATGCAATCTCATTTTCAATGCAAAATTTCAGGTGTATTCGTAAAAAAAGTTATTAAAAATTAGTCTAATTATTTTTTAAAGAATACATCCGAAACTCAAATTTTTTCGCGATTTTTCGGTAAAAAGTCGACCGTGCCTGTCTCTAATTTCTTACACGCACTTCGCTTCCCTTGCCGACCAAAAGGCCTGTGGTGCTGACAGAGTTCAAAAGCTGAGGACGCGACTCGACGATCAGCGAGAGAACACTTACACAGAAAAACAGAATGAGGAGACGCAAAAAGGGACGAGGGGGGCACAATTCATTTTGGCACATTGCGAAAGGAAAGTTTGCCAAAGGATGAGAAATAGTCAAAAGAGAAAAAGGGAGAGGGAATGGCAAACAAAGAGAGGCA
Source organism: Heterodera filipjevi (assembly GCA_039877585.1). NCBI lineage: Eukaryota > Metazoa > Nematoda > Chromadorea > Rhabditida > Heteroderidae > Heterodera > Heterodera filipjevi. Next base: position 17,563,135 of record JBDPZO010000002.1, on the reverse strand, counting down.
ATTAGGCGGGGTAATTAAGGGACAACAAGAGAGAACGGTTAATCAAAGGCGGAGAGATGGCCATTTCGATGGGAATTCATTAGAATCGATTGACCGATCAGTCCGCCGCCCCCCCCGCCCTCCATTTGTGGTTATCTTTTAGAAAAGTCAACAATTAGTAACAGCATCATGATACGGATGACGAGTCAATGTTGTGGAAATGTAAAAATTTAGACTGCTATATGGAAACTTAATTTTCAGAATTGGCCAAAATAAATATCTGAGACATAAATTGAAATACTTTTTAGAACTTAAAAATTTGTCAAGAAAATCGAAAGGGGCCCCCTTTGGCTTTCAAAATTCAGAAATAAAATATTTTCCTATAGCGCCAAATTTTGTTTGTGAATTCTTCCTTTATCAGCTGCTTTTTTTGTAATAGGTTTTCCTTTTGATGTTTGATCATGCTGCACTTTCTTTCTTCCCCTTTCTTTCGTCTCTTTCCGTTGTTCCCTCTTTTCTTCGTCCCCTCTTTTCATTCGCCGCGCTCTGTCCGTTCTCGACTTTGTCCTCGGGAACCCATCGCCTCTCCGGCGGCGGTTCCCTTCACTCGGCTGATTTTCTTCTCTTTGTTTCGCTTCGGCGGTGGTGACCCCACGCCCACCGGATGACTTTCGTACAATCGGCGGTAATTGTCGCTGCGAATGTAATTCCAAAAGGACTCGACGCTAAACATTTGAAGAATTGCTAAACATAATTTGTGGTTGTTTTCTGTTCCAATTCACCCGCTTTGCCAATCGCCGCCTTGCGCCCCGCGGGTGAGTGCATCTTTCAGTGGGACAATCCATCTTAAAAGGTCAAAGAAGTGCAATTTGGTACATTCAATGAAATGAACGGACGGATTGTTTTCGACTCGGAGAGTTTTTGCATTTTCGTCATTTGGGTCGATCAGATCGAGTTGGCCCAATTCTGGCGGGATCACTTGAAGACGATTTCCCTATAAAAAGTGCTTTTTCTGATCCAATTAAAAAGTTGTCTGTTGCCCATTTTACCTGAATGTGCAACTCTCTCAGTTTTAGCAATGTGCCCATTTGTCGTGGCAAATCGATAAGGTCATTTTCACGGAGCACCAACACTTGAAGATTAGCCTTATGGGTGGGAGGGGGGGGAAGTACACCCTCCAGCGAGGAAGGGGGAGGGTTCACAGTCCACACTCTTACCAAATGGCCGATATCCTCCGGGAAAGACTCAAAATCGTTGTCCCCTGAAATTGTTATTTTTTGCCAAGCTCTCAAAAAAGGCCACCCAACCGAAATAAAGTGCCCGAAGGGTTGACATGAAAAAGAAATTGCCGGGCAGACTTTGTTCTCGCAAATTGTTGTAAGTCAAGTCGAGCAACTCCAATTTGGCAAAAGAGCCGAAGCCGCGCGGGAGTTTATTCAGCCGATTCATCCGAAAATGAGAGAGAAAGGGCGGTAAAGGAAAAGTACAACCAAAAAAAAAGGGGGGGGGAAAGAGAGGCCAACCAACCCGACATTGAGCAGTTTGAGGTTGGGCAAAGCGGAGATTGTCACGGGCAATTCCTTAAAAAAACGAATAAAAACGGCAAAAAATGAGAAAAGGAACAGTCAGTCAAAAAAGAGAGAATAAACGGAAGGACCTCAATGTGATTGTTCCACAAGTTGAGCTGCTCGAGACTGACAAGGTCCGAACTGAAACAGTCAAAACATAAAAGGAATTTGCTCTCCGTTTTAACAATTAACCCCCCCCCCAGCCAACAAAAACTCACATATTTGCCGGAATTGCGGTCAGTTTGTTGTGGCTGAGGGTCAGTCTCGTCACCCGACTGTCCTCAACTGAAATTCCTTTTTTTTCATTCTCTCAATGGCTCTGCTCGCCGCGAAATCCTCACAGTTCAAACGGAGCTGTCCAAAGTTGTGAATGCCCCTGTCCACACATTCTATTTCTGTGTTTTCCTCCGCCGGCGCCGAATGCGAATGGGGCGGATGGACCGACCGATGTTCGTTTTTCGGCATTTCCGTAGTTCAGTCGAATCAGTCCTCGGACTTTTCAAAAACAAATTATAGCCGGAAGAAAATAGCCTATGGCAATCGCTGTTTATGACGGGAGGGGAGGTGCAGAAATCGATAAAGCGAATGAAGGAAGAAGCATCGATCCTTTCACTTTCTTTTCTGAGACATATGTATGAAATCAAAAGAAAGAGCCATATGAATAGAAGACGAGAAAAAATAAACAAAGGGAATCTCCGTAAATTTAGCAGAATATTATTCAAATCAAATTTAGAATACACTTAAACAAATGAGTGATTATGAACCCATTAAAAGGGAAAGTTGGTATAATTTGTGGCTCAACGGGAGGGATTCTGCTGGTTGAAATTCTTTAGTTTCGTTTCCAGTGCGCTTATATACGTCTCCAAAGTGGTCACCGCGGCTTCCATTCGACGACTTGCCTCATCTGAAAGACATTTAAAGGGTAAAAAACAAAATTCAACCGACACAAACAAAACCTATTTCGTCAATTTGCTCAAGAAATGGACGCAATTCCTCATATTTGAGTTGTAGCTGGGCAAGCCGATCGGAAATCACGTTGGTCACTTGTCCCATGTCTGAAATCTCCGATTTTTCGTGAATTGTATAATTTGGTTTTGCCTGAATATCTCTGTGTCGTTGCATTGTTCATCTCTTCCAACAGTTTGTAATCGTCAATTGTGCCTTGAATTTGCCCTTGTACGTACGCATACAGCCGATCAGACGCCACTTGTGCACGACGGTTCACTTCGTCGGCGGAGGACTCAGTCGCCGTCGGATTGGTGGTGGGTGAAAGAGGGCATTCACTGCTGGTGGAGGAACGTTCATTGATTTCCATTGAATGAATAGAAGAAAGTTGTAAGATAAAACCAAAAGATTAAAAAATATTTAAGGAATTAAACAAATGTTAATGCCAGCGGGAATTGCATATGCATTTATCGTGGTCAACAAAAGTATGAAATCAAACAAAAGGGTGAAGATAGCAACTCCATTAAATAAACGGTTTAGAGATCTGAGAAATTATTTGGTCCAATCGTAAAACCGTAGAATAAAGACAAAATTCCATTTGGTTTCATTCACCCGTCAGTCAGCAAACTGCGCACCATGTCATTGATGAACTGCATGCAAATGTGCAGCGAAATTCGAAAAGCGACGAGGCATTCGTCCGACGACAATTGAATCTTCGGTTGTTGATTTTCTTTTTGGCCATTCCGCAGTCGCATTTCGCCATTATTCACCACATCGATGAGATTAGACAGAGCATTGTGAAGAAGGGCAGACTCGCGAGTACTAAAATTAACAAAATAAAAATAAAAGCAGAGAGGGAATTAGAAAGTACGAAGGCGGAAGAGGCTGTTGCTGAGTGAGAGAATCGGAAACCCATGCGTCGATGGGCAGCACCAAACGGTGGTACACTCTGCGAAATACCATAGTCAACCTCCGTTTGGCAGCCCCTTTCTTCAACAGATTGGAAAGGCCCTCAGGCGATCCATTGGCCGCAATTCGGACAATCGCCTTTTTGGCATAGAAAGCGTAACAAAGACCCGCGATGGATAAACGTTTGTCCAAGATGTCGGAGCTCAAGTCCAAAGAAAAGAGCGATACCAAATGGGAACTTAAAATTTAATGGAAATAAAGAAGAAATGATACATTGGAATTGACCTAGTGAGTTTACGATCGCCATCATCATATTCGTAAATACCCGGCCCAAGTCTGATGATACAGCCGACCTGTCTCGGTTCAGTCAAGCTAAAAGGCTTTTTTTATCAAATCTTAACAATGCCAATGATTTTACCCTCGGATTTTCAAATTCTTTTCAGCAGTGCCAATTGCCAATCCAACAAAAGCAGCACCTAGCACATGCGAAATTGTGAAAGAATTGACAGGCACTTCCAACACAGTTCGTTTCGCATTGAACACTTTTTGAACAAGACTGTCCACCTCGGATTCATCTTCATGATTCGAGGAAATGCCATTTAAAGTTGCCGAAGAAGAATTTTGGTTCTGTTGAAGTTGGATAGTTGCGTTGTTGTCCATTTGACCATAAACCACTGGAAAAGCTGCTGAGAAGTTATTAAATGAGCTGCTCAACGACGACACCTAAGAGAAAGTTAACTAAATACTCGTTAATTGAAAAAAATAACTCTAAATTTTTTCTTAATTTTACTGAGTCACACTGTCCACGAATGTGACATTATCTTTCGCTACGAATCCCAGGCTGAGATGGACCCAAAACATGGAAAAAGGGCATTCCATTAAATCCTACAGTACGCCATTACTTTTGGAATGACATTCACCTAACTATTAGCTTTTTTCTAACGAGTATTTATTTATTTGTTTCTCCCCTTTTTTGGCTCAGAATGGTATCAGTGTATCACTTACACAAAAACAAATTCTTAAAAAACCGACAATAAAATAAAAATCATTTAAAAAATATACATATAAAATTGAATTTCAGCTGTTAATTGTAAGATTGTAAAAAGATCTTCGAAATGTCAAAGCCCAAGTCCAACTAAACCCAAAAAGTGTTGCCGTTGTTCCCGTGATTCCCCCAACCCCTTTGGCCTATCCCCCTCCATGGAATCCCCTCAGTTTCCCTCTCCTCCGTCACTCGCCTCCGTTATTTTCAGTGTGTTCTTCACCCCAGCGCCGCCGCCGTGTCCGTCACGGTCATCGGAAACGGAGTCTTCGCGTGACCGCGACTTCTCTCTGTACTGAGTGAAGGAGGAATCCGATTTGCGTTCGTCCGATTTGTTCATTGCGTCTTCCCCGTCGTCGGCTGATGGCGTCCCTTTGCCTCCGTTTTCTGCCGCCTCATCTTCCTGCTGTTGTTGGGCTGAGTTCAGCCCAACTTCAACTTCCCCGTCACCGCCTTCGAATGCCGCGTCCACCTCGGGGTCTTCTGGACAATTTTCCTCCATTGGCACCAAAGCATTGTCCACAAGGGCCGCCGCTTCAGAGACTTGTTCAACTTGTTTGTTCCCGTTTTCCTCATTGGCAGCAACTTAACTTTCCGTTTATTTCTTGAATACCCCCGCTTCGATTTACCAGAAAAGACGCCCTCTGAATGCTCTCCACCAAAAAATGATGGCTTCGGACGACTGATTCGCTGGGCAAAGTTACGACTCGGCGGGTTACAACCAAAACCCCCAATCGGCGAATCGGTTCGACGATTTTCTTCGTTTTCCTCTTCCACTCTTTTTTGGCCAATCGGTGATTTGCTCCTTTCTTCTTCGTTGCCACTTCTCTGACTCGACTCGTCCTCCTCAGCCGCCGTTTGCTTTGTGTCGTCCGAATGTGAGGGCGGTAAAGCCAAACGGTTGTTTCCGAAACGAGAGCCTATTTGCCCAAATCCGCGGCCCATGCCCCGCAGGGATGATCTCGCCTGCACCCCGCCATTCTGTCGTCCATCATCGTCGCGGTCGTAACGACGACCCCGCTCAACTCCCATCGGTGGCGAAAAACTGTCCCTAACACGCGGACGAAGTGGCACGTTGTTGGGGTTCTGTTCTCTTTCGGAGGAAGGGCCCTATAAAGATTCACTAAGAAAAAAAAACGAAGCCAATCCAACGAATAGAAAAATTTATTTGAGCAATTTTAAAAAAAACAATGTGACATTAGCGAAAAATCACTGCTGATCAGCTAACCTTTCGCTTGTATTCAAATGTTGGCGGAACGCCTCCGCATGACAACAAGTCGATGCCGGTCTGCTGACGAACGTAATTGAAAAACGGCCTCTGACCAATCTGAAAAGGGAACGGGTTGGTGTTGAGCCAAATGAAAGGCAAATGGGCAATCACTTTCGGATCAAAACACATGAACTCGACGCCATCGTAGTTGAACACGTCCCTGTTGGAGAGTGCCTTGGTGAATGCCGAAAGAGAACTGTGCGTGGGGAAGTCGAGGATGATCTGACCCATACGACGGCCCTCCCTCCAGGCCTCAAAAGTCTCCACAAATTTGATCTAAAAAAGGTGTGCAAACAATCTGTGTGTAAACCGAAAAACAAACCCTTCCATGTTTTGGTTGCAGACTTCTGAAAATTTAAAAATTTGAGATGAAATCGAACAATAAGACAAAAAAAGGAGGACGGACGGTAAATATTAATCATAGCTCCCAAACTCAAAATTGCTCAAAAACGGTCGGAATTGATTTAAAACGACCCAAAACCATAATAATAATGCAAATGAGGGGCGCGCTTGCCATTTTTAAGACCAAAAATTGCCGGGACTGAAGTGTCCAAATTGCGTCGGGACTCAAAAATCTCTTCTAAAAACGACATCTAAATGTCACAAAATTCGCACTAGAGGGCCGCGGAGCGGCCCGCCGGTAGCGAGCATGCGATGACGGAGCAAGTAGTGGGGCGCCCGAGCGAGCGGAGGGTTGCGAGCGCCTGGTTAATGTCGGGCCGAAGGCCCGACATCAGGCGCGAGCAACCCGGAGCGAGCGAGCGGCGCCCCACCTACTGGCCGCCGTAGTCGAGTGTGCGGTGTTTCGGCCAAAATACCACCAATTGCTTTTCAATTTGGCCGTTTCAGTCCCGTGGCTATAACTGTCCAATGTGCTTTCCTTCCCAAAATTCGTTTGGATTCATGCATTATAGACAGCAAGAGGTTAAATGGCAAAGATTTTTTAATAATTATTTGTTTTTATGAGCTTGACAATTCAGTCCCAACGTCATTTTGGCATTTCAGTCCCGGCACTTTTTGGTTTTAAAAATGGCAAGCGCGCCCCTAATTTGCATTATTATTATGGGTTTGGGCCGTTTTAAATCGATTCCGACCGTTTTTGAGCAATTTTGAGTTTGGGAGCTATGATTAATATTTTCCGGACGGACAACCAACCTCTTAATTTCACTAATATCGATCCATCTCGGGAGGTTCCAAACGAACATCAAATTTTCACTGTTGACATCGATGACCGGCCTCCTGGCACCACTGGGAAAAGTGAAGCTCATTTTGGTGATTAAATTTGAAATAAGGAGAATGTGCAAATCTTACTATGCAATAAAGGAAAAAAAAGGCAATCGTGCAGAATGGGGGTCCCTAATTTAACTTTATTATTTTGAGCTAAAAATTGGTATATAGGGGCTTTCCATGGCGCTGATCACGAATCTGACCTTGGATTTGTCATATGACATCATCTAATCTATGATTTGGTCAATTTTTGTGCACCGGGCAAAGCCATATTTTCATTGAAAACGAGTATGTACTTGATAAAAAATCATAGATTTGACCAAATCTTAAAATAGACGGTGTCATACAACAAATTTAAGGTCAGATTCTTGCTCAGCACCCTTGAAACCCCCCAAATATCTATTTTTAACCAAAAATAACAAAATTAAATTTTACAAAGTTAAATTAGGGACCCCCATTCTTCACGATTGCCAAAAAAAATAAAGAACAAATAAAGGATTGGTTTTCCTCGACCAATTAATTTTTTTTTGGGCAATTCTGCAGAATGGGTGTCCCTAATTTAACTTTGTTATTTTGAACTAAAAATTGGTTTATGCGCCATGTTTTCATTGAAAACGAGTACGTTACTTAATGAAAAAATCATAGATTTGAACAAATCTTAGATTCGATGGTGTAAAATTTAAAGTCAGATCGTGCTCAACACCCTAAATACCTCTTTTCAACCAAAAATAAGAAAGTTAAATTTTACAGTTAAATTTTGGACATCCATTCTGCAGGATTGCCTATTTTTGTATTTTCTTGTTATGCATTATTACTGTTCACATTAATGATTTTTAGCAGATGGGCAGAGTTTCAATGAAAACTAAAAGGGTCGAAAAAAGCGTGGCGCGACCGGGGATTTGACATTTGGGGACCCGACACTTGGGGACCCGACATTTGGGGACCCGACACTTGGGAACCCGACATTTGGGGACCCGACACTTAGGGAACCCGACATTTGGGGACCCGACATTTGGGGATAACCCCGACATTTGGGGACACGTTAATTAAAAAAAAATAAAAAACAAAAAAAAATGATAAATTAAACATAATAAATGAAAAAATGAACAATGCTGGAAGAGCTCCATTGTTTCCAATTCCTACATGGAACCACCATGACAGCGTTTTACAGGCGAGTCCATGTTGTTTGGCGCCAACTAATCCAGGCTTAGTTGGTGCCAGAATTACCGTTTACATTACAGGACATGGGGCGAACTAACAACGCCCAGGAAGGATTTCATTTAGCGTTAAGAATGCAATTTAACAGTGTTCACCCGCCACTTTCAAAGTAAATAAAATGTGTAATCAAATATGCATTTTATTTTTACAGAGTTATCACTGTTTTAAAGAAAGAAGCGGCCGATAAGTTACGTCAGTTTGAATTGGACCCAACACAAGGAATAAGAATTCGTGAACGAAAAAAAACTTACAGAGACAATGACTTGGCAATTCGAAATTTAGTTGAGGGATTTGATGTGATTGAAAATCCAAACGATGATGAAACTCTTACACATCTTAGATCATTGCAATACCGTCTGATGCGAAACGATTTTGAAAACTGGGATGACCCAAATATTGATTAGTACTGCAATTAATCCCGTTAGCCCTTGGGAAAGGCACAGAAATGAATAAAAAGTACATTTTGTTCATTTTTTCATTTATTATGTTTAATTTATCATTTTTTTTTGTTTTTTATTTTTTTTTAATTAACGTGTCCCCAAATGTCGGGTCCCCAAATGTCGGGTCCCCAAATGTCGGGTCCCCAAATGTCGGGGTTATCCCCAAATGTCGGGTCCCCAAATGTCGGGTTCCCTAAGTGTCGGGTCCCCAAATGTCGGGTTCCCCAAGTGTCGGGTCCCCAAATGTCGGGTCCCCAAGTGCCGGGTCCCCAAATGTCAAATCCCCAAATGTCGGGTAGCCGAAAAAAGGTCACCCCCTATGCCCTATGGTCATTTATTGCGCCAACATTACACAATATATATTTTAATAAATGCATAATAAAAATTAAAAAGCGTCGATGTTATTGTAAAAGGTCAGTGGATCAAAAATAGGAAATTAATCCCTTACACAACATCCAATGAAGACGGGGGATGGTGGGGATGGGGCAACATTTTTATTTGCATTTTAGAAAATCTGAACGCAAAATAAAGGTGGGAAAGAGAAGAAAATAGAGCAATGATGAGTGAAAGAAAAAATGTGAACGAATGAAGAATGAATGAATGGGGGGGGGGACTATTGGGATGGGACGCAAAATATTTTAAGTCATAATGAAAAGCATCAGTCTGAGGAAAGAAAAAACAACAACAAACATTTTGCAAGACAAGCAGAAATCATCGAAGTCAAAAAGATTTTTCACGGTGCTGGGTCGTTACTTAAAAACCATTCATAATGTGCGTTACTTAAAAAACCATCATAAAGAAAAATTTTAACAAAAAACTAGTCATAACTTCGCCCCAAAGCTACCAAATTTTGTATTCTTAATATCATTTGATAGCTCTAAGCTTTCTCTATTAGCCTTATAATTTTCAGAAATTTTCTTTGAGTTTCAAAAAAGTTATGATGAAAAATGTATGAAAAACCTGCTTTTTTGAATTCCCTTGGCCATAACTTTTTTGAAATTCAAAGAAAATTTCTGAAAATTAACAGGCTAATAGAGAAAGCTTGGAGCTATCAAATGATATTAAGAATTAAAAATTTGGTAGCTTTGGAGAAAAGTTAGGACTAGTTTTTTGTTAAAAATTTTCATTATGATGGTTTTTTAAGTAACGCACATTATGATGGTTTTTAAGTAACGACATAGCCGGACACCATCAATTCGGCGCTCACGATTCGGCGCCAGAATTTTTAGGGCTTCGGAACTTTTTTCTTTGTGAACCAAAATTCCTAAATTCGGTAGCATTCGAAAGCTTTAAGTGTTTAAAAGATATGAATAAGCTATTTCTAAGCGATCGACGAATTCTTAAAAAAAGTTACAACTTGAAGATCGCAAAAAAGTCGGAAAAAGCGGAATTTTTGTAAATTTTTAAGCATAACTTTTTTATACGGCTGTAAATTTTTTCTATTTTTGGAGGGCTAATAGAGACCATAAGCATCACTCGATAGACACTAAGAATAAAAAATTTGGTTGTCTAGGAAAAAAGTTATGGCACCCGAAAGTTGGCTGGCGCCGAATCGTGAGCGCCGAGTTGTAGTGTACCCGACATAGCACCTTTTTCACAATTAGTACTTAATTACTATTTGAATTTTAAATTTTGGCACAATGTAAAAAACACCTAATAGTTTCAGAAAAGTGCAAAATCTTCATTAATTAAATTTTATGCTTACACAATTCCTTCTTCCGTTACAATAAATCGGTTATATTTTAATAATAATGCGCAGCAGGACCGGGGAGAGGGGCAGGGAGAGATGAAGTGCACAAAATGAAATAGGAAAATAATTGGGGAAAAGACAAAAAGACGGCAAATTCATGTAATAGGAAGAGAGAGAGGGGGGCGAGGGAAATGATGCAGCAACAGCAAACAATCGTGTAGTAAAAAAACGAATGAATGAAGAATGAGGCAGGGAAGGGCAAAAGTCATCGATCCTCCCCTTTTCCCTTCGTCCGTCTGCGTCCGATTCACTCGGTCCTTCGGGCCAACGCCTGCGTGGAGGGAGGACGAACGGTTGGATGAAGCCTCTAGAAAAGGGACAACAGAGACCGACAGGGGTCAATCGTGTCTGTCTGCCTTTTGCGCAAAATCCGATAATAATTCATAACAATTCCGATTTTTAGTGGAGACATTTAAGGATTTAAGCGTCAAAAGTTAAGCATAAAATTTGCCCAAAAATTTCCATATTTTAAAAAGCCAAGTTGGGAGAAAAGGAAAGAGCATTTTTGATTTCGTATTCAAACACAAGAAGCACATGATGATGACCTATTTTGGCGCTCTTTCCGCCTGCCTTTTTAGAGCCTCAAATTGGCCATAAATAATTTGTACCATTGGCCTTTTCTGGCAATTCCATGTGTCTTTTTGCTGATGGCCTTACCACTCACTCTCTCTCTTCTTTCAGTGTCGCACATAATTCATTTTTTTTTGAATTCAGCTGTTTCTATTCGCTTGGTAGAATAGGTAAATTGGAGAGAGAGTGAGAGAGAAATTTGATAGAGAAAGAGACAGAAAGAAAGAGAGAAAAAGGAGAGAGAGAAATAGAGGAAAGAGAGAGGCGGAGAGTTTGATAGAGACAAGGGAGAGAGAGAATGAAAGGAACGATAATTACAAAGGCCCAATGACGTCTTACAATTAGCACTGACATTGGCTTTGTGGTACATTAAAATGACCTCATATTCTTTTAAAACTTCTCAATTTTTGACCCTTTGTTTTTTATTTCGGCCCACACATTTGGCCCAGGGGTCTTTCGGCCAAATATATATAAAACGAACCATAGTTTTTAGAAAACTTATCCCTAGTTTTTTAAGCCCTAACCTTAGAAGGTACACATTTTGTTGTGTTCGACTTTGATTGGTGATGTTAGGAATATAAGGGGGGCTTTCAGTCGGTAACATTTTCTATTCTATTGAAAAACTGAAACTAAAATCGGAGTTCGAATCCCAATTTATGAGGATTTATTAGTCCTTGTCCCTTACGTTTCGATGCTAAATTTTGTTGGGTTTCGACCTCTTTGAGCTGGGTTATATAAGTAATTTCAAACTTTAAGCCTAATCATTGTGGATTGTTTTTCCATCTCCCATTTTTATAAATGGTTTTTTTTCTTTTGTGCTCATTTTAAAGTGCCTAAAATGCCTTTCTCCCATAATTAATCGTTTCTTTGTTCAAAACATATTTAAGTAGAAATAAAAGGTCAGCATTTAATGTCCATTTGGTTTTATAATTGTTCTGATAATTTGGTGACAAATGCATCTTTTGGCTGTCCCATTTTCTTCTTTTGTCCATCCTTTAAATGAGCCGTCGTTTCGCCCCATTTTTCTTCCGTCCGTTCGTCGTCCCTTCGCTGTCACAATGAATGGCAATTGGCGGTGCCAAATTTGGAAATCCACTTATGGAATGGAAGGGTGGGAAAAGAGGGGGAGAAAAGGGAAAGGGGGAGGGCAAGCAGTTAAAAAAAGAAGCACAATTCAATGTTTCCATTTGCAAAATAATCCGTTGAACGCAGAATATGAATTGCTAGAGCTTCTGTGATGCCAAACCCATTGCGAGACAAACCAATTTTAGAGACCATCCGCAATAGACAAAGGTTAGAAGATTCTTATCGCTACGATTAAAATCAGCATTACTTCGAAAAATTAATGTCGCAAAAAATATGTGTGAATAATAATTAGCACATAAATTAAATACACATCAATTTATCGATAAACATTTACCATAGGAAAAATTAATTCAAATTATAATACAAAGCCAGATATTTTGTACCAGAATTTCAAGTTTATTTTGTATAAGCGCATAGTTACATTCATTGCGCGGGAATTTTCGGAAGACCAAATTCGTCAACAGCAACTCCCTGATCAGTTACAGTCTGAATAAAGCGAATTTACTGTACAAATAAAAAACAACAATGAAAAATAATACAGAGGCGCTAGCCGGGTCACGAGTCGGCACACTAGGAGCACTGATTGCTTCGTCGAGATAACTTGTGTCCGCGTCAAATTGCAAATCATCGCCCAGTGCTTCAAGTTCTGCTTCCAGTTCGGCTTCATCAATCTTAAAAATGGAATTTCTTGAGAGGCATGCCTCACTTACTTTAGGGAAGGTGAAAGGCTGAATTCACGTTTCAGGATCAAATAAGAGACTCTTAATTAGAAATGAAGAAACTCACGTCAGGCGTGTCATACTGACGAGAAAGTGCTTCTTGTATCTCAGAGTTCATCTCCAACATTTCCTCCATTTCGTCCTGAAGAGTGTCAATCTTGTCAATGTCCAGCTTTTTGTATTCCTGCTTCATTGCTTTTAGACCCTCCTTCATTGCAGCGACTGTCACCTGAACAGAAGAATAAACATGCAAAAATTGATCCATAAAAACCCACTTGGTTGTCCTTCATACCCTGAATTGCAAAATTGCTCTGCTCCATATTAAATGATTGAGCAGCGAGCTGATCGCGCTGATTCTCAAAAATTTTTCTCTGCTTCAGAAGTCTTAAACATTTTATTGAAAATGCCTTCTTATTCAAATGTTTCTTTTTACCTGCCTGCCTTTTGCTTGACCATGTTTTTAGCAGGCCCATCTCTCATCTTCTTGAGTTGGTCTCGCATTTTCACTAATTCACTATCCAATTTCTCTATTTTCTTTTCAACTGAGTCTCCACGAGCATCTATAGTCGTTATAGCATCAGAAAGGTTGGGTGGTGGCGCTTTTGGCTTTGAAGATCCAAAAAATCGCTGCATTAGAACAAATAATTTAAATTGAACTTAAAAAAATAAAATCAATTTCCGAACCGTTTTTATTATTGGATAAGAGATTAAATAAAGAAACAAACATCAGGCTAACTAAAAAATTTTATGGATGTGAATGGTTTAAAGGTGTGATTTGAATGTTTCAATTCATGATTCATGAATTCTATGCATGATTTTATTTATTTTTATTTACTTAAACCTGTTAGCCATGCATGGCATAAACCTAATTAAGTGAGAATTGTAAAGGGATTCATTTTAGAAACATATAGCTATTCTCGAAAACTGTTATGGAAATGGCATCGGAATCAGCGGTTACAACGACTACCTCCACAAATTTATTGCTTGACCAACAGCACTTAAAAAACAACACAAAGCGTGAGACTATTGCCAATGCAAGTGCCGATTCAATTACTGAAGATATGGATGAACAAATGGGGAGAGCGGATTCAACAGTGCCAAGCAACGACGAGGAGGAGGAAGAGATGCGAGGCGATAATTTGATACCACCCGAGGCTCGGCCAAGCTCAACGCTGGAGAAGGTCGACTTTGAGAGGGTAATTAGAAAACGATAAGAATGTGTGTAAATGGAGTGGCTTTCGTAGGGTTCTCACAACAGAGTAAAACTCTACGTGCTTTGCGACCAGCGATCATGGGACGATCGTGGGACAGGACATGTCGCATGTTTGCAATCGGTGGAAAACAACAACACGTGGTGCATAATTGTCCGTTTGGAAACCAATGGTACGGTTTTAGACAATGAAAAATAAAAGTTTATAATGGCATTTTCTAGAAAAGAATGTGCTCGAGTCAAAAATACAGCTGGACACAGTGTACCAAAAACAACAGGGCACTTTAATTGTTTGGTCGGAATCGGATACCTGCGATTTGGCACTTAGTTTCCAAGAAAAAGCCGGCTGTACAGAGCTATGGGAAAAAATATGCAGAATACAGGGAAAAGACCCGGAGACCGATGCAGAGGTTATAACTTGTAATTTTGTTTTGATTAAGAAAAAGTTAATTAGGAAGAAAATGAAGGTGAAGAGAATGAGCCGAGTGACAGCAGGTTGGTTAAAACACCAAATGGTAATGGAATTGAGTTGTTTTAAGCACTTCCGGCATTTCAAATGCATGTTCTACGTCAAGCGTCAGCATACCGCCGTGCACTTTGCAAAACTTGGGTGACTTGGAGCAGGCCTTGTCCAACAACATGTTCGCGAACAGTCTGCGCGAAAAGATGGCCACCGCAATCCTTCAAAATGGGTAAGCAAAAATACACATGTGAATTCTCTTATTCTTTGTGCGATAGGTACATCAATAAGCTTTGCGAATTGTTCGAACTATGCGAAGACTTGGAGAACACGACAATGCTCAACCAATTGGCATCCATCGCCAAGAATTTGTTCCTTCTGAACAACAATTCCATTTTGAATGAGCTTATTGAAGAAAAATATTTCAGGTTGAGCGACCTTTCACTTAGTGCGCTTTTTGTAGTGCGCTTTTTGTCTTTACTCACAGTCATTTGATTTCAGAAATATCGTAGGAATGCTTGAATACGACGCTTCCTTTGAAGAACCGAAAAGACATCGCGAATTTCTTTGGGAACGCTCGAAGTTCAGAGAAGTTTTGTCCATTAGTTCGGAAGAACTGAAAGCCAAAATTCACCAAACTTTTCGTCTTCAATACGTTCAGGTACTTTTCTCTACTTCACCTCACTTTTTTTGCATTCAAATATTTGTTCAGGATGTTTGTCTGCCGGCTCCTTCAATTTTTGAGGAGAATTTACTCACAGTGTTAAACAGCCATTTATTTTTTATTAGAGCCGAAATCGTCAACTCACTTTTGGTTAGTATAATATTTTTCAATATAAATCAAAGCGTTGTTATACCAAAATTGTAAAAACTCATTTGGTCGTCTATTTTGTTTATGAAAAAAAACTACAAACATTTTATTTCGAACATGACACTCCATTTAAATTCCCATTTTAAGAATGACAAGGATTTGTTACAGCTACTTTTTGAAGAGTTGCGTAATCCGTCAATTAATCCCGAAAGGCAGAGAGACCTCACTAATTTTTTGAAGGAGTTTTGTTCCTTTGCTCATTCACTTCAACCGAGTGGGCCGCAGGGAAAAGATCAATTCTTTAAGGTGAGTATTATATATTCGAAATGCCAATATAAGTGATTATATATTTTTTAGACTTTAATCGACAACAATGTTCTTGGTACGATCGATCCATGCATTAGTAGTCCGTTGCCCTCTACTCGAACAGCCACTGTCGAATTGCTGACCATCGTCGTCGATTTCAATCCGCAATTGTTTCGTGATTTTCTTATGAAGCAGTCGCGACAGGAAGGGAAAAATGTTAGATAAATTTTAGATTTATTTTTATTGTTACTGTTATAAAGGAATTACTGCTCATCAACAAACTCATCAAACATATGCTCAGTGACCGAGATGCCGAGTTCACTGCTGGCAGCCAAATGTCGCAAGTTTTGCGCGTTCTTTTGGACCCTGAGGGCGTTTTGGCGGTTTGTAGCGAATTGGACACATCAAAATTAATACCTTTTCGGATTAGAAAGAGAAAGGTGAATTCCTTCAAATGTTCTATAAACGCGCAATCCAAACTATTTACTTGCCGATTATTGAAAATACAAAGGAAGGACGGTTGATTTGTGGTGAGTTAATTTATTCTTACAATTAGAATTCACAAAAATATTTATACTTCCAGACAGTTATTATGTCGCGAATCGGACCAGTCAAATCATCGACTTACTTTGCTTTTTTGTTGAACATCATGGCTTCAACATGAGGACTTGCACCATTCAGAAGAATTTGCTCCAATCAGTGCTTATTAACTTGCAAAGCAAACATCACTTCTTGGCACTATGTTTATTTACATAATTTGACTTTCAAACGGGTTTCCTTAAGGTGCGTTGAGATTGGTAAGACGAATCATCGGTCTGAAGGACGACACATACATTCGGCACATTTGTGACAAAGGCATTTTTGACCATGTGGTGCAGTGCTTAGTCGCAAATAAACAGCGCTATAATTTGCTCAACTCGTCACTTATTGAACTTTTCGAATTCATTAAAACGGTTTTGACTGTTTCTTTTTTATTGACGAAGGAGTTATTTTTCTAGGAACGAATTTATCCTCTCATTGAATATGTAATTAGCAAACATTGGGAGAATACATTCAGCAAAGTGGACTATGTGCAAACCTTTGTCAAAATGCATGACATTTGGGAGGCTCATTTGGCCAATAAATCTGATGAAGGCGAAAAAGTTAAAGAAAATGGCCAAACTGCGCCGTTGGCCATGACTCCGCCGAATGCCCAATGGCGCAAAGAAAGAGAACACGACGACGAGGAATTATTCTTCAGCAAAGATGATGAGGACGAAATGGTGAGTTGTGGACGTACAGGAGTTATCCCTCCGTGTCTATCGCTTGTTTTGTTTAGCCGACCGCCCAATTCCGAAAGTCGGGTGTGGACCCTCTCTTTCCTTCGCTTCTCAGAAAACGGAAAGGTCGTTGGATTGGATAATTTGCTCTATAAACATTAGTGATTTAAGCAAATGAGGAAGATGGAATTGCGAGTGTATTCGGTGGGAACATTACTCCGCCGGCGGGCGGCGCAACGTCCGTCAGTAGGATATCCAAAATAGTGATTCGGATGAGCAGCAAAGAAACATCCATCCCATCGTCCGCCACTGTCCCACTGGTCAACGGGGACGGCGGCAGTGCGAACTTACAATTAGCACAGACAAACGAGAACCAAAATGTTTGCTTTCAACATTTGTTTGTTTTTTTTGTTGACGGTTGGATTTTTTCCAGCTTCCTTCCACTTCCGCTGGGAGACCCTCCGAGAATGCTTCCATTATAGCGGATGGACCGGTGGTAAAACGGCCTTTGGTCGACTACGACGACAGGTCTTAATAAGAAAATTAAACAAATATAAAAATATGTATATTTAGTGACGAGGACGAAGAAGGGGAGAAGGATGACGGAGAGGACAAAACAAAACTTGTGCCGGAAACGGAGCATAGGAGAAGAGAAGCGGAAAACGGGCACAGCAATCGGACAGACGACTGAGGCCCAAACGATCGACCGTTTTTCTTGTTTTCCTCCTCTATCTTCGTCTAAATTTCAAATTATGATGTCGCGGATGGTTCTCAGAAGTCGAATGCACCTTCACTCCTCCTCCCCTCCGGCCCATCTCTTTCCTTCTTTTCCACATTTTAACTAACGAAAGTGCCTGAACAGATAATTTTCATTTATTTGTGGTCACGTCCGGTTGGAAGGAATCTCGGATTTTGGCATTGTCAAAACTTTTTGCGATCTCCGTACAAACGAAATATATTTAATTGTTTCTCTCTTTTGTGATTATTCTGTAATTATATGCTTTTTGGCTGTTATTATTCTAATACAACTAACAACAAAGGGGTTAGCAAATAAATACTTGGAAAAATAACAGAAGGTGTTGAAGAGTAAGATCGAAATAGGTTGTATGGGCTACACCCCGGTTTCGATTAGCGGTGGATCTATTTTTTTTTTTGAAAAATTAAAACAAATAAATTTTTAAGAACGAGTTAAGTATTCAAAAAAACTAAGGTAGTTTTAAATAAAAACAGTGATTTAAAAAAAAACTTGGATTAGGTTTTCAAAATATAAATGGGTGTTTCAAAAATTTAAAAATTATTAAAAACCAAATTTGTGTTGGTTGGCCCAGAAATGGTACGGGAGACGGGATTTGGTTTCCGAAATTTTAGCTAAAACCAGAATTTAAGAAATCGTTATGCAGACACTCGAAAGACCCTCAATGGCTCTATTAGTTCTTCAAAAGTCAAAAAATTTTATTAATATATAAAAAAAATTACAAACCAAAACTCATAAAAATTCTGATTTTTTTGCAAACTTGTAAATTTTAATTTGAAGCATTTTTATGACATTTTTAATTGTGAAATTTTCAAAAACTTGAACCACATCAGTTCATTGAACTCGTCCGTCTCCGCCGTTTAAAATTCAATTGAAGAATGGTTTTTCCTTATTTCGGTTTGTCAATCTTTCTAATGGCATTTTAACAGTTAACTGACAACCAATGCCTCGGGGGAGGAAATTCTTGGCACACTTTCCCCATTCGACCCAAAAGCATCGAAAGACGGACGCTTTGAATTTCAGTGAGAAATTGGATTTAAATTAAGTTAAATTGCACTTGTTTATCGGAGAGCAAATGTTGGAGAATAATAAAAAAAAACAAATGACGAATAATGTGAAGAATGGTCCAATTGGTCGGGGGGAGGGGGCGACAACTTGGCACAGCGCAACACCAAAAACTCAAACGTCAAACCGTCCTTGGAATTTATTTTTAAAAAGATTGATACAATAATACTAAGCATATTTATTAGTTGTTACTGTTTTGTAAAGTTATAGTGACGCGCTGCGCCAAGTTGGGCGATCCCCGGTTACGGTATTGCACTGTCTTGGTCTCATCAAACTTACCGTATACTCTGTGTCCACCGTTCTACGGTTGCCAGGCCAATGCCACTTGTCCGTCCTTCTCAACTTTACACGATTTGCCGTCTTTGAAGTGCGATTTATGGGCAAAGTCGTCAAATGCCACCACCTTTTGGGGATGGATCTTTCTTTTCATTCGTTTTGTCGTATTTTACTTTTTAATTTTCAACTTTTATTATTTCTTTTTACGGTTTCGAATTTTCCCCCGAGTGCTCCTTGCGCTGACTTTTGGATGCTATCGGCCGAAGAGAGCAAATCCTTTCCGCTCATCGCCGATTTCATGGCGGACTCTGCAAAAGTTGAAGCGATTTGTGCGTGGCTTACCCATTGGCACTTTCCGTGCCAATGCCAAAGTGTCTTTCGGTGAATTCGGCACTGTCCGTGCCAATGGCAAATGTCTCACCGAGTGCCTTGTCGCAACATGTGTGCCCCGAGTCGGTCACGTAACAGCTGTCTTGGGAACGAACAACAGCAACAAACAGCAGTAGAGCGAAAAGCGAAGGCTTCACAAAAAAATGGGCGACGGAAAGTGCCATTCGCATTAATTGGGAAAGTGGCAAAATAATTAGTGATTTAAACGATGGACATAAAAGAGCAAATTGGGAAGAGCAAAAAGGGAGAATGAAAAGGACAAATGGGCACATAAATCATTTGTTTTGTGTGGTCGGATGAGTGATCGGTTTTCGCTTGGGTAATTAATTAACTTAATGGGCAGCAGTGCCAGTGGCATGCTAATTAATGTGCGAATTTGGGCGAATAATTCAATTAACAATGAAAAGTTCTCCTCCTCCGTCTTTCCAAATGAATGATGCGCTTTTGGTTTTGCCTATCTGAGAAGCATTACGACGAAGAATTACTGCTCCTTTATCGGGGGATTACGAAGCGGCCTTTGCAAAAAGCAGCAAAAGCCCCGAGGGATTGGCGTAAACAAAACGAGCGCGACAACAGTTCGGGGACATTTTGATCGCCCAGAGACATTTCCCGGAACTGCCGAGGGACGACGACGAAAAACGATGGGAGGGGGGCGGGGGGGGGGGAGTGTCGTCGTGAATCCCTCCACATTTATCCAAAAACAACAAAAGTCTACCCAATAGAAGCGGCGGAGGGTGCAGGGAAACAATGGCCAGCCACAACGTCCATTTTTGGACTTTTACCACCGAAAATTAAAACGACGAAAAATAAATAAAAAAAGACCTTTTCGCCCTTTGGTCAGTGATCCGACTGATCACTTTTTGTTTCGTCCGATTTTCCGCTAATTCTCAGTGCGCTTCTTTTTTTGGATTTTCACTTTTCTTTTGACTGTCATTTTAAGCTAATATTAGCCGAATTCGGAGGAAAATTAATTCCGTCAAGGGCACTTTTCCTTAAGCATAGCGCAGACAAAAGAAGGAATGAGTGTTCGACCGGTTCTGCTGCTATTTTCTTCTTTGGTGCACTGCGGGCGATGAAATGAAACGAATTGATCGGAAAAATCCCCAAAAAAAGGAAAAGAAAAAGAGGGCGAGGGGCATTGACAGTAAATGGTTTAAAATGCAAATTTAATTAAAATTGGTTTTGGTCAAAAAGTGACTACGTTTTCGTATTATCCAATAAGCGAGCCATTCTTCAGCATAAACCGCATTTTTGCGGACAAATTTCGCGTTTGATTTGAGCACTGTACGCCGTCGACGAGCAAAAGCCGTTTTTGGCCCAAGCGGCACAACTGAAAAAATAGTGCAAATCAATTATCAGTTAATCAGTCAATGACATATTAGCCTAATGATCAAACAGTTAATATTGGCATAGTGATTTAAAAACTGACTATTTTGAATTCAAATCTTTATTAATACAATTTGAAAAAATTATTCTTTTGGTCCCAAATCTTATTTTTAACTAAAAGGTTCTTACTCCAAAAATAATTTCATAAATTTTTAATGTTTTTAAAAAATCCGCGACCGCGCGATTCGCGGCGTTTCTTTTTACCGCGAATCGCGGCCGTGGAAAATTTTTAGCGCGATTCGCGATCAGCAGTGACCGCGGCGCTTTTTGGTCCGCGTGTCCCACCCCTGCCGCTGGTCATTCTGTGGCTGTAGGTTGACATTGTACCCACTTTTGATGGTCTTTTGCCCTGTAGCACTGTCCTCCCTCCTTCGTTTTCCTGCCATTTCTGTCACGCTTTTCTCCTCCCCCTCCTCTCCCACCGTAATGCACACTTTGCACGTTCGTCCGCACTGTCGCGCCATAAGGGTACGGTAGAGGGCGTGTTCACACAAATGGATAATACTATTAGAAAAGAAAAAAGCAGAAAATAATATTATATTTAGAATATGAATACCTAAAACAATTGCCCGCAATGTCTTTGCAGTCGTTGCTGTTCTGTTGCTGATTCCGCGACTGTCCCTTTTTGCCAATTCCGTCCCAATTGTCATAAGTCGTCACACCCCCCGGGGGCATTTTGTCGGGGGCCACTAATTGATGTGTTCTGATTACTTTAATTTACCTATTTTTACCAGCTCGGAATTGAATGGTGAAGCCTTGCTTTTTGTACTGACTGAACACACTGAAAAAAGTTAACAAATTAAATCAGTTTTATGAACTTTTTCTCACCTGACAATTGCCAATTCTGTGGAGCTGAACAGCAAACCCAAGGGGCGAATGTCCGAGCGACAACAGATCCTAAGGCGGAGAGGCAAAGGATGGCAATTTGAGGAGGAATACCCCCTCCTCCCCTCCAGCCGAAGAATATCCCCCCGCCCCCCAGCGTATTTCGAAGATCGAATATAATTCCCTCTTTTGTTTTTTCCCCCGCCATTTGCCTTGCGCCAACTCGCAACAAATCTTGCGTCTTCAACTCCGTCCCGCCATAAAAACAGCCGTCGGAACATGCGCCGAACACGGATTTGACCCGAATTTGGACTCTTTTGCCAGGAGGTGCCTTAAATGGAGATAAAATGGGAAGGAAATGAAACAATGGGATGACTTTGATGTGCCAATGGCAAATGGAGTGCCGATCGGACAGTCCGTTGGCCAAAGTGGCACTGACATTGCCAGTCAATTCCTGCAGTTGACCCTCAGATGCCTAAATGGATGCTTTCCATATTCATTGTCGTGGTGTTGGCATCGTCAATTACCTGCACAGTTTGTCCACAGTCCGCCGGTGCGCCATTCTCTGGCGGGCCGCGCGCGGAACAGTCAAAGGCACCGAAGCCGGAGGGGCACAAACAGAGGGAACAGTTGCGCGGGTGGCTGAGCAAAGGGACGAAGAAATGCCGTCGCCATTTCGGCATTTTTCCGCTCATTTCCCTACCGATAACCGCCATTTTTGCAGTTGGCCCCACTCTTTTTGCATTTGTCCGTGCATTTGTAGTAGAGATTCATCTGCAAACCTTCATGTTTCCCTGGTTCTGCCATTTTTGTTGGCATTTCGTCAATTCGGACGAACCTCCAAAACGTCGAGAAAAGAGGGCGACACATTATTGCCCATTGTGTGTTGGTAGACGGACCAAAACGAAAGGGAAGGGGGGGGGGGGGGGGTAATTAGGAAAGAAAAGGGGGCAATTAGGAAGGATGGGAGGTAATTAACGAGTGTGCCATCAAGTGATCTCTGTCATTTATTCATATGTTTGGGATACTGTAATTGCTTATCGCATATTTAAACCCCCTTTTTGGCACTTTGTCTGTCCTCAGCCCTTTCGGCATTTCCACTCACTTCCTTCGCCATCATCGTCACGCGACTTGTAGTCGAGTCCGTGTCCGAATAGTGCATTATCTGTGTGTGTATTTGCTCCGTTTGTTTCTTTTTCTCTCTTACACTTCCGTAGTCATAAGTGATGCCGAAATTGTCATTGTTTTCATTGCTTTGTTTGGCAAATTGACCGGCCATTTGTGGGCTTAAGGGAAAAAAACACTGAAAGAAAGAAAAAACATTGAACTTAGTATTTGGTTGAAACAATTTAAAACATTTTGCAAAAAGAACAGAAATTCCATTTCTGAAAATTTACAATTTCTTTGCAAAATTGGACAAAATTAGCATTTTGAATTAGAGAGGTCATTTTTCTGATTTTCCTTCTTTTTGGGATCGGAATTTAGATTTCCGAGATTTTTCGAAGCCACGGAATCGATTATCGTAATTTTTTGGGCAAAATCTCGGAATTCATTTTGCAGATTTTTAAAGAAATTTTTGGAAATTTACATTTTTTTTTTTCCCGGTGCGCCCAATGACACCACCTGCTCAGCCCACTCACTCACTGTATAATTCGCCTATCGGTCACCGCCCCCCCCCCCTCAACAATATTAATTTTTTACGTAAATTTTTTAGCGCGATTCGCGGTCCGTGAACCGCGGGGATTTGGTCCGCGTCCTCCTCCCCCCCCCCCCACGGCATTTCGGCTGGTAAAACACTTGCCGTGAGGCGCCACTTAAAGGATGGCATGCCTTTAACATTTTCTCTCAAAAACTTTCCCGGATGGTTCATTTATTTCATATAAAAATTAATTTGGCGCTTTGAGAAAAATAATAATAAAACGTTAAATGGTCCCATTCCCAATTGCCTCAAGTTGGAATAGACAATGTTCACAAATTGGTCCCGGTCGGCACGGGCCTGGCCGTGGAAGAAGCCGAGCGTATGGCCAATTTCGTGAGTTGCAATTCCGAACTGAAAGTTAATGCGAGTGATCATCAATGATCACTGATGATTTGTCCAATCCGATCGGATTGGCACCTTTTAATCCAATTCACCTGCTCACAACCGCGGCCCAGCGAAATTACCTTTCAATCCGTCCAAAATAAAACATAAATTTCCATGTTATATTACTCACTTGCTCCCTTTGATGAAAAACTTTTCCGACCTGACTGAAATTTAAAAAAAAAAATGTTTTTTTATTGCTTTTTTAATTAATTTCTCCGCCTGAAGCAACCGCCACCGGAAAAAATGCGAACGCGGGGAAAGCCGACGCCGTTTTCGGCAAAGGTCAGGCAAGTGTGGTCAGTCCAAAAGCGAACGGCTTGGCGAATGACTTTTCGTGCCGAATTGCCTCAATTTGTGTTTTACGCATTAAATTAAATAAATTAATAATTAATGAAAAAGTTTTAGGCAAATGCATAAAATTCTGCTCATTTGATAAGAAATAAACACGAAATATTTTCCATTTCGTTTTGAGCTTTTGTAATGTTTATTTTTGCATATTTTGGGCTTTTTGTGCCAACAGACGAATTGCAAAAATGGTAATTCTTTTTCTTTTTTTATTTTTCTTTTATAATAATTTAATTGAGTCACCACGCACAACGAAAGATTATGGACCAAATTTTTGGTAAATTTCAAAAAGTAAATGCAGCACCCTTAAGAAACAACTTTTACACATTTTCAAAAAAGTATGCCCTAAAATTAACATTTGAATTTTTTGAGAAGATTTTGGCAAATTTTTGAATATAAATGTAAACTTCAAAAATATTTTAATTTGAAATAATAACATTTAATGAAACATTTTATATAAATTAAAAAATTATTGTCTTTGCTTCAAATAGCAAATAATTTACCATGATTTTTATTTTATTTTTTTTCTTCGTTACTTTTGGTTTTTATTACAATTTTTAGCATTTTTCTGGTTTAAGGCATATTTGAGTGTTTTTAGCGCATATCTCTCCCTTGTTAATACAATATCCAACCCTTCGTCCCTTCGCTTTTCCTACCGATTTTTGCATCGAATACGAATGGCACCGGTCGTGCCGGGTTCCATTGATTGCGCGGGAAGTTTTGCCCCGTCTGCGCCTGTCTGCGCCTGCGTCTCTGTGTGCCCTCCTCCACCAGCACAATCTCTTGCGCTTCGCCCCCCTCCCGTCCCTCCTCCATCTCTTTGAGCATTTCATGAGTTTCATTAACACTCAGCAAAATGTCACTCTAAAACTAAAAATGAACGTTTTTTATTTTACTTTTCCTCTTTTCCTTTTTTTCTCTATTTTTCTCCTCTTTTCCCTTTTCTTTTTTCCCTTTTTTCTCGTTTCCCTTTTATCTTTTTTTCCTCTTTTTCCCTTTTCCTCTATTTTTCTCTTTTTCCCTCTTTTTCTCCTCTTTTCCCTTTTCTTTTTTCCCCCTTTTCCTCTATTTTTCTCTTTTTCCCCCTTTTCCTCTTTTTTCCCCTTTATCTTTTCTTTTCCTCTTTTTCTCTCGCTTCTCCTCTCTTTCCTTCTGTTTTGCACCTGAAAAAGATATTCTTTAATTGGCTCATTAAGCATTGAAATGCTTTCGCGCCCATTCGCCATTCTCTCCGCCGCGTTTGTTTCTTTTCGTCGTGCGATTGCCTAAGGTGAATAATGCCAATTTCAAACACTTAATTCGTTTCGCAATTTCGACCATTGCTTCGGCAAGTAATGCGCCCGGTTTAAAATGTTCTTGCCGTTCCCAATTGGCCATCAGTCGCCGGCGGAGTTCGGTGAGATCGGCACGCACTTGGCGCATTTGTGCCATTCCCAATGGACCGCCCACGGCACGGACAAAGTCATCACGAGCCTTAAAAAGGAAAAGCGAAAGATTTTTAAGAGAAAAACAATAAATGCCATTGCATTTGTTTGTTTGTTTTTATGACCTTTCTTTTTGGGTCTTTTTCAGGTGACCATTCAAATTCAATGCGAATTCTTTCGGCGATTCGCTGCCCCAATAAAATTTGAAGGTAAAAGGGAAGTAAATTGACCGCACAACATAAAATTTTGGCAAAATTCAATGGCATTTTTCGGCAATTTTGGCTCAGTTCAAAATCAAATAAAAATATTATGTGAATCGTCGCTATTTTGGTATGAAAAGGATTAGCCCATCAGAAGGACAAAGCGCTTTTATTGTCGCAAAAAAAACGGACGGACAAAGGGAAAAAAGGGGGCGATGGAATGGCAAATGTTTATTTATTTGCTTATTAGTTTAATTATTGTTTATGGATTTTCCAATTAAATGCTGCTCTTTGAACTTCTTTTCTTTGTTAAGCAAATTTTAAGCATTTTTCGGGTAAAATTCATAGGGTTTTTTATGATTTATGGGTAAAGTCTGTAAGCAAATAAACCTTTATTCTTGGTTAAAAGTGATCAGAATGAGCTGAAGTTTTTATTATTTTGATCACTGATCAGAGTCTGATCAGTGACTTGACTGAGCAAATTTTTCGTAGTCTAATAAGTAATCAATTCCATTTTTCTGATCATTTATCAGACTGAGTCATTTTTAGTCTATTAAGTGATTTAATTGAGAATATGTTGTTGTTCTTTTGTCTTATCAGTGATCGCAGTAAGTTTAAGTTTTCCTTAGTCTTTTTTATTCGTCTGATTAGTGGTGACAGACTGAGAATATGATCATTTTGTTTCTTATTCTGATCTGTCACAGTCAGAGTTAAGTGATCGGCGCTTAACTTTTTTCTTAGTCCAATCAGTGATCAATTATCATCTTTTGTTTTTTGGCTTTATCCGAATGGTCTCGCCTTCTTTCTTCGTTCGTATGGTTCGTCTGCTGCTGCTGCTGAGTGATCAGCAGAGCAATCTTTAAAGATGGTGATAAGAAGGCCCGTCCGCTTCCTTCCTATTTTTGGTGTTTCCCCCGCGGGGCAGACAATTGTCTCGCTCTCTTATCTTTTGTCACTTCCATTTTTAGTGCTGTCTCTCCCCGCTCTGCTTCTCTTCCCTCTTTTCTCATTTCACTATTTTTCTTTCTCCCATTTCTCTCCCCCCCCCTTTATTTTCTTCTCATTTTGCCACCATTTTCGTCCGATTTGCTGCAGCTCATCAGAAATAAACATTTAGCAAAGTGAACATTGCCGCAATGACTTAAAAAACAAAGGCATCGCCCGGGGCGTTCCTTCCATTCATTGGTCCGTCCGTCCGTTGCCTTTCTCCCCGGAAATCGTGGAAATCGGAGACAATTGTTTTGTAATTCTCTGCCGAAATTCACCCTTTGCTCAATTGGCTTTCCTTTCCCCCAAAAATTGGTCTTCACCAAAATTTGGCCCCGGTGGCGTCACTGCCACTGCGACATTTGCGAGGATACCCCCGCAAGGGCGTAAGTGCGGCCAATTTGGCCACCCTCGTCAATCTTCATTTCCTGCTGCGGTTCCTTCCTCCGATTACTCCTCTGCTGGCCATTCGTCCGTCCATTCCTTTTATTCGCCTCTGTTTGGTCTTTTGAAGTTCCCCCTGGCACCAACGCCAATTCGCTCCTCTTCGCCCCCTCCGGCGCTTCTTTTCTTCGGCATCCTTTGGCTAAGATTCGTCTTTGGCCTCGGTTACTTCCATACGTCCGTCAACGCTTCTTTGCGCATGCCTCTGCCCCGTTTGGCCCTGTTCCCGTCGTGCTCATCCGCTGAATCTGGCAACTCTGGCCCCACCGCCGCTTCGTCCGTCCGCTTCTTCCCCCGCTTTTCGGTCGTCCGTCCTCCTGCTTCCGCTTTTCCTCCTCAGCTTCGTCCCCATCTCAGCACGTCCTTCCGGGCAAATTGGAAAAGCAATTGGGGCGATGGGAGGAACGGAGCAGCAAAAGCAGAAACAGGGCAAATGCCGACCAATTGGTGGGTGAACGAACCATCAGCACAATTGGGCACCATTCACACACACACACACATTTTATGGCGATGCTTTCTTAAACGCTGAAAAATAAGATTTGTAAAGGTTTTTTTTGTCTCGGCGAGTGACTGATAAAAACAATGGGCGTCCCTTTGCAAAATAAAAATGCAATTGGCGGGAGGGGGGGGGGGGGGGGGGGGGGGGGGAGGAATTTATCGATCGATTCTTTGAAAAATCATTGGGACTCAGTCGGCCACCCAATATTTTAAGGCCATCGCTATGTGATCGACGAGACGGGCTGCGACCTCTCTGCAGTGAATGTAAACATTTGTTCGGGCAGTTGCTGGTCCCTTTCTTTTGTCGATCCGCGCCAATCGAACGCCGCCGAAAATGAGGCGAATGCCATTGGCAATGGAAGTGCCATTGAACCGGCGACGGCCGTCTTCGCCCAATGTTGCCGAATGGTCGAAGCGCAAATGGTCAGTCATTCTCATGGAAAAAGGAGGGAAAAATGGACTTGGGCGGCTGATTTTTTTAATGGCATTTTGAATAAACAAAGTAAAAATGAATGAAATGCCATTCCCTCCTCCATTTTCCTTTTCTTTTCCTTTTCAGCTCAATGTCACCATTCCGTGTGAGGAGGGGCCAAAAACTGTGCAAATTCCGTCCGCCACAAATTGCAGCTGTTTCGACTGTTCACGCAAAAAACGGCGAAAGCGCTGAATATTTTCGAAGGGAAAGAAAAAAAAAATGGGGCAAATGCAAAAAAAAACATAAAAAGATGGAAAAGAGGCCAATTTATGTGTTTATTTTTATGTAAACTCCGTCCATTCGCACCAAACGAATCGAAGGCCAATTAAATGGTAAAAAAAAGGAAAAATAAATAAAATGCCAAAGAGAAAACGGGGGCAAATGCTTCCATCACATTCCATTTGAAACTTTCATCAGTTAGGTTTTGTTGGATTTTTTAGGATTTGGTGTCCCAAAAATCGGATCATGAAATCTTTTGTTCGTCTAGGTTCATTAAAGATTAGACGACATTTGCACTTGGACCCTTTATAAAAATATTAAAAAAAAAAAAATTAATATTTTTAACAACATTTGAATTGATAAATTCCATTTTTCGAATCACTTTCTTTGATCAAATTAATTATATAAATAAAAGTTATGCTATACTTTTAATAGAACCTGCGAATTTCGAGATGGATTTCGTTTTGATCTGTCTAAAATTGACAGAACTAAGACAGCTCAATGAAATTTGTTTTTGGGGGCCAATGGAAAATTAAGACAATTCTCAAAGAAGAGAAATTCTTCCCTTCTTTTGATGTATACCTAATGAATGGCAGAAATTAGAATTGTTTATTTTTGGTTAGATTATTATAATTTGTTCCCACTATTTTTAGTAATTATCTGTTAATTAGCTAATTAGAAGAAAGTTTGATACACAATTAATTGTGACCAAAGTGTGCTGCACAAATGTCGCATTTTACCCATATAAATTGTTTGATAAGCATGGAATGAAGTGATGAATGATAAATTGAACACACAATTGACAAGTGATGAGATAGAAAAAGCAAATGCGGCATAATTCGAACACAACTCCAAAGTCTGATCATTGGAGAAGTTCCTCTCCTTTTCCTCTTCCCATTCCGTTGAATTTCTCTTTTTCTTTTCCTCTTCCCATTCCATTGAATTTCTCTCTTTCTTTTCCTCTTCCCATTCCGTTGAATTTCTCTCTCTCTTTTACTTCCTCTTCACTTTCCATTTCTCTCTGTTCTCCGATCACTTTCTCTTTTCTCTCATTGCCTTTTTTGTCTGTTCAACAATTCTCTCCCATTCCCTCCGTCCCTTTTGCTTCTTTTTTTCAAAATTCTCTGATCACATTCGTAACTGTTCTCGCCCGTATTTTTGGTGATTTGCTCTCTTTCTCTGTTCCGCCATTTCCTCCGCCACTCGCGAGGTCGGAAAACATAAAAATAAAAACGCAAATCAAAATTAAAAATAAACATTTAAAATACAAATAATCGTCCACAATGGCTGAGAAACGGATTTGGTCGAGTTGGCCAGTGGCCGAGTCGCCGAGCAATTCGCGAAAGACAAACTCAGCCAAATCCTGCGAGAAGCCGCCCACCTCTTTGGCCACGTACTTAAAGAAAAGTGGGGCCAATCAAGCGACTGACTAATGGTGCTAATTAGTGTTGTTCAAATTTGTGGTGGTCCTAAAATATACTTTTTTTTACTCCCCTTAAGTTAATGTTTTCGAAATAGTAAAAAAGTTAATAAATGATTCACCAAATTCTACGCGTTTTTTGCTTATTTTAAGGCACCTAATTTCGAAATTTAATAAAAAAACATTCTTATTTCAAATAAATTTTTTATTTCATCCCATAGTTCTTTTTTCTTAGTTTGTGCATGAGAAAGTGTGACTAATTGCACTGTCTCACAATGAATTCGTTCTCCGTGATCAGTCCGTTGCTGTCCTGGTCGAACACCTCAAAACATTGCCGTGCCACCTCTTCGTTGCTGAGTCGACCTTTGATCCCGCCCGGCTGCTGACTTCGTTGCATGCATTGACAGAACTCGGGGAAGTCGATTTCGCTATTGTGGGGGAGAAAGACCAATGAATGATCGGAATGGTTTGGTCGGCATCGATTGATCAGAAAACCATTTGATCAGTAGCGCAATGATCAGTTGCTGCCGATCACTTACTTACCCATTCCCATCTTCGTCCACCTTAAATAATGGAGTGTTTTGGCGGCGTTAGCTGATTTTCCCATTGTTCAGCCCAACTTCTTTGATCAGTCGCTCAATTTCTGCGTCGTCCGCCTGTAGCCCAATGGACAGCATCGCCCCCTTCAGCTCTTCGCATCCGATGGCCCCGCTTCCGTCCGTGTCGAACATCTTTCGAATTAATATTTCCGAATTGTTTTCGATTTAATATTTCCAAATTATATCCGATTTAATATTTTCAAATTAATAATTCCCAATTAATATTTTCAAATTAATATTTCCGATTTAATATTTTCAAATTAATATTTCCGAATTGTACATATTTCGAATTAATTTCCGAGTTATTTTTTTCCGTTTTCCCCATTTTCCGTTCTGTTTTAATTTGTGCCCACTTTAAATAGCTGCTGATATTCCTGCAATTCGCTTTTGCTGTACATTCTTTCCAACATTTGCTGCTGCTGTCGGGCGGCGGACTGCGGCCGCGCGGAGTCCCACCCGACCAAATGACTGCCTGAAAAAATGCCGAAAGAAAACATTCGGCACAAACGCAACATTCGCTGGCTTAGTCTCTCGTCAACCATCTCTCTCTCCCTTTCCCATTGTCTTTGATTAACCCATCCCAACAGATGAGCAATCTCCACCCCTTCCCCTGACCTCTCTGTCCTCTCATTTCCCTTACACTCTCTCTCATGGCCTAACACTCCCTGTCCCGTACGTACCCTCGCCACCTTCGCGCACTGTGTACCCCGCTCTCTTCTCCGTCCTCTCATTTCCCTTACACTTTCCCCTTTGGTCTTTTCCTTCCCCCCTTCCCCCACCTCTTCGATTGCCTCCCCAGCGTTGGAATGCGCTTCCTCCCCCTGCCGTCCTTGTACTGCTCGCGCCCCCTCCGCTGGTCAGTGCCGGTGTCGTCGCTTCGTCTCCGCTCATCATTGAATGAATCGCTGCCGAAGCGGCGGACGCGTGCGAGAGGGCAGGCAAAGTGCCGACGCGTCCGATTTTCTTAAAGGCGCGCAACGGAAGGCGATCAATGCGCTCGTTGGGCCGTTTCTCAGCGCTCACTTGGGACGGGGGCTTCAGCATTCAGAAGCGATTTTAAAATTCGCACAAAATTTGGTAAAGCGTCTAGTTATTTCTTGATTAAATTCGGAAACTAAATGTGCCAAGTAATCTAAGCTTTTTTAAATCGATGCCAATTCACGTGTATTTTACCCCGCGGCGAGGGGACTCTTTGCCAAATGCTCCGGGGGACTCTTTGCCCGCCCTTTTTGCCGTTTGCCCGCGCATTAATTAATTTTCTCTCACCACAAAACATAAACATATATATGCACATATTATGCTTATGGCATTCATTAGATGGTTTATAAATGCTTAAATTTCATCGATTCCATTTGCAAGGGCCGGGAAAAGCAAAGAAAAACAGAGACAAAAGAAGGTGAAATGGCAACAAACGGAGGGGGGGGGGGGGGAAGGGCTTTTAATGTGAAGGGATGCCGTGCCGTCTCCGCCCCCCCACCCCCATCATTTTGCGTTGACTTTCATGCTCATTATAAATACCAAATTGTGTCACTCTCTGTTGCTGCTTTTGTTGGTCTGTCGTTCCGTCAGTGCCCCGAATGGCGCCGTCGTGCCGATTCGTCCATTTGCGACTTTTGGAAAGAGACGGAGGGGCGCAGGAGAGAGAATTCAGAGAGTTGACGCCGGGGGCCACTGCAAGAAAAATGATGAAACATTCAGAAGGGAAAATGATAAAATGGTTAATTTGGAAATCTGTTGGCACAAACTGAAAAACCCAAAAATAATCTCGCGGAAAAAACCACCAAAAGTGCTTTCACCCCCCCCCCCCCCCCCCGCCGGCGATGCCTCGTCAAAAACAATGGCAAATGCCCAAAATCGCTAAGAACAAATAAACAAGAAGAGGTCGTATTCCTCCTCCTTCCTGTCTCCCTCCGTCTGTCCCTCCCCTTTTTCACACACCCCGCCGTTAGCATTCTCGGCTGCTCCTTCCCACCACCCCCGGGACTCGGCTCTCGGGAGGAATCGGCCGGCGAAGTGAAAGTGAAGTGCGGCACACGGACCCGTGAGGCAAGTCGATCCCTCGTTTTTTTGGTATTTTTTTGTGGCAATGCGATTGTTGGTGGAGATTTTCTTTGTTGAACAATGCCGGGAAAAGCAGTGGAAGAAATGCCCGGGGGAGACATTTCAATTGGGGGGGGGAGGGAATTGAAATTTGGTCAAGAAAACCAAACTAAAAAGGGCAAAACAAAAATAATATTAAAAAACAATGGATAAGCGATAACACACGACAATGCCCTGATAATTTGTCCGTATTTTGGGATCATTTCTTTTTGTGAAAGTGCGGCCGAAGTGCCCTGGAGGATGTTGTGACTGGGATGTAGACCATTTGGCCAAATGGTCTTACATCCCAGTCACAACAAAAAGGAACTTCAAGTTTTTTGTGAGCTCTGAACGTGAGCGCCCAGTCACAAGGAATGATTGTGCCTCGCCCTGGAATGTGGCCTCAGGGGTCGTAGGCTGCCTTCAGGATTGGTTACCTCCGTCGGCTCGACTTTTCAGTGGATGGGAATTTCCACCACCTACTTCCTCCCCTTTTGTTCGGTTCCCATTGTAAAGGGTAATGCCGTGGCGGGGATGTGAATAAAATCCGCTGCGCCAGGAGGAGTCGAACTTGAAGTTCCTTTTTGTTGTGACTGGGATGTAGACCATTTGGCCAAATGGTCTACATCCCAGTCACAACAGAGGAATCCCCGCTGTGCCGTTTATTTTCAAATAACAATTAAAAAATAATTGGCTTTTCAGGTGATTTGAGAAATTCACTGAATGTCTGAGGGAATGGGAAGTGAGAAACTGAAATTTTTGAGGCGGCATAGGAAGAAAATAAATAATCCTTGTCAGTGCCAAAGGGGACAGAACGGACGGATTATCCGTTAGTAGGCACATTTAAAGTGTCAATTTAATGGAGCGAGGCACAAAATCATAAAACAGAGCACATTTAATTTTACCATATATCAAATGTGCCTTATGCATTTTATGTATCAAACAGCGATTTCGATTGACTGGGCGAAATAGGATTTTTATTTATGTTGGCTGTACATTTCACTTTTTACATCTTACAATTAACAGTCAAACTTTGCTCAGAAAAGACCAAATAAAATAATCTTGGTTACAACCACACATCGCAAAACCAATATATTAGGTTTATGTTTCTGCAAAGTTTAGGAAGCTATTTCTTAAATGTTTTATAAAGTTTTTCGGCAACGCCTGTCGGCACCGCCGGGCTTTCAATCCTTTGAAATTTCACAAAATTGGACCCAAAGTTGGCTATTTTTGGGAAAATCTGTTAACCAAATCGGCCATAAAATATCAAATTTCCCTCGGTGGCGCCTATTGGCACCACCGTACCCTCCATTCGCTTAGGTTTTCTCAAATTTTGATAAGACCCAAAATTAATTATTTTTAAGGAAATTTGTTAACAAATCGGCCAACTTTTCCCCGGCGGCCCCTATCGGCAACCCCCCCCCCCACCCCGTCCACTACTTAGTACTTTTAAATTGCATTATCTGTACTTTGAAGTTGAAATGATCCGAACCTTAGGTGAATGGAGTTTTACTGGGCTGAATGATCGTCAATATAAATACAAACTTTTCTCATTCATCTTCTCATTTTTAAATCACGAAATTCTCGTCATTTTGCACACTATTTTCATCATTTTATGCATCAATAACATGGCATAGAATGCCATTAATGTCCAGGAAATTGGTTTCATAGGAGTTACGTTGTTTCTAAAATGGGTCGCATAAAATGACGAAAATAGTGTGTAAAATGAAGACAATTTCGTGATTTATACCGGTTTTTTGGCATTTCCGCACCTCGGGACTATTTTTCCCATGAATAGCTCACCGAGACAAAAGCGATTGGTATCATTTACCCCTTTTTTTCATGGGGGGTTCACTATACTTTATCCCGATGATCAATATAAATACAAACTTTTCTCGTTCATTTTCTCATTCTTCCTCATCAAGCTTTTTCCTTTCTTTTTTTTTTATTTCGCGGTGTGACTTGAAATTAAAGGATAACCATTTACTTCTAAAATTGTTGTTTTCAGAGTTGATATTCAAAATCAAAATAAGTCGAAATGGCTGTCCCTCAGGAAGTTATTGACAAGATTGAGGCTGGTTTTAAAAAACTCCAGGTTTTTCTTTTTAGAAAATTGTTTCTGCAATATAAAGATTTGCTTTTAGGCGGCTTCTGACTGCAAGTCGTTGTTGAAGAAGTACCTCACCAAAGAGGTCGTCGATGCGTGCAAGGACAAGCGCACCAAACTCGGGGCGAATTTCTTGGATGTTATTCAATCGGGAGTCGCCAACTTGGACAGTGGTGTTGGAGTTTATGCGCCCGATGGTCACTTCAAAAACTAGTAGATGGTAAATAACCATGCATCATTTTCAGCCGAATCATACACCATCTTCAAACCGTTGTTCGACCCGATCATCAATGATTACCATGGTGGTTTTGGACCGAGTAGCAAGCAACCTGCAACAGATCTTGGCGAGGGCAAGACTCAACTGCTGACAGACCTGGATTGATCCTTGTTCTCGAATCTCTTAGGCTTTATCTATTTAATTATTGTCCCAAAAGACTTCATTGACGTTGGCTTAATTCGATTGTATTGTTTCACATTTTTACATTTTCACACTTTTTAAAAAAGAATCTGGTTTAAAAGTAATTTGCCTTCGCGATTTTTTGGTAACGGAAAAAACTGGTAATTACTAATTACAGATTTTTAGCGATTTTCTCCCAAATCGTTCGGTAAATTTACCGATACCGATCAAAAAAAATCGGTAAATTTTAAACAATTATTATTCAAATAATCGGCGGTTCTGAAGGGCACCGCCAGTGAATTTTTGGAAAATTTGACTGATTTTTCAACAGATTTGATCAAAAAAAAGGTAAATTTTGGCTGAAACTGCATCTCATTTCTGATTAGACATTTCAAATATTATCCTTTGTTAGGCAATGTGTTTCATTTATGTTGCGTCTGCGTTTTTAATTCAATTTGATTTCGGATTTGTCTTATTTTTTTGCATTATTTTTGGCATTTCTCTATCGTAAAAATTTCGCTTGTCAATCTGTCCCACACAAATGACCCGTTTCTCCTATCTTCCCAACAGAACATTCCCCTAAATAATTTGTGTAATTTGTCGTCCCTCTGTTGGCCCCTCCCGATTCTGTCCGCTATTTAAGTCCACAACCATTGCCTTTCTTAGGATTTTCTTTCACCATTTTTTATCCATCTCAGGTATCCTGCCTGAAGCGTTCTAAGTTTTCGAGTTATTTGCTTAAATAAACTTTTCCATTTAAAAGTGTTTTTTGCTTTCTTGCTTGCTTTAAACCCGGGGAGTCTAAAGTAGTGTGGACACAACAATTTATCAATTGGATATTCTTCTTCTTCAATATATATATATAAATATATTAAATATTATTTACTTTCTTCATTAACAAAAAATAAAGGTTAATTTTGTCATCGTCGCATTTGTTTATTAAAAAGAGAATATGTAAAATCTATTCCCAAATAAACCCGAGAAGATTTCCCTCTCCAATCCCAAATCATCCCAATAATCGCCGCAATTCCTGTACTCTGATTTTGTAAATTAGTTTTTTCATCTTCATTTATCAAACTTCACCATGGCGGTCTTCCTCCCCCAACCACGCAATACCAATTCTGAATTATTTAACAATAATTGTGAAATATTGAATGATTTACGAAAAAACTTTTTAATTACCTTTCGCGATGGAATCGGTCCCCACCCGCCCCATCCTCCGCTGTATATGAATTTGTTGGGGCCAATCCAACACCCGCGAAAGAATATTGGCAATTCGCAAGAAGGCCAAAAAGGGTATGCCAATGGCACTGTTTGCACTTTTCTAGCCAATTCGCTGTTTTGTTGTTGCTTTGTTCCATCGTTTGCCATCTCTTCTCGCGCTCTATCCAAGAAGTTGTCCGTGAGTTGTCCCTCTTCTGCGCGCAACAGCGGAGAACTGTCTGCCGCGGTTGTTGGAGACCCAAATGGTGTCCTCGAAGAGGGACGACTCGCATTTAAAGTGCCAATTTCAGACGCAGCTAAATGATGGGAAGGGCAGTCAGAGAGAGTGGTGAAAATGTGCAGTCGATTATCCTTCCTGACAGCCGCTTCTCTGATTTGCCGATCACAATTGAGTACTACCTTTATAAAGGCACTCGAGAAGTTTTAAAG
Organism: Heterodera filipjevi; assembly: GCA_039877585.1. NCBI lineage: Eukaryota > Metazoa > Nematoda > Chromadorea > Rhabditida > Heteroderidae > Heterodera > Heterodera filipjevi. Next base: position 17,526,740 of record JBDPZO010000002.1, on the reverse strand, counting down.
TTTCATGTTATTGACTTCTTGGTTTGCGTCGTCGAGGAAGGCCAAATTTCCCCTAAAGTTTGGCAATTCACTGCGAACTTTGCGATGAAATGCCTATCAAAGTAAAAAAGGATTTGTTTATCGTGCACTGGTTCGGAGTTATTATTTCTTGAACCTCAAACAAATCATGCTCTTTGGAATCAACCAAAAATTTCATCTTTTGGCCAAAGTGACTCCATTTGATGTGAATCCATTTTCCTTTGCTCTTAATCGGTCTGGAGAGCGCATTAAAAACAGTTTCATGAATTCTGGCTTCGTGTGGCCTGTATATTTCATCAATTCCAGCGGGTGTTTCCATTATGACTAGCTTTTCCTTGTTGTAGCAATACAAAGGAAGAAGAAATTATTGGCTTTTGGTGGTAATGAGAAAGAAATCCCACTTCGCTAATTTTATTTATGTATAAGTAAGTGACTTAGCCCAACTGGTTGTGATTGTCGGATAAACAAAAGAGAGTGACTGGCTGACTGACATTCGCTGTTTGTTTGCTTTTTGTTTGTTCAAGTTGCCCTCGCTCTTTACCATTATGTGCCAATTTTAGACCATTCTTCTTCCAATTCTTTTTGTTGTTTTTTTCTCAAATTTCTTTTCACTCATCGACTTATTATATCGAAAATCAAATAAATACATAATATTTCTTTTGCACATATTTAAATTTTCAAATTACCTTTCTTTGGAATCCAACCCAGACTTTATTGAGTTTGAGTTGAGATTTTCTGTTTAAATTCCTACCCCATAAAATTAAAATAATTTTCGAAACGAATTCATATAATGTCCAAAAATCATTTTTAAAGTGCGATCATCATCGACTGATTAAAGAACAAAACATCGGTCATGTATTCATTATTTGTCTATAAAAGCAAAACATTCTCTCATAAATTCCTATTCTGAAGATTTATTTGGTCAGTTTCATTTCTTTCTCAAATTCATTTCTTTTTTTCTTTCACCATCCATTCATTCTTTCATTATCGCTTTATTCATCTGCTGCACTTTAAGCAGCAGCTTAAAAAGCTTTACCCCTGCTTTCCTTTCATCAATTCGCATTTCCTCCGTTCTCTTCTCTTCCTTCTTTTTGTTACCGTTTGATGTGAATATTGAGAGTTGACTGACATTCACTGCTGTTGTGTCTCCCCACGCTCTTCGTTTCTTGTATTTTTTCATCCCACTAGGTAGAATAAGCTAGGTGAACGGACTTTTACTGGGCTGAATGATGAATCAATATAAATACATACCTTTCTCTTTTATCTTCTCATTCCTCCTCATCAAGCTTTTTCCTCTTTTTTTTTTTTATTTCGCGGTTTGACTTGAAATTAAAGGATAACCATTTACTTCACTAAAATTATTGTTTCAGAGCTGATATTCAAAATCAAAATAAGTCAAAATGGCTGTCCCTCAGGAAGTTATTGACAAGATTGAGGCTGGTTTTAAAAAACTCCAGGTTTTTCTTTTTAGAAAATTGTTTCTGCAATATAAAGATTTGCTTTTAGGCGGCTTCTGACTGCAAGTCGTTGTTGAAGAAGTACCTCACCAAAGAGGTCGTCGATGCGTGCAAGGACAAGCGCACCAAACTCGGGGCAAATTTCTTGGATGTTATTCAATCGGGAGTCGCCAACTTGGACAGTGGTGTTGGAGTTTATGCGCCCGATGGTCACTTCAAAAACTAGTAGATGGTAAATAACCATGCATCATTTTCAGCCGAATCATACACCATCTTCAAACCGTTGTTCGACCCGATCATCAATGATTACCATGGTGGTTTTGGACCGAGTAGCAAGCAACCTGCAACAGATCTTGGCGAGGGCAAGACTCAACTGCTGACAGACCTGGACCCGGAGGGGAAGTTCATCAATTCTACCCGTGTGCGTTGTGGTCGTTCTCTTCAGGTATTTGGGTTCGGTTCTAACAACAAAAACGTTAATATTTTTCAGGGTTATCCATTCAACCCTTGCTTGACCAAGGAGAATTACGTCGAGATGGAATCTAAGGTTAAGTCGGTCTTCGAACAGTTGAAAAGCGGTAAGAACTCATTCCCATTATGTTAAGCAAAACTGTTTTAAGATCCTGAATTGGGAGGGACTTACTACCCGCTTGAAGGAATGACCAAGGATGTCCAGAATCAGGTAACATTGAAAACAAAACCATTTCATGTTATGTGATTTAGTTGATTGCCGACCATTTTCTCTTCAAAGAGGGCGATCGTTTTCTGCAGGAAGCCAACGCGTGCCGTTATTGGCCCACTGGCCGAGGCATTTTCCACAATGACAAGAAGACATTTTTGGTTTGGGTCAATGAGGAAGACGTACGTTTTTGTTTACTTCTTTGCGATGTAGCATCTTTGTTAAGCATCTTCGCATCATTTCTATGCAAAACGGTGGCAATGTTGGACAAGTGCTTGAACGTCTCATCAAAGGCGTCAAGGCTATTGAGTCGAAGGTTCCCTTCTCGCGCGACGACCGTCTTGGCTGGCTGACCTTTTGTCCTAGCAACCTGGGAACGACTGTTCGTGCGAGTGTGCACATTCGACTTCCAAAAATAAGCGCCAAACCCGACTTCAAATCCATTTGTGATGGCTTGAAATTGCAAATCCGTGGTATTCATGGCGAGCATTCCGAGAGGTAGTGAATTTGGTCTGTTTTAAAGTCATGTTTGTTTTTTTTAGTGCTGGCGGGGTCTATGACATCAGCAACAAGGCTCGTCTTGGCCTTACGGAATTCGAAGGTATTATGAGTAAATTCTTGTGTGATACAATTGTTTTTTTTTAATTTAGCGGTCAAGCAGATGTATGACGGAATCAAACACTTGATCGAACTGGAGAAAAAGGCGTAAAAAGGGAGGAACATTATTGTGATGGCCGTTTATATCGTATAATCTTATGGAATTTGCTAGTTGATCCTTGTTCTCGAATCTCTTAGGCTTTATCTATTTAATTATTGTCCCAAAAGACTTCATTGACGTTGGCTTAATTCGATTGTATTGTATCACTATCGATAATAAATTCACGCTGAGTGCTTTTCGTTTAAATTTTTCCATTATAGCTATTTTGTTTAAATGCTAATCAACAAAAAAATAAAAGCAGTTTCTTTTTTCCAAATAGTCTATTTATGCATATTAATACCAGTTTACTGTTAAGATATTAATTGTTTTAGTTCTAAACGATTAACACACTGACATTATGGCTGGAAAGCTCAAAAGAGCTAAAATCCGACTTGAATTTTCTGAGAAAATGTTTTATGAGAGAGCACTCACGGAATGGAGGGACAAAGTGTTAAAAGAAAGTGGCAATAAAAACCATGCTTTTGTGCTTCGAAAAGCTTTGTGCAATCTCAAATTGTTTCCGCTCGACGTCAATGGCTTTACTGGCTTGAGAAAAATAAGAGGTTGAACGATTGTGTGCTACTTAGCTAATGAGGAAATAGAAAATATCCCTAATAAGGAATCGGCGTTGACATTGCAACTCGATTGTCTGCTGCATGGAAATTTGCATGCGATGCCCACTTTTGCACTGAATCCCCAACAATTGGCCAAATTAAGACAATGAAAATTGGTGATGTTTTTGCTTTTATCGAGCGATCGTCAAATGAAAATGGCGGACGCTTTCCCCTTGTGGGTGCCAAACAGCGAAAAGCATTTCCGAGCCAAAATCGTCAGCACCAGAATAATCAAATGGATGGAAAACAAACGGAACACTATTCGAGTCAGTTGTTGTTTTGTAAGATAAGTTGCCATTTTTGAACTTCAATTTAACGTTCTTTTTCAGCTGTTCCTTTGGTACGGTCGAACTCACACGAATATGTTGTTATTCATGAATCTGATTCCATGGAAGTCATGGATTATGAACATTTGCTCAATGTTTCCGTTTCACAGCCAGCTATTTCTTTTGAATTAGAGGTGTTCTACTTAACAGACGAAAGACAATAACTTTTTGATATTATTAAGGTCCGTCAACCAATTGTCGAAATGTCTTCTCCAACCTCGTCAAGTTCAAGCAGTGCCTCCGCTCTTCAATTTCTTTTTCCGTCTTCCTCTTCCACTTTTCCATCTTTTTGTCCGTCAAATGAATCGGTATACTTTTCTAATTTATGCTTTTTGATAAAAGTTACGAAAAATCTTATTTTTGCGTAATCAAGGCCACTGCTGAATTGATTTCAATTCCGAATCGAAGTCATTAAAATTTCAGTTTTTTTTTTACGTTTGTGCGATTCTTAAAGGGTACCTTAATTGGTTTGCGAAAATTGATAGCAAAAAATTCGAATTCCGGTTCGGGATTTGAAACTGGCAGAAATGAATATCTGATTAGCGGCTTTGAAATACTATAAAACAAAAATTCTGTTACATCACTAGAAAAGTACCCACATCTCTCCATCTTCTTCCACTTCCTTCCCCAAATCCATGCCGCTGCTAAGCCATTCGGCCGAACAATTTGTCCAGAGCCATCTTCTGCTCATCACAGACAATCGCGAACACATTGCCGGAGCGAAGACTCAACGAAAGACGAAAGGAATCGGCGAACATTTGGCAACGATGGGCGTTTCTTTTGAGAGTCGATCGCTTTCGGTTCCTTTTAATGTTTCGGGGTTGTTGGTCATTTCATATTGTGTTTATCAGGTTGGCGACTATCTTTGGGTGTTGCAGTGGACAGATTGGAAGGGCAAAAGACAAGAATTGGTGTTAGATTATGTGGTGGAGAGGAAAACTCTCGACGACCTAAGGGTTTTAAGCTGTACAAAAGGGAAGCATAATTAGCTATCCTTTCAGAGAAGCATCAAAGAAACGCGCTACGTGGAACAGAAACAGCGGCTGAGAAAGTGTGGACTTAGAAATGTGGTTTTTGTGGTGGAAGGAGGGACGACTGCCAACGACCGTCCGCTGGAGCAGGCGATGGTTTCAAGTGGAGTGGAGAGCGGATTCCTTGTCCACCGGACACAGAATGTTCAGGGGACGGCCAAATTTCTTCAGCATTTGACGCGATGGTTGAAGGAACGCTGTTCAAAGCAGCAGGTCTCATAATTTTTTTTTTTAATTTACTATAGAATATTTTTTCATAATCTGACAAGTTTTGCCCTTATTTTAAGCTATTTTTGGAGTGTTCCGTTCACCATTAGTAGAGTATTTTTGATGCTTGTGCAGTTTACATCATACAAAAAAGGATTTTTTTTCAAAAAATTTTTTGTTTTGTTTAATTAAGTCCTGCAAACGATTTTCCTGGGTTACGAAGCATATTTAGATGGGGTTTTCAAACAAAAGTACAAAGTTTGTCAAACTAATTTCTGTAGTTTAAGGTTATTAATCACAAACTATGAAAAGAGGGGAAAAAATTTTTTTTTTAAATTATTTGATGAACTTCATGTTTGGGGCTTTCGTGAATAAATTCTCATTTTGCCATTTTTAACGTTTTTATTCTTTTTAAAATGAAAACCGAATAATCCAAAGGATTCCAAGTTTTAAGTAATTCATTTTCGTGTTCCATATTTTATTTATATATACCAATTTGGGCTCTTTTCATGTAGAACCGAAAACATAACAATAAAGATTTTATTGTTTTTTAAATTCAAGTTTCTAAAGATGACTTTTTTGTCTGCCGTTGACCTTTTGAAAAATTTCATTTGGCGAACCTTGATTTTAATGCTTTAACTACAGTTTTTGATTGTTTTCTTTTCACTAATTACGATTTGTTCTTTCAGATCACAGGCCCCCCATTCGATTTCTTCCAAGAAGAGTGCAAAAAAGCCCACGCCGCGACAGTTTCCGATTATTGGGTCCGTCAATTGACAGTTTGTCCCGGGGTCAGCATCGACCGAGCACGCATCATTTGCAACCGTTTCCCCACTTTCCGTTCTTTCATCGAAATTTGCCAAGACAATTCCTTCAACGAGACAGCAAATGATAACCAATTGGCGGCTATTGAACGCGAATTACCCCAATTGACAACCACCGCTACTAAAAATCTTCTGACATTTTTTAGACGAGCGATGGGTAAAGAATGATGAAAAATTAAGATTAACAATTTTTTATTCTTTTACAACAAATACACTCATTTATTTTTTACGCGGCACAAAACCGCTTCAAATAAAAAATATAGTGTTAATATATAGTGTGAAAGAATTTTTACGGGACTACCCCATTTTTTGGAGATTTAACCACCCCACGAACTATGGAATCTCCGGTGTTCTCTCTACTAATTGGCATAATATTTATTAAAAACAAACCGTAAAATTCTGAATCGATAATGAAAAAGAGCGATTGGCAATTAAAATGAAGAAAATAATGAAATCAGGAGATTTGTCAGAGGAATAAGTTTCAATCAAACAGAAACAAATGATAACATGTGACGAAAAATAAGTGATAAAACAATCATAACTGTCAATCCTCCTTGTCTTGGTCCTATTTCAACGACGTTCTCTCGTGTTTGTAACAAGCAATGGAGGTGGATTCATCAGAACTGTAGTATTCGAGCCGAAAAAGTTGGCGACCGCCTGACCCGGATAAGAAATGTTAACATCCGCCCGTTTGTAGACGAAGAGATGGTGAGGCCTTTCCGTTTCATTCATTTGACTACGCAACAAATGCGGAATTTGGTTGGGCTCGAGAGGAGGCGACTCATAATCGTCAAAGATAAGATAACTGAAAGGGAATCCAAACATATGCAAAAGGCTATAGTCCATAAAATGAGAGGAAAATTCCGACGTAAATATATGGCAAACGCACAGTCTATAGTCTTCCGGATTAGTGACAGAAAATTGGTGAGCGATCATACGACAAAGCTTCGCCACAGTCATCTTCGGCAAAATTGGAAAAGAATGATACTGCAAAAATGAAATGTGATAATAATAATATAAATAAAATACAAACGCAAAGTTTGCACTTCATAGTATTACCTCAATAGTTCCTTCGTGTTCGTTGAGAATTGCAACGCGCAAAAGAAGGTCGGAATCGTCGAAGTCTTGCAGAGTCTGAAGAGCATTTTAGAAAATGTGTGTTAGAAAAGTCGGTGAGCATTTGAACCGATTGTGAGCCCATAAAATCAACGAATGGATACGACGGATGGATGCCACCACACTGACTACGGGCCAATTCAACGTTCTTCAGCCGACGCATGCTCTCTGGATGCTTTAGAACGTGAACAGCAGAAAAGAGGATGGACAGGAAGTAAGAGGCATCGCCGGTGTTGATCACTAAAACATTGAAACCAGACTGGACTGATCTGTCGGATTAAATATGACGCCTTGCTGATTACGGTGTAACAAAAAAAAAAAAAAAAAAAGACGGACGTACCTTGTTGCGGAAGAAGCTCCCACATGTACCAAGCCTCGATTTCACAGTTGATGGTTGAACTGCGTGCCAACAAATAGACGAGCCAACGAATTAATTCTGAAGCGTCAAATCAAAAAATTATTTGTCGAGTCGTGCGACGGACCATCAGCCGGCGGGTGTTTCAGCGCGGCAGCAGTGACACACGAACTGCTCCCCGAAATTGTTCGATGTCTAACCGCTGAAAGTGCTGGTGACAACGCATAGTAACTGCTGCTACTGCCGCTGCTCTGCTGTGCCTTTGGCGTATGAGGAGAGAATTCATTGAATTGTCCAAGGGTGTGTTGTCGCGACGAATGGTCACTCACGCTGGCGGACGACAAATTGGCGAAAGGTACGGCCAGCGAAAGGACACGGAGAAGAAGCTGCACTTTCTTCAACGGTGAGTAATGGTTCTGCATTTTGCGCAACTGTCTGCTAATAAGTTCCATTCGTGCGGTATCCGGTAGTTCGGTGCCTTCCGAAAAGCCCAACTCGGACGCACTCATTGCACGCACTTGCGCAATGTTCTCGGACAGCCTCCGCAGCTCACCGTTACTCGTACTCTCCAGTATCATAAGACGGTACAAATGCGCCTTCAATTTTGCTAAAAATAAAAATGGTCGCGTAATGGCAAAAGCAAAAGAAATTGAACATAGAAATCTAATGGAAAAACCCCAGCAGGCCAAAACACTCAAAAGAAACAACATACATAATAAAATTTTAACCAGAACTTCTTCAAGGATCGCATCGATGTTGAGGAATTCGTCGATGTTCAGACGACTTCGTTCACGCTTAATGATGGGATGCAAATCAGCCTCACCGATTTTCATCAAATAGTTTTTCATCCTGAAATTGAAGTATTGTTTAGCGTAACACTACAACTAAAGTTGACCCAGTGACGAATTGTCGCACCCGACGAATGACTACGTACGGATCCTTCTCTTTGGAAAGCAACGTGCACTCGATGAATTGATGTAAAGCGGCCTCAAAAAGAGTCTGGTCGTCTTTGGAAAGGCTGAAACGAAAGAGGATTGCTCATTAAGGTTATTTTACTCACTCTTCGACGTAACGTTGGATAACTTTTGCCGGGTCCTCTTCTCCGGGATGTTCATTTGCCAAATTGCGCAGCCGCGAGGACAAAAAGACGGGGACGAGTGAAGGACAAATAGAACTGTTTTTGCCCGGTTGTGCGCTGAGTTCATCGACGGATAATGAACAGGTGGGAGCAGGCCGAGGACGGTGCTGTTGTGTGTTAGACATAATTTGTATCTGCATAAATAAGATAAAATTTTTCATGGGTGCTGACCCCTTTCTCTTGTCAGTGCCCTGCTTCTCTTGGGCCGGCCATTCCGACGCCTGACTTTAGTGCTTACAATATCCCTTTGCTTTACCGGACCCGTGGTTGCCCCCCCCCGTTTTCTTTACGTTGTAAAACCCTTTACCCGGCTATCGACATGTTGCTTGCCGATGCTGCTTTGTCCAAAATTGGGTCCCTTCGTTCTTATGGATTCGCTGGGTTTTTCAGTGGACACTGGATGACGAGTTTGGTTCGAGCCAATACCAGAAATGTCCATCAGTGAGTTGGTCCCGTGAACGCGCAACAAACTCCGACGATGTGCCCCGGAAGTAATTTGAGGGAATTGAGTGCGTGAACAAGTAACAATTTTAGCCGCTTTTTCCATCACTTCCAAATTGTCATTCTCTGTAAATTTATGGATTTCCCACTTTCGTCAGAAATTCTAAGAGACCGATTTCTGCTATACGCGGATTTTCCCCCATAGGCCCATCGCCAAAACGTGCCAAATCCATCAGATTTTCCCATGCATTCGAGTCCCATGGCTCATTGAAGTCCGTGCCAGCCAAACTGTGCCCGTCTTCATCATCTTCTGAAATGATTTATCAATAAATGCCAATGACACTTCCCACCCATTATCAGGCCATGTCTCGCCGTTTCGTCCACATTTGAGTTTCTAATTTCCCCGCTGTTTCGCTGTTCACTTTTTCGATGTGAAAACATATCACCCAGCAATGAGTAATCGGAATTTTGCGGCGACTTTATCGGAACGTCGGGCGCCTTCCGGAGTTTTGCTGAAATGCCATTCAATTGCATTTGTTTGAGCTGAGGACGCACCTGAAAATAAACTTATAATTTCTAAACCAATACTTTAACAACAAAAAGGGAATTGTGAGCAATTGGGTTAGCAATGAACGCTGCTTATTCTCATAATATGGATAATGACGACGATAAAAGAGAAGTGCTCTAATTACCCCGTCTTACTGAAGTGGTGCGCATGTGTTCTTTTTGGGAATATGATATAAAAATCGAAAGAAATCCTATAAAAGTAAACAATTAACTTATTTTTAAGTGAAAAAGATTTTAAAATGCCCTTTTCCGACATTAAAACATTAGTAGCAAAGATGTTCCATCCAAAGGTATTAGTCGCTTTCTCACCGCCGCAATTGCTGTCTTCGAAGTTCTGCTTGAGTTGGTCGTACTCGTGCTGTTACGGTGCTCGCCGTTTGACCTGTTCCATCCAAAATTTTCATCCATTGCGTTGGTCTGTCGCATCCCTTTTGAAGCCGACAGATGTTGGCCCGAAATCGGAAATGCGTCCATTGTTGTCCCTTTCTGTTGTAACAAACGGTCGATGGGCATCGAAATATTGCTATGATGGCGATGAAGAGAAGGCAATGCATTTTTATTCCGATCCATCAGAAAACTGTTGTCGCCTTGACAATGAAGTGACGAAGTGGAACAACTCTCTACTGTCGATGGAGTGGCGAACCTGAATTTGGAACCAAAGATGATACAGGGATTTGGAAAGGCCGATAAGCGTCACGGAATATATTAATGCACCCATTTGCCACCAATTAGTAACCGGCGACCATAGTTTTTCATACTCAATAAATTAAATGAAAGTTATAACTCATGACTAAAATATGAAGAGTTCCAAAGGACCACTAAATTAAACGGAAGAAGAATCTTAAATTTGAGAATTCTGCTAAACATATTAACTTTTTAATCTTAATTTGCTATTTTCAACATATCTTTAGACTTAAAGATTCGAATAGGAAGATAATCATTTAATTTGAAAAATATATGGCAGCCGATTTCGACAAGGTGGAAATTGAAGGAAGAACCGAAACAATTATCAATTGTTAACTTAGGTAGTTTGACTCTACGAATTATGCTGATTTGTGAGGTTTAAAATTTAAAAATTTGTCTTATTGCTATTTTCAATATTTTTGGCATAATGTTCTAGGATGATTTTCTTAATTCTCTATTCAAATAACCAGAAAATTCGTGTGTTTAGTAAAACCTCAACACGACTAAAAGAAATAGGGAATTCAAACTTAAATTTAGGCTTTTAATAATGGTTAAAAGGATCATTAAAAACAAAGTCAGGTAATTGATTCTTTCAAAAACAATCCGCTTTTTTGTCTCCCACTTTGGCCTCTGCTGTTTCTCCCCCGCGACGGTTCTCTGCTCATTCTCATCGCCTCGCCCTCTCCCCTTCGCCATTGTCATTGTCTCTCCGTCCTTTTCACTGTTTGTGTTCACTTTCCTTGGCTGTGGTAATACGCGAGCGAGCGGAAAATTGAAATTGCGCGGCGATTGTTCACAAATAATATAATTATTGTTTCTGTTGTTGTTGCTGCTGATATTTGCTGCTTTTTGTGGTGTTCTTTCGTTCAGCGACTTTAGTCGAACCAATGCCGAAGCAATGGCACCACCGCCCGTGTCCGTGTTGGTGCGCCGAAAGGCCATCTGACGAGCGCGCAACAATTCAGGACTCACTGAGGAAGATAAATAATAAGCAAAACAATGCAGTGTCACGGGCACACAATAGGAAAATAAAAATGTTCACAAAAACTGCCAAAATCCATCCATTCAGAGTGATTCCCCTCCCCATTCTCTTCCCCCCCCCCGCCATTGTTCACTTTGTGATAAAATTCTGCTGCTGTCATCAAAACTTGTGCCATTTTCGTCTTCTCGTTTTGTTGTGCCCAACGAGAAAGTGGAATTGGTTCGTTTGAAGCCTTTCAGTCGGGCAAAAAAGGATTTGCCGCTTTTCTGCTGTTGTTCTTCGGCTTCTCGCGCATACTCTGCCTGTTGCTGATAGGTGAGCCAATCACTGAAATTCGCCTAATTAACTCCTTCTCAAATGTTTGATCGGCTCATTTTGCCGTGCCCTTTCTCCTTCTACCTGCTATTATTACTGTTGTTGTTGTTATTATTGTTCATTTCCGGCTCTTCCCACAGTGTTCCGTACATTTCATTCTTCGCCGTTGTCCTTCTTCTGCTGTTTGTCGTCGTTTTGTTCATCGGCGGGTGCTTCCGCTGCGGTGACGGAGAAAACAATCCGCGTAAGAAACCGCCGTTTCCCACGCGCCCCTCGCGCAGACTCCGCGGAGACGGCGGCGGACCGCCGCTTTCCCAAGCGCAGTGCGTTCCCCGTGACGACGGAGCGTTTAACGGACGTCCGTGCACAGAATGACTTTTGCGCAAGGGCACTGAAGAAAAGTCGGATTAGTAAGCAGAGAAAAGGGTGTCACGGCATCTCGTATAATATTAATTTCGGCATTCTGAAAATAATTAAAACTGTCATTTCCCGAAACCCTAATAGCTTGTGCCATTGTAAATACGATCATTCGGTCTGATGAAGCGTTTGTGAGTAAAACGATTGTAACGACATTTGGACATTGTACGAGTGCTCACCATGGCTATGGCAATGCTGCTGAGAGGACGGGCAAGGACTGCAACAGTAACAGCAATGGTGTTGATGGTGGTCAGTCGGAAAATGGTCCATTGAAGCCGAGGAGGAGGAACAGTACAGAAGAGTGGATGATGGGGAAGGTGGGGTCGGAGGATGATGAGACGGAGGATGAGACGGATGATGAGACGGAGGATGAGACGGAGGATGAGACGGAGGATGAGACGGATGATGAGACGGATGATGAGACGGAGGATGAGACGGATGATGAGAAGGAGGATGAGACGGAGGATGAGACGGATGATGAGACGGAGGATGAGACGGAGGATGTTGAAGGGGGTGGGGGTGGTGGAAGAATTGAGGGGGAGAGGAAGCGGACGATTTGACGGAGGAGGGCGAGTGAACTGCTCGAGAACGTTGTTGGTGACCGAAAGTTGTCATGGGGTTGTACAGCACCATCGGAGCAGGAGGGACGGACTTTGGAAGAGCAAAAGGAGGAAGAAGAGGAAACGGATGGGAAGACGGATTTGGAATGGAGGAGAAGGCGGCGGAAGAGGAGAAGCACAGGGGACTGGTCCAAAAATCTGAGGAGTAAAGCGAATTTGAATAAGACGCGGGGGGAGGGGGGGGGGAATGGGAAAGGTTGGCTTATTGGCCAATTATTCCGCTAAAAATCATTCTAAACTGAGAAAAGAAGAAAATAACAAGTCCATCTACTAAAAAGCGCACAATGGGCGGGAAGAGCGGGGGGGGGGGAGGGAGGGGAACAATTAGGAGGGAAGGGGGGGGGGCAATTAAGAGGGGGGTAATTGGGGAAGGAGCGGGGGGGGGGGGCGGGGTGCTGCAAAAAATGGTCAAAGTCATTTGAAATCATTATGATTTAAATGCTGAAAATGTTCGTATTTATGAGCATTTTGATCGATTCTTTCCCTCGACGGGGTTAAAAGAGCGTTCCTTCCTTCCGCAATTTACCCGAGGGAATAAGGTCAGGGTCAAATTGCCTTCGATTGGCGACCAGCGAAAATTTCAATGAATTGCTTAAAGCGAATTTAATTGTAAAGTGAATGACCACGGTGTGCCTTTTTTTCCATCGATCACAAGTCGCAAATACTTTTTTTTCTGTTAATTACCGCCTAATTAAGCTAACCATGCCCCACCTTGGCCCATCAGCGACATTCCCTGCAGCGTTTGAATGCTTTCACAGAATTCCAATGTTTGGGGCAATGCCAATCGCACTTTCAGTTCGCTCTCCCCCTCCATACAGTAATGCTCCAACAAAAGTGGCAGGCTGTTGAACCTTTGCAAAGCACACCGAATTTGTGCCACTTCCCCCATTTTTACGTGTACGGCGATCCCTCGAGGCGCACCGCGGTGCCCGATCCGATGGCTTCAATTAAAAAATGGTCCATTTCGGGCTGCTCACAGGCGCCCGACGATGGGGCACTTTCAACAGAAGGCAAGCGGACACTCAGTGCCATAACTTCAACACGACGCTTTGCCAATGGCGGAGGAGTTGAGGAAGAAGAGCCAACGGAAGAACGAAAGCCGCGACTGGACGCGCGAACAATGAACACCTGTGAATGACTGCCGCTTGGATTTCGCAGAGAATGAATGGACCACTTTATGATTACCCCCGGGGGTTGTGCTGTCAGAAGATGGGCAACCGCTTGTCGATTGAGATGAGGTAAAAACCAAATGGGATGGCATTTGACAAGGCGTTCGAGCAGACTGATCCCAAGTCTCTGCCGAGGTGAGTCCGTCCGGGAGAAACAGTCGAAGCGTGACGCAAGCGGTGACGATGCGGTCGATGGTGTGGACGAGTCGCTGTCGCCGGACCCTTCGGAACAGATGGCCGTACCCGCTGCTAAAGTTACCATATGCTCGTCCTCCGCTTTCGTTGTTGCCTCGTCGCCAAATAATTGGATGGTGCCATGGCATGCGACTTCAACCGACGGATGGCGCATCAAGGAAAAGGAAGCGGAAACATCCGTCAAATGCTGCAACAAATAATTGCCTGTCTGCCGAAGTGATCAGTTGAGGCGGCACGAGGCGACCCAAAGAGAAACGCGGGCGCTTTCCCTGCAGCGAAAATTAGTGAAAAATTTGCCAACAAGTAAGGCAATCCTGTTCAACATCATACCTGCACAAGGGGGGGGGGGTCAGTGAAGGGGTCTTACGATCGACTTTGACCCCCCCCCCCCCCCCCATGAGGGGGTCGGAGGCCATTTGCATTATGATCGACCATTTTTACAAATTTTTCCCTGGTTGAAGACTTTTTTTTTTTTTTTGCTTTTCAAGTCGCTTTTTTTTTTGCGACGCGCTTTTTTCAAACAACATTTTTTAGTGGACGGGGGGGGCGGCTGTGCCGATAGGCGCCGCCGGGGAAAATTTTGAAAATTTAATGTCAATTTTGCTGACGAAATTAGCATAAAGTGCCATTTTATGTATTTTTTTTCTAAACCCCCCCCCCCCCTTGTTCAGGTATGTTCAACATAAATGCAATTGTCGTTTTACTATTTATACATCGCAATTTATTAGAAAAGTTTATGAGAGGTTTACAAACCGAAAAGGGTAATTCTCCCCCCCCCCCCCCTCTTTCTCTCCCCTCCCTCTCTTCCTCTCCCCCCCTCTTTCTCTCCCCTCCCTCTTTTCCCCTCCCCCCCCCCTCTTTCTCTCTCCCCCACCCTCTCTTCCTCTTCCCCTCCTCCCTTCTCTCTCCCCCACCCTCTCTTCCTCTTCCCGTCCTCTCTTTCTCTCTCCCCTCCCTCTCTTCCTCTTCCCGTCCTCTCTTTCTCTCTCCCCTCCCTCTCTTCCTCTCCCCCCCCTTCTCTTTCTCCTCCCCCCCCCGCCACCTCTTCCGTCTCCGTCCTCTCATTTTGGTCGTTCACTTCTGCCATATCATCGGCCGATTGCGGTGACAGACACTCGTGCAGCAATTCTTCCAACAAAATCTGGTTTTGTTCAGAATTATCCGTAGGCTTTTGGTCCAAAGAAGTCGGAACACTTTTTGGGGGCTCCTCTAAAACCGATTAAATTTATTCTTTGGAGGGGGAATGGGGCGGAAATGTTTAATTTTGTACAATATTATTTTGCAATTAAAAAAGTACACCCGGATGTTCCTATTTATCAAGCCCCACCCCCTCAAAAGTGGAGTACAATTTAGGGGGGAGTACTATCTATACTAGGAAATACGGTAGTTGAAACGGGAGCAGGACGAAACGTCGCCGGGACAAAACATCGCCGGCCGAAACGTCGCCGAAAAAAAAAATTGCTAAAAGAAAGCATTGGGAGGGGGGAGAGAGGGAGAGAGAAAGCATTGGGGAAGGAGTGAGGGAAAGAGTAGTTGGGGAAGGAGGGGCAGAGAAAGGAGAAGAGAGAGAGAGAATTTGGGGAGGGGCGGTCGATTTTAGGACATTTAAAGTTTAAGTTGCTTATTTTATGGAGAAAAATTTTGAGGTAATGTTTGTTTAATGTTGAGAACGTGTTGGCCTCGTAGAGATTCTCCACAAAAGAATTCTCAACTCGAAAAATTTGTTAAGTTGTCGAGGGAGGGAGAAAAGCATTGGGAGGGGGGGGGGAGAAGTACACATCGATGCTTTGGTTGGGTGGGAGGTGACGGAGGAGGAGCGATTTGTGCAAAGGGAGTGGGGAGGGGGGAGGGCGACAGGGGGAGGGACGGTGACGGGGGGGGGGAGAGACAGGGGGAGGGACGGTGACGGGGGGGGAGAGGGTATCGATTTGATTGCCCCCCCCCCTTCGCCCACTTTCCCACAGTCGGTCGGTGGGCTCCTTCTGCAGATGAAGGAAACCTTTGCTAGGATGGGATGAATGAATATACATATTGAACATTTGGGTCATCTCTTCCTCTTCCCCTTTTCTCCTTCTTCCTCTATCTCTTCCTCTTCCCCTTTTCTCCTTCTTCCTCTATCTCTTCCTCTTCCCTTTTTCTCCCTCTTCTTCCCTTTTCTCTCTCCTCTCTTCTTCCCCTTTCACTTTGTCTTCTCTTCACTCTTCCTCTTTTTCCCTCTATCTCTCTCCTTTTCTTCTCATTTCTTTTTCCTCTTTTCTCCTCTTTTCACCCTATTTCTTTTCAATAAATGACTTGAAAAGGCACTTTTGTGCTTTGACTTATCATAATTTTCCTGGCGGTGCCTATTGGCACTCCAACTTCGGTTAATTGGGTGTAGGCCAAAACCGAAATCGGAACAAACCAGCGCCAACTAAACTATCTATTAACATAGTCAGGGACACCTAATTTATGTAATATCCGTGTCCATCCATCCCCGCGCATTATTACCCGAATTACTTACCCTTTTGGTCCCTTTTCTGTTTCTCCTCTTCTTTGTCCTGCCGTGTGACAACCATTGGCATTCGCTTCCCCTGAACATTTGGTCTTCCGATGATCCTTTGGCATTGATCTTTTTGTGAATATTATTATTTTCCTATTACTCACCTTTGCTGTTTGGGAGAACTTTTTATTCGACATGGTGAGGGAATTGTCTTAATTTTGGGCATTTAAAAGAGGACGACGAAGGAAATGGCCAAAGGGTGACAAATATTGGCCAAAGAGTGATCACTTGGCCAAAAATGATAACTTTACCAAAAAGTGTCATTTGGCCACAGAGTAATTAATTGGCCACAAAGTGACTATTCGACCTTCAGGGTGATCACTTGGCTAAATCAGTCAACCTAATGCTTTGGCCAACTAAACTTACCTCTTCCCCTCTTCGCTGCTGTTCTTCACGTTTTTCCGCCACTTCCACTTTTTCCCCCTGTTCTGTCCATTTTTGTTTTTCTCCCTTTGATTCGTCCGCTTTTCCCGGCCCATCTTTTGGCCCCTTTTTCGTATTCAGTGGATTATTCGATTGAATTATCTTTTCGGAATCGGATGATGAAATGCCAACTCTGTGGTGGAGTCGTGGCTTTGGTACCGGTTTTTGTCTCTCAACAGCGGCAAAACTTCTTGCGGACATTGCGCGAACTCTTTTTTTTTTTTAAAGTAGAAGCATTATTAATTTTAAATAAAATATAAATGTTATTTTTTGGTTTGTGCGTTCCTTTCCTTCTTCGCACTTGCCAAATGATTGGTAAATTATGGACATGGGCAGACAAAAAATGTGATGGATAAACGAACGAATGAATGAATGAATACACACAATTATTGGTGCGTCTCCTCTCCCCCCCTTCAATTCGATATGATTATGACGAATGACCAAGGGAGAGAAGGTGAGCGATGAATCAGCAGGTGGTCGGGGGTGGGCATCAAAAATGGCGCCCGAACGAAATTGGAGACGAATTGGCATAGAGAGGGGGGGGGGGGGGGGGGGATTGACGGGGGGGGGGGGGGAAGAGAAGGGGAGGGGAGGGGGGGGGGGGGAGGAGGGGACGAACTGTCCCACCGTCGACGGAGGGGGAGGGACGAACTGTCCCAGCGTCGACGGAGGGGGGAGGGGGAGGGGAGGAGGGGACGAACTGTCCCACCGTCGACGAGTCCGTCGTCCAATTGTCCGTCCTTCCCTTCTTCTGTGTTCATCGCCAGCAGAATCTGCTGCTCTTCTCTCTATTGAAAGAATTATGCTTCGAGAAAAAGAATCAAAATAATGACATTGGCGCAAAAAGGGAATCGGGTCAGAATTGGAGGAATAATCGCCGCGGGGTGGGGGCAAGCGAAGATGACTTAATTTGACTGCCGAGGGAGTCCATTCGATTTTTCGGACTGTCATGGAGAAAGAAAACAACAACTGACTCACTCACTCATTCAATGCTGTCACAGTTCATTCATTTTTTGTTCCTCCTTTCGATCTGACTAACGGACTTTTATGGCTTTCGATTGTCTGACAAAATTAAGTTATGCCATGGTTTTTCAGATGTGAGGCTTTTTAGCCTCATTTTGTGGTTTTTTGTGAGAAGCAGATGAGGCTAAATTTTCAGGGAAGAAGAGAGGAAGAGGAGAAAGAAAAGGGAAGAGGGAAAGAGGAAGAGATAGAGGAAGAAAGAGAGAGAAAAGGGAAGAAGAGGGAAAGAGGAAGAGGAGAAGAAGAGGAGCAAGAAAGGGGGGGGGGAAGATGGGTTTCATTGTTATCGATCCAGTTTCAGAAAAAGTGAACTGAGCAGGAGGGAGATGGTGTGGGATAGAAGAGGATCTCAACAGATACATTATTTATTTGCACTGCTCAATGAGGCCAACCAAAAGGCATTCTTCCCCCCCCCCCTCCATCTGACGACCGATGTTTGGGAAATTCTCTTCCGCCATCGCCACCCTTTTCTCGTTCACCTTCATTTCACCAGTGACCACCACAAGCACAGCAAAGACTCCCTCCTTTCTCTTCGTGTTGCCCTTTGTCCATCCGTTTTTATTCCTTTGAGTTTCATTTTCGAAGAGGAAAAAAAAAGAATGGGGGAAGGGAGGGAGAAGGGTTTCGCTTTAAACGCGTAAAACAAACACATGAAGAAAAAATTTTAAAAGAATTTCAATTTAACGGTAAATTTTTAATTGATTAAAAGAAATTTTTCCACAAATACCTTCCCAAAAATATTAAGATTCACACAAAAAACCGAAGTTTGCATAACGTTTGGTACTGATCAAAAACGATATTACATTAATCCTTCATCAGTGACCTGAAGTGACCAAAATTTATTTTCGCTCCCTCAGGCGATTGGGGGTCTGCTCAGCAATTGGCCAACTTAATCAAACTCATCCAATTAACATAAACATTTTCGGTTATAAAAGACCAAACAAATTGAAGAACATTCCATCACATAGACATTTTATCGACAAATCACGGAAAAATTTTTTTGTGACCTTGTAATTTTACAGAGCATAATTTATCGGGCGCAATAAACTGCTGAAAAAGAAAACACAGTATACTGATTCAAAAAATAATAATTTTACATTTAAATTTAACGTTAAAACGATTGTATTTATTCGAGAAAGAAATAGAGAAAAAAAGAAAAGATGACACAAGCGTAAAGAAAAACAGACATAACAAGTAAATTTAACTGACAGATATATTTACAAAAAACTTTTTTTCTCATTCTCTTTAATTGCTTTTTGTTTTCTTTTAGATTTGTTGTTACCAGTCCTCTCATTTTATTGTGATTTTATAAATTGGTTCCTCTCGAAGTTTACCTCGTACAGAATGACATTTCCAGGTTATTTTTGTAATATTTTAGTCAGTGAAATCTTTTTTCGTTAACACAGTGAATTTGAAAAAATCAACATTGAAAATTTCAATTTAAGGTGGCGGTAGTCATGAAGAACTTTTCGATATGCTCAACGGCGGTGGTATGCCCTCTTTTATGGGGAGCGGAGGCGGGTTGTTCCAGCAAATGTTTGGGGGAGGAAGGCAGCGGTCGCGCAAAGGAGAGACGACGGTTCAACCCTTGCAAGTCTCGTTGGAAGATCTGTATAAAGGAAAGACGACTAAGCTGCAATTGACGAAAAAAGTGCTTTGCAAAATGTGTAACGGGTGAGAATACGGGCTGGGGAGAGGGAGCGGGACTCAAAATTGATTGATATGTTCCAGTATTGGTGGTAAACAAGGCTCAGTTCGGAAATGCGACCGTTGCCAGGGAAGCGGACGTGTGTTCCGTACGCGTCAGATTGGGCCTGGGATGCTTCAACAAATGGCAGCGCGATGTGACCAGTGCTCGGGTGAAGGTTGTTGCTCGGATTATTAAAGATATTGTAAAACAAAAAGTATTGTATATTTGTCCAAAAGCCCTAAGCAAATTTATAGTATTTGTTCGGATTTAGGAGAAATTGTTGACGAAAAGGACCGATGCAAGAAATGTGTTGGGAGGAAAACTGTGCAGGAGCAAAAGATAATTGAAGTGAAAATCACCCCGGGAATGCGCGAGAATCAAAAAATAGTGTTCTACGGTGAGGGGGACCAAGAGCCGGGCATCGAACCGGGCGACGTGGTTTTGGTCATCAAAACGAAGTCACACGAACAATTCGAACGAAAAGGCGACGATCTCTTCATGAAAAAGTTTGAGGATTACGCTAACCACTGCTTCTACTGGTATAAATGTTCAATTAAGGACGATCAGCCTCGCTGATGCTCTCTGCGGTTTCACAACAACTATCAAACATCTCGACGGAAGGCAAATTACTCTCACCACGATGCCTGGCGACATAATAAAACCGGGTTAACAATTGATTTTCTCATATCTACTAGATGGTAATCTTTTCGTTAGAGTCCATCCGAGGAGCCATTCAAGAGGGAATGCCAAAGCCGAATTCTCCCGAGCGCGGTCATCTTTACATAATCTTCGAAGTGAAGTTTCCAAAAAAGCACTTTTTGGAATCTGAAAGCAAATACAATGTACGTCTTCCCGTTTAGAAAAAATGTAGTAGTGATAGGGCACGTTATTATGGGCGACAAAAACACAAATATAAGGCAGCCCAAAAATTAGGCTATAAGTATGGGGATTTTTTCCAAGTATTTGTTCTCAAATTTTTATTTCAGAAATTGCTTTCTCTTTTGCCACCTCGTCCGGACCCGCCACAGATTATTCCTAATGCGGAAGTGGAGGAAGTGACGCTGGCCGAATTCGACGCGCACCGCTACGATCGCGGTTCAGGCGGGGGAGGGACTCGTGAGGCGTACCACGATGACAGCAGCGATGACGAAATGCCGACGGGGCCGGGCGGGGCGCAGCACGTGCAGTGTCAGCAGCAGTGAACTGAGAACGGGACAAAAAACATCGGATGATCTTGGCACTGCAGTGTTTATTATGCTCTTTTTGACAATATAAATTGATGAAGTATTTGTATCAAAAATGTTAACATCTTTTGTTTGTCACAATAATTTTCGTTATCTTTTCGCAAATTCAAAAAAGAACGCTATTCGTTAAAATAGGTTGAGGTATATGCAGAACATTCGCTGGGGATGAATTTTTCAATAAATTCGTCAAATTTGGCTCCGATCGCCGAGCAGGAAAGGTGTGATCTTGACCAATCTACTTCATCATCATCCGTCGTTGGTCAGCAAAAGATTGAACAAAGTCGGCGGCCTCACCCCAAAGGGATGCCGAGGATGATTCGGTTGAGACGGAAGCGCCGAGAAGATCCTTTTGGCACGCTCATTCAATCGACTAAGAAAATGCGCCTTACTGAGCCGCGTAATTCACTGGAGGAACAGGTTGGTGATGTGCAGCGGTAATTGTTAAAAGATTTTAAGGGAGGTGAGAGGGCGTCGAGTGCTGGACATAATATCAATGAAATGGATGGTGTACTGTTCGCAGAGGACGAGGAAGACGAAGTGTTGTTTTACTATGGCGGACAAGACGAGGGAGAAGAGTCGGAAGCTGACGGATATGACGATGAGTCAGACTCGAATGCGGAGGATTACTACAAAAATGACTATCCGGACGAAAAAAACGGCAAATTTATTAGTTTTGCAGAGGGATTGCGCACCAACGAATATGAAAATGACTCGACAAGCGGAGACGACAATTTCGGTGAATTTTCTCGTGCAATATTGGCAAATGCACACACGCATTCTTATTTTTAAATTAAGTTATTTCTTTAAGATTGGGTATTTTTTTCGACTAATTTGATTAGAAAACGCAATTTCCTCATGAGTCTGCACCACTACATTATGAAATTAGTTTGGTTCTATTTCACTTTGTAAGTCCAATCGACTTTTGCGAGTCCAATCGCATTTTATGAGTCCAAGCAGAGTTTATGAGTCCAATTAACTTTTTGATTCCTATCCCAATTATTTTAACTACAACATTTTTTGACATTTCTCTTCTTCCCGTTTCATTTTGTCAATAAAGAACCTAACATTTTGACGTTTGCGTTTTGTTTGAAAGTTTTTATAAATGTGACATGCACTTAAAACTGGTATGCGACATTTGCACGGAACTAACTCTGATATGTTATCAACTTACCTTTACCAATACTTGTTATGTCGCTTTCATGGACATTGTCATTTTAGCGACAGTGAAATCAAACAAAAAAAAAAATGTGAAAATATGCTGTACTCGACTTATGATTTTGATTGGGCTCATAAAATGTCGACTGGACTCATAAAGTGAAATAGAATCATTAGTTTTAGCCTATGTTACGAAATATATACGAATTCTTATTTTTGGTACCAATCGTTAGTTTCTGCATAACAGAATACGAGCACCTTTATTGACAGAATTAAACAGATCATTATGGGGACGAGACGACAAAATACCTGAAATATTGCTGCGTGGACAAAGAGGAGGAGGAGGAAGACGCTTTCAGTTTTGGGAAAATGATTTCGGCTAAAAAGGAGGACAGCGAAGGCGACAGCGATTGAAGGACAATGGGAACAGATGGCACGGAATGTTTTTTGTCGCTTTTGTTTTTTTGACGATTCTTTCTTTGTTTGTTTTTCCTTCAAAAGACACTCACTTAATCTCTGCTGGACATTTATTTCTTTCAAAACAATTAGTCTAAATAAACTATAGCTGTTTTTATTTGTTTTTAATTAATATTATGGTTTCTGAATATTATTTGCAAATTCTTTTTTGCCTTTGAGAGTGAATGAATACCCCTGCTTCCTATGAGCCGTTTCTGTTGGCTGATGGTGAAAAGAAGGTAGTCATAGAAAAGGACACCAAAGTGCCAAATGCGGCTGTGTTTACATTCAATAAGGAGGACCACACACTCGGGAACCTTCTCAAACAGTATGTCTACGGTCTATAAGGATAATTACAAATTTTAATTCTCGGTTAAAACCGAACAAGAGACTC
This sequence comes from Heterodera filipjevi, assembly GCA_039877585.1. Classification (NCBI taxonomy): domain Eukaryota; kingdom Metazoa; phylum Nematoda; class Chromadorea; order Rhabditida; family Heteroderidae; genus Heterodera; species Heterodera filipjevi. The sequence continues at coordinate 17,503,964 of JBDPZO010000002.1, read as the reverse complement.
TAATCTTTCGTTGGTTCTCCGTTGCATGCTCATTCGCTTTTCAGTCAGCTCCTTAAAGACCCGAAAGTGCTTTTCGCTGGCTATCGCAATCCCCACCCGTTGGAGCACAAAATATTGCTGCGTGTTCAGACAAACCCCGAAACGACGCCAATGGAAGCACTGAACAATGCCATTGAAGATTTGGTGGCGGAATTTTCACTATTGGAGGAGCGATTTCGGGTAAACAATTAACTCTATTGTACGACATTTTGATTTTTAAGGACGCGATAAGGGAGAAGCGAGAAGAGTGAACAAATAATTTGTGCTGCTGGTGTCCATTTTTTTTGTCATAATCACACCGTTTTTTCCTTTATAAAACGTGCTTTAAAAAAAGAGTAGTTTACGAATTGATTGGTTATTCTTTCTTTACTCATTTCTTTTTTGTATTCTTTTCAAAAATTTTCCCCTGTCTATCAATCTGCGACGCGATGGCATTTAGCAGACGGCAAACCTTTGGTGAAAGGCACCCACTGATTGGGGCGGATCGGTATTTTGGGGCGGACCGGTATTTCAACGAACGATTGACGAGCAAAGCTGGCGAGCCAACAATTTTGGGTTCGTTAAGTCGAAAATACCGAAGACCTTGCTTATGTGCAACACTATGGGCTATAAACAATGAATCCCTCTAGAAGCAACATTCGTTTTGTTCTACTTACTCTTTCCCCCCCCCCCCTCCCCATTTAGCGTCTTCCCACCCATCTTCTCCCCGTTGGGATGCTCCCCGCAGTTCACTTTCTTCTTTCGGCGACGGTACTTCCTTTGAAGAAAGACGCCAAAATGGCCAACCAACGACTGCCCGACCGTTAAACGAAAACGTTTTTGTTGCACAGCCATCACAATTCAACGAATTTGGCGATGCTCCTCACAATTATCATTCGTTTGAAAATTCCCATCAAAGGGGGGATTTTTTATCTTCCATGCCCAATTTGCCGCATCAGAGAAACGGGCCCAACCATTATCAAATTGAAGGTGCTCCATGTTTATATAGTTGTTTTATTGTGAAAATTGCGCAAGATATGCCACCGAATCAGCAGCCGCCGCCTGAACAGCGAAGACGCCGTCAAAAGTATTTGCCGCCGACGAGGACGGACGTTGAGCTGTTCAATGAGAGGAATCACATTCAACCGGGCCTTTTATGGGAGAGGCAATTCGGAGTTGCAAATGACACAAATTTGTCCGTGTCGTGTGAGGACGGAAGCAATTCGAAGGATCTTGTACAGTGAGTGAACAGCCACTTATTTTGCTTCCTCCTATTTTAAATTTCCGTCGAAATTGCTCAGAAAATTCGATGAGTGCGGCTTTTCCGGTGCCATTGTGCGGAACATTGAAGTTAGTCTTAGTCACTCCCCCTCCCTCCGTATTCTTTCCCTTTTCAGCTTCGCAAGTACACAGCGCTCACCCAAATCCAGAAGAGTGTCATTCCAATGATCCAAAAACGACGCAGTTAGTGCCCCATTCTAAAATTTGCCATTTTTTGCCTTTTTCAGATGATTTGATGGCCCATGCGCAGACAGGAACTGGCAAAGTGGACACTTTCTTTTAGTTTTGGACTTTTCTTTTTGAATGTTTTCAGTCCGCTGCTTTTCTTCTTCCTATTATCAACCACATTCAATCTGTCAAGGACAAATTGCCCAACAAAGTCATTAATTCCGATTCGCCCTATGCATTGGTCATTGAACCAACCAAAGAGTTGTCATGTCAACTGTGGGAAGAAGCGCGCAGTTTTGCGATAAGTTGGTCACCCGTTTCCTTTTTGATTTAATTGTCCTTTTTCTGTCAGATACCAATGTTTCTGTTCAACGCACTTACGGTAAAAGAAGGGGCTTAAAGTCACTTAATATAATCATTAGGGCGCTGATTTTTAAATTTAAACTTTTTTTTTGCGGATAGTTCTTGAAGAGATAGACACGAAAATCTTCTTTTCTTTTAACAATTTTTGAATAGAACGGCTTTTTAGCAATTATTTTATGGCATCTATTTTGTTTTTTCAACTATATCATAACTTTTTATGCTTGTGACCAAAAGTTTTAATACAATTTCTCTACAGATTCTTTTTTTTTAATTTCACCGGCGGCGCCTATCGGCATCGCCAGACATCCTTTCTTTCCAAACCAAGCATTTTCGACCGGGAAAATTTTTTTTTTGATCGGATTTTCTCCATGTTTGTCATCTAGTAACTATTAGAAGGTTTTAGGGTTCTACAATTTTTAATACCTAAAAAATCCGAATCCTAATAATCATCATTTTACCATTTTAATACATTTTCATAGCATCACAAGAATAACTGCTGAAAAGAATATCTTTGGCGATCATCCCAATGGGGAAACATGCAAAATAATATTTTTATTGTCCTCGTCATTCTGATTGTTTCTTTATTGGCAGGCGACATGCCCATGCGGGAGAGCAGAAGATTGATCGAGTCGGGCTGTGACATTTGCGTCGTCACCTGTGGTCGTCTGTTGCATTTTGTCATGGAAGGCGCCATAAAATTGGACAATTTGCGTTTTTTGGTGTTGGACGAAGCGGACAAACTGCTTACCGTGCGTTTGATTTCTGAATTTTGGGGGAGAAGGAAAGCAAACGACGGCTTTTCAGTGTGAACATTTCAACCATTGCATTACGCATCTCAAGAGCAGTCCGACAATTGTAAGTCACAAAGCTTCGAAAAGCGAAGTTTGAATAGGGGAAGGGAAGGAATGCGGAGCAGCTCGTTTCCCCCTCCCCCCGCCGAATTAAAAAAAAAAAAAACTAATTCTTAAATTCTCTAATAAAATACTAGGAAATTTTTTCAGGTAGGAATTTCAAGAAAAACTTAAAATTTCATAAAATTTTCGAAAAATTGTGAAAAATTCTAAAAAAGGAAAAATTGTAAGTTCTTGAAATTTTCTGCCTGAATTTCCCAGTAATTTATTAGAGACAAATTTTTAAGAATTTGGTTTTTTTAAAAAAAGTTTTCGGGGGGAAACGAGGTGCACCCGAAGGAATGAGTCAGTCATTCATTCATAAGGGTTTTATGGTGTCATTTTGTACGCATGCTCATCTGTTTATGCTCTTTCTGTTCAGAATCCAAGTCACCGTGTTCTGATGTTCAGTGCCACTTTCGATATCGCCGTGCAAAACACCGCCAGCAATTTTCTTCGCAACGATTACATTTTTATTACGGTTGGAAAACTCAATTCGGCAGTCGAAACTGTTGAACAGCAGTTCATTGAAGTGAAATTTGAGCATCACCGAACGATTCTCTATCAGTCGATCACTCAAATTCAGGTCCAAAAGTTTTCCAAACAAGACAAATTGTTGGAAATGCTCAAATGTGATGCCATTTGGAAGACACGTCCAAACGGAGGTGAGATTTATTGTAACGAAATGAGAGAGGGATTCTTAAAATAAAACATTATATTAAAAATTTTTTCCCTAAAAACCTAGAAGATTTTCGTCTATTTCAGAGAAAGTTTTGATTTTGGTTTTTAATCTGTAAATGTTTCTTTAGATCCCTTTTTAAAACCGGCCAAAAAAACATTGGTTTTTGTGGAGACGAAACGAAATTCGGACCGTCTTGCAATTGCACTTACACAAGAAAAATTCTACAACACACAAAGCCTAAACAGGTGAACAATCATTGGGCTTATTTCTTCAATTGTTCTTTTGCCCGTTTTTGCAGTGATCGAACACTCGAGCAGCGTCATTTAGCCGTCCGTAAATTCATTCAGGGTCAATACGATATTTTGGTGTCCACCGATGTTGCAGGTAAACTTATATTATTATTCTTTTTTATTTTATCTTGCAATTAGCTCGTGGCATCAACATCCCAAACGTGGAACACGTGGTCAGTTGCTGATCACTTTCTTCTTCGAAATGGCTAATTATTTTATTTCACCCATTCAGATTAACTATGACTTGCCGGAACAGCACACCGAGACGTACATTCATCGCATCGGACGCACTGGTCGAGCGGGCAACACCGGCGTAGCTACTTCATTCTTCGACCCAACTTCGCCCGAAGACCTGGCCAATGCCGCATTTTACGTCGAGGCAAAGAAGCCTATTGACCTGATAATAATCGAATTATTGCTTTTGGTTGTTTAGCTGCTCTTAATGGCGCAATTGTCCGTGCCTGACTTCTTGCGCAGATTTGGGCCCGACTTTCCTAACTGGACGGATGCGACGACTTTTGGCAATTCTTTCGATGGCTCTTGCGGAGATGGGGCGAATGGCAAGGCAATGGGCAAAAAAGAAATGGCCGTCGGGCGACCACAAAGTGTCCAAAATAACAATGATGACCAGGGGGAGGAGGAGGTGGACAGTTTTTGGTCGGTGAAAGAGGACGAAATCGTCTGGGGAAGAGGTGGACGATGACGGATGTGAGGAAAGGAGCAGCAGCGATATTGGGGGACAAGGAGAAGAGAATCGGGAAGTAATAAGTGGTCCCGTCTCTTTTCACATTGTTTTGTTCATTCCCTGCCTCACTTGCTCTTTGCCTTATCATTCGCTGTTTCTGTCGTCATTTTCAATAAGTCCGTTTCCTTTTATACGCCTTTCAAAACATCACTTAGTTTCCGTTTTTTTCCTTCGGATGGTTTTTTCAAAGATCTTTCATGGTCCCTTTCTTTTCTGTGTTTTTCTCAGGTTTACCGATTTTGCTTTCCTCCCCCCCCCCCCCCCCCACTGCTTGGCCTTGTTTTTAGTCGTTTCATTAGCGCTCCATTGGTTTATCCAATCAACAAGTGCCGTGCCTACCCCCCTCCCCCCCATTTTTGTGCTCTGTTTGATACTCACGTCGATTTTCTTCCTTTATAAACTGATTCCTCATTAAGGCAAATTCCTTTTAAACCAGATTCTTTTTTAAAGTGTAAAAATGAGATACAATACAATCGAATTAAGCCAACGTCAATGAAGTCTTTTGGGACAATAATTAAATAGATAAAGCCTAAGAGATTCGAGAACAAGGATCAACTAGCAAATTCCATAAGATTATACGATATAAACGGCCATCACAATAATGTTCCTCCCTTTTTACGCCTTTTTCTCCAGTTCGATCAAGTGTTTGATGCCGTCATACATCTGCTTGACCGCTAAAAAAAACCAAAACAATTGTATCAGACAAGAATTTACTCATAATACCTTCGAATTCCGTAAGGCCAAGACGAGCCTTGTTGCTGATGTCATAGACCCCGCCAGCACTAAAAAAAACAAACATGACTTTAAAACAGACCAAATTCACTCGGTACGCGACATTTCTTTCCCGCCGTTTCTTTCCCAGGACACTTCTTTCCCGCCGTTTCTTTCCCGGGACATTTCTTTCCCAAAATTATTTTTAAAAAAAGCTAACCACCCCCTGGTTTTTCTGAAAAACCTAACCCCCTAAAAAAGCTAACCACCCCCTGGTTTTTCTGAAAAACCTAACCCCCTAAAAAAGCTAACCACCCCCTGGTTTTTCTGAAAAAATTATCCCTTATTTTTTAATGCCTCCAAATTTCTTGCTAGAAACCTAAACCACTTTTTTCTGAAAACTTAAACCTAAGTTTGTTTGAAAACTACCCCTAGTTTTTTTTTCATACTCAAGCCTATGTTTTTTTGAAAACCGAAAGAATTTTCTATTTCTTTCACCAAAAACTTGGTGGCTATGTTTTCATGAAAAAATGAGGGTATAGATTAGATTTTCAAAAAAAAAATAGGTTCAAGTTATCAAAAAACAAAGGGGTTAAGTTTTTTCAGAAAAACTTGAGAGTGGTTGTTTTTTTAGGGGGTTAGGTGTTTTAGAAAAACTAGGGGGTGGTTAGGTTTTTGAAAAAAAAATTTTGGGAAAGAAATGTCCCGGGAAAGAAATGTCCTGCTCCGAAATTCACTACCTCTCGGAATGCTCGCCATGAATACCACGGATTTGCAATTTCAAGCCATCACAAATGGATTTGAAGTCGGGTTTGGCGCTTATTTTTGGAAGTCGAATGTGCACACTCGCACGAACAGTCGTTCCCAGGTTGCTAGGACAAAAGGTCAGCCAGCCAAGACGGTCGTCGCGCGAGAAGGGAACCTTCGACTCAATAGCCTTGACGCCTTTGATGAGACGTTCAAGCACTTGTCCAACATTGCCACCGTTTTGCATAGAAATGATGCGAAGATGCTTAACAAATATGCTACAACGCAAAGAAGTAAACAAAAACGTACGTCTTCCTCATTGACCCAAACCAAAAATGTCTTCTTGTCATTGTGGAAAATGCCTCGGCCAGTGGGCCAATAACGGCACGCGTTGGCTTCCTGCAGAAAACGATCGCCCTCTTTGAAGAGAAAATGGTCGGCAATCAACTAAATCACATAACATGAAATGGTTTTGTTTTCAATGTTACCTGATTCTGGACATCCTTGGTCATTCCTTCAAGCGGGTAGTAAGTCCCTCCCAATTCAGGATCTTAAAAAAGTTTTGCTTAACATAATGGGAATGAGTTCTTACCGCTTTTCAACTGTTCGAAGACCGACTTAACCTTAGATTCCATCTCGACGTAATTCTCCTTGGTCAAGCAAGGGTTGAATGGATAACCCTGAAAAATATTAACGTTTTTGTTGTTAGAACCGAACCCAAATACCTGAAGAGAACGACCACAACGCACACGGGTAGAATTGATGAACTTCCCCTCCGGGTCCAGGTCTGTCAGCAGTTGAGTCTTGCCCTCGCCAAGATCTGTTGCAGGTTGCTTGCTACTCGGTCCAAAACCACCATGGTAATCATTGATGATCGGGTCGAACAACGGTTTGAAGATGGTGTATGATTCGGCTGAAAATGATGCATGGTTATTTCCCATCTACTAGTTTTTGAAGTGACCATCGGGCGCATAAACTCCAACACCACTGTCCAAGTTGGCGACTCCCGATTGAATAACATCCAAGAAATTCGCCCCGAGTTTGGTGCGCTTGTCCTTGCACGCATCGACGACCTCTTTGGTGAGGTACTTCTTCAACAACGACTTGCAGTCAGAAGCCGCCTAAAAGCAAATCTTTATATTGCAGAAACAATTTTCTAAAAAGAAAAACCTGGAGTTTTTTAAAACCAGCCTCAATCTTGTCAATAACTTCCTGAGGGACAGCCATTTTGACTTATTTTGATTTTGAATATCAGCTCTGAAACAATAATTTTAGTGAAGTAAATGGTTATCCGGTTCTTCTCCGTTTTATGCGTCCCATGATATTTTATGCGTCCCATGATAACTTATGCATCCCAACAATAGTTTATGCGTCCCGTGATATTTTTATGGACTTAATTTTTTAATCATGACGAAAATAGTTCACAATGTTTAACAAAAGTTGTCATATGAGAATAAAAATAACTCTAAACAGGATAATTTTGACGCATTTCCTCTAAGATATTTTGAAATATTTTAGAGCTAAAATGGTAACGACGAAATGCGTATTGGTATAAATAAGTAGGTAACAATTCAGGTGTAGTTCCATGCAAATGCTTCAGACTCTGTTTTTTTCCGATTGATGTTTCGAAAAACAAAATGGCAAACGAGACTAATAAGAATAACATAATGCAGTATGGCGATCGGAAAATGCTCTAATTATTTATACCCGTAAACGCATTTTTTTTCTCATGATATAGACTTACGGATTGATTTTATAATCAATCTTCCACTTAGGGAATTCATTAATTAAAATGTAGTTTATAAAAATATCATGGGACGCATAAAATATTGTTGGGACGCATAAATTATCATGGGACGCATATATTGTTGGGACGCATAAATTATCATGGGACGCATAAAATATCATGGGACGCATAAAATATCATGGGACGCATAAAACGGAGAAGAACCGGTTATCCTTTAATTTCAAGTCACACCGCGAAATAAAAAAAAAAAAAAAAAGGAAAAAGCTTGATGAGGAGGAATGAGAAAATGAACGAGAAAAGTTTCTATTTATATTGATCATCGGGATGGTAAATACTCAACTCGTTTTTGGCCAACTCGTTTTTGACTCAACTCGTTTTTATTGTCTCAACTCGTTTTTCGGGTTGAAAAACCCTAAATCGAAGGGAAACGAAAGGGAAAAAATAAAAGCCGGAGGTTTTCGGGGTCGCTGATCACGAATATGGCATTAGTTTTTGCCAATTCCTAACTCCGGACCCCGAACTCGAACAAAAAGTCGAAAATTTTTAATTTTTTCTAAGTCGCTTTTATCGACAATAAATGTTCGAGAATATCTGTTCAAAGCTATATGACCTGTTTTTAAGGGCTTTAAGTTTTTGACGGATAAAATCGACAGAAAAAATTAAAATTTTTCGACTTTTTGTTCGAGTTCGGGGTCCGGGGTTAGGAATTGGCAAAAACTAATGCCATATTCGTGATCAGCGACCCCGAAAACCTCCGGCTTTTATTTTTTCCCTTTCGTTTCCCTTCGATTTAGGGTTTTTCAACCCGAAAAACGAGTTGAGACAATAAAAACGAGTCGTAACAAAAACGAGTTGAATGCCGTCCATCGGGATTGGCCGATTTGTTAACAAATTTCCTTAAAAATAATTAATTTTGGGTCTTATTTTTTGTGCTTAAAAGTCCGGTCTCTCATTACTCCATAAATTTTGAACCCGGGAAAATAGTAATCGGTAAAAAGAGTTTTACCGCGATAAATTTACGGTGCCCACAACAATGACAGATTTGATAATTAACCTTTTTTTTTTTTGTATTTTTAAGGCTAAATTTACGATATACTTTACGTTTTATCAGGGTCAGTATACGCCTCACAAATATTTAGTTCACTTACACTCATTACTCATTATCTGGTAATGAATCCTGTTAGAATTCTAAAGCAAAATGCCCAAGAGGAACGTGGAGAAACTGCACGACTTTCTTCATTTGTCGGAGCATGCGCAATTGGCGACCTAGTCAAAACGACTTTAGGGCCAAAAGGGATGGTAATACTATTTATTTTAAAAACTAAACATAGAATATTAAAAAAAACAGGACAAAATCCTTGTCAGCGGTTCGGGCGAACATCAAAATGTGCAAGTGACAAACGATGGCGCTACAATTCTTAAATCCATCGGGGTTGATAACCCTGCAGCAAAAGTTCTTGTCGGTAATCGAGAAACTGACAAAAACGAAAAAAAAAATTCAAAGTCTAACGCGTATTTATGTTATGATTTTCAGACATTTCTTTGACGCAGGACAAGGAAGTGGGCGATGGGACGACTTCGGTGACTGTTTTTTCCGCCGAATTGCTCAGAGAGGCCGAAGTTATGGTTGGACAACGAATTCATCCCCAAGTTATTGTTTCCGGTTATCGGAAAGCCGTTCGAGTTGCAAAGGATGCACTCGAAAAGGCTGCAAAGGCATCGGGGTAAACTTGCAATTTAACTGTTAATGTATTTCAATACTTAAAAAAATATTTTTAAAGAGAGCATTTGCGCGAAGATTTATTGAAAATTGCTAAGACTTCATTGGGTTCCAAGATTCTTTCCCAACATTCCGATCATTTTGCCAAATTGGCGGTCGACGCCGTTCTCCGTCTTGGCCCTAACGGAGCTTTGGATTCCATTCAAGTGATTAAAAAACTGGGAGGTTCGATGGAAGATTCGTACCTTGATGAGGGATTTTTGCTGGAGAAGAAGTCCGGTATGTACCAACCGCAGCGAATTGAAGATGCCAAAATTATGATCGCCAATTCTCCGATGGACCAAGACAAAGTGACAAATATTTTGCATTATTAGTTGGTTCATATTTGTTTAGATAAAAGTATTTGGAAGCAGAATTCGAGTGGACTCAGTTGCAAAGATAGCCGAATTGGAACAAGCGGAGAAAGACAAAATGAAGCAAAAAGTGGAGAAGATTTGCAACCATGGTATCAATGTGTTCATTAATCGCCAACTCATCTACAACTATCCTGAACAATTGTTTGCTGACCGCAAAGTGATGGCCATTGAACACGCCGACTTTGAGGGAATCGAACGATTGGCACTCGTTTTAGGTTTACAATAATTGTCCTATTTTATCTTTTGACCAGCAATTTTAAATGGGTTCTTTCTTATTTCTAACTTCACTTTTAGGTGGAGAAATCGCTTCAACATTTGACAGTCCGTCTGAGGTTAAATTAGGCAGCTGCAAACTTATCGAACAGGTCACTGTCGGCGAAGACATTTTGCTTCGCTTTTCCGGTGTTCCGCTTGGTAATGTGCCGCTAAACTCTCCCTTTTTAGTACTTTCAATTAAGGCAATGCCTGCTCCGTTGTGCTTCGTGGCTCAACCCAGCAAATTATTGACGAAGCGGAACGTTCGCTGCACGACGCTCTTTGTGTGCTAAGCACACACGTCAAAGACCAAAGGGTGGTGCCCGGGGCGGGGGCGTCAGAAATGCTAATGGCAATGGCGGTGATGGGCGAAAGTCAAAAGGTTGTTAAACCAAACATTTGTTCATTTTTTGATTAAAAAAATGGATATAAGGTGGCCGGGAAGGAGTCCATTGCAATGGAAGCTTTTTCACGGGCTCTCATCAAATTACCCACAATCATTTGTGACAACGCCGGACTGGACAGTGCCGAAATCATTTCACATGTGCGAGCGGAACACAGCAAAGGAAATCACCATTTTGGCATCGGTAGAAAGAAAAGCCAAAATGCAAAAACCAAAAAAAAAAAAATTTGTTCATCAGATGTTGAAAATGGTCGTATGGCGAATGTTTATGAGTTAGGCGTTTTGGAATCGTTCAATGTTAAGTTGGGCGTGCTTTGCAGTGGAGCCGAAGCAGCTGAACAGGTTCGTACAGTTGCACCTGAAATATTTCAATGAATAAATTTCCTGAAGTTTTATATACTCTTGTCCCAGGCAGAAAAATTTACTTCTATATGGCCAAAAAATATTTTCACCGAAGCCCCAAAATACATTTAAATCTAACACATCCCATTCCTTGTACTCATATACTTCAAAACTGACAATTGCATTTTTCCTTAAGCTTCTTCGTGTCGATTGCATCATTAAATGTGCGCCCCGACCCCGCACGAAGGACCGTCGTCCGTGCTGAGCAAACCCAGCGGGGTGAAATGAATTTCGAATTGATGAAGACTTAACAGGAGAAAAAACTTCAATTGCCTGCTTTACTTTGTTATTGTTTTTTGAAATGTTGAAATCAAACTGAGCCATTAATTGCTTCATTAAAATCTCGTCGATTTTCCTATTTACTTGATTGACCATCTTTTAAAGGTCTAACTGGCTTCCATTCCGACTATATTTGTCACTTTTTCGTTTTGATTAATCTTTTTTTAGCATTATTTTGTATTTATCCTTTGTTCATCTCATCTACTTCATTTTAAATGTAATATTTACACTTTTCTCGATGGGGAAGGGACCGAGTTGGGATGGTTGAAAACGGGGTATTTATTCCCCTTCCTGCAGGAAGAAACGAAAAAAAGAATTACTATTAATGTTTCTTCCCCACCCCGGATCACGAAAATCATGGCATCCCTCCGTCCCCCCATCGTCTCTTTACTTTGATGAATTCATTTTCAGGGCCTTTCTTCTAATGCGGGTGCTTTACGTCACTTCGGTATTTCTTATCCTTATGTTTTTCTTGGTGCCGGCATTGTTTTACTTCTGTCCCGTCTTCATGCAACACGTTTTCTTTCTCCATTTCGGTTAATTATTCGTTTGTTAATGACTTCATCTTCTGATATTCTCACTTTTTAGTTCGCTTTCCGTCCGTCGATTACCGTAATTTGGCTCACCACGGCGTACGTTCCCGTGGCCGTAATTTTTATTTGCGTGAACGCGATCTTAAAACGGCAAAGAGCATAGAAAATGTCGCGCAAAATGCGCCGACCATTGGCATTTGGCACATTTTGCCTGCTTCTCTCTCCGCTGAGAAGGGACAGCAAATGAATGACGCGGAAATGGAGCGGTCGCTTAATGAAGGCTCCAACGCACTGTTCATTTATTTACACGGCAATTCCTTTGACCGAACGACGCGCCACCGATGCGAATTGTACAACATTCTGTCGGCCATGGATTTCCATGTGATCGCTTTGGACTATCGAGGTGAATGGACGAACGGATCCATTGATTGATCAGTGACTGGTGGACGAAAATGGATTAATTAAAACCTGGCAACTTCAAAGCTATTTAAACAAATGAAAATGCATTTGATAGGTTATGGTGACTCAACGGGACACCCAAATGAAGATGGAGTGAACGCAGATGCGCATGCCATTTACGAATATGCCAAGGAAAAGGCACCGTCCAAGGACATTTACGTGTGGGGCCATTCCATGGTAAGTCGTTAAAACCTCATAAAATATTTTACACGTTTCACAGGGTACCGGCGTCGCCACGCGATTTGTGGCTGAGCTGAGCGACGCCGGAAGAGCACCTAAAGCATTGGTACTCGAGTCGCCATTTAACAATGTTTGTATAATCATTTTACAAAACAGAATACAATGTTTTAATTCTCAGTTGCGCGATGTGGTCAGTAACCATCCGTTCAGTTTGCCCTTCCGCTTTTTGCCTTGGTTCAATGCGACTATTGTCGATCCGCTCATCCGTTCGGGACTACGAATGAATTCAGACGAACGGATTCAACGGTAATGAAAAAGGAGTGGGGCAATGGAAGGATACTCGAGAATACATAGACTTTTAAGGGTGTCTTGTCCTATTTTGGTACTACATGCTGAGGATGACCATATCATTCCTGTCAATTTGGGGAAAAAGTTGGTGGAGTCGGCGAGGAACGCAACCCGAGAAGTGACATACTTGGAATTTGAGGCTATTTTGGGGTACAAGCACAAATACATCCATCGTGCACCTGAACTGCCCAATGTGATCAGGTGAACGGATTTTAAACATTTCAGTATCGTTGCGGTAGAAAATTACTATGAATTTTGTAGGGAGTTCTTGGAGCGGGGACATCTTCAGAAACGAAGCAAAAACCGAATTGAAGAGGAAAATGAAGGAGTGAAAGTTGAGTTGTGACGATGAAAGAGAACCTTTTAATTGCAATAGACCGCCTATTAGGGAACAGGACAAAATCACGCCGTCAGAAAATTAAAAAAAAACCCTTGTAAAAAAAATTTCAAAGTTTTTTAAGGAAATTTCCGAAAAAAGTTGAAAAATTTTTAAAAATTTCAAATAGTTCATGAAAAATTTCATTATTTCAAAAAAATTTTACGAGTTTTTTTGAAATCCTTAAATTTTTACGAGTTTTTTTGAAATTCCTTAAATTTTTTAAATTTTTCAAAAAAAAGGCTTCGAACAATATTTTTTCTGAAATTTCCGCGGCGGGATTTTGTCTCGGCGTGATTATATCCCGGCGTGATTTTGGCCGGCGTTATTTCGGCCGGCGTGATTTCGGCGGCGGGATTTCGGCGGCGTGATTTTGGGGTGCACCCGCCTATTCATCCTATTAAGTCCTAAAATTTCGAATTCTTTGCTTTGGTCTGTGAAAGCTCACTCACTAACCAGAAATAATTGAATTGACCAACATAAAAATAAGTCGGTGAGAAAATATAAGTGTTTTATCTTAGTGTTTTGTTATTGCCCATCATTTTTCTTACAATACTACAGTATTAGTAAAAGAAAGCCTCCATTTTCGCGTTTACTGTATTTAATTTCTTTTTGTAATACCTAATAAAATGCCAATGCATCACACTCGACAGCAGTGGGATATTGCGGCAACATTCTCCGAAGTCAGTGAAATGACCCACTCCCTTAGGGTGAAAACGTCGTTTGTTCGGCTTCTTCTTTCACGATGGCCCCCTTGTGGTGCTGTGCTGCCCCACTTTTTGACCCTGTTTTGCCCCATTGGGTGGATGGGCTATCCTTTCCCCACTTTTCCCTCCCCCCATCGTCCCCTTTTCCTCTCCGATTATTGCGGATGCCGTTGACCCATTTTCCTGCCAATGCTCAGCGTTTGGAAAAGCCGGTCTCTTTCCTCTCCGTCCGCCGGGCATTGCGAAAAATGGCTGAAGAGGAGCAGAGGGTCACTTTTCGTGGTGCTTCCCCGGTTTTGCATCGGGACGCCCCTTCACACAATTCGTCCCCCGCGCGCACTTCTCGCTGTCCGAACTGGAAGTGCCTGCTGCTCCGAGGGGAAACATCGCTAGCCGGTGACATGAGAGGCAGCGATGACCCAAATCCGCCGATGCTCCGCCCCATCGGACGACGTCAATCCGTGACAACAACTTTCACTCATTCTTTCTTTTTTTGTGTGTTGCGCCGAAGGGAAAACAGCCCGAGACGAGGAAGGACAGGAGGAGCAACAGCAACACAACCTACCGGGACAGGCTTGGCAAGCAGTCCACCCACCTGATCAGCACAATCGCCCGGTTGATCACCGATCACTTTGTTCCTTATTATTATTACACAAATATTTTCCTCCAATGGCTTCTCTCAGTGCCGCCCATCAGTCCCAACACGGCACAACAGCAGCATATCGCCACTTTCATCAACTCAATCAATCGGCCGTTTCCGGCGTTGTGCCGACACAATTGCCACTGCTTTTTCCTTCTTTGGCACCGTCCGTTGACATTTCTTCGGTCGATCCGTCCTCCTCCGTCCACAACAATTTGCTTCTCAACCATTTTCTGCTTTCTTCTGCCCCCTCAACTTCTTCTTCCCTGCTGAATCCCTTCACGCGGTCGTCCCTTCGCCCTCCGTACCATTCGCAGACGCCCCATTGGCTGAATTTGGACGGAATGGCTCCATTAGTGAAGCAATTCCCTTCAGCAGCAGAATGTGACCAAATAACACCAATTGGTTGTTGCAAATTAATTGTCATTTTAGCATTTGCCGACCGATCACAGCCGCAGGCCAAAGAGTTGGGCCAACAAAACCACCCGCAGCAATGTTCAATCAGTTCCGGTGTCAGCAGCTTCTCATTCTCATCGTCGGTCAGCGCGGACAGTGATGGACGAAGCTGTTCCTCCGGCTCATGTTCTGGCACTCATTCACTAAACGTGCGCCAAACCAATTCCGATGAACAAAATGCCAACAATGACCAGATTCAAAAAACCCAAACTGCAGTACAGCAACACCAACGAACGCAGCAAATTGAGCCGACGCAACAGAAACAGAAAAAGTTATTGGTACGCGACGAGGCGTACTGGGAAAGACGTCGGAAGAACAATGACGCGGCAAAACGGAGCAGAGATTCGCGTCGGAAGAAGGTCGTTGAAGTTCATTATGCTGTTTTCATGTTCCCCTTTTTCCCTTTTCTTTTTGGTCCTTTTTTTGGCATTAATTTTTCCTTTTTTTGTTTTTCCATTTCTTTTTTCACCTCTCTCCCACTCCAATCGCAGGAGGACGAAGTAGCAGTTCGAGCTGTGGTTTTGGAGCAGGAGAACTTGCAATTACGCTTCGAAGTGGAAAGGCTTCGGACAGAAATTGAACGCCATCGAATCGTCGCATTTGGTGACACACTAATCGCTGCCACCGCCGAAAATGTCGGCGAAACTTCCATGGGCAAAATGCCAATTTCATCCGCTGCGATTACCCAACTGACGACAGCCGCCAATGCAATGGGCATGGCCAAACCGATTTTGAACACTTAGACGACGAGAAAGAAGCTTTATGAATGTCTCCGAAATTTCTTTTTGTCAGCATTTTCTCCCAAAATAAATTAATGATTTTTAATCGTTGGTCTTTGAACACATTAAAAATTCAACAAAAACGGGCATCGATCGGGCGAAAAAATGCTTTTTCACGGGAATTTGGGAAGAAAGGGAAAAGAAGGGACGGCACATATTTTTGCTCCTTTTTCTCGACCATCGACTGATTTATTGAAAGATTTAAAAAAGGCTGGGCTGGCAACAGTTGTTCACAGGCCGATAATGGGGAACAGAGACCGGAAGATGGCGGAATGACGGGGGGGGGGGGAAGCGGCGGAGGCCTTTCCCACCGATCATAAAAGGGGACGTGGATCGGATCCTCGGGAACATCTTCCTCCACTCCCTCCCATCTTCTTTCTCAACACAATTTTGCTTCTCCCCTTTTTCTTTGTCCCTTTTCGTATTAAAATGGTCCCTTTTCCTCTCATTTTCGGCGTCGCTTTTGTTCTTTTTGGCACTGTCCAAAGTTGCGTACACAACGGAATAACCTATAAAAATGGCGACGAATGGGTTGGTCAACAAAAGTTCAAATTTTGTCGAATGTCTCTTTTTTTCAGCTCGAACGGAGCGCCTTTATCATGCGATGCAGTGTAAAGCCAAAGATCACTTTTTATGACAAAAAATTGTTCATTTAATAAGCGCAGATCAATGCAAATGGTTCGTGGCGGACCGAAGTGGTGGCGTGTACAATTCCGGACGGACGGCGAGTGCCCGTCAACTCGGCCATTGAGGAGGGAAGCGACGAATGGAAATGCAAAATGGACGCGTCGGGCATGGTCACCCTAGTGCAAGTGGCGCAAAATGCACGTGGTCTCCCTCCTAATATTGCCTTTAGGGCGCTAACCCAAATGCACGATGCGATGGTCGCCCAGTTGGTAGGGCAAAAGGGACAATCGGAATTAAATGTCCAAATGGGAGGGACATCATGCCATTCAGGAAGCATTTGGCAAGAGAAGTCGTTCGAGTTGGAGTGTCGTCCTGGCGGTTACCGGGGTCTGTTGGCGTGTATCACCGAGGACGGCCACCGCGTTCCCGGTGGGTTAAAACAGTTTTTTTTTCCCCTGTAATTTTTTTCAATGGTTAAATTACCATTTCAGTGAATGGAAGTCGAGTTGTGAATGGTACGGTAAAAGTTTAAGTGTATTTTTACCATTCTTATTTTACAACTAAAGGGTTCACAATGGTCTGTCAGCAGTTCGGCAATGGGACGGTCATTTTCCATGGGACAAAATCAGGTGGGCGAGGGGGAGGGGGGAATGGCGAAAAGTCCAAAATATTTGCCAAAGTTCGTCCGGCGGACAACATTAGCAACCGAATAGGAGCAGCTCAACAAAATTATTACGGACAAAACACGGGGGAGATGCGCTGCAACGACGAAATGGGCCTTCCTCGGACTGTTGGGTAAACGGCCGAGGGATATTTGAATATGCCATTTTTTATTAACAGCACCTATTGGACAGAGAACCATCGCTTCAATAAAACGTGTCGACCCAATGGGGCGGTGGAAGTTGTGAATTGTGTGAGCAAAGATGGCTACCAAATTCCATTGAACAGCCAAGTGATCCGTGCCGGAGCCAAGTACAGGTACAAAGAGATGGAAGACACAAAGTGAATGAAAAGGAGTTTTTCACCTATTTTTTTAAATTAGCTGCGAAATGACGCCCCAAGGCATCATCCGATTCACTGCTGGGCCAGCGGACGAATAATAAACGAAGTGACGATGTTTATTCGATTTACATTAAAACGATGAATCGTATTCATAAAGTTACAATGACTGCAGGGATGGTATGTATATGTTCTGATTTGGGAGTACAGATCTTTTTTTATTTCTTGTAATTCTGTAAATTTATTCAATTTCTATTGACATTATATACACAACGAGTGGGTCGGGGTCGTTTAGGCGGCAAAAAATATTTTGAGGAATTCATTTGTGCATTTTATTTCTTACATTTTCTTTCGGTTCTCTTATAATACTTAACTATGGAAACTTCAAATGAAACTTAAAACAAACAGTAAGGCTATCACATGAAGGTCTTCTTTACACATACAACAAAACAATGATAAAAACCCTATTCGTACTGTACCACAAAAAACGAGAACACTAAATTTTTTAGTGAAAATTCACAATTATATTTTGTTTGGTGTCTGCAAGGCTAACTGAATTGAAAATATTAAATTGTGTCAAATTTTTACTTATTTTTTCTGCGGCTTTAACTCGACGAGAAATGCACGAAAAACACATTTTTTGTTCGAAAAACTTTCGTTTTAACGCCCCTATTCGACCCTAGGAATCCCTATTTTGAGTATTCGCCCCTAAAATAAGTTTTTATCCCTATTTTGGCGTTTCGCCCCTATTTTCGTCCCTATTTCGTGATTTTTTAAATTTGGCAAAGGAAAATTACTAAATAACTATCCAAAATGCCCAAATTCAATCAAAATCTGCATTTATGCGCGACTGGACCAAAAAAAAAAGAAGAAAAAATTTGAAATTTTTTCGCCCCTATTTAGGTCCCTATTTTGGACTTTTTCGCCCCTAAAAATCCGGGCCCTAGTATTGTCTTTTTAAAGCACAACTCAATAGGGATGAACCAAAGAAAGATAAAAAGTTTTACATTCAAAATCATCAAATTAATCACCCTGTAAGGGATTCCCGTAATTCCCTGTTTCGAAGCTACCACAATTTTTGCAGAAAATAAAGCAATAAAGTCTTGAAATTATTTTTTACTAATTTTAAATTAAAATAGAATTTTAGACGAGCGAAATGGGTGTTACTTTTTTAGTCGTCCAATTAATTTTGTTATCATTTCTAACTCTGTTTTTATTGAACAAATATGCCCAATTGCGAAATCAAAGACTGATAGTTCTAATCTCGACATTCTTCGGTAAGCTCCAGACTTATATTCTATTGTCAAAAAATAAAAATATGCGTTTTCTTTTAAATTTATTTTTGATCGAATTTATTTACATAATTTGGTCTCTTATTTAGGTTGGTTCTTCTCCTTTTCGATCATTATTATTCTGCCGGTTGATGTTGCCATTGTATGTTTCATCTTTTTAGACAAAAACTTTTTTTAAGACTTTTTACAAAAAATGTGTGGTCGAACAAAGCCATAAGCAATTAGAAATTGGTGGCTCAGAAATCTCTGATACCCCAACGAATGACGAATATTTGGACCGGAATGAATCTCATTCGGTTTGCGAACAGCCCAAAGGATTTGTCGAGGTGTTGACATTTATCATTTTAAACATAATGAGGATTATTACTGCAGGACAACTTTCTGCTGACTCTGTGGCGAATAGTTTATTGGAATTCCCAATTTCTTACTTGGTTAACAAATTTATTTTTATTTTTATTATTTCTTTGTTTTCAAGGATTTTGTTACCGTTAATGCAAAGTTACGCCAAGGCGGGCGAATTTACCGTGAAAGGTCGCCTTAAATATGCTTTTTACAGCAATACGCTTTATTATGGACTTTATTTTGCTGTTTTTATGCTTTTGCTGCTTTACGCTGTCTCACGAGGAGTTTCTTTGGATTTGTGAGGAGATGGACCTTTTTCTAATAAATTTTTATGCCATTTTCAGCGAGAATTTAAAGATTTTGCTGATTGCCGCCTCAAACACATGGGGCTTGTTCCAACTTGTCATTTTGCTCGGATATGGCCTAATCGAAATCCCTCGACAGTTTTGGCGGATTGGCATAAAAGGTGATCATTATCACACCATTATAGCCTTAAATTTAGAAATTATTAGGTTATCGACTGAAGCGTACGTACTTTGACATCGACAAATTATCCTCAGAAAAAAACGAATCTGACGAGTCAATTCGGGAAATTTACGCGTAATTTATTTTTTTTCAATTCTAAGAGTTGCTGTTAATGTTTTTTAGCGAGACGAAATACGCGTTGAATTTATTGAAAAGTGCCAGCGGCCCTTCGAGAGAAAAACTGAAACAAATTGTTACCAAATTCCCTTATGAATTTGTCAAACATTTGAATGGCTTTGGTGCCGTTGACCCCAAGGATTTATCCACTGAAACTTCGACTTTCACTTTTCCGCATTTGGACATCGATTCAGTGAATAACGACGCGTATTTGGTGAAGAAACAGGGCAAACCGCAACAAATTTTTCCTTTTGACTGTTACGACTTTTAGATTAAACTTCACTGTAAGGTAATTATTGCCGTACAAAACTATCGCCACTGTCAAGCGCAATGGAATTCACTGGTCGAGTTGGCCTTTTATTTGGAAGACGTCGAAATTGCTGAGCAAAGTGGGGTTTTAGCGGCGCAATGGGTCCGACTGACTGCAAACGGCGCGAGTCGTCGCAACACATCAAAGTCAATTCTTTCACTGTTCTGCGACGGTTTGGAAGTGTTCGCCAAAGTTCGTTTCTTTTGGTTTGTTACGCTGCGCCGTCCGTTGGCTCAGGTTTTCGTTGTAAAAACTTCGAAAGCCATAGCATTTGATCTTTCAGTGTTTGGCCGTGTGTTTTGCTGCAATGACTGCTCTTATTCTGTGGAGCGAGTGCACATTTTTCATTATTAGTCCTCAACTGTCACTGGCTGCTCGCATTTTGCATGGTGCCGCGCGGGGGTATCATTACAAATTTATCCAAGTCGGTCTTTTTCAGAATTCTGATTTTCCACTTCTTTTCTTAATTTTCAAATGAATTTTTGCTTTCTCCCTTTTTAGTTATATGCTGTTGTGATGATTCTATACCTTTGCATTTGTGCCTATTACACCATTTTCCAACTTCGAATTTTTCGATATTATCGCCTCGATTCCAATCAAATGACGGGCGAAAACTCACTGATTTTTTCAGCAATGTACTTTTAAATTCTCCCATATTCAAGATTTGTTTTTTTTTCTTTTTTTAGGCTTCTTTGTCGTCTCACTGCTCCGCTATGTCTGAATTTTCTCGGAATGATTCATTTGGATTCACACGTTACCGCAAATAAAGGCTTCGAAACACTATTTACGAGGGTAAACTTAATTCGACTTGAGACACACAACAACACATTGGGTTTATTTCTTTTCAGTTGATGGGCCATCTCGATATAATTCCATTGGTCCGCAAATGCAATGTAAATACAAGTGTCAAAATCAGTTTTTTAGATCGCCAAGGGCATCGACATTTACTTGCCAATAGTCATTGTGCTTCTTTGCCTGACAACTTGGTTTCGTCTTGGAGCCCATTTTTTGCATAATTTGGGCATTGACCAATTTTTGGAGGAAGACGAAATGACATGCGAAATGGTGCAAAGCGGAAAAGTATAACAATGTCTTTTAACCCAAGAAAAATGTACTATTTTAGTCATTGGTTTCTTTGGAACGGAGCCGCGTCAATCGAATTTTTGAGCGAAAAGAGAGAAACGAAGCCTGGAAAGCGGTGAACAAAGGACTGGTGGGGCGGGCATTGGCCAAATTAGACACTGATTATGAGAGGACCGACAATGGGAGGGATGACAAACGGCCTATTTTGGACGTTGTCGACGAGCCGACATACGGAGAATGGGTCAGCACAGAAAAACCCATTGGAATTGCTCTAAAAACTTAATCTAATAAAAAAATTTTCCCAAATTTATAAGAAATTTAGACAGAAAGTTTCAAGAAAAAAAAAAAACTGAATTATCGCAAATTAAAACGTCTTGTTCTAAATTATCAAGATTATTTATTTTTTCAAATTTCCTATCTGAAAATAAGGGACAATGCAAAAATTAAGTGCAAAATAATGCCTTTGATGAAGTGGAAGAATTTAGGTTGACTCGCCCGGGGTCAATTCTTTCAAAAGAATGGAAGAAGCGCATTCACAAGCAGAATCTACACAAAAAAGTGGCAACCCCCAGTCAATTTTTGATGATATTTAAAGTAATTTTTTAATTCCTTTGTATTTAAATTTCCCATTTTCCCAAGCATTGGTTCTTTTGTGCAATTCATTCTGATCTCTTATCTTATATTTTTGGTCATATTCTGTTATTCAAATACTTTAATATTGTAATAAATTGTTGGGTTTAACGATTAATCAATTTAATAAACCAAATTGTTATTTGCCTTAGAAATCCTTTTAATTTCGTCTCTTGTTATTATATTTTTTCAGATATGCATCTTGGAAATTTTGCCTTTTATCCAACTTTGGCATACAATTTGTTCAGGAATTATGTGCAGCCGAAGCAGTGGACTTGGTATTCGCGTATAGATGACAATTTGATCCTTGGCGCTATGCCATTTTTGTCGATGCTGCCTGAATTGAAAGTACTTTATTTATAAATTCTTCAATTTGATTTTATTGAGGTTTAAGGAGGCTGAGAATGTCGGCGGAGTGGTTATTTTATTTTTTTTTTATTTTTTGCACTTACGGTTGGGTTAAGGTCTGTTGCACCGAAGAATTTGAGCTTAAGGCAGCATGGGGTGCGATCGAACCGACGGATTGGGCCAAGTCAAACATTGAATTTCACCATACGCCAATGAGGGACTTTATTGGTATATGCAATTCGAAATTAACTCGTTGAATTTATAATTGGGAATCAATTTAATTTGAAGACACCACTGTTTTAATAACCTAATCAACTTTTAAAGGCTCCACCTCCCAACAGAACATTGAGAAAGCCGTGGATTTTATACACAAAATAACTTCAACGGGGAGGACTTGCTATGTACACTGTAAGGTGACAGAAAATTGAAATTTTTTTACCAAATATTAATGTTGATTCGACCTTGAATTAAAAAGGCAGGACGGACTCGGAGCGCAACAGTTGCAATTTGTTATTTGATGCACAAATTTGACTATTCGGTTCAAGATGCTTTGGAAGTTTTGATGAAGGTTTTTTTTACGATTTTCTAAATATTCACAGAAAGTCGTTTCCAGAAACGACCCCAAGTTTTGCTCCATGATGCTCACTTGCAATCCGTTAGTCACTTCAGAAAAATGCTTGATGAGCAAAAAGAAACAAAAAAAGATGGCGAGATTAAGAATTAAAATGACATTTTTTGTAATTTCATTGCAATGGCTATATAATAAACATAGTAAACGGATTGGTGTGTCTGCCTTTCCTTTATCAATTTCCAAATGTGTTTGTCTTTTTGCTTGGAATTAAGCGAAAATACCTTCTTATTATGACTTTTTGACATTTGATTCGACTGTTCACTAATGTATTTCTAAAGAGTAAGAAACAGGCGGCGGAAGTGATTTCGTGGTCACTTCCTGTTTATGCTTGAGGAAGTTCTTTTGTTCCTCTCGGATCTGTTTTGCGACTTAGCAAATTTTTGTTCGAATTTGTGGCCGAATTCGTCCATTATGGGTTCGAAGGCCGCTCCCGCAACCACAGACGTTGCATATGCTAATTACCGATTGTTTGATGATTTGAACAGAAGAGTGCGGGAAAGTCTGAGGAGGGCAATCGAAGCCGATGAGACGAGCTTTTTGGGGATTGAGAGAACACGTCTAGTTGGGCTATATGAGATTGTGTTGAAGCAGATAAAAAAGGCAATGGAAATAAGGCCGACTTCGTGTCCTTCGCACAAGCAAAAGGAAGTGCAGGGACAGCAGGAAAAGCTGTGAGTTGGAGAAAAAAAAAAGTTATGGGAGTTATGACACTTGCTCAAAACCCAAATTTCTTTAGAAAGGGTTTTATGGCACAAACGCAAGACAGGCTGAAAAAATTGGGTAAAGGCAGACTTTTTGAACATCGCTAGAATTTTTCTGAATTACAGCAGCTTCAACTGAGTCTTTGGCTATTAAAGCTGCGCCCTTTCCAATGGCAACAGTCGAAGTCGGCAAAAGCGAAAACAGACGAATGCAAAACGCAACCACAGAACAAAGAGTGAGCAAAATATAATTTAAAAGTGAAAGTATAGGCAATTATTATTTTTGCTTTTTTAGCTCGTTTCCAACCGTTCACTTATGTCCAAAATGTCTTTGTTGAAAAATGTTGACCCTAAACTTGGTGATGAAATTCTCGCCACAATTGTGAAAACAAAGGATACGCTACTCGACGATGTCGAAGGAAATGCGATGGCAAAATTGGCGTTGGAAGAAAGTGTTGTACTGCCAGCATTGAACCCAAAGCTCTTCACGGGTCTGCGGGCACCGTGCACCGGGATTTTGTTATTTGGTCCTCCGGGAAATGGCAAAACAATGCTCGTGGGTTATTTGTTTAAAAGTCCAATGACAAAAGGACTAAATTTCGTAGGCAAAAGCAGTGGCCAGCGAATGCCATTCGACCTTCTTCAGCATTTCTGCAGCGACAATTATGTCCAAATGGGTGGGCGACGGAGAACGACTTGTCAAGGCACTCTTCCAAGTGGCCAGAAATGCACAGCCTTCGATCATTTTCATCGGTTTTTAATCCTAAAATGGAAATTCAATCAACTGGACGACAAACTGTTAAGATGAAGTCGATTCAATGCTTTGTCAACGTTTTGAACAGGAAAATGGAGCAGCAAGGCGAGTGAAGACGGAGTTTTTGATTCAGTTGGACGGCTGTTCATCGGAAAAACCGGAAGATACTCACGTTTTGGTATTGGCGGCAACAAATCGGCCTCAAGAATTGGATGAAGGAATTTTGAGAAGATTTCCACAACGGATTTTCATAGATCTACCCGACAAAAAAGCACGTTTCCAAATGATTCAGAGGACTTTTAAACAGAGTAACACGAAACTACAGATTGGCGACTCAGAATTGGAGTAAGCTCTCATCAATTTTCCCGTATTTTTTAGCAAAGCAAATTTTCAGGAGAATCGCTGCGAAGACTGACAATTACTCGCACTCCGACCTGAAGGCCCTCTGCCGAGCCGCGGCCCTTTTCCCCGTGCAAAGTGCCCGAATAGAAAACAGAGATTTGAGGCGGTGTACAGCCGAACAGTTGCGACCAGTAAATGTAACCGATTTGGAAAATGCCATTCGCAGTGTTAGGCCCTCAATTAATGCTGAAAGCAGGAGGAAGCTAATTGAATTTGCGGAAAAACATGCCAATTTGTCCACATAATTGTTTTTTTTCTCTTACTGACAGATTTTTCTATTGTAAATTTATTCCTCTAAAGTCAATTACCATAACTCACAAACGGCATTGATACAATTTGTTGATAATTATTTATTTAAAATATACACCATTTGTGCTTACTGAATTAGCAGATGGGCTCAAAAATAGCTGATTATGGAACGGAAGAGGTCTTAAAATGCCAAGGCACTGACAATGAATGCCGAAATCCTCTTGATTGTCTTCGGTGCAATTCCGTACTGTTGGCCATTACTTCGGCCGAATGCTTTATCTCTTGGTCAAATTTAGGCTATCAAATCTCCCGTCCGTTTGCCGTGTCAACATTATTTTTGTCGTTTGTGTATTGTCGACGAGAAATCCTGTGTGATTTGTGGTCGTCCGATAGGCTGTTCGGAGTTGGTGGAGGACAAAGTTTTGAATTACGTGTTGGAAAGTTCGCAAGAGGTTACCGAAACTTGTGCAAATTGTGATCAGGTAATTAATTGCTTTAATTAATTAATCAAACATTTTATGACAGACCCATTCAGATTTCTCAGCCAATGTTCTTCTGCGACACATGCCATCAACCGCTTTGCAACGGCTGTCGCGACACAACGCACAAAGTTGAGAGACTAATTTGGCCATACGCTTATAATTTCGTTAAGGCAAAAATATTCTCGACCCATCATATTGTCGAATTGGAGGAACGCGGAAGGGTGATATTAACCAATGCAAAAGGATGAGAAAATCAAAAGAAAACTGCACTTTTAGTTGAGGAGTCGTCCCATCTGTTTACATCACAATGAGCCATTTATTCTGTTTTGTCTCGACTCGAAGTCGTTGATGTGTATCGAATGCTTCAATTCGTCTTCATTGGAGCGACGGTTTTCGGGTCATTTTCGTCATTTTTTACTGAATTTTTTTCAGAGGACATTTCGTCAACATCGATGTAGCGCACAAAATTTGCTGCGACAAATTGGAGAAACACGCGATGAATTTGCGCATTTTTCAGGAGGAACTTCGAGAGCAAATTGAGCTTAGAAAACGATTGATGGACGAACTTTCGAAGAATGGCGAGAATCTGAGAGAGGAGTGAGTAATTCTGATAATTCTTTCACATTTCCTTAATTCACTGGAAGAATTGACCAGAAATGCGATGCGATTATTGGTCATGTGAATAGACTTCGCCGCCATCTTTTGGACCGAGTGATTGAGGAAAAAACGGAGAAGCAGCGACAGTTAATTGGCCAATTGAACAAACTGATCACCTTGGGCAGTCCGATCAGTGTCAATTTGCTAAGTGTCTCGATTTTCTGCTCATATGCCTCCAAAATAGATGTTTTGCACTGTTACGCCGATCTCCACAAAGCGATTCAAGTCATTCTCGAATTTATTTTGTAAGTAATTGGTCCTTTTTTTTAGCAATTTCTTTCTTCCAATGGCCAACAATTAATCCAAAAAGTGAAATTCGATTGCAATTTTAACTTCGACTTCCCCTCTGAATTTGCCATTTATGTTTGTCAACCATTGGGCCTTACCCCACTGACATTCGCAGAAAATCCAAATGCTCATGGTATTTTTTTGAATTGTGACCCAAATTCACGGAGCAATACAATGGGACTCGGTTGCCAGATGAGTAAGAACGAATAAATTAGAAATAAATACACTCAAAATATCAGATTCTTCTCTGAGAAAACGTCAAATTTTGGCTGAAATGCCTGTCGAGGACCCCGCTCCGAGAAAAACAAATTTTGGTGCTTCATCAGTTATGTCACTTTCTCAAGACGTCCCAGATTTTTCATCTTTTGATAATTTGTCTTCTGGAAATGATATCGTCAAAAAACTGTCCGGCGATTTAACTATCGAATTTAACCCAATCTCCGCTGTTTTTACAACGCAACTCGAAAATGTGGATTCTAACGGACTACCGACATTGGCTGAACAGCGTTTTTTAGAACAATTCAGGAAAATTACAACGCCTCTGAATGATTTTGCCTATGAAATTTCTGCTATCTCAAAGAATTTGTTGGATCTGCAAAGAGATTTAACACTGAGACGGTGTGTTGTCAACATGGAGGACCTTCTGTCAAAAATAACAAAGTTTGTGCGATTACACCAATCGAACTTTCTCTGGGTCAATTGTTTATTTAGCTGTGAAGTCGCGTGGAAAAGGCTCGAGCAACACAATAAACAAGTGGAAAATATCGTCAACCATTTTCTAAAGCAGTTTTGGCGAAATGAATTAGAACGAATTCAACGCCAACAATTGGCTGTTCGTGAAAAGGCACGAGAATTAATTCAACTTCGGAGTTTGACAAAAAGAGCGCTAAAAGTTCGTGACCGTCGTTCATTTTCTTAAAATAGAAAATGTGTCCCTTAAGGTTGCACAACAACTGAAGCCGTTCGCCACGCAAATGGCTTCTCTCATTTCAGTTATCGATGTTCGACGAAGCTCTGATTCTGTGCTTCCTTCGCCGATGGAACAAATTTGCATGCAAATCACTAAAGTTGAACCGAACAGTGAAAGTCGGGTAGCGGCAATCGAAAAAGAAGAGACGCTGCGAAGACAGGCCAAATTCAACGAAGAGCAGGCACAAATGAACGAAAGAGAGGCGTTAAGGGCCAAAAAATCTCTACGCGAAGTGCGCCAACCGACCCCAAAGATACGCACCCATCAGCTAGTGAAGGAGACGGACAGAGAACGCGGAGCCGACTCATTTTTCAGAGAGGGCACTAACTCGTGTCTTTCGTCCCCATGCCCATCAAAAAAGAGACACCCCCAAACAAATCGGTATACAAAAATATTTAGTTGACCCATAATCACGCATCTTTTTAGTCGCGCGCACCGTAACTCAGAAAGCAAAGCATATGAACCATTGTCACAGCAAACTAATGGAGTCAATGTATTAATTTCCGATCTTAGTAGAAAGGAAGATTTGTCCGACTCAAACATCATTCAAAGCCAAACTAAAGCAAATGGAGACGATACTAAACTTGAAGAAAATCAACTAATACAAACAGAACACGGAAAAGAGGAGACAAAAAGGGCAGAGGAAAAAAACTGCATGTCGAATAACCCTCTTGAAGAGAAAGAAACGCATTGCCAACACACACCATTTGTGAACACATTACAAGTGGCAAGGGGAAGGAACCCGGAGCTGTTGCAAGTGAGGGAAAAGCTACTCGAAGCGATCAGAGAGAAAGTGAAGAGAATTGAATGAAGTCGTCCAAACCGGTTCCCCGACATTTTCTCCCATGGTTAAAACTCATCCTGAAAATCTCTCGTGAAATTTTATGGAGAAAATCTCAAGTAACATTCTACACCTTGTTCTAAAAAATTAAACAGAGAGGCACCCACATTAAATTTTGGTAATTGCCTAAATTTTCTTAAACAAATCTTTATTTTTTCTAAGTTATGTTTTCTGAGATTTTCAGGTCAGGTTTTATACCATGGCCGCAAACGTCTAAACCAACTATTTTATTCGTTCTATCAATTTTAGTTCTCGGTGATCAATTTATTTGCTTTATTGTACATACCGTTTAACAATTAGTCATTCTCACTTTTGTAACCAAAATTAAAAAAATAAACCTAAAATGTCCGTTTTTTATCAGTGAGGTCATTTTAACAGATAGTTTCAATGACAAAATCAATACATGCACAAATAAAAGAACCCATAAAAATAAATAACAATTTAAAATTACCGCAAATGTAATTTTGATAGGGTTTTGTCAGATATCAATCAATGAGTTTCTTCGATTTGAAATAACTTCTCAAGTAGATTACTTGCCATGTGGCGAGTCCGAGAAGGCAGAGCATCGAGAAAATGCTAAGGTAGAGCACACGACTGTTGGTTGATTCTGAATTTTAGCGAAGTCAAATCAATGAATCAATAAGGTTAAGTTAGAATTTAAGTGTGGAAGTAACGAAATTTGAAGAAATAACCATTGGTGTCGCGCATTTCTTCTTCCCGCTGGCGCATATAAGCAAAGTCCTGCACAATCGAATCCGATAAATCCTCCAAACGACGGAGTTCGACTTCGAGGGGCTTCAGCTTTTCTGCCTTGGCCAAGTCTTCGTAATTCTTGGCTTCTACTCCATGTTTTAGCACCAAATTGACTTCTCTGTTTAATTTCTGTTGGTCTGAAAATCAATCCCAAAATGATTTACAAAAAAGAAAAATACGAGCGGGTCCGTGCATTTGGAAGCAAATTTCAAAAATATCGTATTCATCCGCAGTGAATGCAAATTTCCCACGAGCTTCTGGAAAATTTTCACGCTTATAAAAAGTATGACCACGCGTATCAGTAACCTAAAATTAATAGTGCGTAGACTGAATTTGAAACAAATTCAATAAATATACTTTATCCTTTAATAAATCCACTCACATGCACTGTCGTTGTGTGCCCAACGGAATCACTAAATTCATATTCGCCGGTCAATACAACATTTTTGTGGATTTCTTCTTTCAAACATTTTTTATCATTAGATGCCACATAAAACCGAATTGCTTCTGAGAATGGTAAAAGCGTTCCATAGAAAATACAAAAACAAAACGTCAAAATCCAGGCGCGAGTCAACATTCTCATCCAAGTTGGGAAAAGATATGCGGACAAAAGAAAACGCCTGAATAAACCGATTTAAAAATTTTTTTAGGCGTCAAAATGGAAGAAAAAATGTTATTGACAACGAGAACGCGAAAGCTCTAACGCTTCTTGCTTAATCTACGTCAAAACAAAAATTTAAATAAACGAAACGCCAGTTAAGAAAAAAAAAGAATGCGTATCGGAACCGGGGGTGCCGATAGGAGCCGCCAGGGAAATTTTGACAAATGCTATCTCTGCTATTAACCGATTGATGGTCTATTTATTGTTTACTAGCAGATTTTCCAGATTCTTAAATTGTGCAATTTGTCGCCTCCACGTTTGGGCCCCCTGCTACAAAAAAATAAAATTTTTTCTCCCCTAAAATCTTTTTAAAAAAATGGTAATACCTATAAGGTTTGCCGGTAATAGTAGGGCTGGTCCTCCCCATTTTTTGAAAAAAAATTTAGATTCTTTAAAGTTGTGAAAACACCCTTTCAGAGGTTTTCGGGGTCGTTGATCACGATTCCAGCATCCATTTCGACTAACTTCGAACCCCTGACCTGAGTTCGAACAAAAGGTCAAAATTTCAAAAATAAATTTCGGGTTTTAGGCAAAAAATAGAATTGGGAAAAATACTGGTCCGCTACCTCAAAACGTTTGTAAACATTTTTTAGAACTTAAAAAATGCCAGAAGAGAGTCTCCATTTGGTTTCAAAATATCAACTTTGTATTTTCATGGGTCTATAATGCTTCTGCCATTGTCCATATCCAAGATTCTCTTTTGTTCTTATTTATAAGCAGTGTCTCATTTGGAGGGTTGAATCATAGAAATCAAAAAATGTGTGTTTTTAAGATTCGTCCTTTCTTTAGCATAGAATCCTTAAGTTTATACGCCTGTCCGAATTTTCGGTTGATCTGATCAATGTTTTTGAACTAGAGATTCTGAGTTGGATGATTTTAGCCCATGTCTAATTGTTATTTTCTTTTTACAAAAGGCGCTTGAAAATTGCAGAATTTAATCATTGAATTTTATGGAAGAACCAACTGAAACGAATGGATACGCCGTTATCGAAGGTAAACAAAGTATAAAATCTTAGTATGTACTCAAAACGTGTAGGCAGACAGAAATCATTTAAATATTGGCAAAGGGATTTAAGGTGATCTTCCGCTTGACTTGAACACGATTAGGCTCATTCCTTGCCCTTACACTGACATTATCACAGGTAACAACAGATAAACAAAATTTTTAAACAAAAAATTATAGAATTTGCGGATGTTGAGATTTTTCTCATCTCTATTGATTCACTTTTGCTTGAATTATGTGCGCATAATTACCATAACTGGGCACTCGGTGGACAGACCATCGTTATATGCGAACAGGTAATTTTTTAATGTACCATAAAAGAAAAAGATTTAATTTTAAAGGTCAAACAATTCCTTGGGGGATTGGAAGAACTCAACGCAAAGTTCAAATTGGTGGCATTTACTGAATTGACTCCGCTGTTTAAAAGCGACTCTTTTCTCGCCTTTCTCCACCCGTTTATTCTTTGTTGGATCGCTAAGAGCAAATGGGCCGACGATTTGGAGTTCTTCTCTTCGCCTCTTGACGACAAGTGGAATGACTATTTGCACCAGCTCACTCCTTCGTTTATGCTTTTGTCATTGGATAATCCCCCTGCCACTTTAAAAGGACCGACGATCAATTTCGCTGACCGTTTCATTTCATTAGGTATATCTTTTTTTGGTTCTAATGCACTTTATGAGTCCAAACCTACTTTATCAGTTCAATCAACTGACCATCCTTAGTTTTATGGACCATACTTTCTTCCATTAAAGAGGCTTAATCAATCAATTTTTAACATATAAAGAGCCGACAAGATAAAATTTTTTTTTTCTTTAGCCTTTTCTCTTATTAATGAGGCAATTCCGGTCGTTTTATTCAACGGGTTTACCATCAACTTTACATCCGTTAATGCGTACCGTTTATCCACCGTTCCTTTGAATATCAACGGATTTAATCTGAAGATCAGTGAAAAGTGGCCAGAGACTAAGGACAGTAAGTTATCCAACTGAGAGAAAGAGAAGGACCATATTTTGATTGGTTTTACAGATACTTATCAACAACAGCAAAACTCCCATTTGAATTCATGTGAAAATATCGCCGAATTTTGGGCTGTTGTTTTATGTGACGAGCTACAAGAAACCGAAAAAAATGGAGAATTGTTTGAAGAATTTCAAAAGTTTTGCAATGCCGTCCTTTTGTCGGCAGTGATTTGCGACGAAATGGGCGTAAAACGTCGTTATTTGGACTCGCACCAAGACCCTAACAAAGGGCCTTCACCTATGACCAATAATTTCCGTCGGAAATTGCTTGAAAGAGCTCAAAAATATTTGTTAGGCGCTGCTGAAAAGGTTGGACCGAAATAGGATTCCCTTAACATTTGTTTTCAGCCTCTTCTTTTTCCACTTGACGATCTTTGGGACGGTCGTATGGTCTTCGCTTGCCACAATAAGATTCTGTCCGGTGAAAAGGTCTCAAATATTATTGGTTTTACTTATTATATTGTTTTTTATCATAAGATACTTCCGTTACGACGTCAAGAACGGTTCGCGCAATTGCATAAAAGTGTGGGACTTAGCGTCGCAATTCCGACCGACTTAGAAGACAAATTGCTTGATCCAATTTCTCCGACTCAAAGTCTGGGACAACAAATTGAAAGCGAAAAACCTTGTCTCTTCTACAAAATCGAGAACGAGCTTCTTCGTCAATTTATTCCGGATTTAATGGAGGTAGTCAAGCATTCATAAAAGAAATACGGGGCGGAGGAGGAAGAGCAAGTATATGGAAAGATTTTTTGATTTATACTAAAAAATAAATAGACCGCGGATTTCTTATTTTTATCCCAAAAGAAAACTGATGTCAAATTTCCAATTTCATCAAGCGAATATCGTCCTTTCACCTTTTAGAATGCAAATTCTTCACCGAATTGCACCGCATCATTTCCTATTGATTTCTCTCGTCAGGCTCGAAATCAATTGGGCTGGAAATTTGGCAATATTGACGATCCGTTGTTGATTAGAGAAGAAGACCAAAGGGAATTGGAGAAGGCCCAAATGGCCGACCCGAAAAAGGCGTACCGACTGCTAAAGAGACGGCAGGATCTCTCCAAATGGTGCAACCTTTTGTTGAAATTAAGAAATAGTTTCATTTTAAGGTATCAACTATTCTCCGATTCACTCGAAGGTCAAATGTTGGTCGACTTCACGAGAGTGCCCAAAGCAAATGTCGTAGAAACGAAGACAACTCAAAAAGAAACTGCGAAAAATGAAAAAGACGCTGGGAGTAAGAAAAAGGGCGGAAAGCCGGGCTCAGGAGGCGGAAAGGGTGGGGCACAGATGAGCAAAAAGGACCAAATTCTGAAGGACAGTCGAGAGAAGAAAAACAAAGAGCAAATAGAGAGTGACAGACAGAAGATTGAATATGCAACCGGAATAAAGGCCAATGTGAGGAAGGAGCAAGTTATCTTTAATTCTAAGAGTTTTTAATTTGAGGGGAGTAAGTTAAATTTGAATTTCAGGCTATTTTTGCTCTGGACGATTTATTGCGCCGTTTGGAATTGGATGAGTCCAAGGCCTTGTGCATGTATCAGAAAATGTTGCGCTATAACGAAATATTTTCTGAGCGGTTGGAGAATTTTGAAAACATCGATCAAAAACGGATGGCGGCATTGGGTAATTGGAATTTAATTGCATGGTGAGGTCACTGTTTTTTTAGAACTTGTTGAGTCTATCAAAGTGATTCTGACCAAATACTTCGAGCACTTAGACAATCAGCAGAAGGAAAAAGCAAGAAATATTAGGCATTTTATGTTTTATTTTTGCAATTGTTTCAGATTCAACTTCTTTGGCTTTCTTTGGGTTTTGGAGTTGATGATTCGTCAAAACGACGTGCGGAGAAGGCGTACAATTTGGAAATCGATCTTGTTTACTACCAACTCCAATACGGGGGACGGATGCTAGAAATTTTATCCGACCCAAAAAAAGATGAAAGGGTCATAGGATTTTTGCCGGATGCTTGGCAGCGGAAAATGTTGGACGCGGTGGACCAAGGTGAGCAGTAGTGCGTATGTGTCCACAAGGAACTCCATTTACTTAAGACAAATCCGCTTTGATTGTTGCGCCAACATCCGCCGGTAAAACGTTCATCTCTTACTATTGCATCGAGAAAGTTTTGCGGAAAAGCAACGACGACGTCGTCGTTTATATTTGCCCGTCAAAGGCACTCACCAATCAGTACGTTGGCTCTGTTTATGCGCGTTTTCGGGTAATTTTTTCGCCCTGCATGACCGGGCTATCTTTAGACTTTTTAGTCAAAGAATATGTCTGGAGGAAAGGTGCTCTATGGAATTTACACCAACGAAATTAGTAGAGTTTCCTTTTAAAATATGAATTCTTGGTGATTATTTCCAATTTATTCAGTCAACAACCCATTGAACTGCCAAGTGCTAGTCACCAATCCTGATTGTTTTGAGCAAATTCTCCTTTCCACGAGCGACAGGTGTCGCGAGTTCGCTTCTCGAATTCGTTACGTTATTCTTGACGAAGTCCATTGCATTAAGTTGGTTTTATTCAAATCAGTGTAAATAAATTTTGTAAATTCTTCAGTCAGAAGGACACCCAAGGCCTTTCTCTTGGCCACATTTGGGAGCACATTTTTCTGCTGATCCGTTGCCCTTTTCTTGCACTTTCCGCCACAATTAGCAACATCGAAGAATTGCGCGAGTGGCTCCAAGAAGCTGAACAACTCAAACCAATTGATGGAACACCAGCACGAATAGTGGAATTGGTAAAGTACAAAAGACGAAATCTTATGAAAAAAATAATCTTTTGACAGATTACTTATGACGAACGATGGTCCGAGTTGGAAATTGCTCTTCATAAAATTCGGGTAAACATTTAAGTGCATTAATTTACCTATTCAACTGCTTTTGACCCAACTCTTTCTTTTCAGTTTGTTGCCGTCTAAAATAAATTCACATCTAGTTACTATCATTCACATTCCGGTGTTTTTAACAAAAATAATTTACACAGACTAATGTTAAAAATCTTATTATGGGCGAATAAATTACAATTTGAGTCGAGGAATATTTGAAGATGAACCTTTCTATCGACTTTCAAACTGGCATTACGAAATGTGTTATTACATTTAGGAATGCCCAAAGGGTATACAATTCGAGACGGACGAAACCAAATTTCTCAGGGGGTCAAGCGTTGCCTCCAACGAAATTGAAGATGGAACCGAAGAGGACGCGATTAATGATGACCGAGCCAGTGTTACTAGTCGGGCATCTAATAACAATTCGCCGGTGCCAAGTGAAATCTCACAGCAGTCAAAGTAAAGAAAGATAAATGGGAATCGGCTAATATTTGCGGGTAATTTCAGAGCCACTTGGAATGACGTGATTCAATTTTTTAACCCATTTTCCGTTTACAAATTGGAAAAATTACGTATGTTTGGGATTCCGGCAGATCAACGACTCACTGCTCGGCAAGTGCTTGAACTTTATCAAATGATGGGCGATGTGGACAAGACAGTCCGGTGGGGAATCAATGAGTTGTCTGAGAATTGAGAATAATCTTTCACTTTAGTGATGAGTTTGAGCCGTGTCGGTATTTCAAACAGTTTTTTACGGGTAATTCCGAAGCCGGTCCGATGTGGCTGAATCGACAACATTTGCGCAATTTTGAGACAGCGTTAAAAGAGCGCTTTGTGCATTGGATGCAGGAAGATAAAAGCAAAATTGACCGAGTATTTAACAGATTGGAGTTGGAAGTTAGCAGCGAATTTGAAAAACGGTCAAAACTGACAAATATGGTATCTTTAGCATAATCTTACGGGTCGAAAATTAAACTTCATTGTTGACATTTCAAGAGGAACTCGGCCCTTTTTAATATTATGCGCCTGATTGACCAACTGAAACAAAAGCAGCAGATTCCGGCACTTTGTTTTAATGATGATCGAGAAATATGTGAACATTTGGCCATCCGAGTGTTCAATGAACTACAAACACGTGAGGACAATTACAAGTCGAGTGGCATGTTCCAACGCCGTTACAACTTTAAAGCGGAAGAGGTGCACAAATATTTACAAACAAAAAAGTTTTTCAAATTTTAATAGAAAGCACAAAAAATCGCAAAACGAAAAAGGGATGAGGAAGAACGAGCGGCTAAAAGGAAAACCAAACGAACCGACGAAGAAGGAAACGTGGAACGGCATGAGAAAGCGGACGAGACTGCCCCCACAGACAGCAACCAATTCGCACTTTTACGCATTCGAATGCGAGAAGACTTGGATCGGTGATGAGAATAAAAAGCCAATTTTGTATGATAGCTAATATGTTTAGGTTCAAATTATATGGAAATTGGGCCGATGAAGACATTTACAACAAAGTGGTGGAAAGACTCCGCAAATCACAATACACGTCAAGAAAATCCACAGAAATTCTTTTGAAACTTTTTGAGCGTGGAATCGGTTTCCACCATGACGGTCTGTCAAATCAGGAAAGATCTTCTGTGGAGGCTTTGTTTCGGCGCGGTTTTCTTGGTGTGGTCTTTTCTACTTCAACATTGGCACTTGGGTATTGATATTTTGAAGATGAATTATCAATCGGTTGTTTATTCAGTATGAACTTGCCATGTAAAACAGTTATTTTTGGAATTGACACTCCGAAATTGACACCTCTCCAATTTCGTCAAATGTCTGGTCGAGCGGGTCGGCGTGGGTTTGACCCAGCGGGGACGGTCATTTTCATGTCATTGCCTACCAGGCTTGTCGCTTTCATTATATTTTGTTTACAATAGTCTGCCGATTTAGTAAAATTAGGCGTCTCTTGACCGCGAGTTTGGCCACGCTCCGGGGGAATGCACCATTTACAGCTGCGTTTTTGCTCCGCCTTTTTGCTTATGTTAGTTCAGAGTATGGTGGGAAACACGAAAAATCAGAAACAAATGACCAATTGGCGAATATCGAAAAATCGAAAAGTGTCATTGGAAAAAAGCAACAATTGGCGGACACAAACGATGTTCGAAGTGAAGCTGTTAGAAGAAAGGTAACTTTGCCTTTACCATTTGTTGAATTTTAATTTCAACTTTCGGTTTAGGCTGCACTTACTTTATTGAAAGCTCCATTTGTATTAAAAACCAAACATCAAACGGTTCAAATGTCTGAGGAAAAGCCATCAAATGATTTGCTCTTCACGCGAATTTTCAAAAGTCTCACATTTTTTAATGTTCAGCTTCTTAGACGTCTACAAATGCTCGATGAGAAGGTCATAATTAAAAATTTTTTTTGTTAACTAACTTTCATTAGACTTCAGTGTGTTTCACATGGTTTTGCTCAGTTTGCTCTTCATTTGAGCCAACGTGAGCCTGGAAATTTGCTCTTCGTTAGTCTGTTACAGGAGGGAGTATTCCATCGGTATTATGCAAAATGGGATCTTTTTCATCCAGAACATCTGAATCGGGCAAAGGTTTTTCATTGCTAATTTTCTTATTTTTTATATGTTCTTTAGGACGATTGGGTTTCTATTTTGGCGCATATTTTTACGTCGAAACTGTTACCTTTTTACGACAATTTCAGTGCAGCGAATGAATCATTGGTATGTTATTGGGGGAAAAAAAAAGTGAATGCTGATATATTTATCAAAACAGCCTATTTTGCCTCCTTTGGATGAATCAATTGAAACCCATATTGAGAAACATAACGAAGAAGTAAATGAACTGTTGTTGACGTGCCTTCAGTTTGCAACCAACGATCGTCGATTGGATGTGCGTGCGTATACTAAGTTCCGCCATCCGTTTTCAGAAAATAAATTTTAGGAAAATTTTTGTTTTTAAAACATTATTTTGAGTATTTCAAAATTTTAGATTTTTTTTTTTTGAAATATTCTTGTAGACTTTTTGTATTTTTTGCGAGCAAATAGAGATACAATTTGAAAAAATGTGATGCGCGGCGGACTGCTTCGATTGGAAATACCGAACTGATTCCAATCATTGGGCACAGATTTTTAGCCGTCAAAAAAATTGAACAATCTTCAAGCGGAATTTTCTAACTTAGCTCATTGTTTTAGAATGGTTTTAAAACTGGTAGCTTTTTGTAAAAAAGTTGTACACAGCTGAAACTTTTTGAAATTTTGCAACATTTACGCAAATTTCACAATAATCCGAATACTCTCAGCTGAGTTATTAAATTAACTTGAGTTGAAACTCAACTTTTTGGCACCTACAAACCTAAGCTTTTCATAAAACAATATGTTCATTTTCAGAACCCCGTATTCGCATTGGGTGGCCTTTCAACGAACTGTTTGAGAAGAGGTCAAATTGACTTTGTGTCCGCGTTCAAAGGAGACTTCGTTTTGGATGAGTGCTTGTTCCCTCTTACACATTTGTCACGAAAGGACCATCGAGGAGTCAAGGTACGTTCATTTGTAAAGAGAATTTCATTTGCTTAACTTAGTTCCAATTGACAGATTCATTACAATTCGTATGCGTATGACTTTTGGAAATATCCCGATATGGACGCATTGAGTACACGCAATAAACTTACGAAGGGCGAACAGTGGTATTTGCTCAACGATTTCAACGTTTGTCGAACAAAGTTGCTTTGCAAAACAGTTGGTTTTTAGAAAATGTTGCGCGAAATCGCAACTGGTTTGGAGTACATCGCTCTTTCGAAGGATCCGCTGTGTAAAGTGGCGAAGGAAGTGGCCGATGAATTTGATGAGAAGTTCAGAGAGGCATTTAAGATGAAGCCCAGGAAGGAGAAGGATGACAAAGAGAAGGAAGGTGCAAAGGAGGGGGAAGGGACGGAGGGCGGGACGGAGCCAACTGTGACTAAAGAAAAATGAATGACCGGTTGATGTGAGGGGCATGAACTTCATTACATGTGTTATAATTATAATGTGGTTTGGGATTTTGCTAAAAAATAAAGCTCTTTAAGTTTTGCCCTGAGCCCCTTGAGACTTGAACATACTTTAAGCATCTTTTGATTTGGCGGACGACTGAGTCCCCGGAACTGATTTTCACCCATAATTGGAGTCTCACTGTTACGTTTTTTACCCGTAGCTAAAAACTATGTCGGAGGGGTGACAAATAAGAGTGTCCCCGAAACCAATGTATAATATTCCAATCCTCTTTCGGTAAAACTGAGTATCCTTTACTTCTTGTTTCTATCTTTTCTATAAAAAAAATATATGTCTCGAAAATTAAACTTCATAGATGGAAGTGTCTTTAAATTAGTTTTTAAGACTTTAAATTTTTCTTTTATTTTTTTTCGACTTTTTATGAAAATTTTGTCCGCGACAAATATATCTGTTCCCGACATTTTTTAAGTTTCTCCAGCCATCCCCGACAAATTTTGTCGGGGAATTTTCTTCCCGATCCCCGACATTCTGTCCCCGAAGGGTCGGGGCTGAACCCTAATTAAAATAAAGTTTAGGTCCAATCTTTAAGATAAAATTTAAATTTAAGAAAATGTAATACACACTAATTTTTTTTATCAAAATCCGAACCGTTGAAACTCTTTTGATCAGAATCAAAATAGTTAATGAATTTCAATATGTGCGAAGCGCTTTGTTGTCATACAACCATTCGTGCGCACCCGCGAATTATTGTTAAAAATTTGTTACTTCATAAAAATATTAAATTGGTAATTAGTACTGATATTTAACGACAATTCTCGTGATTCTTTAAAATATTTAACAATATTGGAAAACTCAAATTATCTGATTGTGAGCTAACAAAAAAAAATAAATGGCGTTCAAAAAAAATACAAAAACAGAAAATACCGTATTTTTTTTTTGTATACGGCCCGGGCTTTCTATTGTTCAACCCCCCCCCCCCCCCCCCCCCCCCCTTAAAGGGGGCCTTGTCGCCTTGTATTGCAGGGGGACCTTTTTTAACCCTTTTTTCTACAACTACAAACAGTGAAGCCTTTTTTCAAACTAGAAAATTTTCAGTCGATTTTGAAATGTAGTTAAGCTGATCTGTTGTCAAATTATTAATTCAGGCCATTAGGTATACGGGTCTGTATCGTTTTAAAAAGGGGCCTTCATTCATGGGGGCCTTTTATTACAGGAAATACGGTACATAAATTTTTCTCATAATTAGGGTCTTCTTATTCCTTTCGCATTGAATTAAAAGAAATCAAAAATTTAGATTTCAGGCTTGAAGCAATTCATTAATTGGTGTCCCTAGTCAAGTCTTATAAGCATTCCTCATCGTAAACCGCAATTCAATCCTTTTCTTTCACTATTGGCTCAATTTTCTGGAACTGTTGTTTTGATTCATGTTCGCAAAACTTTTTCCATTTGCTGCTCCCAGTTTTGTTGTGATGCTGGTATTACTTCAATTGTACCGTTGAATTTATTTGTTGTAAAAAATAAATTTAACATTTTTTAATTGGTTACCCATTTCTTTCATATTTCTCTTCTGTTTTCTCGAATACCAACACAAAATGACTAACACTAACAGATTAGATAGTTTTTATGTCAATATGTATCCGGCAAAAAACCCGTCTTCCGTGACTGTCTTGTCAATGCGGTTTTATGCCAATTGGGACGTTGACCGAACGTCTTCTCCTATTGCCGTGCAAAGGTGTTTTGTTGATTGGATTCCTCGTTAATTATGTTGTCGACCCCCAGGGTTTTGTCGATGGTCTTTACCCGATTGTGTTTGACAAAAAGTCTGGCGATTACCGAAAATGCACCATTTACAATTGCCATTCGTCTTCAGGTGGGTGTGCCTTTGCTTATTGCTATTTTTAATAGATTTTAACAGAACAATAAAAGGACTCTTCGGACCAATGATTTGAATGTTCTGCCTTCGAAATTGGACATTCCTTTGGACATTTCTTTTATAATTCAGGTAATTCATTCATTTGTCCTTTAAATGTCCTCTCCCCTTTAGTATTGTCATTTTATCAAACGCAAACCAAACATTCTTCAAATTTTGATACAACGAAGGAAGCGATACAAAAATAGGCAAATTCCCGGGTTTAAAACGCTCGCAATGGGACATTTGAATTTGGACGAAGTGTTGCAATTCGGTGGGTCGAAAGAAGTGGTTATTTGGGATACGTCTTGCATTCAGCAGAAAGTGCGCCATTCGATGCGAGGTAAAATAAGCCACCAAAATTATTCATATAATGTCAAACATATTTTTAAGAATTGCACGCTGGAAAAATAGAAATATCGAACTGTTATACAAAACCAGCCGAATTGCAGATCGAACCTTATGGAGGAACATCAGGGAGACAACGTATTGTGACAACGGTAAATGAGAAAGAGCCAACGGCACTCAGTGAGGAGGAACCCGAAGAATTTTCATCTGCCGATGACAGTGAATCGGACATGGAATTCACGCCGAGGACAACGGCCGATGACCACGGCACGGCCGAATACATTGGACGACGACGGAAAAAGTTCTTGAAACAGCGAAACATCAAACAGAAAGTGATTGCCCTGCTGCGAAAGTTCAAGCCGGACGAGGTAAATATTTGGGAAACAGAGTGGACACATTTTTCCCATTTTGTCATTTCATCCATCATTTATCTTCCCCATTTTAGGTAATGGCGGAGGAGGAAGAGGAGGGACACCACACTTCAGGGTCGATTGTGCAGCCAAC
This sequence comes from Heterodera filipjevi, assembly GCA_039877585.1. Taxonomy (NCBI): domain Eukaryota; kingdom Metazoa; phylum Nematoda; class Chromadorea; order Rhabditida; family Heteroderidae; genus Heterodera; species Heterodera filipjevi. Next base: position 17,463,106 of record JBDPZO010000002.1, on the reverse strand, counting down.
CGAATTAGAATTGCAGGAAATTTTCGAAGAATTGGAGAATATCAGCGATTCCGGGCCCGAAATTGAGGACGACAAAATGAGGTGGGGTCACTCTCACTTACAAGTAATTCATAAATAAGCTCATAACCGATTTCTTTGCATTTTAGCATAGTAAGCAATCCACGTCCGAAGATACGCCCCTTTTTCGGTTCGAAAACGGACATTATGCCTCCAATAATGGACTTGCAAAATGAGGACGGTCTGTTTCAGTCCGATGAACTCAGCGCAGACAGTGAGGCGGTGAATGACGGCGGGTCTTCTTTCTCTTTTAACAGGGACCATTTCAGATTGTGAGTTCTGCCGAAGAAAGACATGTAAAACAATACGAAGTGAGTTTTAAGGAATGGCCATTTGTCAAATTGGGACACCGTTTATTTTACTTCACAGGGTGACATGCGAAAGGATTCAATACCCTCAAATCGGCAATTCGTGCGAAATTTATTGAAACATTCGGACACCGCAAATTCCATTGTCTCAACTGACACAATTCGAGGCAAAGGCAGTGAACCCATGGGGGAAATGGTAACATTCATTCATCCAAAACCGTCTTATTATTTGGTTCTTTAAGCTTGCGAGGTTCTCTTCCCTGCCCTCGACTCTCATAATCCCTGAACACATTTGGATCTGCTCGAGCGTGGATTTGCCATGGATTTCAAAGGGTCAATTATCATTTTTTTAAACATTATTTTTTTTTTCAATTTTAGTAAACAACAAATTGTTGGACCCCATTTGCTTGCTTGACTGTCCCTCTTCAATCTTCGTTCGGGCACTGATGCAAGCGATTATTTGGCGAATTCAGAACTTGTTCGGTTTAAAAATAACTGAAAATGTGTAATTTTTCACTTCAGCTGTAACAATAATTCGGTTTCCCCTCCGACAATTACAATTGGTGTTTTGGGAGGGGACATTCTGCTGGCCAATGTTCTCAAATCGTATGTTGGCCTTTTGCAGAATAAGGTACAACCATAGTGCCCCTGTGATTATTTTTTGCACTTTGGCCTTAACCCTAAATTGGCTAGGCATGCAAAGAGGATTGGCTCAACTACCTCCGTTTCTCGTTGGTCCTTCCCCCTCACACTGCGGTCGGCCGTTTGCTGAGCCAAGTTGCCGGTTTTGGAGGCTATTCAGAAGCGATTTGGAAAATTTTGAACAGCGCGTCGACATCATTCAGAGAGTCGCCGAACAATACGGGAATTGAGGAACACAACGAACTCCGAAACTGTTTGGCAAACATTACGAAGGAGCAGGACTCACAACGGTATACGAACTTGCACATTGGCGAAGTGATGCTCCAACTGTCTAAGCCCAATGAGCAACTGAGCACAGCAAATCCCAGCGAGGCAGAGAGCCGATCACAGGTGTTTTTCCTTCTTTTTATTAGTTTTTGTTCACATTTGAGGAACTTAAGGCGTTTGTTCCGTTTCTGGCCGAACTTTTGACAGGGTCCGGCATTTGCAGCGAACATCCCTCCTCTTCGCCTTCTTGCGTTTCCGATCCAACCTTTTCTTCCCTTCATTACATCGAACGAATTGCTGAAGAACATCAGCGACAAATGGAAGTCAGCTATGGCATGGTGCACAAATTCTTGATGAATTTTTATGAAAATTAAGAATTTTTTTTTTGGTATTTCTGCCAAAAATATTTTTAGAATTTTTTATAGAAATTTTTAATTGGAGGAATTAAAAGAATTATTAAAGGAAACCCGGGAGTGGGGACTTATCTGGGCGGTAAACGATATGGGGGGAAAGGGATTGCGGGGAATGGGCTGTTCCTCTATTGGTATAGCATTACCCTTTTGTTTTTGATTTCCATTCTTTTATCTATTCGATAGGACTCACCGCCTTCTGCCACTCCACCAACAGTTTCTACCACAATGACATCGTCAACTAAATCTTCTTCGACCCAACATTCACAATCTTTTCCCGCAATTCCCACATTAATTGAGCTGAACCGTGAAAGAGAGGCAGCAATGGAGGACCTTTTAGTCGAAAAGAATTCGCCTCCCCAACAAAATTACAACAACAACAAGTGATTTTTCTTCTTCAGAATATTTCAATGTATACCCCCAACTTTTTTCAGACTGTTCACGAGTTCCCCTTCTGTCAGTTCGGATGGCCGTGAATTGCAAATTGAATATTGGACTTCGTTCAGTTACCCATTTCCTTCTTCTTCAACATCGCAGTGCAATTACATTTCGCCCAGTGACGGGGGACACTCGAATATTGCAAATGTTGGAAGCAAATTTTCCATGAAAGCCTCTGTTAGGACACTTTCTATTGGTTTTTGTTTTTTAAAAGAAATGAATATTTAACGCCCTTCTTCAGTTCGTGAACCGATGTCCAATTTGTTGTCCATGCTTTTCGTAAAGGAACGAAAGAAAGACAAAGTGTTGCACAAATTGGGTAGGCGGAACAAGCAGGTGCTGATCTCTGTTTTTTCATCGCTTTTGGTTCTTTTTCTGATCGATTGATTGTCTTAAGAAGCCTTCTGATTCTTCTGGCGTCGCCTTTTCGTCGCAAAGTCGCGTTGTTTCCGGCGTAACTCGAATTGTCTGTACGACCAGCGGAATCGGAGGCAAAAAGGAGGCAGCCATGGAAGTGACCATCGACGGAGTCGTGTGGCGCGGGGTGCGCTTCTTCCAAATTTCGGCCCAATGGCAAACGCATGTAAAGCTTTTCCCCGTATCGTTTCCTGTGGAACTGCCCGCGAGCCTTAAATGATGGCGAGGAATAACTCATTCAAACAGCACTTCTGGTCAAAAAACAAAAACAACTTCATCTCGCCAATTAGAACAAGCAATAATATGTACATTTATTGCCAGTATTATGACTTTTTGTTCTCCCTTTTAAATGTTTAACCTATAAAATATTTCCATTTTTTATTTATTTGTTTTTCTTGCTTTTTTGTCATTTTAACCCTTTATAAAAATACTCTTAATTTTTTCATTGTTATCTTATAAATTATTCATTTAGCAAATGAATATTGTCGTTCGTCGTTTAATTCAAACTTTGTTGGTGAAACCTAAGCATCCGAAACTTGTTAAGATGAAGCTGACCGAGTCCGAAGCTTTTCGTTCGTTGTTCACCCCGGAACTTAAACGACTGTCCCAACTGTTTGAGGGGAATGGGTTCGAGCTGCGGTTATTATCTGTTTGGATGCCCTTTTTTAATTTGTATTTCTCAAAAAAGGATAGCCGGCGGTGCTGTCAGGGACCTGTTGATGGGCGCACGACCGTCGGATGTGGACTTTGCCACGGATGCCACCCCAACTCAAATGAAGGAGATGTTTGAACGGGAACAGATTAGAACATTCAACAAGCGCGGCGAGGAGCATGGCACCGTAACGTGTCGGATAAACGATCGGGAAAACTTCGAAGTGACCACCCTCCGTGTGGACATTGTGTGCGATGGGCGGAGGGCAATGGTCAACTTCACCACGGATTGGGAGTTGGACGCCTTCCGCAGGGACTTGACCATCAACTCGCTTTTCCTTGGTCTCGACGGAGTCGTCTACGATTACACCGGCGGAATTGACGATGTCAACCAACGGCGAATCGTTTTTGTTGGCGATCCTATCCAAAGACTCCAAGAGGTGACAATAAAAACAAACGTCGAAGCTTCCTTCTTTCACGATACTTCCAAAAAAAAAAAAATTCGATTCAAAAGTTTCTTTTAGCAAAAGTGGCAGAATAAAGTCCGAACTTTCTCTTATTTTAAACTCAAAATTGTGTACATCTTTGATTGTTCTCGTAGATGTGGGGGGTTTTAGTGATATAAATGACTTTTCAGGATTACCTGCGCATTTTGCGATACTTTCGCTTCTTCGGTCGCTTCTCCAAATTGGATGCACCGCATGAGCCGAAAAATTTGGAAGCGATCATTCGTTGCCGAGACGGGCTCAAAGTGAGTGTTCATTGTCTCAAATTTTGGAATATATTTCTTTTCTTCCACACTCAAAGGGTGTTAGTGGTGAGCGAATTTGGATGGAGTTACACCAAATGGTCGTGGGACGAATGGCAGCCCCCGTGCTGCGCTGTATGCTGATCGATTGTGGCCTTGGACCCCTCTTGGCGCTTCGTTCTGACCGAGTGGATGAATTTGAGAGGGTTTCCCGTTCGAATGCTCCCAACGGCGACGACGGAAAATTGAACATTGAGCCGAGCACCGCAACCAGCGCTTTTTTCGTGGATTCGGATGATGTTCGAAAATTCCAAACATTGTGCAAATGTTCAAACTCAGAGAAATGGCTTTGTGAGACGATAGTCGAACGGAGGGACGAAGCGAGCAGAGAAAGGACAAATCCTTCATATTTCCGTAATTTTATGTTGGACCAAACCTTCGAGAGGGGAGGTCAGCGAAAAGGAGGGGAGGGCGAAAGACCGACCGAGAAAAACGGACTTGGAAATTAAGCCGAACTGAGGGAACAGATTAAACGCGAATGTGAGGAACTGATGAAATATGTTGGGGCAGATGCGAAATTGCGCGAACAGATCGAGCAATGGGAAATGCCTTCGATGCCCGTCGGGGGGTTGGATTTGATCGCAGCTAAAGTGCCGAAGGGACCGAAAATGAAGTGGGCTCCTCCTGTTGCATTTCAATTAATATTTAACACACCAAACAGAAGCGTACTTCGATATTTGTTCAATATTTGGAAGCAGGTGGGCGCTGCTTTCTCATCCACTTTTGAAAAATGATAGTTTTGGTTTCGCATTTAAGCCTATATGTGTTTTTTACTTTCAGAATGATCTCAGTCTGACTAAAAATGAATTGTTAGAACGTATTGACATGGCAGAAGTTGATATTTTGGAAAAGTCAGTTGAAAATGAAAAAGGTAAAAAGAAGAAACAGAAACGGAGGCATTCACCGGTCAAAACCGAAGGAAAAGCACCGAAAGCACAGAACGCGTAATTGATTATTATCAGGGAAAAATTTGTCTTTCTTTGATGTGTAAATTATTGATTTTACCTGAAATTATCTTTTTTACGACAGATTTGTGAATTACTATAAAGATTAGTTGTTTTCCTATACCTTTTCAATATTCACTTCTTTGTATTTAAAGATTTGGGTATATGTCGCGTTGAATCATATTAATGGATAACACAGAGAAGGGAAAGGGTCGCTTTGTCCCCCGTTCCCCAATCTTCCCATAGCGTATTACTACACTTCTCCCCTTTCTTCTCTCGTCCCTTCCCATTGATTTCGTTTAAATATATTCATTTGTCCCCTAATTTTATTCAGTGATTTGCTTTTTCAGGGTTTGCTTATCATTTTCTTACTTATTCTCCTTCAAAACGACCTCACAATTTTTTCTCGTCCAAAATAATAATTATTAATTTCATTCGGATAGTTCTTTTCCAAAAATGCCGCCGATGGATGTTGATGTTGTCCCCGGTTTGCCTTTGTTCTTCTGTTCATTCATTTGATTACCAACCTCTTCAATTGACAGATGCGGTCGGCCAGACTTTTTTGTTCACCAGTGAGTCGGTCAGTGAGGGACACCCCGACAAAATGTGCGACATTATTTCCGATTCGATATTGGACGCCCACCTGGGACAAGACCCAAATGCGAAAGTCGCTTGTGGTGGGCCATTTGCGGGGGTGGTGAACAAATTGGTCCAACTTACAAAGTTTAGAGACAGTTACCAAGTCGGGGATGATTCTCTTGTGCGGGGAGATAACGAGCAAAGCCAACGTGGACTATCAGCAGTTGGTCAGGGAGGTCGTGCGGAAGATCGGCTTCGACAACGAAACGGACAAAGGTCGGACGAATGGGCGACAGACAGAAGAGAAGGGGACGGGGAGACGACAGACGAAAGGGAAGAGAGACTCGAAAAAGGGGGAGGGGAATAATAGACGAAAGAGGGTTAAATGAGTCGGGCAAAAAAATGGTGAATAAATTTCATTAAACAATTAAATGTTTTCCATTTCTCTAATTCATTCCCTTATTTTTCCAAGGATTTGATTACAAAACTTGCAAAATTATGGTCGAACTCGAGCAGCAGGCGCCCGAAATTGCGGCGGGCGTATGGATGAACAAAGCGGATGAAAAGGACATTGGTGCGGGTGACCAGGTTAGTCCTGCCAGTCTATTAAACCCTGTTTTGGTTTTGCCCTTACGGTATGCCAATTTTCATTTTGCCGCGTTCCTGTTTCGCATGTTTCTGGTACACTTTTTCATTGCTTTTAAAAGGGTCTGATGTTCGGTTACGCTACGGACGAGACGGAAGAGGCGATGCCATTGTCACTGCTTATAGCGCACAAACTCTTGGCCAAATTGCACCAGCTGAGAAGGGACGGCACTCTCGACTGGTCCTTTCCCGACTCGAAATCGCAGGTGCCTTTGCCCTTCCTTTCATTGCTGTGCCCTCACATTTTCCGCCCCGTTCAGGTTACCGTCGAGTACAAATTCAACAGGGGCGCCTGTGTTCCGGTCCGAGTGCACACCGTCGTCATCTCCGCCCAGCACAAACAATTCGAGGGCGACTTGGAGGTGGTCCGATCGGATTTGAGAGAAAAAGTGATCAAAGAGGTCATCCCGGCCCATTTGGTGGACGAGAACACCATTTACTACTTGAATCCCTGCGGTTATTAATGTTTATGTTTTCCTTCCTCATTCCCATTGCATGTTTTAGGCTCTTTCCATGCCGGAGGCCCCAAAAGCGACGCGGGCCTTACGGGCAGAAAAATCATTGTGGACACTTACGGAGGATGGGGCGCCCACGGGGGAGGTGCCTTTTCGGGGAAGGACCCCACAAAGGTTGACCGGTCTGGAGCCTACGGGGCGCGATGGGTGGCCAAATCGTTGGTTAAAGCGGGGGTCTGTCGCCGCTGTTTGGTTCAGGTGGATAGGATTTTTCAATTTTCCATTAAACGATTTGATTATAAAGATTCCACGATTTCATTTTAAAGATTTCCTATGCAATTGCCATTTCGAAGCCTTTGTCCATCACAGTGATTTCTTATGGAACCAGTCCGCTCACTGAGCGGGAACTGCTCCAAATTGTCAACGACAACTTCGACCTTCGCCCGGGGGTTATCATCGAGTGAGTGTCCCCATTCGTCGTCTTCCCTTTTCGTACTGTTCCCTTTTCAGAGAGCTCGGCCTGAAACGCGCCATTTACTCCCCAACTGCGGCCAATGGACATTTTGGTCATTCCGATTTCCCTTGGGAAAAGGCGAAACCACTCACAATTCGCCCTGAACTGATGGAAAAACTTGTCGCTTACAGAAAATCAGAACACATCCCAAACGGATGCTTCAAAGGGACGCACATTCACCCGCACCATTGAAACGGAGGGAATATTTTGTTAAACAAATTGAAATTGGGCGAGAATAGGCCAGAAAACCGCAGTCCCTCTCGGTCGATGCTGTTAAATTTTCATTTTCACAGATTTTAATGTTTTATACCGCATTTACTGCGTTTTTTTTTTGTTCCCAACAAATAATTTACATAATAACCAGATTACTCCCTCTTCCCCATTTGTTTCTGTTGTTGTCCATTTTTTCTGCCTTTGTTGTTAATTTTACTTTTTAAATAAATTGTCCCCGTTTTAATTGCTGCTATTGAAAAGGGTATTCGCTCGAACTCGTGGTGGCGAATTGAAGGAATAACCTTTCTTTTTCAAGATAACGCTTTTTGCTGCCAAATGTTGGCTATTCTTTTCGCATGCCGTGGGGCGGAGGAGGACGGCGGATGTGACGAACGTCCTAAGCGGCGGAAATGGCCTTTGTCATTTTTTGCACAATATAAATAATGGACGCAGCGGGCGACGTTTTTCGCTTTTATAAATGGACAAATATCGCGTTGGTTTTACGCATTTCCAATGTTACCAAAATTCGTTTCATCCGTCTTTTTTTTTAGCTTACTGTTGCCGGAGAGAAACGTAAATTATTCAATAATTCATTTGTAATTTATTTTTGTCAGGGCCAAAAGTCCGTGAGGGTTCGCTATCCGTGGAACGCCATGACAATGAGCGATCGCCACGAGAATGGACACGCGCAGTCGCGGGAATTCGTATTGGCGCCACCGCCGCCAAACAGACAGACGACAAGAAGAGAAGCGGAAAGGAAAAGCCAGCAAAGAATGGTAAGCAGGGACAGAAAGCCGGTGACTTGGCAAATCAAAGAATAAAAACACGGACTTATTAAGGGGGGAGGTCGTACCCAGTCCTCGTTTTGTCCCTAATGGCCCAATTGACAGATACCTAATGGAAAGCTTAGCAGGAGGAAGTTGGTGTCGGCTCGTTACCAAAGTGTCTTTGGACAATCCACAGTAACTCAATCATATTTTCAAACAGTACGACAATACGTAATTTTTTAGCCTCTTCGCGGATCAGAATTTGTGCCCATAAACATAGACCTATACACCGGAAAGTTGGCCACCTCACGGCGAGAAACATTCAATTGGGTGCCGCGAGGGAACATTTTCCTTTTTCCACGTCAATGAAAATATTTTACATCAACAAAAGACAAATTGAATGTATCTTAATTCAATTATGATGATCACGATAAAACTAAACAAGGTCTTGGTATGATCGACGTGATTTGTCTTTGTAGAAATAGTCCGGCTCCTCCTCCCACAGTCCCAACGATCGCTCGGCTCTCAACTCGTCCTGTTTTCTGTAGTTGTGGAAATGAAGCAAATATTTGATGCGTTTGTTCAGTTGGTGCCATTTGTGAGGCGAATTCTGCTCCAATTTAGACTTGTAGAGGTTTCTGTAGTGGATCAGCTTGACCGGCTCAATCGCTCTCTTCTGCCCAGGAAATCCGCGCAGCCAACGGGGAACGTGGTATTGGAGTTGGGCGGGGTGTAGGGAGCCGTCGCCAAGCAGGTCGATGTAATCGTTCTCGCCAAATCTCGCCTGACTTTCGCGCCAAGGCTCACGAATCTTTGGAAAAATCAGATAATAATAGAATAAGCAGAAAAATATTCGTCCTCGAGAGACAGTTATACCAATTCAGAAAAATCGGCTTTTTTGTTCGAATTCGGGTACAAATTAGCTATTAAAAACCATAATTAGATCGAAATGAAAAACAATTGACACTTACTTTGTATTTCGGCCGGTAAAGTTGCTCCTTACAGTCGGGAATACGCGGCAATGGATCAATTCCTTGTCGATGGTAACGAAAGTAATACCCCACGTCTTTAATTTTGTTTGTCGCTTTCATCCGATCATCAAAAATACGTGGGACCTGAGACCGATCGTGCCAACTTCGGATGCAAAATTGAAATTGACATTGCGATGGTTGGACAATGTTTATGCGAGTTAAAACCATCTGAAAGTTTAGCACGTTACAACACATGGTTGGTCAATCGACAAAAAGTGCAAAATTTGCTGAATTTGCGACTAAGTTAAGTCATATCTTTTCTCAAACGCAACCGATTAAGAATTCTTGGCATCGTCCGATAGCTCATAATTGTTTCTATTAGCTTGTTAAATTTCAAAAGATTTTATTAAGTTTTTCCAAATTATGGCATTTCATTCGGTTGCGTTTTGTAACCACAAATGGAAGAAAGTGCCCGGTCGAAATGGCTCTGTCGATTGAAATGTCCCACGGGCGCTCAAAATACTAATACCTATCTAATTTTAGCGCATTTTTTTAGAAAAAAATTCTAAGTAGCATTAAAATTAAATTTTTGAAACGTTTCCATTGTTCTAGCAAAAAAAAAAATGTTAAAAAGGGAATACAAACCGCGGTAATACCGATTTTTTTAGAGACAATCAATTCAAGCTTTACTCGCAATGGTATCGGCAACGGCACATTATTTTATGACATTTTTCCTCTCGGCAACTGTTCTCTCCATTTTCGCATTGCTTCTTTTGACTGCGTTTGTTTCCCATCGTCCTTCATTCGTTTTTATTTTTTAAGCTTGTCCATCTTCAAGCCATGGAACAAACGGAACAAATCTCATTTTGTTGCGCCCCGTTTTCATTTCTGTCCTGCAGAAGAAGAGACGGACTCGCAGTTTCCCTGTCTTCTGAAGCGGGAGGAGACGAATTGGAGAGGACCTCAGCACTCGGAACCCGAACTTTATTTGTCGGTAATTGTGCCAGCGAAAAATGAGGAAGTGAGTTCTAAGACACCAAATAATTCTATAAGGGCAAAATTTTCTGCAGAAACGACTTCCCCGAATGCTCGATGAGTGTTTGGAGTATTTGGAAGAGAGGGCGGCCGGGGATTCGGAATTCTCTTTCGAGGTAAGCTGAAAACTCAGTTATTGTTGTTGTGACAATAAAAAGTCGGGCTAATTTTTCGGTTATTGTTGTGGACGATGGGAGCACTGACGGCACCGCTGGTTAGTATTTTAGATTTCACCTAAGACCGAATATTGATGTAATCATTTTGAATTTACTCTCCTTCAATCGGCAGTAAAGAATATTTTAATTTTTCTGTAAAATTGAGAAAGGAAGTAATATTCTTCATTTTTACCACCCTTTTCAGATGTTGCCTTTTCCTATGCTCCTTCTCATCCTCTTTTTATTCTTCGACTTCCCAAAAACATTGGAAAAGGCGGCGCCGTCCGCGAAGGCGTTCTCTGCGCCCGTGGCCAATTCATTTTGTTTGCCGATGCGGACGGCGCATCCCGTTTTGCGGACTTAGAAAAGTTGGAGAAGCAAATGCACTTGCTATGCAACGGCGACGGTTCGCCTGAGTCGGAACCAACGGATTGGACACACCCGGCGATTGTGGTGGGATCGCGAGCGCATTTGGAGGATGAGAGTATGAGTAGAAGGTCGATAATGCGCTCGTTTCTGATGGTCGTATTCCACATTTTGGTGGGAATTATCTTCCATTTAAATTTATTCATTTTTTTTAAAAGGTTTGGATTTTTGCTGTCCGAAGTGTCAGAGACACGCAATGCGGCTTCAAACTTTTGAGGTGGAACAAAACTTTGAACATATCCTCCCTAATGAATATTTTTAAAATTTAAGTCGTGCCGCAGCAGCCAAAGTAATTGTCCATCTTTTCTATTCCTTCCCAAATGTCCCTCTCCCCCCCCCCCCTCCCTCCCCTCTCTCTCTGCCAGCTCTTTCCACAATTGCACATTGAGCAGTGGGCATTCGATGTTGAGCTTATTTACTTGGCCGAGCATTTGCAGTATTCCATCGCTGAGGTGGCCGTTGAATGGACTGAAATTGAAGGATCGAAAGTGACGCCTTTTTTCTCGTGGATTCAAATGGGCGTCGACATTCTTCTGATTTGGTTCCGCTACACATTTAACATTTGGGACTTTGATCAAGTTGACCAAAGCTGAGCAAAACAAAGGCAGAAAAGGAGAGAAACCGAAAGCGCAAATAATTTGTAAATTGCCTTGTTTATGTTCACACAAGAAAATTGTTGAGCTTTAATGTAATAAAGTTGTTTGTCAGTTATTTGAATAAGCTTTAAAATCCAGTTTAAGTTCTGTCATTCTTTCCATTTTTTTTTTGTCTCTGTTCAACAAATAAAAATTAAGAAAAATGGAATCGACGGGAAAAAAGCGAGCGGGACGGGTCAAACAAACGACGACAGATCGAAAAGACGAAAAAGGGCCGAGAAGAAGCGAAGAGGGCGAAGTGATTATAATAGAGGAGGAAACGGTGGTAAATGTGAGTGAATTGGAAGAGAAAGAACAAAGCGAACGGCAAAATAAAGTGGCCTTTAGACGCACGATCCATTGCCATTTGAGGACGGGGATGGGAGGTGAGCAAATATTGTGAGGGCATTTTGATACGGATGTTCAACCAAAGCGAAGACGGACTCGACTTGGAGTTCGATTTGGTCAACGTGGAGGCACCCATTGCAAACGCCTTGAGACGCATTTTGATATCCGAGGTGGAGGAGAGAATGTTTAAGGCAATTGGAAGGGATTCCACTTTCAGGTGCCAAGCATGGCCATCGAAAAAGTGTTCCTCTATCAGAACACTTCATGCATTCAAGTAAAATGCCACTAGTCACTCGGTTATTTCTCACTGACTATTCTTTTCACAAAGGACGAAGTGTTGTGCCATCGTATTGGCCTTATCCCAATTTACGCCGATGCTCGCCGATTCACTTTTCCTCCGCCTCAAAATTCATCCACAACTCAGCAAATAAATACCGACATTTTGGACACCGAACCACCTGCTGATCCTGAACAAAATTTGCTATTTGAAGTCAATGTCAAATGTCCTAGGTGAGTGAATCTGTTACGCGTGCTCGACTGCACTTTATGAGTCAAATCATTTAACTTGGTTTCTTGGACCATAACTTTGTTCTGATTTATCAGTGCCTCCATTTTTGTTCGAAAGCTTTAACCTCAATAATAATTTCAATAACAGCTTCAAAAAACTACAAATGCAAAAACGAAATAAGTTTTTTTTTTAAATATCATTTTTTTCGCTTTCGAATAGACACATAAAGTGCAGTAGAACCTTTCTTACAGCGGAACAAAGGGAAAAAAAAAGCGCGGAAAAGAGGGAAATGTGCTGGCCAAAGAGGGACGAATTGGCTCGGGCAGTGACAGCGAAGAGGGAGGGGGAGGTGCAAAGGGATGTGGTTGTGAGAAAGAGCGGGCCGATGGGGGCAATTGGGTGGCGTATACAAGTGCTTTCCACTGGAAGCCGATTGGCGACCAGCGCACTCATTTTGGGAGAGACCCACCGCGACTCGTCCACGGGAACATCATTTTGGCCAAACTCAGGCCGGGTCAAGAGATCGAGGCAAGGTTGGCAAAGAGGGACACCCACACATGAACAAAGACGGCCGTCATTTCCAGTTGCCATTGTGTCAAAGGAATTGGCAGGGACCACGCCAAATTTTCGCCCGTCGCCACTGCATCTTACCGTTTATTGCCCCAAATAAAATTAAAAAGGGATGATTTTGACGAAGAACAGGCAACGCGCCTCCAGTCAAGTTTTTCCACAGGAGTAATCGGGAGAGAGGAACAAACAGGGAGAGGTGAGGAGGGCGGGCATCGGAATTTTTAAGTGTGGTTCTCAGTATATGTGAGGGATGCTCGAGCCGACACTTCGAGTCGCAATGTGTTCATGCACGACGACTTGAAGGCTGCGGTCGAAATGGGCAAGAAGAAAACCCATTTCATTTGTATGCTAATCATTTCAAATGAATAATAGTTGTTATTTTCAGTTAGCGTTGAATCGGTCGGGGCATTGCCCTCCCACCAATTGGTCGTGGAGGCGTGTAAAGTGATGAAGGAAAAGATCGACCTCTTGAAGGATCAAATCAGTTCAATGCTGGAAATGTGATGCAAAATTTCATTGTTATTTTGTTGTATTCCCGCTGGATAAAACATACAAAATATTCAGGGCACGGATTTCAGATATTCTTACAACATTAATTAATTGAACCCGTAGAATTATAATAACTAAGATAATAGGGGAGGTAACCCTTTCATAAAAGCTATATGGAAAATTGACGAGCCTTCCGGGACCGCTGGTCACAAATACGACTATCATTTGAGTCCCGAACCGGACGAAATTTTACTATATTATTCACTGAAAAGGATGTAAGCAAATTTACGCTGCTTTTATGTCAAATAATCCTAAAAATGGCATATCCTTGAAGTCCATGCCCTAATAGCAGTTAATAAATAATATGAATACATTAATTGAGCAATTAAGAAGAGTCTTCGGTGGCGGTCGCTAGCCTATTCAAAGCTTCAGTCCTCGAGATCGACTTAACCATTTCATTTTTGTGTTCTTCCGTTGGCTGAGTGTCCGACGTCCCTTCAGTTGGCATAAACGGATTAGCAGCAGCACTTTCACGCTGAGCGCATTTGCTTCCTCCGATCCATGAGAAAGCCCAGGTTCGATCCTGAAACGGTGAAAAGAGGGGGTGATCATCAGCAGAGGACAATTGCCGATCGTTTCTGGGTTTGTTTGGACTTTTCGAATTATGGGCCGTCAAAATGCCAAAGATTCTCACCCTCCGCAGAGTTCGCAGTTCGTCCTGTAATTCCGAACAGTGCACGTTCAGTCGCATTATCTCCTGGCCCATCTTTTTGCTCAATGCTCTCAATTCCTCAGCGCTCGCTAATTCCTTTTCCTCTTTGTGTGTGAAAAAGGAATAAGCGTAAAACACCATAACGGTGTAACCGAAAATAGCCACTTGGTGAATCACTTCTGATGCCTGAAACAACCGAAGCTAAAAATAAATGCTAGTGTTGGGATGACCTGCTCCAGTGCAGTTTCGTCCGATACGTTTGCCACTGAGGTGGGCGAGCCAAGGCCCAAATTCTTCATTCGCAATTTTGTAGACCAACTTGTGATAGCTAAAATGGATGAGGGTTATAAGTTTCTTGCAATTACACACTTTTCCCTATTGGTATCAGTACGCGGTTCCTAAAAGCCGGATGCTCTCTTCCCAATCCCATAAAATATGCAGTGATGGGCTTTGACAATTGTCTAGCGACGATCATATATATTTGAATGATTGGAAGACCCATAGTGTTTGTTAACTCACGCTAAATAAAAGGAAACTAGAAAAAAAAATCACACTCACAAAATTAAAAAAAAGCGAGTCGGTAATACTGGAAATTGCATTCCGGTCAGAAAAGAATTTGACATTTACATCAGAGTTCCCATTTTGTCTTATTTGTAAGATTTTGTCTTATTTTGGAGGTCTAAATCTTACAAATTTAAAAATGTCTTATTTGTAAGATTCAGTCTTATTTCAGCTCTTTTGTCTTTGTCTTATTTCTTATTCTGAGGGAAAAAAGAAGAATTTTACAATTTTTGTAGCAAATTCCTTAATATTTTACAATTTTTCCGAACATTCAACCCTTTTGGAATTTTTCAAAATAGGCATTTTTGGGAAAAATCTTTTAAAATCGGCTATTCCCATTCTCTTAGGTTTTTTCAAAATTATCTTAAAAATCTCGAAAATTGGTGATTTTTTGTCATTTTTGTTACCAAAGAATACTCAAATTTCAAAATTCTTCCCGGCGGCGCCCATCGGCACTGCCGAGCCTGAACAGCGTTTTCAAAAACTGTCTTATTTTTGACCCCAAATTCTTATTTTTGAGCCGTGATTGTCTTATTTCGGGAATTTCGATGGGATCTCTGATTTACATCGTATCCATAGTGAAAAGGTTTTTTGAAGATGAACCTCTCAAAAATCCCAATCGCATACCTTTAAGAATTTTTTTTTGCCAGACGGAGTTTTTTTACGAGAACGAGGGATTCGCGATCCCGAAATTTTCCCAAATCTAAGAAAAATGGCGTTGTGTATTTGTACTTATCTCGATTTGAATATTCAGTCAAAGGTCTTTCACAATCAGCAGGTAAACTATACAGTAAGAACAGAAAAAAACGCACGTGATACTCAACCTCCCTGTTTTTAACCCGTTTCTGTTTCTAGGACATTTCTTAAGCTCAAACATTTCCTCCCTTCCTTTGATCTTGGCCCTCCCTCACCTTTTCCCCTCAGCTTTCCACATGTTACTCCAGAAAAATCAATAGAAAAGAATAGTCATGTTTTTCTCTAATACTACGGTTTTTTATTGGTGACCGAAATGATGGCAAAGGTAATTGTGTGTCTGCTACCGAATGTTTGCGTGAATTGTCCCTCATTTTTACTTGAAAATTCATCAAAATTCCGCTGCAGGAAATATATAGATGATCATTGTCAGGGTGTGCATTCCTCAGCAATTATTTATCCCCGCTCCACCGCCAGAGACTATTCCCTTCCTATTTGTACTTTGTTGGTGGCCTTTCCTTTGATTGTTATCATATCAATCAACTCGTCCATTCGAACCCAATGGAAATTCTTCTTTATATAAGAAGTAGTAAGAAAATTCCTTCAGTCTGAGGTAGATATGACTGGTGTTTTATCAATTGTTCATGCATTGTAAGTCAGGACTAAAGGAACGAAGAAAGGGTAATGTGAAGCAGACCTTTTTGAGACTAAACGTGTGTGCCCACCAGGGCTGGAACACGGAACAAGGACCGAAAAATCCCGCCGCGGTCGCAAATCCCGCGAAAAATTAACCGCGATTTCGAATAGCGAAAATAAAAATGACAGATATTTCCTTGAAATGATAACATTTTTTCCATTTCTTTAAATTTTCCTTATATTTTAAATTTAGTTGTTATAGGTTAATTTTAATGCTTTTGAATGTTCCCATTCAAAAGATCCACTTATTGTCCCATTGAAGAAGAGAAAGGGGAAAACTCGCAGGCAACCCATGGAACCGTTGGCACATGCCAACTTGGACCGAGTGGTTATGATACGCGGGAGTCGGCAGGAACCCATCCAATCCCAGGCGAAATCGGCGTATCCTTCAAATGCGAGAAGGACCCAGAAATGTCGTCGATGAGGGAGGACCGGGCTCTGTGGGACCACGTGGGGGATGTGGACCAGGCAAGCAATCCTGGGCTGTTCTTCGGGTGGTTCACTTGTTGTTTGTTCAGTTCTTTTCCTACATTTACGAGTACTATCAGCAGAAGGGCATCCGGTGCATCGCTCTTCGATACTTTTTCTCGCTTTTTCGTTTTGCTTTTGTCGTCTTTTTCTCAACCTTTTTGTTACAATGTGTCGATTACGGCATCATTTTTAATACGAGGAATACCACGCTGAATGGCAATCCTTTGCCGGACAAGAAGCAAATTCAGGTTTGAGTGCCTTATACCCTTTTAATTGCCTTTAATTTTAAATTGCGGTTGTCTCTTTTAGGATGTGTTTGTTCCGCAGTGCCACCGCCACTTTCATCCTCTAGTCAAAATTGCGCTTTTTTTCGCCTTTCTCTTTTGGATCGGTCATTTCGCTCGAATTTGTTGTCGTCTCATCCATCTTTGTGAAACAAGGAATTTTTATGTCACTCAACTCCAAATCACTGACAACGACTTGCAAAACCTTTCTTGGAACGATGTCGTACACAATTTATGCAAAGCCCAGGAACGTATTCATTTGATGTCCGTGGTTTTTAACTTTTGATAAAGAATGGGAGCCTTAATAAAGGGTTAAGCTTTTTGTTGGGTCATTATGTCAATTTAATTGAGTTTACTCCATTATTTTCTTCAGTGTTAACCGCGACTCCATCACTTCTCTCGACATTTATCAGCGCATTCTCCGCCATCGCAATTATTTCGTTGCTTTGGTGCATAAAGTGAGTCCAATAACTCGCCCACTTTGGCCCACCCATTCATTCATTCTCCGTTTTTCAGTCACTTTTGCCACCCCAAATTCGTTTGCCTTTTGTTGGCTCTGTGCATTATCTCTCCTCCGGCCTCCGCTTTAACATCGAATGGCTTCTCTTCTGGGGCCCGTGGTCTCCGTGGAAGTCGTCCTACGCATTAAAGGACGAATTTAAGGAACGAGAAAATTTGGAAATGATTGGTAAATTCAAAACTGTGGCAATTCGGTGGACGCCATTGTCTCTCCCCCTCAAATTCAGCTCAAAACATGCAAATGAATCTGCTCGTGATGAGTGTCGTCAATATGGTTTTTTTGCCGTTCGTAGTCGTTTACCAAGTGCTGTTCACCTTTTTCTCCTATTCCGAACATTACCAACGCGACCGCCACATTTTGGGCATGCGCAAATACTCCAATTACGGACGGTCTGTTTTTATTACCCATTTTTCAAACCTTGTTTTTAGCGAAAAGTTACGCCATTTCAATGAAATGGACAGCGAATTGGACGCTCGGCTCAACCGAAGTTACGAATTCGCCGTTCGTTACACCGATCAGTTCGTTTCGACGTCGTCCAAAATCGTTGCAAAAAACATCGCTTTTGTGGCCGCTGCCTTTTTCGTCGTCCTTTGTGCCCTTACGGCGTATGACGAAGACACATTGAAAGTGAGACAGAGTATCACTTGCTGATGGGCTATTATCCACTTCTGGTCAGATAGAACATGTCACCACTCTGATTACCATCTCCGGCGCCGTCGTTTTGGCCTGTCGCGCGTTCATTCCCGACGAGCACATGGTCTTCTGCCAACTCCGTTTGATGCGCCAAATTGTGGCCAACATTCACTACGCGCCGAAGTCGTGGCTTAGAAAGGCCCATTCCACGGAAATTTACACGGAGTTCACGCAAATATTCCGACTGAAAGCCGAACTGCTCGTCGAGGAACTGCTCAGCCCTCTGCTTACCCCTTTGATTCTCTATTTTTGGTACATTCATCTTCTGTTCCTTCCTTCCCCTTTCTTTAAGCATTCGTCCTCGGGTGATGGAAATCATCGAATTCTTCCACCATTACACTGTCCATGTCGATGGTATTATTAACCCAAAACGCTTTCTCCTTCGCTTATACTCTTCGCTTTTTGAAGGACTTGGCGACGTTTGTTCTTTCGCTCAAATGGATGTTTGTCGCGACGGCGATATTCGACTTTCTTCACTTAATGGTTCGGTGATTGCCTGTGACAGTTTGAATAAAAGTAGGCAAACAGACGAAGTAAAACAGACACCCGACAATTCAATAGAGCATAAGCCAAACAGCAATTCGTATGGCAAAGTGGAGTTGTCGCTGCTGAACTTCGCCGTCCAACACTCCGATTGGACTCCGCCAAAAGAATGCGCAGAATTCATTGACAATGTGAAGGCATTGGTCAGTTCCTGCTTTTTCATCCGATTTTTTGTTAATGCCAGAAATTTGTTTTTCTTTTAAGCTCGCCCAGGAAATTTACATCGCCAGTCAATCGCATGCAAATGGTGACAATGCCAACAGTTCTTCCCTTTTGGATGCGCCAACTTTGGCGTTCCTCCAAGCGTCTGCACACGCGTCACTTCGCCAAATGGAACAGTCTCTGCAGTGCGTTGTCCCTTCCTCTACCATTTTGCCTTCCGAGTGCCTTCGTTGCTCTCTAAATCAAAGCGTAGCGATGTCCGCACCCCAATCCTATGATTACGAGGTAATGAGGCGGGGGTGGATTAATGGCTCAATTCTTCACGATTTGCTCCTTTTAAGCAAAGAGATGGCTCGTCTTCGTCGCCTCCACCACCTCCTCTCGCGGCATCGATCCGTCCAAATGCGATGGCTAATTCCCGCCTTGGCCGCTCTCTGTTGGGGGATGGTCCCACCCTCCCTCCGGCACACTTCCAATTAGCCACTTCCTCCTTTATCCAACCGTCCTCTTTGGCTGCCATTGTTCAGCCTCGCACCATCCAAGGTCATCATAATCCATCGATCGTCACTCCTCATCTTTCCATTTCAGATAGTAACTTCCGTGCCTTGGAGATGTCTATGCAGGCACTTCTCGTCAACCAAATGCTCTTCGCCAATTCGCCTGCTCCTCCATTTCATCATCCCTCGCGGAGTCGTCACTATGGCTCTATTGCTTTGGGCAGTGTCTCTCATCGTGGCCTAAATCCCGTGGCGGATAGTGTGGTGGACAGTAACATTTTTGGGGTGCCCGCCGGGGCCAGCCAAATTCGCTTGTCCGGCGAGATGGATAACGAATTTGACCCATTGTCAAATAACCGGATGATGTAAAGTAATAAATCAAATATCTCAGTACCACATCACTACTATTTTTTCTTTACGTTTGAACCAATTTCGCATCTACTCAAAAGCAGCTTTACCTTTATTTTGTGGCCCCTATTTTCGCTCATTTCACAACCTCAATTTCTGTTTTGTCTAATGTTTTCCTTTAAAAAAATAGAAAATGGTTCAAAAAGAGGTTTTGGAATGTAAAAATACGAATACTCAATATTTTGACGGGAAATATTTCTTATGTCATATGGATTCTTTGTTCTTTATAATAGTAGACCAGTCCAGTTAACTCTCCAAATGGAAGCTGTACAAACCAACATGTTCTATGCTTTGTAATTACATTGCATCAAAAAATTACTGAATAAAAGGAAGATGCAAAACAATGGATTTATTTGGACATATAAAACAAAAGTGTAAAGGACATCAAATTTCATTAGCAGGAAATTTAACGAGAATGATGTCATAAAAATCTTGAGAGTGTTTCTTTGAGGCCTTTTAACAATTCACTGGGGACTTTGTTTCCTCCTCCCTTAATTTTAAAGTGAAGCGTCAACCGACAAAAGACCTCCCCAGCCTCCTCATTATTTACCGCTTCATTCTGTCCAAGAAACTGTTTCAACTCGGCAATTGCAATTGCAAACATCCCCCCGTTTCTTCCTTTGACCACCGTTCCCTCCTCCAATGCGCAGGCGTAATTTGCCATCAGTTTTGCCATTGCCTCATTAGTGTGTTTCTCTTCGTCTGTCCCTTCCATTCCAAGAGAACGATTGTCAGCAAAAGAAATAAATGGCAGCTGAAAGCGAAAATATACAAAATTTTATCATTGAAAAAGAACCGCTTTTTCCTCTGACAAAATTATTTGTCGGACGACGTTCCTTTTAGGGGACCAAAGCGTTTGTGCCATTAAAAGGCCATCAGTGCGGGAAGAGTTCAAATAGGCACCGATTAAAAGCAAAAGAGCGAAATTGTCATCACCAGCGGAAACATCCTCGAATTGTTGAAGGAGATCCTCATAACTTAAAAGGATAATGACAATTGGAAGGGCAAAAAAGGAGGTTGGCCCAGTGGCCATAGCCTTTCCAAATCACCTTACAATGGCATGAATTGATCAAGGGATGCAATCGGTTCATTTAAGTGGATGGCCATAAGCCCTTTTTGGCATGCGTCGAAGAGAAAGTCGTTTATCAAAAGGGAGACACAATTACGAATTTGTAGATCGTAAAGAAACATTTCGGGGCCTAAAAAGGAGAAAATAGTAAAAACACCTCAGAGAAAGAAAGACACAAATCGGTAAAAGAAAAGAAAAATAACCGAGCAAATAAATTTCGGCCAATCGACAGAAAAATTCGCTGATGCTAACGGAAGCGCTGAAAAAAGTGGGCCGATGGAGGAAAAATAAAACGGTCCAAAGCAAAGTGAGACGAACAATTTCAACGTCGTCGGGGGTTGTGATGGCAGAACTAAGCGAAAAGGAAGCCAAAATAAGCGAAAAAAAAAGAAAGTACTTTCGTTGCTGAACAGCGTCCAAAACATTTCTGATTGGACTCAAAGTCCACGCTCCGTCCGAAAAAGGGTCGACGAAACGCCGTGCGAATTGCCAAACGATGCGCCCACTCTCTTCACTTCGACTGAAACGCAAAAAATGATTCTGAGGAGGAAATGTTCAGAGGACGACTAACATTTGTTCGAGGTAAAGCGGACGAATCAGCCGAATGCTCCGTTTAGCCTCCTCCAATATGCGAACTTTTTCGTTGGGTATAGAATTGTTATACGATTCTGTCATAGCCAAAGTGTCGAAGAGCTTGACCAGCTGTTGTTCTTGTCGGGAAACGACGTGCCGAAGGCATTTGATGGCGAAATCGGAATGGACCGGGTCCTAAAAACAGGAGCGGAAATGGTACACATTAGACCTAAAAATGGCCAACAATGGCATAGCGTCCCGTGAGGTCGGCGTCTGTTCGATTTGAGTGGTGGTCTTTGCCGTTTTGACTTTTCTGCGTGGGCATTAACTCCAAATTTTTGATATTTCGGTCGACAGTTCCCTCTTCCGTTTTCACTTCGGAATTGTTCTTCTCTTCTTTCTGTGCAATTTGGTCAAAATGTTGTGAAAAAAGACTTTTGCCCTTCTGCTTTTGATTTGTCGTTGATTCTTCTAAAAACAAACTAAGTCCGAAATTATCAAAATACGCAATGGCACCGTTTGAATCGGACATTGCGTTCACTTTCAAATCAATCACTGTTGGGAAGCCATGGTCCGTATTTTCCTCATCAAAGGGAGCCGTTTCAAACGGAACACATCTCTCAGGCACTTCAAAAAAACCCGCAAAACGTTCCTGAACAAATTGTGTTCACCTCCATTCAAAATTTGCTGTCCCAAGCTTCTTGCCCCCTCCCCAACCTTAACACTGCCCAAAAGTATCGGTTGCTCTCGACCATCCGTCGTTTGTCCGTCCTCCTCCCCCTCGGCACTGTCCATTTCAAAGCGCACTTTTTCCTTCAATTGCTGCTGTTGCCCATTTTTCGGGCTTCTGATTTTGAATAATTGTGCCGCCATAAGGTAACAGAAGAATTAATGAGAACCCCTTTTATTTAATTTCAAAAAAACCAATTAAATCAATCAAATATTTTTAGGACGGAAAACAACACAAGAAATTAAACTATCTTAAGGAAATTAATTTTCATTGGTGAAGAAAGTGCTTTCACTCAAAAGGGATGAATAAGTTAGGCAAGTCGTTCCACAATTTCACAACACGCTTTCGCTTTCACTCAAAAGGGATGAATAAGTTCGGCAAGTCGTTCCACAATTTCACACGCTTTTTCAAGTGTTTCAGCTTCGGCATAAATCCGCACAATCGGTTCAGTTCCGGAAGGTCTGAAAAGAAAGGCGTTAGAATTAGCAAGAAAAACCGCAGCACCGAATAAAGGCACGCGCTTTATCAAATTGACCAACAATCGCGTCTATTTTCGCCTGAATTCCCTCGGGACGAATAAGCACAGTTTCGCGGTCAGCTGCAGTCTCAAAGATGGAACGGTCTTTAACCTGAATTCGAAAAGACCGTAACTTTTGACCGAATGAATACACCTCAATTTTCTTCTGAACACTGGGAATGTCTGTGTACGTCTCGGCCAGCCAGTGCTGAATTGTCCAGTCGAAATGTCTGAGCAGACACTCTACCACCAACATATCGGCGATTCCGTCCCCGACAACCTGAGATTATTTTTAAACAAGTAAACCAACTGTATGCCAACGCAACCTCATTAACAAGTTGGGAGAACATTGACAACAGTTGAATGTGACGGGGAATGTCACTTCTGAAGAAAAAATCGCATTTTTAACTCTCTAAAGTTTCAAAACCCCGAAAATTTTCCTAAATGCGCATAAAACCGTTCACTAAAGCACACCGTCCCGTGTCCATTGGCTTCAAAATAGAGACCAATGTCAAATTTCAATGCCTCCTCCTCCAAGTACTTAACGCCCGTCTTCGTTATCACCGGGTCGATGCCCTGTTTTGATAATGCATAAAATATAATCAAATTAAAACTACCAATTTTTCCGAGAAAAAGCGGGTAGAATTTCCGTTGGCATAAGCAGTTTGCACGACACCAAAGGAGAGCGGAATTTGTTGACCCAAATTTTCAGCGACCGAAAATTGCTGCAAAACGAATTTCAAACAGAGACCAAAGTCAATTCAATGGCAAAACACCTCAGCAATAAAACGAGCAAAAAGAGCGGCGATATGGTCACCATCGAGCAGAACAACGCCCTTATCGCCATTTGAATTCGGGTAAAAGTAAACGAGTCGATCGGCGTCTCCATCCAATGACGCACAGCGCGAATTTGGCGGGACGGAATCAAAATTTGCCGGGAGTTTTACATGGATTTTGACGAAGTCAGCACCACACTGAACAACAAATAAAGGCGGAAAAAAGGATTTGACTTGGATTTGGAATGGGTGTCAAATCAAATGGAAATGACTTCGTGGTTAAGCAGAACAGACTCCGTGTCCGTGTTGAGAGTGAGCAATTGGATAGGGTCCACATCAGACAACCCATTGGAAACGGACGAAGGGTCAGTGAAAGCGGCGAAATATTTGTCCACCCAAAGAGAGCCGACGCCATTGGCACAGTCGACAAAAAGCTGTTTGGTGTAGCGAGAACAATTGGATATCGGAACCAACTAAAGAAAAGTGATGGAGAAAAGTTAAATTGAGAAGTATTTGGACGAAACCATCAAATCAGGAATAAGGCCTTAGAGGCTATTCCCCGTTTCGATATGCACCACTTCTTTTTTACACCGGTTTGGCTTGTATACACATGTTCCCAATCGCAAAATAATAATAAAGGATAGTTTAGATATACTTCAACTCTTGTTTAAATAAATATTTTATTTTTTTAGTAAATAATTAGCTAAATCAAATCGGCAATGAACGGTAGCACTTAATTCTCTCAAAAATTTTGTATTTTTTATGCTTTCTGAAATGAATTTGTACTTTGAGCGAAGTGGCAAAGGCTTGACGAAAATGAGACATGAAAGAACATCGCTCAATTTGGGAGTCAACTTCGTTGACAGAACGGACAATGAAATGCAGTTGAGGCGTGGTGCAATTCTCTGAAAAGAAATGAATACCAACTTCAGAGTCATTGAGCTGATCTAAAAATCTTCTCAGCAATCAAAATAAACCATAAAATTGATCAAGGCTTAGAATAATTTGAACCGACCATATTTCTCGACGTGAACTCCGCTTACGAGGACAATCGCATCAACAGCCGCATCGAGCAACGCCGGGCTCGAAGGGCGAGTGTCTGTCCCCACAATTACCGCCGCCCGTTGTCCTCCGTAGGCGGCCACTATTTGGCCCATCATTTCCTTTCTTATGCGATCAAATTCCTCTTCATTGGCATTGACAATGTTCGTCAGTTCAATTTCGCTTTCCAAAGGAAGCATTCGTCCGTTTGGGTCAATTAATTTGATGCCATTGTCCGAAATTGGGTTGTGAGAAGCGGTGATCATTAAGCCAACAGCCTTTGACAAAGTTCTGAAATGGGATTGGACATTTATAAGCACGATATAATTTTGTGATGAATTCTCTGCTAAATTACCGTGCTCGAATGGCTGCATAAAACGCCGTACGATAAACGACTGGGCTTAGAATGCTAGCATTGCTTCGAAATCCAGAAGTACCATAAAGAAAAGTGGTTTGAACCATTTATAAAAACAAAGCAAATCGGAACTCGAAGTAAAAACAAAATCTAAATTTTATGTTATTTTGGCAAATTTTGATTATAACTTTCTTTCTTCATTATTATTGATATCATTTGATAGCCCTACGTTTTCTATTAGCCTGTGAAAATTTCTTTTAATATGTTATGGCCTAAAGAACTCAAAAACCCTGTTTTTCAAACATTTTCGTCATAACCTATCTTTGGTTAAATGAAACTTTTGGATTTTATAGGCTAATAGAAAACCCTTAGGGCTATAAAATGTCAAATAAAAAAGTTGGCAGCTTTGAACCAAAGGGTCCCTATCATTTGGGCAGTATTTCATTTCGGCAGTGATGAGAATTAAAAAAAAACATTCATAAACGGTAAAACAATGAAGCCAAAAAGTATTCAAGAATTAGTTTTCTGGAAACCTAACCCTTTTTTTTTTTTGGAAAATTTAACCCGTTTTTTGGAAACTTGCCGTTTTTGAAACCTAACCTGTTTTTTTGAAAACCTCTCCCTAATTTAAGAATTTCTGTTTTTTAAAGTTGTTAGATTTTCAAAAATTAGGGTTAGGTTTCCAGAGGATTAGGGTTCGGCTTTCACAAAACGAACTCGAATAATTTTGGCTTCATTGTTTTACCGTTTATGAATATTTTTAAATTTTAATCCACAGTCCAAATGATTACTGCACCGGCTAGCGATGCTTCCCCTCGGAGCAGCAGGCACTTCCAGTTCGGACAACGATAAGTGCCCGCGGGGGACGAATTCTGTCAAGAGGCGTCCTGAAACAAAAGTCGACAAGGACAGCACAGCACAAGGGGGCCATCGTGAAAGAAGAAGCCGAACAAACGACGTTTTCACCCTAAGGGAGTGGGTCATTTCACTGACTTCGGAGAATGTTGCCGCAATATCCCACTGCTGTCGAGTGTGATGCATTGGCATTTTATTAGGTATTACAAAAAGAAATTAAATACAGTAAACGCGAAAATGGAGGCTTTCCTTTACTAATACTGTAGTATTGTAAGAAAAGTGTTAAGAGTATTATTAACAGAATATTTCCTAGGATTTTGCTTAAACAATTATATTATTCTCTAGCCGATCTATTGCAATATAAAAGGTTCTCTTTCATCGTCACAACTCAACTTTCACTCCTTCATTTTCCTCTTCAATTCGGTTTTTGCTTCGTTTCGGAAGATGTCCCCGCTCCAAGAACTCCCTACAAAATTCATAGTAATTTTCTACCGCAACGATACTGAAATGTTTAAAATCCGTTCACCTGATCACATTGGGCAGTTCAGGCGCACGATGGATGTATTTGTGCTCGTACCCAAAAATAGCCTCAAATTCCAAGTATGTCACTTCTCGGGTTGCATTCCTCGCCGACTCCACCAATTTTTTCCCCAAATTGACAGGAATGATATGGTCATCCTCAGCATGTAGTACCAAAATAGGACACGACACCCTTAAAAGTCTATGTATTCTCGAGTATCCTTCCATTGCCCCACTCCTGTTTCATTACCGTTGAATCCGTTCGTCTGAATTCATTCGTAGTCCCGAACGGATGAGCGGATCGACAATAGTCGCATTGAACCAAGGCAAAAAGCGGAAGGGCAAACTGAACGGATGGTTACTGACCACATCGCGCAACTGAGAATTAAAACATTGTATTCTGTTTTGTAAAATGATTGACAAATACAAACATTGTTAAATGGCGACTCGAGTACCAATGCTTTAGGTGCTCTTCCGGCGTCGCTCAGCTCAGCCACAAATCGCGTGGCGACGCCGGTACCCTGTGAAACGTGTAAAATATTTTATGAGGTTTTAACGACCTACCATGGAATGGCCCCACACGTAAATGTCCTTGGACGGTGCCTTTTCCTTGGCATATTCGTAAATGGCATGCGCATCTGCGTTCACTCCATCTTCATTTGGGTGTCCCGTTGAGTCACCATAACCTATCAAATGCATTTTCATTTGTTTAAATAGCTTTGAAGTTGCCAGGTTTTAATTAATCCATTTTCGTCCACCAGTCACTGATCAATCAATGGATCCGTTCGCCATTCACCTCGATAGTCCAAAGCGATCACATGGAAATCCATGGCCGACAGAATGTTGTACAATTCGCATCTGAGGCGCGTCGTTCGGTCAAAGGAATTTCCGTGCAAATAAATGAACAGTGCGTTGGAGCCTTCATTAAGCGACCGCTCCATTTCCGCGTCATTCATTTGCTGTCCCTTCTCAGCGGAGAGAGAAGCAGGCAAAATGTGCCAAACGCCAATGGTCGGCGCATTTTGCGCGACATTTTCTATGCTCTTTGCCGTTTTAAGGTCGCGTTCACGCAAATAAAAATTACGGCCACGGGAACGGACGCCGTGGTGAGCCAAATTATGGTAATCGACGGACGGAAGCTTATCTAGAAAGTGAGAATCAGAAGATTACGTCCGAAAAAACGAATAATTAACAGAAATGGAGAAAGAAAACGTGTTGCATGAAGACGGGACAGAAGAAAAACAATGCCGGCACCAAGAAAAACAAAAGGATAAGAAATACCGAAATGACGTAAAGCACCCGTATTAGAAGAAAGGCCCTAAAAACGAATTCATCAAAAAGAAGAGACGGTAGAAGTGATGCCATGATTAGTGATCAGTGGTGATTCGTACTATTATGTGGTCATTTTTCTCTGTTTCAATTGTATAAAAACACTGTCTTCTTTTTTCTGTTTTATGTTTACTACCTAAAAATCCCTTTTCAACCACCCCGCCTCCGTCCATTCCCCATCGGGAAAAGTGTAAATATTACATTTAAAATGAAGTAGATGAGATGAACAAAGGATAGATACAAAATAATGCTAAAAAAAAAAAAGATTAACAAAACGAAAAAGTGGCAAATATATTCGGAATGGAAGCCAGTTAGACCTTTAAAAGATGGTCAATCAAGTAAATAGGAAAATCGACGAGATTTTAATGAAGCAATTAATGGCTCAGTTTGATTTCAACATTTCAAAAAACAATAACAAAGTAAAGCATGCAATTTTTGTCGAGACCCCGACTCGTTTTTGACCCAACTCGTTTTTATTATCCCAACTCGTTTTTATTGTCCCAACTCGTTTTTTTGGCTTGAAAACACTAAATCGAAGGAAAACAAGGGGAAAGAATAAATTCCGGGGGTTTTCGGGGTCGCTGATCACGAATATGTCATTAGTTTTTGGAAATTACGAACCCTCAATCCAAATTCGAACAAAAAGTCGAAAATTTCTAGGATCACTTTTATCCATCAAACCCACTCCAACAGGCCAGATTCGACTTTTCGTTTATGCAAAAGAAAATCCCTTTTTGAAAAATACGGCGCCGGACGCGTGGCGCCGGATTCATGTCGCGAGATTCATGGCGCCGTATTCATAGCGCCGGATTTATAGCATAAATTGACACCCACCCTCTGCCTTTTTCGCCCACGAACAAGGCGCTATGAATCCTGCGCCATGAATCCTGCGCCATGAATCCGGCGCCATGAATCCGGCGCTATGAATCCGGCGCCATGAATCCGGCGCCATGAATCCGGCGCTATGAATCCGGCGCCATGAATCCGGCGCCATGAATCCGGCGCTATGAATCCGGCGCCATGAATCCGGCGCTATGAATCCGGCGCTATGAATCCGGCGCCATGAATCCGGCGCTATGAATCCGGCGCCATGAATCCGGCGCCATGAATCCGGCGCCATGAATCCGGCGCTATGAATCCGGCGCCATGAACCCGGCGCCGTTTTTACAAAAACGAATTTTTTTTTTTTTTTATATAAACTAAGTTTTAATTAAGGTTTTAAGAAGTTTAAATTCAATAAAAATAATTTAAAAAGCAAAATTTTTTTAAAAATAAAGCCAAAAAAACGAGTTGGGACAATAAAAACGAGTTGGGATAATAAAAACGAGTTGGGATAATAAAAACGAGTTGGGTCAAAAACGAGTCGGGGTAAAAACGAGTTGGCTGAAAACGAGTTGGGTGTCGTCCGCCTATAGACACCGCCGACCCTTTCTTTTTCGGAATTAAAAATTTAAATATCTCATTTCAAAACGGAACTGCTCAAAAAATTGTTGGCGGAGAGAAATAAATTGTTGGATTTTGACCATAATTATTTTTGACCTCTGTCTTATTTCGGAAAATTTTCAATGGCATCTCTGATTTTTGGGGCTTCGATGAAAATGTTTGTGGCCATATAGTAGAAGGAAATTAGATTCCAAATAAAAGATTTCAAGACCACGAATCCGGCATCCTTTCGACCCATTATGAACCCCGAATTCGAACAAATTTACTCCCCACCCCCTTCCCCATAGCAATTTGAACAAAAGAACGAACGGCAGCAGCGACAGATTTAGACAAAAAATTTCTCTTAATCCTCCTTTGATGAATTAATTCGTCACAAACAATTTTCTACTCAAATAGTACGAATGATAAAGCTAATGACAATTGAAAGAGATATCCATTGAAACTTTTTTTCAATCGGCCATTTTCCTCGCCACCAAAATGTACATGCCATCAAGTTCGTAAAACAATTTGTTGTCTAATTGGTCTCTGTATTTTTAGTTGGGTATTTTACGGGTTCTGTTTCGTAGTGCCGACCTTTCCAGGGACAGTCCCGCACCGCGCAAACACTCGATCATTAACTTTCGGCTCACAAATAGGCATTTGAACTGTCGACCTCCGAACGCACACCAACTGAGTAAGTCAAAACCGGAAAATAAGAACGGAACGAAGATGAAAAAAAGGATGGAAGGATGGGTGCTTTATTGACCCAATTTTTATGTCGCCTTTTATCATCTCATTTTTCCTCTGGCATAAACTTTAGACCCCACTCAAATTAAAATTGTCTTTCGTTGTTTTACGTTTCCTCCAACACTCCGCCCATTATTAGCACTCCGTTTGGCTCTAAATGGGCGCTCAAATGATTAATTGCCAATGCGTATTCGTAGCTGCTTAAGCAACAGTATTCCAATGTGAAAAATGTTGTGATGGCCTTGAGGGAGGCAAAAATAAAACGAATGGCATCGCCCGACGGCAATACCGAAAAAGTTTTATTTTGCCGAATTTGGTCGGGGATTTGCACAGCGGGAAAGGCATGGCAATCGCAAAAGAGAACGGCACGAATCTGAACAAATTCCATGACGTAATATGCGGGAGAAGGTGAACAAAGCATCAAATGAAAGAATGAAAAAATATGCCAATTTGGCACCTTTTCCCTCGCCTTCTGCTCCATTAGCCTAATTTCGCTCATTGGGGCGGCCTCGCGAGCAGCGATTATCTGAATGGGCCGAGGTGCAATTCTCGGTAAATATAAATTAATCAGGTTCCCCCAACTCAAAATTATGCAAAAACGGTTTTAATCGATGCAAAACAGCCAATAATGATGAGAAAATGCATGTAGGGGTGCGCGCCATTTTTCGGATTAAAAAGTGCCGGGACTAGCATTTATAGCTCTATTCCAATTTACGCGTCCAATCGATGTTTACGCGTCCAATCAATGTCATCATTATTGGCTGTTATACATCGATTAAAACCGTTTTTGGACACTTTTGAGTTTAGAGACCCAGATTTTTCTCGATTCTCATTTCCTTTTTTGTATTCTTTTTTACCCGCAGTACGGTGGCCCAGTCAAAAGTGTTCTTTCCTTGCAGCCATTGACACAATTCGGCACGGTTTTGGGGCAAATAATCCGCCAAATAAATCTGAAAGTTCTTTGGTTCTTTCATTCATCGATTGGCCCACTTTTGCGTCGCATAAATTAGTGCTGCGGACATTTGCGCCACGATTTCATAAATTAATTGAGCTTAACTCTTTTCCAAAATTTATGGTAAGAACTTGCTAAAGGTTCAAACCAGCATTGCAAATCAGAGAATGTGCCAATCAAGCAACTTTTCCAACCGTTTTTCATGTCTATATTTTTTTTTTTTGAAGGTTTATCTGTTTCTGAGTTCTGTGTAGATCAATCAATACAGTACCGAAAAAAAGACTCAAGCTTCATACGGTAGGGTATGTTCCCGGACCGCCATCTCCGGCGGACCAGCCAACTTTAGAACCTCATTGCTTTTTTTTTTAACTGATACCTTTCAAATACTCTACGTGTTTTGAAGCTTTCCAAAAAATTTAAAATTAAAATTAGCAAAAAAGTTTTGTGAGTTTTGGTTTATTACTTTTTTTTATAAATGATAACAAAATAGCAGAATTTGATCAAGTTAGAAAAAACTTATGGTTCTAAAGATGGCTGGTCCGAAACGGCGGTCCGGAGGTGTCGGGTTCCGATCTTTATATACAAAAGTTTGAATACGAATTAAAATCCACCAATACGAACCATTTATGGGCTTTGCAGAAAAAAAAATTATATGGCTTTTTTCCAATGGGCATTTTCATTGGACATTTGGACCATTTTTGGCTTATTGGGTATTTTGTCCATACATTTGACCATTGGGCATTTTTTTCTAAAAAATCCCCCCTAAAATTCCATCTCTCTAATGTTCAAAAAATCTAATGCGGATAGAGCACACAAATGAATGAGGCGCAATGTCCGTTAGCATTTAATTGTAAATTGGTTGAATTCCATCAGCTTTTGTCATTCAAGACTTTCAAGAGCCGGAGTTGTTTCCCTCCCTCCTCCCCATTTTCTCACTTCGTCCGCCGTGTCTCGAAAACACACCGCCACATGAATGGTGGGGCCCGAGCCGAAGTCGAGCAGCGAAGGGAGGGGCCCGAGACGGGCGACGATATTTGGCAAATGGAACAAAACCATTTGCATGGCAGCATCTTCCACACGCGAGTAAAAGTCCTAACAACAGAATCCCTTGTGTCTTTTGGTACAATGAATGCGAATTCCATCACTTTCAGATAGGCTTCGGTGTCAAAATGTTCGTGGAAATGGCGACGGTCGTACATTTCGACGGTCAGTGGTCGGTCGGCTCTTTCCTTTTGTCTCTTTGTGATACTTTCCTCTCCCTCGGAACTGTCCATTGGGCTGTTGGGAATGGATTGAGAACAATTGGTTAAAATATCACCACATTTGCAAAACGGACAAAATTGAAAGAGAGCAGCAGTTAACTCAACGAAATTGGACGACGACGAAAAGGGGAGAGAGAGAAAAGGGGAGAGAGAGAGAAGAGAGAGAGAGAAAGAAAGGTTTTGGAATCTTTGTGAACAAAGCCAACACAATAGAAGAGAATCAGGGAAGGGATAGAGTGGGAAATGAACGAAATTATGGAGGAGCGGACAAATCTTAAGAGTAAATGATGGGTGATAGATAGAGGGGACGAAAAAGGGGGGGGGGGGGGGGAAAGGGAGTGAAGAGAGGGGAAAAGGGAGGAAAATGAGAGAGGAAAGAGAGGGCAAAAGGGAGGTGAAAAGAAAAGAGAGGAAAATGAGAGAGGAAAGGAGGGCAAAAGAATTAAAAAGAAAAGAGAGGGGAAACCGATACTAACCGACAACGAGACCAGCGGAAAATGCTACCAATGACGAACGATTGCCGTCTAACAGAAAAAAGGAGAAATTTATTTGCAAATATAGACAAAATTTGACAAAAATAGGCCATCATTTGATCTAAGCTTGTTGGTAAAGAGAAGAAAATGTTCAAAAAATCGCAAAAATTGAGAGGGATGCGAAGCAATGAAAAGACTCGTCCACATTCGTCAGCTTGTCTTTTGACCATTCGCTTCACTTCTTCACATTCATTCGGTCTCGCCATGAAGTGGATGACCTCTCCGTTGGCGTCTTCACTGGTGTCACTGTCTTCGATGCCGTTTCGTGTCTCGCCTTCTCCACAGAAGTGGCCTTTTTCTGTGCCGTTTCGGGCCTCATCTTCTCCGTCGTGCCCTTTTCGTCCGTGATGCCCTCCTCCTTCGGCTTTGCCTTTTTCGGTACTCTTTTTGCCACGCTGTCTTTGCTTTCCTTTCGCTCCGCCGTCTCTTTGTTCCCACTTTTTTGTTGCTTCTGAGGAGTCTCGTTCACTTTTGCTGTTTTGCTTTTGGTCATGGCATTTGCCGTTTCCGCCACTTCTTTCGCTTTTGCGTCTCTGTCCGCCAATTTCTCTCGCCAACTTTGCATAGCTTAACTTTTGCTTTGCCCTTTTGTCTTGATAAGTATGGCCCTTATTCCTTGGATCAGTCCTCTGCCTTTCTCTGCCCCCTGTTCTTGGCTTATCCATCGCCCCCCCCCCACTTCCCTCCCAATTATTTCTTCTTTTCCTTTTCGCTTACATTTCCGCTTATCCTCCGTCCCTTGCTCCCTTCCGGTCTTCTTTGTCTCCTCTATTCCGTGTGCCGAATTAGGCGCTTTTTCGCCACTTTTTTCTCCGGCGGCTTTCTCCCCAAATTTCGCCCTTCTCGCGGCCACCCCCGACTCAACGCCCGTCTCGCGCAATCTCTCCGACAGAAGGACCCGTTCCGCCGTCTTCGTTTCCTTCGGTTTCATCGCCTCCTTTTCCATGTCGCGTGCCTTCTCCCGCAGCACTGACTAAATATTTTGCAAAATAAAAATGCCAACGGATGATATCCTTTCTCGCCTTATCTGCTGCCGCTGAAGCGGACGATGAGCTCGCCTTTGGCTGTTCCGTGGCGCCAGCCACGGCTAATTTGGAGGCAGTCGTTTTCCGTGCCAATTCCTGCACGCTCACCTTCTGCTGGAGTGATCGAAAAGACTGATCACGACCCGTCCCTCTTCTCACCGATGGGTCAACTCCGTCTGAGCCAAGTTTAATATGCTATGACTTTCTTTCTTTTTTAATTTTCATTAAGCTATTTTTTGGTTTTTGGAGAACTAATAGAGCTCTTGAAGTTCTTTCGAATTTCCAGAAATGATCAAGTTTGAAAGAAGTTATGCGCTTCTAAAGTTGGCTCAGACGGAGTTGGCCCGTTTCGCCCTCTTTACCCTTTCTGCCGTTCCCTTCTTTTTCGTCTCTGTTTCCTTCGGGGGTCGAGTTGTCAATGGTCCCTTTGCCTTTTCCGCGGCCGCCGCTTGCGCTGCCGCTTCTTGTCGTCGTAATATTCTTCCTTTTGGCAAAAAGAAGCGAATTTATTTGCCACAAAAGGGATATTTGTCCTTACGAATCTCTTGGTTCCTAATGGTCGCCTTTTCGATTTTGAAACGGCCTTCGGGCAACCTCAAATTGATGCTCACCTAAACAACAACACTTTTGACAGAATGTGCCCATTGATCAGTCGCCCCCCCCCCTCCCACTTTGGTCAGTCCTCTGTTCTGAGTGATCGCTTCAATTATTTCGCGCTCTGAAGTGGTGGAGAAAGCGACGCCCTAAACAGCATCAGAAGGTGTTTACATACATACGGAATCTATGATCAGCTGACCAATTCAGTCTCCATTCTCTAACTCACTCTCTCGGTCTGTCTGTCCGTCTTTTTCTCTCTCTGCATATCTCGGTGTCTTGCTTGCTCCCCATTTCCTCTATTCTCTTTCCATCCTCCTTTTGTTCTCATCTCCCCTCCTTTCTGATCACCTGATTGACTGCTTTGACCTCCTCCAATGTCTGATTGGTCAGCGCCGCTTTGAAAAGTCGGGCAAAGAAATCTCCGCTCAAATAATTCGTCTCCAAATTTATACACCGTAATGTGGTGTTATGTTCCAGAATATCGATCAGAGGCTAAAGGGTCCTTCATTATTGCTTTTCCCAAGAATCGATTTGCTTAATGCCAAAGGGGCGGGTGGAGTGGACCTGCACATCGGTGTCGTACAATCCCATGTTGGCGAGCGACAGCTTCTCCATGTATTCGTTGTTGCGACATGCCTCGATCACTCGTTTTATCTTCGGAATGGGTGTCCTCTAAAAGTATAATTTGATCCATTGATCAATCAATAAATGTCCATTCCACTCACTTTCATGTTGTTCAAGTTGATCTCCACCAGTTTTGGGTCGTTGTTCATCAGTCTTTGTACGCACCAGTCCACGTCCGTGTCGTTGTCCGGCTCTGTGGGGCGCGTCTGCTGAGGAAGCGACGATTTGACCGGCTCATTGGTAGCCGAGCCCAAAATGTGTTCGGCTTCCTTCAAATGTTAAATGAAAAGGCCTAAATGTTCAATTTGCAAATTCGCTTACCTCCCAACTTATGATGCGATTTTCACTCATCGCCACTGAAAGAATGTCAATTTAAAAAGGGAAAATGCTAAGATAAAACGCACTGAGCAACTCGTTGACGTCCTCGCCGCCCTCCTCCCTCAGCTGCTCCATGGCGCGTTCGAAGTCCGCGTCGGTCATTATTTCTTCGTCCTCCACCGCCTCTTCCTCCGCCGCGCTGTGATTGTCCATTTTCGCAGAATCCGACTGATTTTTCTCGGATTGATCAGCTCAATCGAATCTGTTGGCTGCTGCTGTTTTGTATGTGTCGGATGTTCTTCTGCCGTTTATCCGCTTGTCCCACCGCCACCCTTTTGGCCTTTTGTCCTTTTTCTGTTTGTGTCTTTTGCTTCCGCCGATCGATCGATCGGACCAAAGGGAAATGAGGAAAGAGCTCATCGGCGAGGAGACGGCGTCTGCTGCTGATGAATATGTTGAGAAAAAAGGGGGGGGGGGGGGGGGAGGAGAAGAGGGACGGATGGATCAGCACGACCCCCGGGGGGAGGGGAATGACAACAATTGTTCAAGCCGATCACCTCTCTCCACTTCCATCGTCAGCCCAACCCCCGCCCCCCCCCCTTTCTCTTTTTCTCTAGTTTGTCCCAATCTCTCTCTCTCCTTCTCTCTTTCTTTTCCCCTTTGTGCTTATTTGATTTTTATTACTTTTCTTCTTTATAAAGAACAGATGGACCGGCCCACGGTTCAGATTGAAATGGTTGAGGAAAAACAATGAAACAAACGAAGCGATGGGAAAAGGAAGGGTGACAAAGGGAAATGATCGGAAAAGGGAAGAACGCCAAAGGAGAAAGATTTGAAAAAAAACGATGCCAAGTGACTGGATTTCGCTTTGCCACGCATTTTAGATCTGCTTAAGGGTCGGATGGTAGCAATTTATTTTTTCAGAATATTTTCATGTGACCAAAAATTCCATACGATTTGAGAATTTTTCTGTAGAAAAATAGGTGGACAAACATTGCAAATGGAAGAAATGAATTCATCGCAGTTCCTTTCTCCGAGTGCCTTAGAAAATGCGATACTCCGACGGTTTATATTTCCTATTTATGAGCATGTGATGTGTTGGAATTTCAAAGTGTCGCTATAAAAGGATAAGAAATGGCAATAGAAAGTGAGTGAATGTCCTCCCAAGTTCATTTTTCCTTCTTTTAACGCGATGCCATTTCCACTTTCAATTGGTGAGTTTGTTATCCTTTCTCCTTGTTCCTCGTGGTCATTCATTTATTTCTCTGCCAGTGATCCTCCTCAGCTTCGTTCTATTGGTTCATTTCCGCTCCATTTCCGCAACCGTGGCCAATCACCTCAAGGAATTGAGTTTCCACAAAAGGCTTCGATATTCCGCCCCCAGCGCAGCAATGGCACGGAAAAAGCGACAGCCCCTCGGGCACCCATCAGACGAAGGTTCTTCGGGCCCCAATTTGGACCCAGTCGCTTCAGGCGGTGTGTGGACGAGGTGGAAACGAAGAACGGAAAATGGTCATTCATCACGGAACAGAAGGAAGAGCAATTAACGCATAACGAAAAAGAATTAATTACCAGTGCTTTTGGGTTACTTATTTTAGTTCAAAGAATGTGATCCGTTAATTTAATTAAACATGACTTGGATATATTCAACATAAATCAATCAATTTTGTATCTCCATTTGGCATGGCAGTCACTTCAAAGATACATCGTTTCAGGTGCGTTGTCCTTCTTCCGATAAAGAACATTTTCCTTGGCTTTTCGCATGTCCTCCATTGTCACTCGCATTCGTCGTTCACGCAGCGCCAACAAACCCGCCTCAGTGCACATTGCCTTAGGGGGGGGGGGCAATTTTTAACGGAACAGGATAAAACTCCAACGAGACGAAAACTTGTCAAAAACCTTATTCTGACAATTATTAGTTTGAAAAGTACAAGGCCAGGTCCATGGCCAAAAAATTTCGCAAGACCCTCCACTGAAAATGAAAGTTCCGTTATTTTTTTTCGGTCAAAAGGGAGCAACAATGGTTGTGTTACCAATGGCTTTCCTATTCTATCAGACTTTGAAATGGAATTACACTTTTAGTCAAGCACCTTAATATCGGCACCCGACAAATCGTCTTTGGCTGCTATAAATTCTTCTAGGTCGACATTTTCCAATTGCATCCGAGAAGTGTGGATTTGGAAAATCCTTCGTTTAGTCTTTTCGTCCGGAAGTGGGAATTCGATCTTGCGGTCGATGCGTCCGGGACGAATCAGTGCTGGGTCCAAGGAATCAATCCGATTGGTCGCCATCAGAACTTTGACATCACCGCGCGAGTCGAAGCCATCCAGTTGGTTGAGAAGTTCCAACATTGTGCGCTGAATCTCTCGTTCTCCGCCGGAATTCGAGTCGTATCGTTTGGTCCCAATAGCATCAATTTCGTCGATGAAAACGATTGACTTGAAAGGAATAAATAAGACCAAAAAAAGGCATTAAAAAGAACAGACTGGAGCGTGTTCTTCAGCAACACGGAACAATTCCCGAACCATTTTAGGTCCATCCCCCAAATATTTTTGGATAAGTTCGGAGCCAACAACGCGCAAAAAAGTGGCTGATGTTTGGTTGGCGACAGCCTTTGCCAGTAACGTTTTGCCCGTGCCGGGCGACCCGTAAAGAATGACGCCTTTAGGCGGTTTGATGCCCATCTCTTCGTAATACTCTGGATGGGTCAGAGGCAATTCAACTGCTTCTTTGATCTCCTGAATTTGTTGCTCGAGGCCACCAACATCGGCGTATGTCTCCTTAAACGATGGGCTGAGACTTGGCCAAATGCTTATGCTAATTTACGGTTGGTGCTTTTTCCAATTTCATCACCGACACCATTGGATCGGTGTCCTCAGCGAGTACCCCGACAATTGAGTGAGTTTTGTGGTTCAAAAGGACGGCACAGCCCGGCTCAAGCTGTTCTTTGTCCACAAATGACAGAATGTTTACGTAGTGTTCGCTGCCAACATTCTGTTAATTAAACGCAAAAAATATAGAAATTGCAACATTTACATAAAAGTACCGATAAAGTTCCCCCCCCCCCCCCGCCAATTCAAGTTTATTTTTTTGTCGCGTTAACGTTGTTTTATGGGTTTTCGGGGTCGGTAATTCTAACACTCAAACTCACCTTTAAATTGTTTTTTCTGTGCGTTTGAATAGGTTATATAGCATAGATGTGTATTTATTGAAAAAGAGTTTTCGTCTCTTTGTTCAAATTCAGGCCCCGGGTTCGGCCGGGATGGATGTCATTTTCGTGACCACCGGGCCGTAAAGTACTTTACACTTTAGAACTTTTTAAAAAATTTTCATAAAAATAGTGGAATAATCGGTACTATTGTACGAAAAATACAATTAATTAGCTTACAGTAGAAACAATTGCGTGCTGATCATCGATAACTTCTTCCAATGACCCGACGGACATTGGAGTACCACGAAGGTCATTGACTTTGTTACGTTCTTCCTTAACGTAGAAATAAAACCAATAATACTTCGAATTGGTTTTAGGTGAACCTCCTGACGTTCGTCCTGTGGCTTCAAACGCTCCATGTTTTTTATAAACTCTTCCTCCATTAAAAGATAGTCCTAAGCATATAGAAATGTGAAAAAAATAAATAAAAAGAAAAGCACCTTAATTCGATCATATTTGAGCAGTTTGAGCTTGCAACGAGTAATCGGTGTCACTGAAAATAAACAAACCCTCGGACAATTTTATTCCTAAATGTACCAGTGGGCATTTTGTTTGCGGTGTCTGGGCCCCGAGAACCCTTCTTTCGTTTTCCAATTCGCGTTGGAATTGGCGGGCCATGATATTTTCGCTTCTGAATGTAAATTACTTAAATTAATCAAAATGCAAATGAACACAATACCTTTTCAGCGTCTTGTCCTTTGTCATCGCCTGACTTTCGCCCACCTCCTTGCGATTGGTTCTGGCCCATTTTGCAGTCAAAAAAAAATAATAATAAAATCACTAAAAGTATAAATAAGGCACTTTGGATATCAATTAAAAGTCATTTAAACTCTTCTCAAAATTAAATCTTTTAAATTCTGAAATGATAATGATAAGGTTATAAAAAAAACTATTTCATCAAAAAGAGCGAATGACTGGTGAATCTAATGAAGGCCCTTTGCTTTTAGCGCAGACACGAAAAGACAAAACGCCAAATTTAAAATCTGAAGAGTATCTGAGAACAAATTTGCACTTGATTTGGTGGCAAAAATGAGTGGCAGCGGAGCCGATAAGCCCGGAATAAAAATTTATGTAAAAGCCTTGGAAATAACATTTTCACTGAGGGAGTGGGCTTCGGGGGTGTCGATAGGGACGCCTTTTGCTTCAAAAAGGGTTTTGTCAAATATTTCATCAAAAAGTCCAAAAGACCACAAAATCCCCATTAAAAAAATCATCTTAGCCCTTTCAAAAACCGAAAATGAGATCCTCAGATGTACAAACGAAACTGTCTTAAAAGTTGTGTAAATATCTCCCTATAGTTTTCTTGGTCGTTGATTACGAATCCGACATCAATCCGATCAATTCCGAACCCCGTAAATAGATTTTAGGCAAAAAGTCGAAAATTGATTTTTCCAGAAATTCACTTATTGCCCCCATTCTCCTGGGTTCGGTTTTGTCGTAATGTGTGTTGAATTTGTAATTAGCGACCTCGTAAACACCAGGACAATCAATTCCTCTTGATTTCTTCCGAAAGGTACTTAAAAAAAGGGGAACCGCTCAGTTCGGCGTGGACCCTTTCGGCGCGACTGGCCATAACTTTTTTCATTTTCGTCCAAATTCAATAAATTAGGTATTATTTGAAATCACTCGACGAGATCTATCAATATGCTAAATTCAAAACTTTTGAAAATATACAAAAAAAGTTATGACCAAAAAACCTCAAAAAATGGGATTTTCTGGATAATTCGGCGAACATGTCATAACTTTTTTATACATGGATGGATTTTTTGATTTTTAGGCAAGATTAACCAAGCACATATAGAGCTTTCTGATGATACCAATTGTATTTAAATTTGCAGACTTAGAAAAAAGTTATGCCTTCTCAAAGTTGGCCACGCCGAACTGACCCGGACCCAAAAAAAGAACTCAATAAATCTCAAATTGGACAGATATAAGGAAAACACGTGCAATGCAAAACAATGCAAATCTTCGTTATCCAATTCGTTTCATGCGCATGATGGAACCATCGCCAAATATCAACAGAGCAACGCGACGTTTGGAAATGGTTTCTAAACAAACTACTAAGGCAAGTCAAATTCAATTTCAGGGTTTTTTTTTTTCTTTTGTACTTATGACTCTTAGTTCATTGTGGGAATCTTTTCCTTAGGTAGCGGCAATTTCCTCGAGACTTGAGTGGCGCATTGACCATTTTGAAAAACTGATGAAACTGATGAAAAATGGCCATAATCTGATTAGTAAGTATTGGAATCAATTAGGCTCTACATTGGAATTTTATCTCTGAAAGGCAAACAATTCTCATGCACTTCGTGTCCCTCCGTCGTGTGGGAATTGCACGTTTATCCGAACGGAAAGCGTGAAGAAGACATTAATAGTACGTTGCCATTTAAAAGTCTATTATAATTAATTTCCTTTCGCCAAAGATGTGTCCTTTTTTCTGCGCCAAGTCGGCCTTCAGCGAGGCGAAGACCCGGTGATGACAGAATTCCAAATTTACGCGTTAGACGCAAGCGATTGCCGGATCAGCGTTTGCAGAGACACCAAAGACTTTTCTAATCAGCAGGGGAGGGGGAAATTCCAAGTGCATCGCGACAAAATGCTCGCCTCCCTTCGACCCGATGGTGATTTTAGTCCGCTGGAAGGGTTGACGGCCCGTCGATTTTAGGTTCGCTATTGCTCTTCTGTGAAGTCGAGTTCCTTCCGCCCGGGGTGAAATTGAATGTCGAAAAGGAAGACGACGAACTGATGGAAGACCTCGGGGTCGACTCGGCCGTTTGGGTGCAGGAATCACTGCGGGAAATGTGGCAGCAAGAAACTTTTTCGGATTGCATTATTCAGGTCCTCTATTTGTTTGAATTTTTTCATTCCCTTTTTTACCTTATTTTTTTAATAAAATTTGAATCAGGTCGGAACAACGAAATTAAATGCCCATCGTTGTATTTTGGTGAGTTTCCTTTATAGAGAATTTTGGTGAAAAGAAAATTTTTAGGCACAGCATAGCGGAGTGTTTCGGTCGATGTTTCAGCAAAAGACCATGTCGGAGGCGCAGAATGTGAGTTTTCCGTCTATCATCTGCAACATATAACCGCATTTCAGGGGGTGATCAACATAACTGATTCCCGTCCCGAACATATTCGAGCGATGTTGCAATTTATTTACACAGGCACCGTTGACAATCGTTCGTTCTTATCAAAGAAAAGTACTATACGTTTGGTTTCTCTTTAAGTATCGTTGGAAAATTCTGCGGAAGGAATCCTTGCCATTGCTGACAAATACGCGATTTTGACATTGAAAGAGCGTTGCGAGCGGTTTTTGGCTTCGACCATTAGTGGGTGTAGTAGAAAGTGTCCGACTAATTTGGCTGATCTGTTCAGATGCGAAAAATGTGGCAAATCTTTGTCTGGTTGCAGACACATACTTCGCTTCCCTGCTCAAAAAGGTTCTAGCATAATCATCATCCAGAATTTTTCTTGTCTTGTTAGGCGTGCACCAAATTCATTTCCACTAACCACAAATCGGTTTTGCGAAGCCCCGAATGGAAGGAACTGAAGACGCACCGTGGCTCACTCGCAAACGAACTGCTTGAATCCGTTTTAGACCATGCGGATGGAGAAAGTGTTTTGGAGATGGGCAATTCGTTCGACGGTGGCAATTCGGATGCAATTGGCTCAAGCAGTTCGTTTGGGACGAACAATTTCGGTAAGAGACAATGCGCATTTGTGGTGATATTTTTTGGGAATGTGTTCTTATTTCACAGGTTATTTGTTCCCACGAAATAACACTTCCGCCACCATTTCGGCAAACCTTTCTTCGTTGCCCGTGTCCGCTTCGTCGTCGTCCGTCGGCAACGCGTCCAATTCGTCCGCCTTTCACTTGCAGTCCTCTTCCGCCTCCACTGTTGCGCATCCGCAGATTTTCCCTAACTCCAACAATTCTTCTGCAAATGCTCAACCGCAACAGTCTGTCGGCGACGCGGCTGGTGACGAGGACTCGCGCACACCAGTCAGGAAACGTTTGCGCAGGAAGCTTTGAATTCAAGGATGGAATGAGAGGAGAAAATGACTGACAGATTCGGAGGGAATTGATCGATGGATGGGAAGAGTGGGCAAGACTTTGACCTTTGGTGAACCTTCACACAGCTAATCATCATCATCGTATTTTTCAAAACTCCTTGTCAATTTGTTGTCATTTTATTCCCTGGCGGGAAATCAATTTATTTATGCTTTGGCTGATAATATGGACTTTTATAAATGAATGTATAGACAATAATAATTTTGACTTATCTTTCAGTCTCCATTTCCTTCAACGTTCTGCTTTTCCATTGTTTAGGTTAGCTTGACGTACTAGTACTTTTCCACTCCATTGACCTCAGGCCCGTAAACAGGGGGGGGGGGGGCACAATGGTGTTTCGAGCGACTTTGCGGCCAGGTTATTGCGGCCCAGACATTTGCGGCTAGACTTTAGCATGCCCGAATTTGAGCATACGCCCCTCATCGAAGACAAGGCGTAGGCTCGAAAAAATGGTTCACCACAGATTTGAACGGACCAATCTCCGTCCAATTCCACTGTAGCTCAGTCCTTCTTTATTTCTTTGTTCGACTTAGTTCATTTTAACTTTCTGCGGCAAAATAAACCTCACTTTTCATCATCGTCCCTATTTTAAATTACACCCCATTTTTGGAAAAAGAAAATTCATAAAAAGTTTTCCAGCCTGCATTTCTCATTTTTTCTTTTAAGATCTTAATATTTTTATTGTTGCTATGTACAGTTAAAATTTCAGCTAGATCGGTTCACGGGAACTCCCTTCTCTTTTCTCTCTTTTTCCTTTCCCCTTCTTTTCCTTTTCCTCCTTTTCCTTTCATTCCCTTCTCTTTTCCCTTCTTTTTTTACTCTTTTTTTTTTGCGTTTTTTTGGCACCACTTTTTGTTGCTCATTCCATCCGTATCAAATTGCATTCACTTCTTTTGCCATTGCTTGACTTTTTGGCCACTTTTCGTTTTTATTTGTTTCACTCCAATTGAATAAGACTGACTGGCTCTTTGTGTCGTCAATCTTTTCATTGACCCTCTCTCCTCCCAAAATTTATTTTTGCAAAATTTCTTCACCGATCCTTACCCTTTTCTTCCTTTTTTACAAATATTTTTTGTTTGCCCCAATCTTTTGCTGTTGTAAGCCAAAAGGGAAAAAAAGAGAAAAGGAGGGTGGCAGGTGTAAAGGTGCGCAGCGGGGAGAACGTTGAACGAACGAATGAACACGGAAAGGGGAAGAGAGGGGCCGAGGGGGGGAGAATTAAGCGGTGGCGACCAAAGGCGCACGGTCGTTGGTCGTGCCTCAGCTCAGCGTTTTCGCCGCGTTTTCCTTCCGCCTTTTTCCCCCTTTGCCTCGTCGTCCCATTCTCTCTCTCTCTCTCTCTTGTCGCTATTCTTGCCAAACTTTAGCCCACTGCTTCTGCTACCATTATTTCCCGCAGCCTCCTCTTCCACTATGCCTTCCTCCCCTCTCTGCCCTCCCTCGTCACCCCCATCCCTCGCCTCCTCTTCCTTTCCCCCTCCCTTCCCTCCGCCTTCTTGTCTCTCCCCCCCCTGTTTCTCGCTCCTTCCAGTCACCTCACCTCCAACCCCATCCCATTCCAACCACCCCACCATCTCTCGTGTCTCTTGCTGCCTCCTTTTATCGTCAAGTCGAGTCATCTCCCCTTTGCACTCCCTCCTCCCTCTATCTTTAGCAAAATATTTTTGTTAGTCTCTTTTTGTCATTTTGTGTTCATTTTCTTTCAGTGTGAAAATTGGTTTAAAGACCTAATTCATTATTATTTTTATTACCTCATTATTGTTTTTATTCATTCCCATTTGTTCCTGTTCTTTTTTTCTGTTTTTGATTACTTAATCCCGTACTATTCAAAATAATCGTAAAAATAAAAATATGTACAAAAATAAAAATGAACAATGTGTACATACATTAACACATTCCGCTTCCTTCTGGCATCACATGAAATGTATATCCCCTTCAGCACAAAGGTTTTTTACTCAATTTACCACCCTCCCCCCGTCCCCCGCCTCCTTAGGGTCAAATTAATGAGCATTATTTTTCAATTTATAATTACCTTCTTTGAAAGCTCTAATATGCTTTTACCTTGCCAAAATCAAAATATGTCCTTCCATTCTC
This sequence comes from Heterodera filipjevi, assembly GCA_039877585.1. Taxonomy (NCBI): domain Eukaryota; kingdom Metazoa; phylum Nematoda; class Chromadorea; order Rhabditida; family Heteroderidae; genus Heterodera; species Heterodera filipjevi. Next base: position 17,418,997 of record JBDPZO010000002.1, on the reverse strand, counting down.
CTCTTCCCTCTTCGATTCCCCCTTTTTCTTTCCTCTCTTCTTCCCCTCTTTTTCCACCCTCTCCTCTTCCTCTCTTCGTCCATACTCTCTCATCTCAACACTTATGTGCCATTGTTCGTTCCTCAGTGTCCTCCCTCAACAAATGATTGGGTCCATGGATCACTCACTTTCTGCGCGAGGATTATGCGCTTTCTTAACGGATGGATAGTGGTGGTGTAGAAGGGGGGGGGGGTTGGATTGGAGTGGAAATGGACAATCGTTGACGGTGGCGAAACCAATTTCCCCACTTACGCTAAGAGGGAGAAATTCGTCGTCGCGTCTTCCCCCTCCCTCCCCCCGCCCGTGCTCCAACCTCACTTCATCACTGCCTTGGTACTTCTTTCCTTGCTTTTTCTTTTCCGCTTATTTGTTCGACATGGCCATTCCTTCCTCCTCCGGTTTGCCTTTCTTTTCCCTCACCATCGAACATTAACCATCAACAGAGACCACCCATCCGTAATGGACCTTCCCCTTGCCCCTTTTTTCTTTCTCTTCCGTGTTTCCCCTCCCTTTGCTTTTTCGCTTTTTTCTGGAAGGATTTTCTTAAATGGACCCTTTGATTTCTATGGAATATAAAATATTGAAAGTGGTATTTGAGAAGTTCGTGGGAAAGGAATGGAGGGGGGGGAGGGGGGGTCAGATCGAAGTTCGGCTGAAGTCAGCTGATGGGTAAGTGAGTAAGTCTTCTTCCGTCTGCCCCTTTCCCTTTGTGTAATAGCATCACCGCCAATCCTTCCGCCTACCACCCATTACTCCCGTTTATTCATTTTTCTGTTATCCCCTCACCCCTCTCATTATTATTTTTTTTGCTCTATTTTCGTCCCATTAACCGTTCTCAGTGGCTGAATTGGCCATATTCTTCGTAATTCCATCTCCTTTTATATATCTTTCTCTGCTTTTATTTTTGTTGTCAGAGTTACTCTAAGGCCATCCGAAGCTGAGGGGAGGGGGGGGGGAAGGGACGGACGGCAGCGAGCATTAACCGTCCTCCCCTTTTTGATGACGTCTTTTTCTTTATGGAATGAATATGGGAGGGGGGGGGGAGGATAAAATGAGGAATGAGGATTTATAGGAATGAATACTTGGTATTCAGGAGACAATGAATAGCCCAAATAGCACGGCAATAATAATATTTTTTGCGGTATGGCATTGCATTATATGATACGCCAATGGCATGGCATTGAATAATGTGCCAATGCCATTGTATTATAGTCAATAGCATGGCATCGCATAATGTGTCAGTGGTATGCTGGCATTGTCCGCCATTTTGCTTCTCCTTTTGGCGATGATCCATTCTTTGATTATGCTTTTTTTTCTCCTTCATTTCTTTCTACTTTTGCACAAATATTTTTTAAATCCAAGAATGGTAACAGTGACACGGCGAAAATCATTCGCTTGCTCATCCATTGACATTGACAACGTAATTGGACGTCTGACAAATCCAACAGCTCAAGTACTAATAAATTTTTTATTCAATATTTAAATTATAAAAGAAGCAAAAAGTGATTTAATATATTTTTATCAACAATTTTCGAGAGATCAAGTTAGAAAAAAGTTATGATATTCTAAAATTAGCTGGTCCGCCGTTGAGGTACACCCCTAAAAACGGGTCAGTTCGTCGCGGTACGTTTCGTCCCCCCCCCTCCCCACTTTGAAGCGCCATTTCTTTTTTCTTAATCAACCAATTCAAAAATAACTTTAACCATCTGAAAGTGATTTGCCAATGGATTTTGGCCTAAAAATTGCCATTTTGAAGATTATCCCTATTTGGAAAATTTATTCCAAGAGCACTAATCAGAAAAATCTAGTAGAAAGGCCAATTTGGTAGAAAATTTTGCACAAAACAAATTTTTTTGAGATAGTTTTGCTGGCCGGACGTTTCGACAATGCCCGTTAGACAATATTTTGAAAAAATCTCATATTATCATGCCAATTAAAAAAAAGAAAAGAATTCCTATCTCTCTTTGGTTTCGCTAAGAAAGTTAAGGGTTTTCAGCCTGCGCATTGTCACAATTGTTAGAACTTCTTATCCATTCGCCATCCTCCGAAGATGGTTTCCTATATTTAAAAATTTGTTATTATTAGAATTTATTTATCACTAGGTTCTTTTCCTACTATCACAATTCGTTTTTATGCTTAAGTTATCCATGGGTGAGTGAGAGACTGAAGAATGTTAATGTGAACAATTTTAATTATTTGAATAAAAAGTAACAATTTTTTATTTGTCATTAAATTAAATTTTTTCTATATTGCGCATCCAGAAAACGCCTCCCCACGTTTTGTCGACTGCACGTTTTGTCGACTCGGCCAAATTCGGTTAGGAAAAAGAAGACTTTTTTGGCATTGTGATTAATGCGATATTTTCAAAAATCTTGTCGAAACGTCCGGTAGCCGTTTGTACCCAAGCAAACGAATGGAGAAACAGTAGTTCTGCCACCTCACCGAATTGTCGTCGGGATACAATACCTAAATTTTCAAAATTTTCAACCCTAGTTAAAATGTTTTTTATGATTTCATCACTTAAGCCGGTACTAACACATTCTTCCCGCTATTGTCAGACGAATGCGCAGTGGCGGCATGGCGTCGACGTCAGCGAGTCGGAATTGCGGGCGCTGTGCATGCTCAGCCGCGACTTGCTGCTGTCGCAGCCGATGTTATTGGAGCTGAGTGCCCCGCTCAAAATCGTCGGCGATATCCACGGGCAATTCTCAGTCGGTCCATTCGATCGCTGTCCCATCAGTCCCGCTTTGTCCCACAATTTCATCGCCCCTCCCCCCGAAGGATTTGCTTCGGCTCTTCCACGCCTGCGGCTTTCCTCCCAAATCCAATTATTTGTGCCTTGGCGATTACGTGGACAGAGGGCCCCGCAGTTTGGAGGTGTCTTCCCTTCCTAAATGTCTCAAAATTCGCAAATGCCCACACTTTTGCAGACAATAATCTTGCTGTTGTGCTACAAACTCAAATATCCCGTCAATTTTTTCCTCCTCCGCGGAAATCACGAAGTGGCCTCGCTGAATCGGATATACGGCTTTTACAACGAATGTGGGCGATTTTTGGGAATTGTTTGCATTCTGACATGAAACGAATTCAGGCAAAAATAGGATGAACATTCGGGTGTGGAAAGTCGGTTGATCAATTCATTGCCATGGCCAATTTTGGCATTTAAGGCCTTTCAAGACGTGTTCAATTGTCTGCCGGTCGCGGCATTAATTAACCGCAAAATCTTTTGCTGTCATGGCGGTCTTTCGCCACATTTGAGGACGTTGGAGCAGCTCAAACGGATACAGCGACCGGCGGAAGTCCAAGAATCGGGTGAGTTTGATAGAGAGAGAGAGAGACATTCGCAATGCAATCCCAAGCAACGAACTTCTGTGTCCCCATTTTTCCAAGTCGGCGACTTCGTCTTTTGGGTCCTTGTGATAAAATACATCACTGTCCCGACAGGGTTTTGTCCGATGGATATCCCCGAAAACCCCAGGGCTCCTTATGCCAAAAGCGCCTCTCCTTTCCCGGCTTAGCCCCAGGCGCAATGCGTGACAAATACTTAACTTTGTCCCATATTTTGTATTTCTCTCGCTTCCTTCTCTTTTGTTACATTATTTCCACCGCCTTTTTTAAAAACTAGAAAATTTATAAGAAATTAATAGAAAATTAGAAAGAAATTCTACGAATTTGTTTTTTGATATCGGATGGTGGGAAGGAACGTACTGATCGGTTTTTGAGGTTTGCTCTGCGACATTCTTTGGTCCGACCCCGACCCAAAAGCGACCGGTTGGGCCCCCAACGACCGGGGCGTCAGTTACATTTTCGGTGTCGACGTCCTTCAGCAGTTTCTCTCGCGGATGGACTTGGACATCGTCGTCCGAGGCCATCAAGTGGTTGAGGTGAATTTGTTTATCCAATTTTAGGATTGCAGAAATCATTCTTTTGTTTTGTTGTGCCATTTCCTAATTTTTTTAGGATGGCTACGAATTCTTCGGTCGGCGTGGCCTCGTCACCGTTTTTTCCGCGCCGAATTATTGCGGGGAATTTGACAACGCCGGCGCCGTGATGAACGTGGACAGAAGTCTGCTGTGCTCTTTCCAAGTCATTCGTTTCCTCCTCGCCCCCTTTCTCTCTTCTAATTCCTTTTTCAGATTCTTAAGCCATCGTATTCACCGCTCAGAGAACGCAAAATAAATGTGACGGTAGTGGGAACGGAGAACGGCACAAATGCCAAACTGAGCACAGAACGGCCGAAGAGAGTGCGCAGTAACAGTCCCTTCAGAAGAGCATAGACGGACGGGAAATAAAGACGAAGAAAAATGGGGACAATTATTGACAAATGAATGGGGGGAGGAAAGGAGGGGATAATATAATGGAAAAGGGTGGGGGGGGGGAGTGAACTGATCATTCTCATAAGAGTGAGTGTTCCCCCCCCCCCCTCTCCATTCCGTTTATTTCCCCTCTCATTTCTCTTCGTTTCCCGTTGTCTCTCCCTCCGTTTTCCCGATCAGTTTTTTTCTCACTTTTTACTTTTTTTTTCTTATTTTATAACATTTCGCCCCCCCCCCCCCTTTTTACAGCATTTCATCTCATCCTTTTCATAATTGTTATGTATTTATTCAGCACAATTAGAGATTCTTCAGCTGATATCCCTGACGACGGGTCAATTGATAAAACCATTCAAAAAAAAGAGAGGCAAAGGGAAAGGCGAACAAATGCAAATGAATGAAAGACCGACCGATTAGTCACCGCAATTGGACCGACTCGGCATACCCTATTCTGCCGCTGATCAATCACCATTTGTGTGGTCGGACGCATTGAGACAAACAGTTGAAAATCACAAAACAAAATAATTGTCTAAGGGAAAAACTTCAAAAACCTATTTCAGAAATGTTTTTCTGATTTCCTTTGGGTTATTTTGTATTAACCGATTCATTAAGTCACTTTTCTATAAAAGCCCTCCAATTTTGCGTTGGCATTGTTATGTTTGCCTTAAATCGAAAACAAAGAAAAATTCACTTTTAGCGACATAATCAACAGAGATTGGCTTTGCATTCGACATTTTGCCATTGATCTGATTGAAGAAATAAAGTAATCATTTTTAATTTAATTAATTTTTTGTTAATTTGGGTCTGATGTTCCGCTATTTTCACAATTTATCTGTGGTTTAAATCTTTTTAATTTGTTTAATCTTAAGGTAGTGTTTTTTTTTTTTTCAAATTCCGCTATTTTCCTTGGTTTCGCTTTGTTCTCCGCCATTCCTTGTGCACCGTTTTTCTCATTTTGCCCTTTGCTTTTTTGAGTTAGGCGTGAAATTTGACACAGTGACCGGATTTGGGTGGGATAAATGTCGTCGGACGGATGGATGAGAAATGGCAGTTTAGGGAGTGCATCATCAGAAGAAGAAGAAAGACGGGGGAGGGGTAAAAAAAAGAAAGGTAAACGGAGGGGGCGGGGGGCGCGAAAGAAAAGCCCAAAGAAAGGGGGGGGGGGGAGGTGGTCGAATTTGAATTCAAAGTGAGACGGGGCGAGGAGGGGGGGGGGGGGGGGGGGGGCGGCAGCAGCCAACTGAACCAACCGACCGACGACTCACCTTGCCATCCTCCCCTCCCCCCCACCCACCCCCAGAACCGTTACGCTCTCAATCAGTCATTATTTTTGGTTGTCACCCTCCTTCGCTCATTAAATTAATCCTCCCTTCCCTCCCTATCAACTCAATGCCAATCCGAGTCCCTCTCCCCCCTCCTCCCTTCTCTCTCTCTCACCCTCTCGCTCTCTCTCTCACCCTTTCCCCCCTCCTTTCCCTCTCTCTCTCACCCTTTCCCCCTCCTCTCCCTCTCTCCTCTCTCCCTCTCCCTTTCCCCCCCTCCCCTCCCCCCCGGTGCCAGCCTTTCCCCCAACACCTCCAACAACTTAGGCGGGTTCATTTGGAGGAAGTGGACAAATTAATTGCAATTCCCTTTCCTTCCTCCCGCTTTGATCGCTTATCAGCAGCAGCCATCTTTTTGAAGGGAATTCGAAAGAGTGGATGAATGGCTTCAAGCGGAAGAGAGGAGAAGAAAAGTGAAATGGACGAACGAATGGAACGAGCGATGGACAGGGAGCGAAGCGAAACGGAGTCGGCGAATGGACGCAGATAAAAAACTGCTCACCCCCCCCCCCCCTCACCCAGCTCCCCATTTTACGGTTTCCTCCCACAATTAGAACCCCCCCCCTCCCTCGGCCCCCTCTTTTTTGCTTTTTCTTCGTCCAAATGGAATGGGATCCATCCGGGCGGAGGGAGGGAGGACCGGTGTGTGGAGTGACCACTGACTGACTGTGATGTGATGACCACCACATGACTTTGACTTTCTCTTCCGCGTCATTCCGCCCTCCCCCCTCCCCCCTTTAGCGATGAAATTCAAAAAGAGAGCATTCCCTGAGGGGGATAATGGCAGAAAGCGGAAGAGCACAGCAAAAGCCGTCCCCAGCAGACGTTCTCCCGCCCCCACCTTTAAAAAAAAAAACCATTCTTCCAAAATAATTCGGATAGCGAACCATTGAAGCAACCAAATATATTCAAATGCGCTGACATTGTGAACCGACCGGCCAATCTCGGTGGGATGCGTCGAATGGCCGTCGTCCTGCTCTGCCGGCCTCAGGTGTTCCCGTTGGTGCCGCTCAGTGTCATTTTGCTCGCCACCCTTTTCCTTTCCACTCACTCTTGACCCTCTCTTCGCCTTTTCCTTTCCCTTCCCGTTCAAACTACGCGCCGTTGGTTCCTCTCCTGTTTCCCCCGAGGGCGACGGGGACGGCCCTTCGGAATGCCACTGACTGAGTGAGTGAATTGTTTCACCCACCGCAATGCCCACGAGGTCATCGAATCTCGAGTCCGCTCCCGAGGATGGCTCAGCTGAGTTAGGCTCCCCTCCTTCCTCCCGCCCCGCGCCCCCGGCGACCGTCTCTGCCTCATCAGTGTTCGCTCTTTGTCCCCGCGCCCTCCCCCGCCCCCGCCCCGCCCCAGCAAATGGTCAGCCATCGATGGCGATGGCTTGGCTTGTCCGGCCCCTTTCAGCAGATAGCGCTCTTTTTCTGCACACAAATAGTTGTCCCAACAATTGACCACCACTCTCTGTGCCCAATGAGTGAATGGCCATCGAAAATGGCCAATGAATTCGGCAGGGGGTCATTTAATTGGCAGAGAGAAACAACGAAAAATAAACAAGAAATGGCCATTTAATGACGCTTACCTCCCAACTTAGACATTTCACCGCGCTCGCCCCCCCGCCCCCCACCCGCGGGGCTTTTCTTCTCCCCCGCCCCACTTTTCTCTTCCCATTGCTCCTCTTCATCTTCGTCTAATCTGGCTCCAGGGAAATCGTCCATCTCCAATTCCATCGTTCGTTCGTCTAAGCCTGGCAATGACCCGGCAGTGGTGGGAGAGTCCGCTGATGGGGTCGGGTCACTCCACACACATTTGAATGTGTGCGGTGGCGTGCTGGGGATGCCCATGGAGGGAGGGGCAAAAACACTTGTCCCCGTTTGGGTCATCGTCGCCCATCCTGCGGCTCAGCCCAGCAGCAGTTCAGGCCTACCCCGTGTTCCCTGTCCCTCTTTTATCCATAGTTTCTCTCTCTGTCTCTCATTCGACAAATGTTCGTCCATTTGGACGACCGTCTCGCACCTGTCGGAAAAATTCATTCTCCGCTCTCCGTCATTCCGGGTTCTGTCGTTTAGCAAACGGATCAAACTCCCCCCCCCGTCCCCCCCCCGCCCCTTTCCCTCGCCCCGCCTGTTAGCCTCTCCCGTGCCCATGTGTCGTGAGTGAATGACTGACCATCAACCAATTTGATCGCGCTCGGCTGAGGAGGAGTGGACCGTCCCCGCCCCTTTTCCCACTCCTCCCCCAAGGTGATTTTGCATTATTCCTCTTTTCCTTTCTTCATTTCTATCTATCTCCTCCTTTTCCTTTTTGGGCTTCCAAAAAGAAGTCATCATCACATAAATGCCCACCCCCCCCCCCCCCAAATGTCATTATAATCGTAACTATGCCGCCCCCTCTTTCCCTGCGGGCGATGTCCCTGCATTTGCATTTTCCGTTCTTTTTTTTTCTGTGGCACTGATGTGGTGTTATTTTGTGAGTGTGTTGTTTGCCTTTTTTCCCATTTAAATGTTCCACCACAGATGGCCAAAGCATAAAATGCCCCAGGGCTTCTCATCCCCGGGGCAAAAGGCAGGAGCTACACAGGGAGGGAGCTTTGCTTAGTCTCCTCTCCTTTCTGTCTGCTCCTTTCCTAATTGTCAAATGATGGATGGGACAGGTCCAATAGGGGGGTACCCTCCTCCCCTCAGCCCCCCCCCCCCTCCCCGCCGCCTGTCTTCCCTTCTCTCCCCTTTCATTCATTGTTCCACACATTTCGCCTTTTTTTCCATTTTGAATTTCATCCCAATTTAGCATTAATTAACTGTTCTTCGTTTGCTTGGCCATTTCAACTAATTGCTAATTTGGCCCATTTCTTCCAAATGTCACCGTCTCCACTGCCCCCCTCTTGACAGCACTCGTGGCCAAGCAACAGCAGCTGCATTGACCTGGGCAAAATCAGCTGATTGTTGGCCACCGCCGCACATGGAAAGAGAGGAAACCAATTCGATGGACGTTGGTCAGTTGAAAAGGAACAAAATGCCAAGCCAATTTCTGCTCTTTCTCTCTATTCTTTTTGTCATTCGTTTCTTCAATTCGCCGGAAAATGAATGGGGGAAAGGTTTTGGTTCGGCTCGGCACTTTTGTCTGACCCTCTGCCACTTCCATTGTCTCTCTTCCTCTCTCTCTACCTCCCGTCACACTATGTTCCAATTGCTCTCCTACCCTTGCAGCACTCTCTTCCTCGCTCTCTCTCTCTGTCCATCCGTCCGTCCTCCAAAATGCCAATTAATGCCCCTTTCGCTTTCTTCTGCCCTTTCTTTCCGTGTCCATTCTCCTTTCTGTGGCCTCTCAATGCCACTTTTTGTGTCTTACTCTCCCCAAGCGGTCTCCACACAAACACATTCAAATTCGAGGACAGCACAGCGACGGGCATTGGTGCCGAGGGTTGAGAAGGAATTGCGCAATCGAGAAGAGATGGGCTTAGGACGGCTGAGGGGGCGGGGACGGGGGGACGGGGCACAATTGGCATTTTGACACATCGGCGAAGGTCACTCATCGGCACGTCCAACCCGAAAAAGGGCAGGGAAAGGGAGGGGCGAGGTGAAGCTCAAAAATTTTGATTGCAATTTTGATCAGAGTGCAGCTGCTGAATTCCCCGGCGGAATAAAGTTTTACAGAGAATTTAATAGGTGAGAATTTTTAAAACGGAAGCGGAGAGTTTCTGAAAGTGAAAGGGAAGGGCGAGGCGGAGATGCAAAGAGGGCGATAAAAGGCGTGGATTTGGAGGATTAATGGGGAAGGATCGGAAGAAACATTGGGGCGAAAGAGAAAGTTGTCGTTCGAAGAGTGACCATTTAAAAGAGGGAGGGAGCGGGGGACGAATCACAGCACCAAAGGCAAAGGGGGAGGGGAGAAAGGGAAATGAGTGCCGCTCTCCGCCGTTGTCTCCCTCGGGGCCCGTCGATCACTTTGTCCATGTGTCAGTGTCCGTTTTGCCCACCTTATCGTCCTGCCCTCCGCCCATCTTTACAAATTTGAATTCTCTCCTTTGTGTCAGTGATTAGCGTCCCCCCCCCCTCCCTCCTCTGTTAAATAAATGCCATTTTTTCAGTTAAATGCCATTTTTCTTCCTCATTTTTGTGTAAAAAAAGCCACACAATTTGTACTCTTTTACCCTTTCCATTCAATTAGATCAGCATCTTCAGCATCCCACCAGTGAAGTCTTTCTTCCCTCATCATCCAGTGACCCTCTCTCTTCCTCTCCCATCATTCGTTCCCATCAGATAAACATCTCCCCTCCTCCCCCCTCTGTCCCTCCCTCGGCCCACCATTAACTTTAACCCCCTCCAAATCCAAACTAATTGTGTCTGTTGTGTCCCGCAATTTGTTTATCCAAACGCATCGAATTACTTGAGAGTAAAATCCGGAGACTAAAGGGCAAACAGAAGAGGCAAGCGATGGGGAAAATTTGAATTTGGGAAGTTAAGCCAAACATATTGAAGGAAGGAAAGTGGGGGAAATGAACTGAGGTGGAACAGAAAGAGGGAGGGAGGGGGGGGGGGGGGGTGGCAACAAATAAACATTAATTAATTGAGCAATTGGAAGATTTGGCAAATGAAAAATGGACTCAAAAAGACCAGGAAAAGGATAAATGTTGATCACTCTAATTTATTTTTTATGCATTCCCAAAAATTAGGTTTAGTAAATTGGGTTTAGTTTCTGTTACCCCAAAAAATTGCTGCTGTTTCCCAATGACCCCAAATTTGAATGTGTTTGGAAAACCCCTCAAAAAGACCGCGGGCGAAAATGAGAGAGTTTTCTTATCCTCATCCCTCCCCCCCTGCCCCCTTCCCCCCCCCCCCCCCCCTTATCCCATCATTCAAAATCTCCCCAACACAAACTAACCTTACCTTTAGTCCCAAGCAATATCCTTATTCAAATTGGATAATAAAAAAGCAGTGAACGGCAGGGCAGTAAAATATGTGGGAAGAGTGGGGGGGGGGGGGGGGGTAAAGGATTGAAAATAAAACTGACAGGTGAATGAAAATTCTACGGATGGGATTCTTTGATCAGTTTTTTGTTTTTAAACATAGGGAATGGCCATCGGCCGATTGGCTTTCTCGAAAAACTTTTATTTAAATTTTTTTCCTAAAATTAGGCTGTGTTTTAGGATTGGCCGACATTTGCGGCGCGTGACCCAGAAAAAAAAATTGTAGAATAGACCCTACTAATTATTCATAATGTCATTAAAAGCCCTACTCTAATTATACCGAAACCCAAAAGAATTGGTTAAGTTTTCGGAAAAGTTAATGACTATGACCTAAAATGTTCAAAAATTTGGGAACGTCTGATTTTTGCCTTTATTTTTATCATAACTTTTCCGAAACTTAACCAATTCTTTTGAGTTTTTGCTATAATACAAAGCATATTTAGGGCTTTTAATGACATCAATAATAATTAGTTTAATTCACTCGGCTTTTTGCTGTGTCCTCCGCAGCAAATGTCGCATCACCGCTTTAAGATAGATATTTTGTGTTGTGCCAAAATTAAAAAAAAAATTTGCCTTTTTTTATTGAGTAGGCCAATCATTCATCGGACAGGCAGAAGAGAGATTCGACGAGTAAAATTTTAAAGTGGCAAATCCTAAGCCATAGACATGAAAAAGAGTAATCAAAGCAGAAAGATAAATGAAATAGCAGAAAGCATAAATAGGTAAATTAGAAAGCCCCAAGGAAAAATAGGGCAAAAATACACAAATAACTTTTCTTTTTGCAACATCACAAACAATTTGTATAACTTTTTTTTTTGAAGACCTTGCCAACCGATAAATCTCTTCAGATTTGGATTTGTTTCTCATTTCTCATCCCAACATTCCGTTTCTTTTCTTTTTTTTGTGTTTTTTGCCTATTTGAACCTTCAGCGCTTTCAATCGCTTTTTTGAATTTTCGTACCTTGAAATCCATCCGAATTCTCCTCTCCCAATTTTCTGTCACGCATTTCACACATAAAAGTAAAAATCCGTAATAATGGGTTCAGAGAATAAACCAATATATTTTTAATATTAAATCCTGGGAAAGTATTATATCTCCAAAATAAAAAAATCGACAAGCTCTCAGCCCCGTATGGCCGGCAGTACCGATAGACGCCGCCGGGGATTTTTAAAATTTTGATAGGATTTGTCAACAGATTTTGCCTCAAAAAATAATTAATTTGTTTTTGAGAAAAATTTTGAACTAAAAAGATAACAAATAGACAATGCCAAAAGAAAAACAAAAAAAATAATAAAATATTTTATGTTCTGTCACTTTTTGGCTGGGTGGACGAATCGCATCCGGACGAATCGTCATGGCGCCCTTTTGCGCCAAAAGCCGAAACACTAAAGGCGAAAGACCAAAAAAAAGAAAAAGAAGTGAACATGCGGAATTCGCTACATCCATACTTGGTAGCTCAATGGTAGAGCTAGCTACCCACGAACTAGGTGGAGGCGTGGGTTCGATTCCCACCCGAGGCTACATTTTGCCCATTTCTTTATTTTAATGAGAGGAAAATGAAATGGGAAAGGATGGAAAAGGCTCAAAAAATGGGGGGGGGGGGGGAGAGGGGGAGCGAGTAAGATTATGAAGAGGAAGGGGAACCGCCCAAAATAATTATGACTCAGATAGTGTTACATTAATTTTATAAAGAGTCTATCGAATAGAAAGGATTTATTCGAATATAATATTAGGATAATACAGGGGTGTTAGATGGACAAGTGTTCTAATTTCAGCCCATTGTTCTTATTTTTGGTTCTGTTCTTAACTTGGGTGTAAAATGAGAAATATTACTATTTTTAACAAGACTTTTTTTGAAGCATTTCTTTAAAAGAGTGATTCTAGGGGTTTTGGGGGTCGCTGCTCACGATTCCGGCATCCATTTCGACCAATTTCGAACCCCGGATCCCGCACTCGAAGAATAAGTCGATAAATAAAATTTTGCCGCTATATGAAAAGTCACCATTTTTGAAACCATAGGGGGGACCCTTTTGATTTTTTTGACAATTATTTTTTTGTTTTTTAAAATTAGCCAAAAATTAATGTCACTTTCGTGATCAGCAACCTCAAAACCATTTGGAAGCACTTTTCGTGCAAAAAAAAAACAAAACAAAAAAATAATTGTCAAAAAAAATCAAAAGGGTCCCCCCTTTGGTTTTAAAAATGATGACTTTTCATATAGCACCAAAAATTTTATTTTTCGACTTATTCTCCGCGTGCAGGGTCCGGGATTCGAAATTGGTCGCAATGGATGCCGGAATCGTGAACAGCGACCCCAACAATCCCTAGAAATATGTTTTATACTCGAATTATGAGTGTCGGTTTTTTGTTCGAATTCGGGTTCGGGAGTCGGAATTTTGGAAAACTAAGGTCATATTCGTGATCAGCGCCCCAAATTACCCTAGAAACGACTTTTTATTTGAAAGTTTCGAGGGGGGTGGCAAAAAGGATAAGAACCCTGATTTCCCTTCTTTTTTTGGGACAGGAATTTCGGTTTCCGAGATTTTTCGAAGCTATTTAGGGTAAAATTCCGGAACCCAAATTACAGGTTTGTAAAGAAAATTGTGAAATTTATGGAATTTGAACCATTTTCCTATGTAAAATTCATGAAATTTCAATTTTGAGGCGTAGAAATCCTCTTTTTTTTAAGTCTAGTTAAATCTTTTTGAACTAAAATTATAAATTTTCAATTAAATTTAAGCAGCTTACCAAGAGCAGTGAAACTTTTTTGTGAAAAATGATTTTTCCAAAATTTTCAAAAAATCTATAATTGCGCGGCGGTACGAACTATTCATCACTGGGGACAAATGGGAATGCTATTTATTTGATTCATTTTTGCTTAATCGTCATGGCGCACTTTTGCGCCAAAAGCCGAAACATAAAGGCGAAAGACCAAAAAAAGAAAAAGAAGTGAACATGCGGAATTCGCTACATCCATACTTGGTAGCTCAATGGTAGAACTAGCTACCCACGAACTAGGTGGAGGCGTGGGTTCGATTCCCACCCGAGGCTACATTTTGCCCATTTCTTTATTTTAATGAGAGGAAAATGAAATGGGAAAGGATGGAAAAGGCTCAAAAATGGGGGGGGGGGGGAGAGGGGGAGCGAGTAAGATTATGAAGAAGGAAGGGGAACCGCCCAAAATAATTATGACTCGATAGTGTACATTAATTTTATAAGAGCTATCGAAAGATATTTATTCGAATATAATATTAGGATAATACAGGGGTGTTAGATGTACAAGTGTTCTAATTTCAGCCCATTGTTCTTATTTTGTTCTGTTCTTAACTTGGGGTAAAAATGAGAAATATTACTATTTTTACAACTTTTTTTGAAGCAATTTCTTTTAAAGAGTGAATTCTGATTTCGGTTCTTATCCTTTTTGCCACCCCCCTCGAAACTTTCAAATAAAAAGTCGTTTCTAGTGTAATTTGGGGCGCTGATCACGAATATGACCTTAGTTTTCCAAATTTCAGACTCCCGGACCCGAATTCAAACAAAAAAGCAACTTTCAGTTGGCGTACAAAACATATTTCTAGGGGTTTTGGGGGTCGCTGCTCACGATTCCGGCATCCATTTCGACCAATTTCGAACCCCGGATCCCGCACTCGAAGAATAAGTCGATAAATAAAATTTTGCCGCTATATGAAAAGTCACCATTTTTGAAACCATAGGGGGGACCCTTTTGATTTTTTTGACAATTATTTTTTTGTTTTTTAAAATTAGCCAAAAATTAATGTCACTTTCGTGATCAGCAACCTCAAAACCATTTGGAAGCACTTTTCGTGCAAAAAAAAAAACAAAACAAAAAAATAATTGTCAAAAAAAATCAAAAGGGTCCCCCCTTTGGTTTTAAAAATGATGACTTTTCATATAGCACCAAAAATTTTATTTTTCGACTTATTCTCCGCGTGCAGGGTCCGGGATTCGAAATTGGTCGCAATGGATGCCGGAATCGTGAACAGCGACCCCAACAATCCCTAGAAATATGTTTTATACTCGAATTATGAGTGTCGGTTTTTTGTTCGAATTCGGGTTCGGGAGTCGGAATTTTGGAAAACTAAGGTCATATTCGTGATCAGCGCCCCAAATTACCCTAGAAACGACTTTTTATTTGAAAGTTTCGAGGGGGGTGGCAAAAAGGATAAGAACCCTGATTTCCCTTCTTTTTTTGGGACAGGAATTTCGGTTTCCGAGATTTTTCGAAGCTATTTAGGGTAAAATTCCGGAACCCAAATTACAGGTTTGTAAAGAAAATTGTGAAATTTATGGAATTTGAACCATTTTCCTATGTAAAATTCATGAAATTTCAATTTTGAGGCGTAGAAATCCTCTTTTTTTTTAAGTCTAGTTAAATCTTTTTGAACTAAAATTATAAATTTTCAATTAAATTTAAGCAGCTTACCAAGAGCAGTGAAACTTTTTTGTGAAAAATGATTTTTCCAAAATTTTCAAAAAATCTATAATTGCGCGGCGGTACGAACTATTCATCACTGGGGACAAATGGGAATGCTATTTATTTGATTCATTTTTGCTTCTGTTTTCTTTTTTCTTTATTGACCCGCTGAAATGTTTTATCAAGAACAAAATTTATTGCTCCAAAATACTTATAAAAACTTAAAAAACATTCAGAAATGGAATCATGTGTGCAAGTCGAAGATCCAGATTCGAGGGACTCCGGTATTTCTTTGGCGCAATCCACCGCTTCACTGCAAAGCTGCTCACAGAGCACCTTAACGAATGCAATTGGGGAAGTTGAACTTCAGGACAACGACGACGTAGACAACGACAAAGAGAATTACGACCAATTCGACGAGGACACCGCCGATGAATTGCCATTCAGTTCGCAATTTGTCGACCAGAGCCCCATCAAAAAGCGGCTCAGACCAACCAGCAGGCATAAGCCGACAGATTTTAGCTTCTTACGTCATGTAAACCATACAAGGGATTAAGCCTATGGGATTGGTGAAGGGGAGGGGTGGGGAATGAATTGCACTTATGACAAATATAGTATATTGCTTTTTCTTTTCAGTCAAAAGATGACAAAATTGGAAAAAAGTTGGAAGCAACGGAAGAAGAACCGAATACAAAACAAACGCAGGAGCAGTCGAAGCCGTTGGGATTGTCCGTGTCCCACGACACCTATGAAAATTGGCATTGTCCACTGTCCATGTCTCAGGGCTCCTCTTATGTGTTTACTTCGTCGTCACTTGTCATCGCTTCCTCCTCCTCATCCTCTACTGTTTCCTCCATCCGTACCCAATTCGACGTCAACGACCACCTCCTTCCCTTCAACAGTCTTTCATCGTCCTCTGAGAATGAATTACCTCCCTCTGTCCGCTCCACCATTCATCGTGTTCACTCCACCTCCGTGTTAGAATGTTCTCACGACCGAAGTTGGGGGTCGCCCGATACTTTTGAAGTAAATTTATACCACTCAACCTGTTCCTAATCCCCCCAACCAAACGTGAAGGGACTTCCGGCGCTAATTGGAACTCACACATTTGAATTTTTTTTTTTTCAAAATTTTTTTAATGCATTATTATTGTTTCTTTTATTATAGTTAATTATTAAGCATTAAAACCATAATTACGGTGTATGAATACTAGAAAACCAGTAAAAAAGACAAAAAAAATTTTTTTGAAAGAAAAAATTCAAAACGTAGTGATTTCCATGTAGCGCCGGACTTCCTATAGTCTTCGCTTTTCTCTCGGCTCTGGTTAAAACATACAACCGATTTTGTTATTAGAGGTTCATAAAAGAACATGTTTACATCTTATATTTTTTTACTAAAACTAATTTTATTCAAATTCTGAAAATTTCGTGTTACTAGTAAATAAATTTTTTCTACAAAAATAGGTCCTATTATACCAAAATTTCCAACCAAACCTTGATCACGAGGTTGTCCAAGAATTACCTCACGAACAATAGCCTGATTATCTATGCTTTTCTATTATCGTAATATATTCAATTCCTACTTTGCTTCAGAAGTATTCGCTTGCCACCGTTGAACGACCCCAGGTTCCGCACCGAGCCTTCCGCAGCATTGGCGCCGATACGATGGCCAAACTTTTGGGATCACTAACAGAAGAGCAATTCAAGCGGAAGTTCATTCTGATTGACTGTCGCTACCCTTACGAATATGACGCAGGCCATATTTGGGTCAGTTTTTAGGGCTCCTGAAGTTCTAAGGAACATTTTGCCTTTAAGTTCTCCGTGAATTTATGGGAGACCAATTCCATCGAAAAGCTTTTTTATCCGGAAGAAGAAGAACGGTTCGGCGAAATCGTTGCGCGAATTCCCATCTTCTACTGCGAATACTCACAGAAGAGGGGACCCAAAATGTTAGTCGTCATTTTTGCTGAATTTCCGTTTTTGTTGAAGGGCACTTGCTCTGCGAGAACATGATCGGGCCCGAAATGAGGCGCGCTATCCGTATGTGGACTACAAGGAGATTTATCTGCTGGATCGGGGCTATCGATACTTCTTCAAGGAACGCAAATTTAACGTAATTTATTTTTTCTTTTGTGGTACAAGGCGGACATATGACCGGCAAAATCTTCTTTAAAAAATTAGTTATAGCGAAATTCAAAATTCTCTAACAGAATGCAAGAGTCCAATTTGATCCTATGAGAGCATAGTTATATGTTAAACGAACAGTTTTTAATGGAGTTCATTTTGATTGTTTTACACTGACAATGTTGTGGCTCTTTTTAGGTTCGCTTTTTTTTAATGATAATTTATGCCAAAACTCAATTGGTAAAAATAATCACATTCTTTTTGTGAAGCCTTTTCATTGTTACCACTTAATGTTCCTTTCAGGAATACTGTATCCCTCAAGCGTACGTGCAAATGTGGGATTCGGCGTACGCGGAACAGCGCAAATCCTTCGATTCGCACCGTCGCGTGAAGAAGAGACGGAGGAACCATAATTAGGTGGAAGGAACAACGGAATATTTTAAGAAATTTACGCTATTTGATTGTTTGTTTGTTAGTTTTTTCTTTTTGTATATTTTGGCTTGGTAACTCATCGGATTATGATCTATTCATCTTTTCTTCTACTATTCTTCTCCATCCTCACTTCCCTCGCATTTCAACATTTCTCTCTGTTTATCTCACTTCGTCTCCCTTCTCTTACCGTCTATTCTATATTCATCCCCTAATGTGCGAATAAAAAAGACCGAATCTTTTGTGTAAACGAACGGCTGATCATTTGATCAATCAACAGATAGTCGGAATAAATTATTAAAAAGCCAAGGATTTTTTGTTGTTTAGATGAATGGCTTATTCCATGCCAATTAATGGGTTTTTATGGCTTTTTTTCTTCTTCCCATTGCTAACATTAAGAGGAAAGTTAATGAAGCAATTATTGTCTATTCTTTAGTGCATTAATGCCACCATTGTGTCGGCGGAGTTCACTTTTTGCTTTCTCCCGATTTGCGTTACAGTCAGAATTTGGTAAGTATTGTAAATACAATGCCTTCATTTCTATGTATGAGTGCGATTTTTGCCATTTGCAAATCGCGGGTTTTCGATTGGAATATTTCCACTTTTGAAGACAAAATTATCCGTTCAGCTGACCTTACTGCTAATTGTCTCAAGAGAAGAATGTCAACCGAACAGAGAGGGGAGAAAAGCCCCGTCCACTTGGACTTGGATTACCTTAGACGATTGGCACATCTCCAAAGGACCGGTCCCAACTGCTTTAGGTTTTTCACGCTTTGGCATCGATGCATTTCGAAGTTTCCTGTTTTAGTGCCAATTTTCTAGTGGCCGGCTATCGCAGAGCGGTAAATAGGGACGTTTATGGGGGTCTGATGTTCGCGCAGGCAATTGCCGCAGCGGAAGCGACGGCGGACGGCGCATTCGCACCTCACGCCGCACATTCACTTTTCATCAGAAAAGGTTATGATAACAAATTTGTTGGCTGTTGACACTTTGTCTAAGTTTGTCATTTACTAGTCGGCACTTTGTCTTTGTTTGCCCCCCCTCCCCTCATTAATCCTTACGCTCTCAATGCCTTAAATCTTTTAGCCTTTATTGACCGTCCCATCGAATATTCCGTCACAAAAACGCGCGACGGTAATTCATTTTGCACGCGAACAGTTGAAGCTCGCCAGGACGGTCAAATTGTTTTCTGTGCTCAGATTTCGCTTTGTGTTGTGCGTTCTACTTTGTACCCTCCCAAAAAATGTCGCCGATTTTTAGAAAGAACCTTCCTCCATTGAACACCAAAGAGAAATGCCGGCGGAAGTGCCGGAGCCAGAAAAGGTGGTGCCATTCTTTGAGACAGTGCGCCAAGTCATCACTGAACACGACGAAGGGAGGATGAAGCGCAGCGGACGGACCATCGCCAATTTGCGAACTTTGCTCGAGGACGAGCAGCAGCCGTTCGTCTTCGAGGTGTTCAACTGTTTTCTTTCGACTTTTCCTATTCCTTTTAGTTTCGTCCCATTAATTCCGACATTTTCCTTGGCATTCGGCCTCACTCACCCACGCCGATTCTTTACTGGTTGAAATGTGCCGTCCCTTTGGGTGCCGAACGGACGAATAAGGCACTGAACCGCTTTCTGCTGGCATTTATTACTGATGCGACTATGGTTGGTCAAATTCTGGAAAATGCATAGAAAATTGTAAGGAGTTCCTTTCTGGCTAAATTCATCCGCTTGACAATGAGCACATTTATTTTCATTTGCTTCCCCCGTTTCCTCTTTTCCCTTCCCTTAAATATCTTTCTCCATGTCTCAGTTTTTAGGCTTCCACTGCCAACCGTCCCCATGCCAGGTCTGTCTGTGCAAATGCCATTCGTCCCTTTACCCCTTTTGAGTCTCTCTCTCTCTCTTTAGTCACAACTATCAGCCGTCCATGGTCGTCTCTCTCGACCACGTCGTCCATTTCCATTCGGACATTTGTTGTGTGGACGAATGGCTGTTGTGTGAGAACACGAGTCCAATTGCGAGTATTTCGACAATTCAATCTTTTTAAGTAATGACTTCATTTTTGAAGAGAATGGACGTGCGCTTACGAACAGTCGCATTTGGAACAGAAAGGGACAACTTTTGCTCAGTGCTCGCCAAGAATCGTTGAACCGTTCAGGGGCCAAAGAAACGTCCAAACTTTAAAAGCATTACCAAAATCGGTTTTTTTTTTTTTTTTTGTATTCGTTTATCTTTTTACAATGTCTTTCCGGTTGTTATTGAATTGCATTAGTTGATGTGTTGTATTTAAAAAGATGATTAAATTAAATTAACTTTTCCTTTGTGCATTTTTGCCTAATGTTTTTGTCGCGCTTTGTGTGGATTCTTTCAATGATTATCCTATCTCCTCAAAATCGAGTCCCCCTTCAGCAAAACATTCGTCGTTTCCAAAGAGTAGTCCCCTCCGGCACATCCAATTGGGTGATTCGAATAAGCAACCAGTCCTGTGCTCCCGTCCCCCCTCCCCCGTCCCGTCTTCCCTCTTCCGCCCACCCTTTTTGGCTTCTCCGCCCCTTCTTCCCCTGCGATTGTTTCCCTTCGGGGTCATTCCATCGCCTCCCCCCCCCCCCGCCCTCCCTCTTCCCTTCTTTTCCAGCATTTCTTTATGGACAGCGGCAACGGTTATTCGTTCGTCAACAGACGGCGGATGAAAAGGGAATTTTGGTGGGGAAGGAAAAACAAAAAACCGGTCCCTGATGACCACAACATTATCAGCAGCTTCTTCTTCTATTCTAAATAAAATGAAAGAAAGAGGGGATGCCATCTTCCGTTCGATTTGGGTGGCGGGGGGGGGGGAGGGAAATGCATCCCAAAGAGCATTATTAGTATTATAAATCACTGGGTGAGAATTGTCGCCGGGGTGGGGGAGAATGACCTATGCCCGTGTTCACTTGTCCCTCCTTTCACTTTCCCTTTCTTCCATTTTTGTCAATCTTTTTATCCCAAAATGCGTGTCTTATGAACAACTGCTGATCACACCAAATTTATGCAAATTTTGCTCCGATTTCTCTTCCTTTTCCTGCTTTTGGTCAGCTGAAGCGGACAGTGATTGTTCTGTTTGCGATTTCGGCTTTTGTCACGCACTGTTGGCAGAAAATTGTTTGCCCCCTGGCGCAATTTGCACGACAAATTGTTCCATTTACTCTTCTCTTCAGTTCCCTTTCGCCCAATTCAACCAATTCCTTGTCAACAAATACTTTCACTTTTTCTCACCTAATTTATGAAAGTATTCCTTCTTAAAGTCAAAGCCCTCCCATCCAGAACAAAATGACTGAGTTGCTTCTACGACTGTTACCTCAACAACTTTTCACTCTTTGCTTTTTCCTCACATTCCAACATTGTTCCTTGGCATTTTTTTTCGGCGGCGGCGGAATGTATTACCTGATTTTTTAATTAGCAATAATTCATTTAGTTATTTTCAAGGTCATGTTGCAGTTGTCAATCAGCTCCGTCTTCTCCGTGTTGTGCTACTCCGCCTTGCGGTGGTCGCGGTGGTGGTCCAATAGTCATTAATTGTGTTGGAGGAGGAGGAGGAGGTGGAGAAGGTGGATGTGGTGGAGGATGTGGAGGGGGAGGAGGATGTGGTGGTGGTGGAGGATGTGGAGGGGGAGGAGGATGTAGTGGAGGAGGATGTTGCGGAGGAGGATGTGGTGGAGGATGTGGAGGTGGTGGAGGAGGAGGATGTAGTGGAGGAGGAGGATGTGGTGGAGGAGGAGGAGGATGTGGAGGGGGAGGAGGATGTAGTGGAGGAGGAGGATGTGGTGGAGGAGGAGGAGGATGTGGGGGAGGATGTAGTGGAGGAGGAGGATGTTGCGGAGGAGGATGTAGTGGAGGAGGAGGATGTTGCGGAGGAGGGTGTGGAGGGGGAGGAGGATGTAGTGGAGGAGGATGTGGTGGTGGTGGAGGATGTTGCGGATGTGGAGGAGGGAATGGAGGTGGTGGAGCAGTAGTTGCTAGAGGATGTAGTGGAGGAGGATGTTGCGGAGGAGGATGTGGAGGGGGAGGAGGATGTAGTGGAGGAGGATGTGGAGGGGGAGGAGGGTGTAGTGGAGGAGGAGGATGTGGAGGGGGAGCAGGGTGTGGAGGTGGTGGAGGAGGGTGTAGTGGAGGAGGAGGATGTGGAGGGGGAGCAGGGTGTGGAGGTGGTGGAGGAGGATGTAGTGGAGGAGGAGGATGTTGCGGATGTGGAGGATGTTGCGGTTGTGGAGGAGGGAATGGAGGTGGTGGCGCAGCAGTTGCTGCTGGAGGATGTGGTCCCGGAAATACAGGCTGTGGCTGTTCTGGTTGCTCTAGTGGAGGGGGAGGAAACTCGATCGGTTGCTCGGGCAGCGATTGTTCTGCTGGAGGAGGAAGTGGAAACACCGCAAATGTACATACGTTTGCACAAATATTCGGCAAAATGTTGATTTCTAAATGTAAAATACTGTTTCAGTCCCAAGGGGAAGTGCCCGGCGGTTACGCGCAGCCGCCAACAGGCGGATCCGCATGTAGCGGCGAGGGTTGTTCAGAAGGAGAAGGAACTCATCCTGAACAGCAAATGCCCGTTCAAATATCTCAAGAACAGGGAGGACAATACTCCCAACAACAGCCTCAGCCATTATCTCATGCTTCTTCTCCCGATTCCGACCAAAAACAGCCCCAACCAATACCAGCTCCGGCACAGGAAGAGCCATCACTGCAAGTTCAACCGGCAAGTCCCATAGCCGAAGGATCATCAGACGCCGAAGCGACAGAAGCCGCAGAAACAGCGACCGAAATTCCGGCGCCGAGTGGAGGTGCGGCGTCGGGTTATGGAGGGGCGGAATCAGTGGCTGCTGCCGGTGATCGGTTGCAAGAAGTGCAGGAGCCAAACGCAGCAGACGAATTAATTGCATCGACAGACGAAGTCCAAAACAAGCAAAAGCGATACGTTAAGAATTGTGATACAAAAAAAATGTTTTTTATTGAACACAATTCTAAACGTCTTACCAAACGGCAAATTCTTCTTTAATGGTGAAGATTTTCCTAACAGGAAGAAAGGACTACAATAGCAGCACAACAACAGAAATCGAAGCAGCAACAATCAGAAAAGACGCTATTTGCATCAGAATTGACGACGACGAATACATCGGCCAAGACGAATAACGAAAATGCCGATGTGTTTGTGGAACCGATCGACGTTAGCCAATTGAAGTTGACCAATGACACGGAATGCAACAGCGAAGAGTTGAGGCGGATCATAATTAATGTTAGTCAAATAATCCCGCAAGCGATGGAGTTGTTTGGTAAAGTTGTTTACCATCTAGAATATGGACAATGAACTAAATGTTGCCAAACGGTCCATCCAATTGGCTGCTGAAGCCCGGTTCGGTGGTCGCTTCGACGTCGTCTGTTCACACCACGACTTCTCTTACATCACCAACACAGTAAAATCTTTTCATTGGTATTCGTCAAAGTTGACATGCTATCCACTCATAGGAATTGTGGTGTCAAGAAACGCGAGAGACGACCAGTTGTTACGCGTACAGACAGTTGGGGTACTGAACTATCGGACGGATTCCCACCGAAGCACTCCACAAGCAATTGAAAGTCCAAAATCGAATTTGCTCATTTTTTGAAAAATTAAATATTGTGATGATTTGTTTTATTCAAGAAAAAAGACATGTCAAGAAATTATATATTTTCTTCTGACCCGTAAGTGGAAAGTTTGTTAAGACGTCATACAAGCCTGAAAATTTTCAGCCATTTTTTGTTTTGGGCTGAAAGGACAAAATAGAAAAACTATAAGCAAGCGAATCAAACAATGGCAAAAGAAAAATTAATTTGATAAATTTTGAAAAAGAGACACAATATGAGTAATTTTGTGAGAATAAATATTAAAAGGTAATTGACTTTTTTCTACGGAATTGAAATGGAAAGGCCGTGGGGGTCTCTCACCGATTGGCGCGCAGAAAGTCCACCGCACTGCTTTGTCCTTCCGTCCCCTGCTACGTCTCCAACTCGTCGGTTGCCTCCGTTGCGCCGTCACTTTTCATTGGTTTATCGACCACTGCTTCCATTTCTTTTACTTCCCTGGTGCTCTGTGGCAAAATGAGCTTTGGTATTAAATGCCAAATTACCGGAAAAAGCAACCTCCAAAAACTGTTGGAATTTAACAGATTTGCACAACACTTCGTTGTTGAGCACAAACTGAAGAAATGCCTCGATGGAATCCCTTCTTTCGGCGATCGTCTGTGGGTCGGTGGCCCCGAAATATTTGGGCTCCGCAAAGGACGGGAATTTTCCTTTGAGGTAAAGCTGGAAAGTCAAAATGAGAATAATGCGTGGTTGGCTAACAGACCGATCGGTGAATAGTGGCGAGCGTTGAATAGAGGGCATTCAGTTCTTTGTAGCGAGTGATCAGACCGAACACTCGCGGTTCGCTGTCAACGGAATTGTGCGGTGTGGCCAAAAAAAAAATATAGTTTTAATAAAGAGTAATGAACATATCCATCGAACCGAAATCTCCAATTTGTACTCCACATGACCGAACAGCCGACTCGTGGGAAATGTCACATTGGCAACTTTGGGTGAAAATCCAAATTTTGTTCTTTCCATATAAACTAAAGTCCCCAGCACCGATTTACATCCAGTTTCATCTGGCAGAAGAGCATACATCCTAAAAATAACCAATTTATTTACGGTAAATGGTAAATTCAAAGGTTTATATGTGATCTTTTTCTTAAGCAACCAAATCTTTTAAACTTGTTGTCATTCGAAAACTCTTAGCATGTAGGTAGTTTCTGTTTTTTTTTTATATTTTATAATTTGACTAAAAAATGATATTAATTTTATGCCATTTATTTAACAAGGAAAATTTATTATGTAACTTTGGCCCAAACAGCGGGACCCAAACTGAATCCCAAACTTCCCAGACTAAAAGAGCCCCAAAAACAAATCTGCCAACGGACCCGATCGCGGGATCTAAATCTTAATAAGAATTGTTAGTTAATTGTCCTTTTTTTTGTATCTAGATAAAATGAAACATAAAATTAGTGATTTATTTCTATTGCCTGGAAGCAGAAGGTCAAATCGTACAAGAAATAACAGTATTGTTCCTCAAATTGGCAAAACAAATAAAAGTCATTCATGCTTTGCCTTCGATGCTGACTCTAAAGACTTTGTTCCGATAAATCAATTGTGTCGTTATGCTGTCAATCGGCCACGAATTCGTACAAAGGAAGAAATTTGGGATGGATACAAACGATTCAGAACAGGTAAAAAAAGAATAAATGTATAAAGAAAGAAATTAACATTTTTTTAGGGGACATCGTTAGGATTATCGATGAAGACGAAAGGAAAGGATATTTTGCACAAGCAGTTGCATTTATTACTGACGAATATGCCAATCACTTTGTTCTGGTCATTTGGCTTCTACCGAAAATTGAACATAATGCAGTTTCAAGTGTTTTCGAGTTCAAACCCGACAAATTTCAGCATGGTTTGGGTCTGTTTTGCCTAATCTTAACAAAAAACAAAATTTTGGCAATACTGTAGAATGGGAGGGGATGCCTAAAGTTATTTTGGGTTGAAACTTGGTATTGGTGGGTTTTCAAGGTGCTGAGCACGAATCTGAACATAAATTTATCATATGGCATCATCTAGTCTATGATCTGATCGTCTAAATTTGATGAAAAACGCACATCTGATCAAATCCAATTTATACAAAATCTGTTAATAAATCACACTCAGATTTTCAAAATTTTTCCCGGCGCGGGACGTCACGCCGGACCTTAAACCCTTCTGAAATCTAAAGTTGTTCTCAAAAATTGACATTTTTTGAGGGAATCTGTTGACTAACTTAAACAAAAAATCTTGACTAGCTATTCATTTCGAAAGAATTTTGATTCGCGCTTTTATATCTGCCAAAAGTTAATTTTTTTTTTATTTTTACTATATTTTCTTCTATTATTTAAAAAAAAAGTACCGGCACAGATAGAAACCTTGAAAACAGTTTACACCACTTAAAAATTGTTTTAAAAAGGAATAAACAATTATTTCCATATAAATAATTTTTAGCTGAAGAACGTCTTGTACCAATCAAAGCATGTAAATGTCATTCATTTCATTGCTTTGAATTTTTACAATTTTTTTAGGTGAATTCATAAGTAAATGCCCGCCATTTTCGCCTTATAAGAGGGAATGGACGCCAATCACTCAATTCTTAGCTCAAAAGCGCAAAGAAATCATCCGAAGGATCGAAAAAGGAGAGCTCAAATGACAAAATTATTTTTATATAATAAATTTCCTTAATTGCTTTTCTGCTGATCACAAAGATGGCATTCGATTCAGCTGATCCTAAACCCTCAGGTGATCTAGTAGAACCCCTTTTGTATAGTGGCCCATGATCATTGTCTTATATGTTTGCTGAAGTTTGAATCATTATGGTTACAAATGATATTCAGAATAAAAAGGTATCTTAACTCGGTATTCAGAATTGATCAAACAAAATGTTTGTCGTAGCTGATCAGCGATTTTGTTTTCAGAATTTTTCCTCAATTGTAGTCATTAAAATGAAATTACCACCAATTTTTATAAAGTGAGTTAAGATGGAACCCAAGGAAATTGCCTATTTAGCCGGGTCGACGGAATGCAGAATAAAAATAACTAATTTTTCACCGTTTGCTGGAGCTGCCCAAATGAAGAAATTCATTCAAGGGTAAGTCTATTTTTTCACATTTGGGTCAACTTGGGTGTCATGACAGTGCGTATAATAGTTTAATACGCAGCTTAGACCTTTATTGGATATGTTCACAGAGTGGATTCCTCTTCAAATTGAGAAATATAATTATTTCGCTAAAAGGCTTTCAGATAGCTTTCCGCCCATTCCAGCCCAAAAACTATTAGAATATTTGCAACTATCACACGTAAATAGACGAAATCAATGTTTGTTTCGAACACCGATTAGTTTTTGCCATCATAAGTATTATAATTATGACTGATAAAGCACATGTGTGTAAGCTTGAGATTACTTTAGCCTAGTACGAACTACCATGACCTCTTTTAGGCATACTAATGTCATGGAATTCATTCGTTACCGAGGGGTCATAACGAAGCTGAATAATTAGTTTTTCATTTCAGTCGTCTTGGCAATCTCTCCTTTCGAAAACTAAAATTCGCAGGACGCACGGTTTTTATTACTTTGGATTCGGAGGATGATGTAGAACGTGCGATTCAACTACTGGATAATGCAAATTTCAAGAAAAGTTATTTACACGTCACTAAAGCGAACGATTTGCCGAAGTCACAAAAAAAGGTTGGATTTTGTTGCTATTAGTTAGTATATTTGGCTGGGAGTTAACTCGGCGCCATGGGTGGAAATTAATTTCATAAGAACAGCTTTCTTTAAAATTTATTGTTCGGGCATTCTTTTTTCGTGTCTTGCTAAAAATCTCCCAAAATAGTGCCTATTGTAGTTGCCAAAAAATCCTAATTCGAAAACGTTTGAAGGAAATAAATTTTTAATGCTTCTCTCATTATGAACTATCAACAGTGAAAAAAACCCCTAAAACTTATCCCTATTATTACTATTACCTATTATCGAAACAAAAATTTTTTATTATGAATATTTGGTTTGGCGCCGAGTTGTACCTGTCAGAGAATGTTTACGTTCTTTCTTTCAGGTTTCTGTTCAGCAGACTGACGAAACTGTCAAGAGTTGTAAAAAATTGGTTACTCCACTTTTCGATGTTCCCTATGAAGAACAACTCAGAATTAAATTTGAGCAATCGGAGAAAGTGGTGGAATTACTTCAACAAAAATGGGCGCAAGCGAACATTACAAAAATTTCAAAGGAAAATATTCTCAAAGATGTCAGGAATTCTGATTTTTGAGTTCTTCAAATTTCGATGTTTTTTTTTTGTTAGGTGCTTCCTTCTCCTCTTATTGAAGGCTACCGAAACAAATGCGAATTTACTATCGGTTATTCAGCCGGGAACCATCGTTCTCCAGTCGTTGGTTTTATGAATGGAAAAATGGCGAACAAACAGTGCACTGTGTTGGCATTGGATGAATGTTCTAGTATCACCGGGAATACTCGGTTAATCGTCCGCCATTTCGAGACATTTGTGCGAAAATTCGGTTAGAAATTCAAATTGCTGTTTGTTACCTCCTGTTTTTAGGTGAGGACCCGTTTGACGAATTCGAAAGGACCGGTTTTTGGAAAATGCTGACAATCAAGGATTTTTTGGGCGACACGATGGTTATCGTGACGACCTATCCCCACCCTGACAAAGAGGTGGGCTCGTAAAATTGCCGATCACTTTAACAACTAATCTCTTAACCTGCTTTTAAGATTTCTATTAAAGCTAAAACCATGCTGAGGGATTTTTTTTTGCCTTCAAAAATTTTCACCGATGAGGCGGTGAAATTTAACGTCACTTCGTTTTACTGGCAGGAGCAGGTCAATGCGGGCGATGAACGTATTTATGAGCACGTCGGCGGTATGAGTAGACTTAAATCCTTTTTATGAATTGCCAATTTTTGTAACAAAATTTCACAAAATTGACCACTTACTATTCAGCCTGGTTGGAGTGTAATAATTTACAATTTTGTTAGGGTCTCCTTTTGTTTATGAGTCTCTTCTCGGCCTTAACTTTCGCATCTCACCTTCAACATTTTTCCAGGTTATTTTTTGATTATGTTTTTAAAATAACTTCATAAAGATTAACACAAGCGCAACCGCAATTTTGTACGAGAAAATAGGCGATTTGCTGCATTTGCCAACGGAGAAGAAAAGCATCGAAAAAGATCAAGTCGTGCAAGGACCTTTCATGGATGTAAGCAAAAATTACGTCGGTTTTACGCGTCCCATACATTAAAGCTTAAAGTATGTGAATGAAATTCCTACTGGGACAATTAATTGCATAAATTATTCAGGAATGGTTCTGTGCTTTCACCGCCAGATAGCTTTTATATTTTGGCTGAGAGAGGTTTAATCCAATGATGTTTGTATCCACGCTTAAAAATATAATGGGACACATAAATGCTATGGGATGCGTTAAATCAACCAGACCCAAAATTAATACTACGAAAATAATATAAATTTTTTTTAAAGCGTCCAATTGTTGTCCTGGATGTGTGCTGTGGGGCTGGCACGGTTAAGTTATAATGTTTCTCCTTTTTTTTAACGCATGTTCTTTCAGATTAGTCTTTGTCTAATGCAGCGTATCCGAAAAGCGTTTCTTTCGCAAAAATTCGCTTCTCAATTTGCGTTCGGATGCGTCGGAATTGAATTGAATAGAGAGGCGGTGAGAGACGCGCGAAAAAATGCAACCGAAAACGGGTTCGATGCGAAAAGGTTTCACTGGCCTTTTTTCTAATTAAAAAAGGCGTATTTCAGCTGTGTTTATGTTGACGGCGAAGCGGAGAAAATATTCAAGGAATTGGAGGTTTCTTTCTAATAAAATAGACTCATAAATTTACTCTTACAGTATCACATGCCTTTTGGTTGTTCATTGAACGATTCTAAGATTTTTGGAGTAATTGACCCACCAAGGGCGGGAGTATCCGACAAAGTGATCATCGGCTGTAGAAGGGTTCAGTTTTTTTAAATTTAGCAACGCTTTTTTTTTTCTTAAGCTCAAATCTCTTTCTACGTTATGTTACATTTCATGTGACCCAAAGGCGGCAACAAAAAATTTAGTTGATTTGTGCAGAACACCATCAAGAAAATTTGACGGGGACCCATTTCGAATTGTTGACATTCAACCCGTCGATTTATTTCCCCAAACTGAACATGTTGAATGGATTGTTAAATTGCAGCGATAATATTTGATAAAGCAATCATTGAATTATTTATTACACACAAATTAATGCAATTATAAATAACGCTACACAGTTAATTGTGTTGCAGCATTACCACTACTCAACCTGAATCAAAGTGAGCACAAAATAAAAGGAACGAAAGGGATTAACAGGATATGAATGCAGCACAAAGTTGCACACTTTCTGAGATTTCTGTACAGTTCCATCCTAACGGTTCAACCACACGCGAATTTGTGAAGCGAACAAAGCGATGCTTAGCTGAACAATAGTGATATAAAAGAGAATCATCCGAGACGGTTTGGGGCGGGGGGGGGGGCAAATTAACATATGTGAAAACCAAAATTTTGGTTAGCGTCAAATAAACAGGCAGCAAAAAAAAACACACCAAAGTCGACACGCCGACAATACCCAGCAGAAAAGTCTTTTCATTGTTATTCTGCTCATTTTGCGTTTCTAAATGGGCCACACGCTTTGACAGTTGGATTAAACGTCGTCGCATTAGTTTAAGTTCCTTCAGCGGGTCTTTGTCAACGACAATTGATGTCTGACTCGAATAATGCTGAAAAGTGGAAGGACAAATGCGCAATTTATAGTACAACCTAAAAGTTCTGTCTAAAAACACGAATCTGAATGATTTTTTTGGCGATAACGACCCTGCACAGAGTTACAGACTCGGGACTGAACCGTCCAACTTATAAATAAATGAATGAAAAGGGGCGCCCGAGCGAGCGGTCGACCTGGTTAAGGGCCGGCCAAGATCCGGCCCTCAGGCGCGAGCGAACGGCGCATCATCTACTGGTTGCCGTAGTCGTGTGCGGTGTTTCGGCCAAAATACAATCACTAATTGCTTTTCGATTTGGCCATTTCAAAACCGGGCCTATAAATTTCCTAAGCGCTTTCAGCCAAAAATTTTTGTAATTTGGGGCTCCGTCCCAAAGGCATTTGAGTCTCCTTTTTTAAGTGATAAAAATCCTGGGATTTTCGGGGCCCTAATCACGATAGGCGTTCTTTCAGATTTCGAGCATAACAGACCGAGAGGAATCGAATGTATGTATATATATCTAGTCTGGCGAGTTTTCAGTATTCTGCATTGTTCTAGCCAAACTCGCCGATTAACTTTTCTTTCACCGCCCCCCCTGCCCTTTGCTCACCGGTTCGTAACCCTGCGCGGCAATTACTTCGCTTTCGTTATGTATACTGTCTTCGCGGGGCAAATCGTTAACTGTGAGCATTTCCGGAAGTCCATTCATGCCAATTGTTTGCTCAAACGTCTGAGTAAGAAATAAGAACAGAAGGCTAAAATAAGAACATTTTAAATTTCTTAGATTCAACCCTTCCAAATAAGAACAAATGGCAACCCGAGTATGAAAGAAGCAAAAAAAAAAAAAAACATTTTTTTCGAAAGTTTTTGAATTTGAGCGACTTTTTAGCAACAATTTTGCTTGTGACGAAAAATGGTACTCTTCTAGTTTACGTGTCCACAAAAATTTTTTTTCAAGTCTTTTATTTTTTTTTTGTTTAAAAAGTCCTGAAAACAACTTTCCTACAGTTTTCAGGGTCGCTGATCACGATTCCGGTATTCATTTCGACCAACCTGACCCGAATCCGAACAAAAAGGCGAAAATTCCAAAAATTTATTTTTTAATTTTAAGGCCAAAAAATTTTTAAATACCAATATTGAATTGTCATTATGCTGTTGGCTGAGTTCCATGTATTTAAGTCATTTTAAGTCCAATAATCGAAATTAAAAATTTTTGGAATTTTCGACTTTTTGTTCGAATTCAGATCTGGGGTTCAGAATTGGAGCAAATGAATATCATGTTCGTGAGCAGGAACCCTGAAAATTTTTAACACTATTTTGGGGGGTTTTATGGCGTAATGTTGTTTGTGACTTTTCTTTTTTTGAGTTCTTTTTCGAATACCTATTTCCTTAAATTGACGACCTAATTATGACAAAAAGAAATGTAGCCAGAATCGTTTTACTGACAAGTGTATTCAGCACAAAAATGTGGTTTAACAATAGCATGGTATGAAAGGATTTTAAATGAGCAGCATTCTATGCGATACGATAGTTGTTCAGTAATTTTCCTTGATGACAAATGGCTTCAACTCAGCTTCAGTCCATCGGGATTCGCGGACGAAATCATACAGTTTCTCCTGAAAATATTTAACAGTCAGAACAATGTTCACATTATAGAAAATTGAATTGGAAGGACCGTGTATTAACCACTGTTATATATAAATAAAATCTCAAATTTACGCAAAACGTGCCTCTCCAAATAAGGTGACCAGCAGTGCCTGAAACATGTAAATAATTAACTAATTTTCTGGAGCATTTACCCAGCTAGCCAAGAAACGGCCAGGATTCGCGACGCAGATCTATAAAAGTAAGTAATCTCACGCACAATTCTTTCTCATGTATCACTCGACCTGAATTTGCTCCGTATAATACGCGGGCAATACCGGGCCAGTTGCCTCGTTGAAACGCCGCACGACCTGAGAAAATTATAATTCAACAAAAAATGAACAATTCGAAAAAATGTTTTATTTACCGAGGCGGGCTGCGGACTCGCGGGTAAGCCCTCTCCACGCAAAAGTTTAGCCACCAGTGGGTTCATTTGCTGGTCATCACTCGAAGTTGGCGGGTCCGTTCGCCTTCCGTCACGTTTGTCCCAGCGTTTCTGCATTGATTTTCTCCCGTAAAGCTTGTTGCGCGATATCTTTCTTCTTCCCATCAAATTTGCAAATAATCTTAAATTATTGGTTGTAAAGTAGAGTCAAGCCTGCCGGGCTCAACAAGGCCCGGAGTTGACCGAATCGGACGGGATCGGGGCAACCCTTTCATGATGACTAAGGTGTCATAATGCATTAAAAGTACTGGAAAAGTAAACTTATAAAGTCAATGGAATACCAGAAGTAAATAAGAAATGAACAAATTAAGAAAACGAGAGATATTTATAGGCACATTATCGTAAGTGACAGGGACTGAAAAATCTGACGACATTGAGTTATGAAGGAAAAACGGACGGTAAATACCGCATTCGTTTCGGGCCAATTCTTTTTTACCCCGATTCGTTTTTTACGTGTTATAAGTATAAGGACTGTCTAACCTACCTCTGTCTGCGCTCCAACGCAAAATAGAGTTAAAAAAACGACTTGTCCGAAACGAATCGTCTTTTTACCGGTAAAAACATTAGGTAACTCGTTTTTGTCTCGACTCGTTTTTTAACCCATTTTGCGTTAGAGCGCATAGTTTAGAGAGACTTTATAATTATACACGTAAAAACGAAACGAGGGTGTCCTGAAATGGTTGGGTAATAGTTCAGTTTGAGACGAGACCCGATTTCAGAAATTAGGTATTATGATTTTTTTAAAGTACGTTGTGGGGGAAGTGCGTTGGCCCATTATGAGTTGGGTGGTGCCGCCTCGCCGTCCCTTTTGTTTTCTGGTGTTATGGTGTAAGTGTGAAATTAAATTGGCATTCTTCTGTCTGTCATTGCTTTGCACCTTTTTTTGTCATTTGTTTTCTTTGCCCAATAAATATTGCCACTCATTTTCGGGTGCTTAAACAGCGGCGCGTGGGGAAAGGTCGTCGTTGTCAAGCGCAGTCAGTCATTTATTCCCACCCTTCTCATCCATTGCCGCTCAACACAATCATTGCCCGCTGCTTGGTGACGTACGCAGCGTCCGACGGGTGAGAGAAATCGCTTGTTTTAAAGAAGTCGCGGCTCTTTTAACACCTTGCATTTTATTGTTCATTTTCCCACCTATTCGGCATTTTGCGCTCACCTTTGGCAATTTATTAATACGAACAAATTTTAGACGATTATGATGAAAAGCTCTGCTGAACAATTTGATCATCCCTCATTTTCGATCAACAGTTTATTCAACAGTAAAGAAGCGGCATCATCTTCAAGCGCATCGGACCCGACAACTCAATTAATCATTTCATCGCTGAATTCCGCAAGGAAAACGAATGAAGGCCTGTTGGAAAAAGAGGCGAAAAAGGCAAAAAAGCAAAATAATTGAATCATTTTATTTGGTTTGGTTTAGACTGACTGCAAAGAATTGAGCACCGACGAGGATGAGCAGCAGAATATTGCGAGCACTTCAACGCCGGAGGACGGAGAATTTGCAAAAATCAGTCGCATTCGAAAGCGACGCTACAGCCAAGCACGAATACAGCCGGTAAATGTGCAATAAGCGAATACAAATGCCAAAAAAATCCCAAAATCTCCTTTTTGGTTTCTTACTGCATTTTTATAATGCAAATTGTTGTTGTATTTATGAGAGATTTGCACTAATTTTTCGGTTGACTCAAAGGCATGCCCACTTTTAAAAAATAGAATTGGTCAGCTTTTCTCCCCTATAGTAAAACAATAAATGTTTCCATTGTATTATTTTAATTTTAGACGCGAGTGAAAAAAGTTATGCAAAGCGACGAAGACATCGGCAGAATGGTGGCTAGTGTGCCGGTGGCAATTGGCAGTGCCATGGAAGTTTTTGCGGAAAAACTGTTGCTCGCAGCGGCCGAATGTGTCCAGCACAGCTCAACGAAGACTCTTTCCCCGATGCACATGTAAAGAAAGAAATTGGCAATATTGTGAATTAGACTTGTCCTTTAAGAAAAGACAATGTTATGAAAAATGGCTTACCATTTTAAGGCAGCAAATGTAAACTAATTGAATTTTTTTTAAAGCAAAATGGCCGTATCTCGCGTTTCACATTTTTCATTTTTGGAGCCTATGTTGGGGGATGTTCCGATAAATCAGAAAATGGCCCCTTCTTTCGGACAATCGTCTTCGACTGCCAACGGCGAATGAGGCGATGCATTCCCTTCCGAATACCTCTCATTTGGACATTCATTCGTTTTTTAATAAGGCTTTACTGCGATTTCCGTTAATCTGTAAAAAAGGCGACAACATCAATGCTTTTTGTTTTGTTTTGACCGTTTAAATCGAAAACTGAATATTTGATATTCTGTTCAAGTAGTATTTCAACCATTTTCACGTTTGAACAGAAATGAACGAAAAGGCCAAACAAATCCGATTGCCGAAGAAGGCGGAGAAGGTGAAGAACAAGGTGAGCTCCTCCAAATGCCCATTTTCCCGTGCGGTTTACATTGCCCTCTTTAGGCGGCGGCAGTCGTCCAAATCACTGCCGAACAGCTGCTGCGTGAGGCGAAAGAACGCGACTTGGAGGTGACCAGTGGGGAGGGGGGAGGTTCAACAGGTGCTATGTCGTTCAGATCCACCATTTACAGAATCTGACAAAAATAAAATTTAGTAAGGTAATAGAGCAGTTAAAGAGCTACCGGAAGAACCAATTTTCTTTAGTATGGTTGTTTCAAAGAAAAGTGTCGATGACTTTTTATTGGATTATCTGTAAAAATGGTGGATTTACGAAACATCCACGTGTGGCGATTTTATGACTGGTTGACCGCAGCAATTGCAATCCTTCAGGCGATCCCTCCGCCACCTAAAGTTCGCATCACTGACCCGGAAGAATTGGCGGAAAATTACCGAAGACGTCGCAAGGAATTTGAAGACAATATCCGAAAGAATCGAATGCAAATAGCGAATTGGGTAAAGTACGCGAAATGGGAGGAGTCTATCGGCGAATTGCAACGGGCGCGGTCGGTGTTCGAGCGCGGGTTGGACGTTGACCATCGGAGCATCACCATTTGGTTGCAATATGCCGAAATGGAAATGCGGTGATGAACTATCGAGAAAACTCAAATGCTGACCAATCCATTTGTTGACAGAAACAAGCAGGTGAACCACGCCCGAAACATTTGGGACCGGGCGGTGACCATTCTGCCGAGGGCAACGCAGTTTTGGCTGAAATACTCGTACATGGAGGAGCTGGTCGGGAACATTCCCGGCGCACGGCAAGTATTCGAACGGTGGATGGAGTGGGAACCGGACGAGCAGGCGTGGCAAACATTCATCAACTTTGAAATGCGTTACAAAGAAGTGGACAGAGCGAGGGACCTTTACCAGGTGAAAACGGAGCAAATGGAGAAAAAGAAAGGGAAGGGAAACGCACGGCAAATGGACACTAAACATGAACAAAAAAATTAAGCGCTTTTTGCATGTCCATGGACATGACTTCAAAAATTGGATACGCTACGCAAAGTTTGAAGAGCGCAACGGATTTGTTGGAAATGCAAGGGCTATTTACGAACAAATGTTGGAGTTCTTTGGTGAAGAAAATCTGACGGAAAACATTTTGATTGCATTTGCACAATTCGAAGAGCGACAGAAGGAATATGAAAGGGCCCGAGTCATTTATCAGTACGGCATTGGTGAGTAACATAGCCATACATTTGGTCGTAATGTAAGGCAGGTCAGACATTGACCAGTTTTAAGACAATTTATCCAATCATTTGACAACGATTCTTTTTTTAACACCTCATATCAGATAATTTGCCTATTGCTCGTACAACGGAACTCTTCAAATGTCTCACAATGCACGAAAAGAAATTTGGCGAGCGTTTACGAATTGAAAGTGTTATTTTCTCGAAGCGTCGTCACCAATACGAAGAGGTCGTTGTGTTATGTTTTCCTATTACTTTGGCTTACAATTAATGCCCTCTTTAAGCAAGTCAAAGATAATCCGTTCAATTATGACGCCTGGTTTAATTACGTTCGACTGCTGACCACGGAGGAGGCCGACCGGGCTGAGGTGGAGGAATGTTTTGAGAGGGCCATTTCCAATGTTCCGCCTTATGTGGTAGGTGTGGCTGCTATTTTAAAAGTATGTATTTTTTGCATTCGTTAGGAAAAACGTTTTTGGCGCCGTTACATTTGGCTGTGGGTGTATTACGCCGTTTATGAAGAACTCGACGTTGGGGACGTGGAGAAGTGCCGCGAAGTGTGGCGTGCCTGTTTGGACATCGTCCCGCACAAGCAGTTCACCTTCGCCTTCATTTGGCTGATATTTGCCCAATTTGAGCTCAGACAACTCAATTTGGGCTCCGCCCGTAAGATTTTGGGCACGGCAATTGGAAAATGTCCGAAGAAGAAACTGTTCCGAGAATACATTGAGATGGAGTTACAACTCAGGGAATTCGACCGGTGCTTGGCATTGGAAATAGACGTAATAAATTACTTTCCAATAGGTGTCGGAAACTCTACGAAAAATTCCTCGAGTTTTCTCCTGACAACAGTATCAGTTGGATGAAATATGCCGAGTTGGAAAATCTATTGGGCGACGAGCAGCGAGCACGAGCTGTTTTCCAAATTGCTGTCCAACAGCCGACTTTGGACATGCCCGAAGTGCTGTGGAAGGCGTACATCGATTTCGAAATTGAGCAGGGCGAACACGAACGAGCGCGTATTTTGTACGAGAGTCTGCTTCGACGAACCCAACACCTAAAGGCATTCCATGGAGGATTTGTGACTTTATTATGCTATTTTTGTTAGGTTTGGATCAGTTGGATCGAATGGGAAGCGAGCAACAATGAAATGGACCGCACCCGCGCTCTTTACAAAAGAGCAAACCAGACACTTGAGGGTGCGCCGGCGGAGGAACGCCTTTTGCTGTTGGAACAATGGCATAACTTTGAAGTACAGCATGGGACGGAAGAGGAACGAGCTGCAGTTGAAAGACTGATGCCGAAGCGAGTGAAAAAACGCCGACAGATAACCGCAACGGACGGCACAGACGCCGGCTGGGAAGAATACTTCGATTTTATTTTTCCGCAGGATCAAGGTGAACAAAAAGCGCAAAAACATAGACTTATTATGGGCATTACTATAGCAAGGTTTGCCTTATTTGTCCTTTTAAGCATCCAAAATCAATTTCAAATTGCTCGAGGCTGCCCGTCTTTGGAGGGAAAAGAATGCCAACGTCGAAAAAGCGGCATTGCATGCGGAATCATGATCTGTCGTACTGTGTGTACTCGAGTACCTTTTCAATTTTGTTTTCTCTTTTAATTTTAATTCACTTTTTTTTTGCTTTGACCTTCTGTTAATAAATTCGCTCAATATGCGGCATCGCATGTTTCTTTTATCTCTTTGAGCATCAAATTTTGCTTCCAGTTTTGGGTCTTCTTTATTATTCGTCGTATTTAGCATTTGTTACAAAGGTCGGGTCGATGACTTGTTGTTTTCCGTTCATTAGTTATTTTTGACCAAGTCATCTCAAGTGCACGTGATTCTATTGGCTTAAACGGATATTCCGAATGTCGAATCTTTGAAAGCGGAGAACAATGACTTACTAAAATTACGTAAGAGAGAGTGTCGGCTTTTGCCAATTAGTTTTTCCATTACTCCTATCTTTTCTAAAGCATTCATTGCTTAAATCTTTTTTTTTTGCTATGTCCAATGCCTCTTCAACTTATGCTGACTCTGCCTTTGTTTCGGGTGACTCTTCCTCCGACGTATTTTGGCTATTCCGGTTTTTGCCCGCTCTGACTGCCTACGGCACTTTGCTTCTCTTCGGTCACTTTCTGATTCACTGTATTAGAAAAGAAACGAAACGTACTGCATTTTATTTTTTGTTGTTGTTTCATCTTAAATTGCAAAATAATTTAGAGAATGCAGATTTTTTCCGACGCCATTGCCTTTTGCGACTAATTCGCCAATTCGCAGTTGGACAGCCCGAACATCAGACAGTACAAAAAGCGAATCAAAAGGGCACACTTTCGGAGAGGGAAAAGTTTAAGGACGAAGAGGAGGGACGCATTTGTACTGCTGGAAGCGGAGGAAAATTGCAAAGACGGCGTTCATTTTTGGTCGATTGTCTGTCCGTTTCTGTCTATTTCACTGGCATTCAAGTATCTTTCCGAGTTTAATTTGCCATTCCATTGGCATTGTCTTCTCTCCCCCGTCCCCTTCAGGTGACTTTGATTTGCATGGGATTCTTCCAAGAACGGATCGTGACGCGAAGTTACCCCCTAAAAACGGACCCAAAAAGGGCCGATTTTTTCCGGGACACTCAGTTTTTGGTGTTCGCCAATCGAATTGTGTGTGACATTATCTCAAATTGGCACAAAATGCAATTAAACTAACTGTACCCTTTTGAGGTGGCATTGGTCCTTTCTGGTGCCTATCTCTTCGTCACTTGGAAGGAACAACCTTTGCATGTTGCGCCTCTTTACTTGCACTCCTTCGCTTCCTTTTCTAATGTTATTTCCTCGTGGTGCCAATACGAAGCATTGAAATACGTTTCATTTCCCACTCAGGTGACTCTTCTGATTGACCGCCGACCATTTTGCCTTATCACTAATTACCTCTCCTCTCCATCCCACCCATTAGACTGTCTGCAAAGCATCCAAAATTGTGCCAACAATGTTGATGGGAATATTGCTGCGTGGTCAACGATATTCCGTCCGTCAATACGTTTTCGCGCTTATTCTCGTCTTTGGCACTTCTATGTTTTTCCTCTCCACTGCCTCAACAGATGCCTCTCATTTTCAAGGCATTTTTATCAGTTGGACAGACAATTTGCACGCTTATGCCAAAAGTGTTTCGGGCTTTGTTCTGATGTTCGGTTATTTGTTGTTCGACGCGTTTACTCCCAATTGGCAGAAAAGTGAGCGGATTGTGCGTTGGTCCTCCATTTTCTAGACTCCTCTGTTTAGAATTGCTCGACCAGACGCCACGCATTTCGTGTTCTCAGGTTAGCCAAAGCTTTCCCCCCCCCCCATTTCCCACTCATCCCCCACTCCTTCTCTATTTTCAGATGATGTTTGGTGTCAATGCGTTCAGTGTGTTCATCTGTCTGATCCCTCTTATACAACAATGGACTTTGTCCTCCTCGGTGTATTTTCTGCTTGCCCATGAGTCCGTTCTATTCGATTGTCTGTTCCTTTCTTTTGGCTCAGCCCTTGGTCAGGTCCTCCGTTTTTTCGTTTCAGTCCTTTCAATCATTTTAAAAATTCATTTACCAGGTGTTCATTTATCTGACCATCCAACATTTCGGCCCCATCGTTCTCTCCATCATTATGACACTTCGTCAAATTTTTTCCATCATTATTTCGTCCATTTACTTTGTGCATCCTATTAATTTACAGGGATTATTCGGTCTTTTCCTCGTCTTTTGTGCAATTTTCACCGATATTTATAACAAATACAGCAAAAGCAGGGTCAGCAAAAGGAGAACTAACAATGCCATTTGTTGATTCCATCTCCACCATTTCTTTTTTTTGCACATTTTGGTTTTTTACATTTACTTTTATATTGGCTTTAATGCTTTGCTCACATTTAACACAGTTATGGAATTTTTAACAATAAATTAACTCACAAATTCCAATTCTCTCTGCCTCTATTAAACTTTTCTTTGTTATCTTTTGCTCTGCCGTTCGCACAATTGGACTACGGCGTATTCGCTGGAGCTCATCCAACTTAGGTCCTTTTCTCCAAATTTCTCTTTGATTTTGCGCAGCGATTCGGGCGAAATACCCGCGACTGTTTCTGCTTTTAATGTTCGCAATGCCATTAAATGGGTCGGACAAAAACCGCAAAGAGCATGCTAAAAGCAAAAAGGGAAGCTGAAAAAGAGTTTAGAAGGAGAGGGCGAACCGAAAAAGGCGTCGTGTGGGGCCACGCTCTGTCGCCGACCAACTTGCGATAGTTCATGTCTCCCTTGAAGATGAGCAGGGCTGACTCAGCTAACTGCTCGTGCAATTCAGGCGCTTTTTCCCGCATTGCGTTGTAATCAAAGCCTATAAAAAGGCGAGTCAAATAGGGCCGAATGCCAATAATTCGCTTCGGTTTGCCCACTTTGGGTCCAAAAAGGATGTGCGGCGAAACTTAGTGTTCCCTAAAACGAATTCTGGTGAAATCAACGCTTTTTCGTTTCATACCTTTTGCAAATGATCGCTCCACCGTTTTCCCAATTTCGAAAGGAATTCGTCGTTTTCTGAGCTTAGCTGCTCAATGATCCATCGCAAATCTTTTTCCATGGTATCCGAAACGAACCACGGGTATTCCTTTAAGAATGTGGAAGTTTAAAAGTAGTGACCTTTTTCCCCATTCCATGTTCGGGCAGCTCCTTCCCCCCCCCCCCATTCACTTACCTTTCCGTGTAAAAGCACTTTCGACGCCAATCCCTTTGCGATAAGAAAATCACTAAGACAAAGGTCGACGAACAGTTCCAACCCCGAATTGTCAAGCACAATGTCAATTCGCTTCTGCGGCCTTCCCAAATATCCATCCACCGCTCTTTCAAGGTCATCAACCAAAATATTCGGTCGAAGTTGGTCAAGTTCGTGAAAAATCGTGTCCGACATAAAATGGGGGTCACCGCCCGTCAACGAAAGATCGCATTTGTTACCCCAAAGTGACATCTGAAGGAGGGAGAAGAAAGGCATAAAGAAAAGAATAGGGAAGGAATGACTTGAATAAGACGGAGGACCATCCGCCGAATTCCCTCGGCATTTAATTCCGTGTCAATTTCACGGACCAATTCAGTGCCAATCGCAAGCAGATACTTCGAGCTAAATTGGAAATCGAGTTTAAATTATTAAGACACGACAAGGGGGGGGGGGGTGACGAGCAAATAAAAAACCTTACAATTTCGTACCCCCCCCCCCCCCCCCGAATTCGCTCACCTGTCCTTGTAACTCTTCTCTTTGTCTTCGTTGAATGGGTCGAACTCACGGAGAAAGTGACTCTGCTGGAAGAACTGTCGAATTCGCCTGTACATGTAACACTCGACGAACATCCATGGCGCTCGGTACCAGGTGACATTTCCATCGTTTTGACTTTCCCTTTGGTTGGTTTCGCTTTGAATTTCTTTTTGTTCCTTAAATTGTATTTATTCTCAACAGATGCCATTCTTTTTTGCTTTCCCAACTTCGTTCAATTTGTCAATTTCATTATTCCAAAGCGAAGCGTCCGGAAACTCTGCAGAGATCGGTTCCAAAGGTTTGTCGGTCATCATTCGATAGCGCATTTCAGAAAGTTTTGAGATGACAGCGGTGACATCGTCCCCGGCTTCCTCCAAAGCGAAGATTGGCCAACCCTTCTTTCGAACCCTCCCCCGCCCCCAAATGGTCACCTGTCCCCATTTGTCCATTGCTTTATGGTGAAATCGGTTCAATTTATCCACCATTCCGGTGACTATTTTTGGCAAACGTTCGTTAAGCGATTTGAAAGCGAAAGAACTGTCAAAATTAAACAAATTTAACTGGTATATTTTACGTCCGAATGAAAAAACCCACCCATTTTCCGCGCCGGTCATTCTTTTCGGCAGTGTTTTTTGGTCTGACATTTTTCTGCTAAAGTTTTTTTTTGTAATCGTTCTGCTCGTCGAAGGCGCAAAGAATTGGCACAAAATTCGTGGATACATTAAAATAAATAAAGAATAAAAAATGAAAATATTAAATGGAAAGTGATGTAACACAGAGAAAGAGGGAAGGGAAGGGGAATGATAAGAGGAAAGAGACGGACACTTGACGGAGGTGGAGACATTTACGGAAGAGCGGCGCCAAAACGCTCGTTTTGATTAATTCACTCAATGTGAAAAGAGATAAAACTGCAGAATTTAATGGACGACAAGGAATCGTTCTCTTTTAAAAGGAGTGCAAATTTAATTATCTCCTGATCATTGATGAAGTCATTTCATAAAATTTGTTGATTTTAGCCAAAAAATATGATTCAAATCACTTCTTCGAGCGATTTGAACGAAAAACTTTACGATGCCATTGTCGTTGTTTCTGATGGGATAAATTCGCTGTCGAAGTTGGATAAAATTTGTCCCGACCTTCGTAACGCTGTCGAGGCTTATTCAAAGGCAAACTTTTTTGAATTAATTTATTTAGACTTTACTGTTTTTTTTTTCAGATTGACCATTCGCTGGACAAAGGCAAAGTGTCGCTTATTCGAGCGGACAATTTTCACGCCAAACGCATTGTTTATGCGAGCACTGGTACTGTGCACAAAGATTTTGACGATGTGCGACGGTA
Source organism: Heterodera filipjevi (assembly GCA_039877585.1). Taxonomy (NCBI): domain Eukaryota; kingdom Metazoa; phylum Nematoda; class Chromadorea; order Rhabditida; family Heteroderidae; genus Heterodera; species Heterodera filipjevi. The sequence goes on along the minus strand of JBDPZO010000002.1, from coordinate 17,376,643 downwards.
CACAAAAGCGGGTATTGGAGCTGGCAAAACGTCAGTGAATACCCACTTTCCCCCCCCCCCCCTTCCCCCTCTTAAAATCCCCATTCGTCAGTGCTTTGTCCGCCGGCGTTCGTTCGCCTCTCCTCGTCGTTGTACCATCAAAACGTTTTCCAAATGCGTCTCTTATGGCCGCGCTTGGCTTTCTTCATACTTTGTACACTCCGCCGAATGTTGATGTGCCGGACAAGCCCATCAGGAAGGTGGATCTGCTGGGCATTTTGGAATTGGAAGCCAATGGAAAGGACCACGTGGGACCAAAGGATTTGGTTTTTTTGCTGCAAGCACTGCAACGGTCGTTTAACGTCACCCGCGACATTGGAGACGGAGACCCCCAGAGAATGTGTCCGGCAAAAGTGGCCGAATACCTCAAGTGGTTTTGAGCAAACAATTTGTCAAAGCTAATTCATTTCAGAAAAACATTTGAAAAGTCGTCGGTTAGCGTTTCCATCGTCGACGACGTAGACCAAATCCGCCGTGATTATCCGCTTCTGTCCGCCGTGTCGCGTTGTGCCAATGCCATCGAAGAGCACAAAGTCATCCCTTGTCTCTGTCTCTTCCCATTTGCTCCGATTTTAGTTTGTCTCATTTAGGCCCGTCTCATTTGGCTCGAATACGACGGGGGAGAGGAGACGGAGACTTTGTTTTTGGTTGGGAAGGGTGTCACTATCGACACGGGAGGGGTCGACTTGAAAGTGGGCGGAGCGATGCACGGAATGAGTCGGGATAAATACGGCAGTGCGGTGGTGGCAGGTCGGTCGTGCTGTGCTTCTGGTCTTTCACTTTCCAATACTCTTTTGAGGGTTTTTTCGGGCCTTGGACGAACTGAAACCGAAGGGCATCAAAGTGGTTGGGTGCATGTGCATGTGCCGCAACAGCATCGGGTCGAACGCGTATACCGGCGATGAGATAATCACTGTCAGTTGGGCGGAGAACCTTGAAGGAATCCCAAATCCGAATTTGCCCCTTTAACCATTTGAAGTCCCGCAGTGGGCTGCGCGTTCACATTTATAACACCGACGCCGAGGGGCGACTGGCGATGGCGGACCCTTTGGCCGAGGCCAAAGACAAAGTGAATTTGACTAACTGACAGATGAACAATTCTTTTCCATCTTGGGATAATCGCCCCAACCTTCATTAGGCACTCAACGCAAAAAATCCTCATTTGCTTACCATCGCAACTCTCACCGGTCATTTGGTGCTCACTTATGGCCATTGTTCCGCCGCGATGGACAATGGACCGGCGAGGGAAGCGAATTACGCGGAACAATTGCGAAAAGTGGGCGACGAATTTGGACAACCGGTGGAAGTGTCACGACTGTTCAGCGAGGCAAGCACAGCCTAAGGGCGAAAGCAAATGAGTGGCCGTCCCAGCCAACTAATTTTTTTTGTTTTATTTGCCAGGACTTCGATTTTCACTCCGCAAAATGCGAGGCGGCCGATTTGCTGCAGGCGAACACTTTGCCAAGTGTGAGAACGCCCCGCGGACACATGGGCCCGGCAGCATTTCTAATGCGCGTCTCCCGCATTGACGAAGCCGGGCTCGACTCGGCACAGCCATTGAAGTACACCCACTTGGACATTGGCAATTCAATGGGGGAGTACCCTGAGACATCATTCCCTTCTCCTCTGCTAGCATTAATTGCACAGTAAATCAGCACCCAATTATAAACTTTCAACCCAAAGCAATGTTTCAGACACATTCTGTCAAAGGTCAAATGAATTCAGGCGATAGGAACGAGCAAAAGCGATAGTGTTTTCAAGATGATGGCTAGTCTTTTTTTATTTTTTAAATCGACAATTTAAGTGAATAAATATGCATATCTGTTGTTGATTCATGCCTATACATATCTTGGGGCAGAAACATTAAAATTCCGTTGGGTCAACTTGATTATTTCGGCTCTTTTCATAAATTATTGTTCTGGTATAAATTACAAATGACACGGAAATTTAAATACAGTTTAACTTAAAAGTAAAGGGAGGGACCTAATCAAAGAATATAATAAACACAAGAAACAATACGGGATATATTAAGGAATGATCAAATCATAACCTATCAATTTTTATTTTTCATGGCTCAACTTCGACCACCAAATCGTTAGGAGCGACTTTTTCGCCTTTGTTCAAATGAATGGCCTTAAAAAAACAAAAAATTGGCGGGATACCGTAATGAATAGCTTTTGTTTACCTTTACAGTGCCTGCAATCGGAGAGTCCACATTCATTTCCATTTTCATTGCCGAGAGAATGAACAAAGTTTGCTTCGGCTGCACAATGTCACCGACATTCACTTTGACCTCCAAAATCTGAAAATGTGTCATTATGAAAAAATAGTTTGTTACATTGACTATTTGCCATTGCTTACTTCTCCAGGCATCGGTGCCCCAATAGACCCTTTCATCCCGGGAAGTGCCTTTGGCCTCACGACAATACTTTTGGATGCTTCATTGTCCAATATGAACATAGACCGTGACTGTAAAATGACATTTGGATAATTTATAATCATTCGCATTTATTGACCTGTCCGTTCAGCTCAAAGAAGACCTAAAAATGGAGTTTATTAGTTGAGACTGATCAGAGTGGTGAGTGCATGAATTCTAAACTTACTTCTCGCTCGCCTTTTGGGTTGAGTTTGCCCTCAGCCAATAGTTGGATGTTCAACACTTTTCCTTTCTCGATTTCTACTTGGATTTCCTCCGCAATATCCATCCCAGTGAAGAATACTTTAGAATTGAGTTTGTCGACAGGACCGTATTTCTGTCTGAACTGTTCGAACTCGTCGAATTCCCGCGGAAACATTGCCGAAGACATGGTCTGAATAATTGTTGTCATTTATTATATATGCTCTTGGCCTTTTCGTACATCAACTTCCCTCAGTTCCCTTCCGTGTTTTTCCTCCAGCATCCGTTTGTGAGTTTCAAAATCCAGCGGTGGCAATTCGGCACCCGGTCGTCCATCTGTTTTTGGCTTTCCTCTCAAAACTTTCGTCCTTAACGGTTCTGGGAATCCATATGGCGGTTGCCCTATTTGACCCTATAATTTAAAATATAAAAAAGGTTTAATTTGATTACAAATTGACCTGCATGAATTGAACTACGGACTTCGGAAAAGAAAGTTCCTCGGCACGTTCAACCAATGTTTCTTTCGTGAGTTTGTTCTGCACCATAAACTGGGCCAAGTCTCCAACAATTTTCGAAGACGGGGTTACCCTTAAAGAACCAAATCCCAGTTGCGTCTACAAGCGCCAATTTAGGTGCTCACTTGATAATATCACCCAGGGCTAAGTTCGCCTCCGCATACATTTTCTTCACCTCATCGAACTTCTCGCCCAGGCCCAAAGAGAATGCCTATTTTTGATTATTATCATAACCAAAATTCCGCTTCAAATAAATGCCTGGAATTGAAGGTTTGTATATTGGCCACCCGGAATGGCGTGGTTGTACACGTCCGAATTTCCACTTTTCATTGTGACTGTGCATTCAAAGGGTTGATAGAATTGGCGTGCTGTCTCCCAGTAAGCGTTGTATCGCGAAATGGTGTCCATGTCCAACCCTTAGTAAAAGAAAATAGTCATTAGGACTGAAATTGTATTAGCATTAATTTAGGCGGATTTAAGTAACGATGTCCGCATTTGTCGAATTGGTTGAAACTCCACATAAAATAGGCCTGACATAAAGTCCCAAACCTTGCAAATAGTCCATATTTTGGCTAGATTCAACGTGGTAAAGTTCAAACTTTTCCAAGTTTGGTATAGGAAATGATAATTTATAAAAACTATAGTGCTCACTAATTTCTGAGATTTTTCTCAGATTATTGTAAAAATTTAAATCTTAAAGGCATTTTTGTGCAAAATTTCAAGCAATTCCGAATCAATTGAATTGAATTACTAAAATCTGCCGAAAAGTATGTCCAAGTTTAAAAGGAGTAGACCTAATAAGCAAAAATTCACGAACCGGTTGAGTGCGGTGTCCGCTGAAGGGCGGCCACAATCGCGCCCATTGATGGCTGCGCGGTCATTCCGCTCATTGAGTCGATGGCCGCATCAACTGCATCCGCACCTGCGCGAGCGCACTCGATCATGCTGGCCACACCCGCACCTGCGGTGTCGTGAGTATGCACATGAATCGGAATGTCCGGGTGTTGGTCACGTAGCGCAGTAATCAAAATTTTGGCTGCTTCGGGCTTCAATACACCTGCCATATCCTGAATTCATTTATTGAATGTATCAAAATGGAAGTCAACTATAAAATTGCTACTTTTATCGAAAGAATATGTGCGTTGGCTTTGACAAGCTGTTTGGCCAGGCTCAGATAATATTCCAAATTGTAGCGTTGTGCGCTAGGGTCCGACACATCACCAGTGTATGAAATCGCTGCTTCGACGACCCCTCCCGCTTTGCCAACAGCTTCCATGCCAACCACCATGTTGGGCACGTAGTTGAGGGAGTCGAACACTCTGAACACATCCATCCCGCTTTTGACAGCCAATTCACAGAATCTGTGTGTGTGTGTGTGTGTGTGTAAATATAGAGATAAACACCGATTAGCCAACCCAAGAAAATCACTCACTTGTCGAGAACATTGTCCGGGTAGGACGAGTAACCAACTGCGTTAGCACCCCGGAAAAGCATTTGGAAAGGAATGTTGGGGATCAGTTTACGAAGAAGCTCCAGTCGCTCCCAAGGACACTCGTGTAGAAATTGCATGGCCACGTCGAAGGTGGCACCTGAAAGACGAAGCAATAAACTGGAACATTAGCTGTAAAATAAATGATACATACCACCCCACATTTCAATGGAGAACAAATTCGAAAATTTCTGAGACACAAACGGGGCAATTTTTGCCATGTCATAAGTGCGAACACGAGTGGCCAACAGACTGACAATAATGGAAAGGATAAGTCAGCGAAAAAGGAAAGAAAACTTACCTTTGATGGGCATCTCTGAAGGTCGTGTCCGTGATCATGCACCCTTTGTTCGCTCGCAAAGCCTTCGCAAATGCTTCGGGTCCTTTTTTCAATAAAATGTCGCGGAAGCCAACAGGATGATCATTTGGGTCTGATAAGGGAGGGCGTAAAAAAGTATAAAGGAAAAATCGTTTCTTTCCTTACCCTGCCGCTACAAAGGGAACAGTCGGTTGGACATTCTTCGGTTTCATGTCGGTGACCAATGGCGTAAGCGAACCGTTGACCTTCAACTGCCCCAAATAAGACAGCAGCTTTTGTGCCCTGTTTTGACTCGGCTTAAAGCTGAACAATTCAGGATGTTCATCAATAAAAAGAGTGTCCACGACGCCAGTGCGAAATTCAGGCTGTTCCAGCACATTGACGAGGAAAGGAATGTTCGTTTTGACGCCCCGAATACGAAACTCCTGAAATTAGAAGATGGTACAATTCAACCAGAATTATGTCTAAAAATATTGAAAAAGAAAATATTTATTTTGATTAAGTTTTACTTTCAATGCGCGGATTAATTTGGCAGATGCTTGGTGATGGTTACGCGCCCGCGCAATAACCTTTTAAAATTTATTATGAAATCACTGCTGTTTTCTCCCCATGCAAACTTTGACAAGCAGAGAATCGTAATGCGGTGAAATGACTGAGCCGGCGAAAGCTGAAGCACCGTCCAACCGGATGCCCATTCCCTCGCCGCTACGAAACACTTCAATCTATGCAAGAGTCCAATTATGAATTCCCATTCACAAATGGTCATTTAGCCGTCAGTTGACCACTTACTCTTCCGCTGTCCGGTTGAAATCCTCTCGCCGGGTCTTCTGTCGTAACGCGACACTGAATGGCTGCTCCATTGATTTGAATTGCGTCCTGACGAAGTTTGATGTCCATCAGGGATTTTCCTTCAGCTACGCGAATTTGTGATTGCACCTGAACAGATTTTCAATAAGACGTAACGAAAGTTTGATAATGTTGAACAATATTACCAAATCCACGCCGGTGATTTCTTCTGAAAAAGACGAAGTAATGCAATGAGAGTTGGCAAATGTAATCATTTACCCGTGACGGTGTGTTCCACCTGAAGCCGCGCGTTCACTTCCATGAAGTAATGGTTCCCTTTGCTGTCGAGCAAAAACTCGACAGTCCCTTAAGGAATAATTTTTTTATTTCCATTTTTATGTTTACAGTTAGAAACTCACCAACGTTTTGGTACCCAACATGTTTTGTAAGTTTTAAAGCGTCGTCCAATATTCGCTGGCGCACTGTCGGATCCAAAACAGGTGCGGGCGCCAATTCAACGACTTTCTGATGTCGTCGCTGCACAGAGCAGTCCCTCTCGAATAAATGCACCAAGTTGCCGTAATGGTCGCCAATAATTTGCACTTCAATGTGCCGAGGTCTTTCCACGAATCTATCAAAGAACAAAAAAAGGAACATCATTTTTCGACAGGAAAGGCAAATAATTGAGTTGTACTTCTCAACAAAGAGCGATCCGTCCCCAAATGCGGCTTGAGCTTCTGAAAAGGCACGGTTGAACGCATCTTCTATCTTTAAAAATCAATGGTTGCTGTTAGCCTTCGAGTTTCCGCTTTTGGCTTACTTCATCCTCTTTTTCAATTTTGCGCATTCCGCGCCCTCCGCCTCCGTAGGCCGCCTTCACAATGACTGGGCACCCGTATTGTTGCACAAATTCATTGACTTCCGCCGCAGTTGTCACTGGGCCAGGTGTACCGGGAACGACCTTAGTGGACGGAATAAGCGAAATCATTAAAGCAAGTGTCAAACAAACTCACACAAACGCCTGCTTCGATAGCCGCCTGTCGTGCGGCGACCTAAGAATTGGATAATTAATTAAAATAAATTTTAAGGCTATCTTTTCACTTTATCGCCCATTCTGCCGCATAACTTCAGGCGACGGACCAATAAACACAATGCCTTTGTCTTTGCACGCCTGCGCGAAGTCAGCACGTTCCGATAGAAAACTGAAATGGAAAATAAAGAATGAATAGCTTTGAAACACACCCGTAGCCCGGGTGGATGGCTTCCACTTCATTGCGGACAGCCGTATCGACTATTTGCTCAATATTCAGATAAGCAGCGACAGGCGGAAGTCCTGTACAGAGACGGAGAAAAATCATTTTACAATAGCCAATATAATTATATAATATAATGTACAGTATATACATTTATTACAATATGAGACCCACCACTTCCGACTAAGTATGCCTCGTCCGCTTTGTACACGTGGATAGAATGCTTGTCCTAAAAAACTTTTGAACATTTCCTACGACCACAAGTTTTAAGGTGTCGGACGGACTTGTTCCGAGAAAATGGCCACTGAAGTTTTATTCAGTTCTGTCAATGCACGGAACACTCGGGTGGCGATTTCGCCTCTGTTCGCGACCATCACCTTAAATTATGGCATTGTTAAGAGAAATTAGTCAGGAAATGCCTTTTTGAATTCTCGCGTATTGTGTGATGAAGTGTATCTGATAGGATTGACGATAGGACATTTCAAATAAAAGCGATGAGACGAATTAAGCTGGCACCGAAACAGAGACATTTCCTGCAAAAGAAAAAAAATAAAGAAACAACGCACCAAATGGAAAAAAGGAGTTTTATTAGCAAGGCTCTCATATCTGCGGATTTCTCCTCTTTTTGAAAGGGTCGGAAGCTTTTTGCAAACGGATTTGTGAAATTTTTGAATTTGAGAATTTTGTTGTTATTTTGAAAAAAAAAGACGCGGAAAGCGATTCGCGACCGCGGCAATTTCAACCGCGACCGCAATTCGCGGCATTTTTGTTTAAGCAGTTTTTTGCTAAAAATCCGCGACCGCGATACCGCGCATCGTGGATTTTTTTTCCGCGATTCGCGTATCGCGCCCGCGGGATTTTTTCGTCCGCGTCCCACCCCTACTATGGATGTATAGTTTTTAATACGGTACAATAAAATTAGATTAAAAAACCAGAGGTACCATTTATTATTTCAAAGAAATGTTCGTTGGGAAGTAATCAATTTATGAAAAAATAACCGTTTTTATAATTTTTCACTTAAAATACAGAGGATTTTAATGCTAAATGAAGATTTTTTAGGGCGCCGATGCGGACGAATAGGTTTTTATTAATTAAGTCTTAAAGTGAGAATTGAAAATAGCAAATGTGGGAGATGAAACTAAAGAGGGAGGAGGTGCACATGAACGGATGACCACAACACCAGTCGATCGCTAAGGCTCGCCTCATTCTTTCGACCGACCCCACCCACATAAAAACATGAAATCAGCTCATTTCTCCTTTCCACTTGCATTTTATCATTACCCAACCAGCCCCTCTTCCTCCCTCCCCCTTCCAAAAATGACGTCCATCATCAGTTCTATGGAGTCAAAAAGTGTAAACAAAAGCAAGTTGTAATCGAAATGATGGAAAATTTCGGAATTCTTATTCAAAATTGTCGGGTAGGACCTTGTTAGGGTTCGAACAGTTACCAAACTCAACATTAGAACGGAATAAGTATCTCTCTCCACTTGAGAAAAGAACCGCCGATGTATTACCAGTGAAAAAATTGAGATATAAATAAGATTGATGGATGAAAAATCAATTATGATAGGGCGGGGAGGGGAAGGAATGGATAAAATACCGAACAAAACGAAAGAAATGTTATGCATACAAAAATTTATGTATGAGAGAAACAGTGCCAATTTGAAACTTCTAAGATGCCTTTTATAATGCTTTTTTTTAATATTTTTTCGGGATTTTGTGCCATTTTGGTACCTTTTTGGCATTTGTGGGTGCTGATTTTCAAAGTTTTTGAGAAATTTCCTAAGAAAAATGCAACGAAATTTTTGAAAAAGTACGCCCCTAAGAATTAAAGTTTCCAGAAAATTTGTCCCGTAAAACTTAAACTTTTTTATCCATAATTTTATTCTCAAAAATTTTTTTTCTCATTTGTTTTTTGTAATTTTTAAAATCCTTGCTTATTATGCTTATATTCTGTGATAGGGGAAAAAAAGTTCATCTCAAAAATGTTTGAAGAAAATTCTTTTATTTTGCTAAAATAAACCCCAATAGATATGTTAACAAATATTTAAAAAAAAATTGTGCCTATAATTAACTTGTTCATGAGGTTTTAATGGGTGGGCCAGACCAAATCAATACAATTTTGGGCGGTGCAAAAGTATTGCATCTTTAAATTTTAACCAATATTTTGTGAATCAAAAACTGAGAAAGTTCCTGCTATCATCATAACCTTTTGTGCTGATCAAACAAGGTAACTACACCAAGTCGATCAAATCATTCCTTCAGAGTTCTGAAAACTCTAAAATGGCTTGAACTCGGGGTTAGAATTTCTTTTTGAGAAAAACGAATAAATGCCCGCAGAAAGAGCACAAATTTTCTACAGGATTGCTTTTGGGATGGTGCAAACTTAGAACGTGCAACGTCTAGTGTCACCATACTCCGTAAATCGGATAATGAATTCGTCAGTGAATTCTCTCTTTTTAAAATCAGACTTTTTTTCAAATGAAATCAAATGGATCATGAGAATTAAAAAAAAAGTTGGTCAGCAAAAAATAGGTTTTCGAAGAATTTTCCGTTCTTAGTGATAAACTTTTTGAAAAAGGCGATCCTTAGATGTCTAGACAACAGGTTCAGATCATGTTCTCGATAAAAGTTGAAAAAAAGTCGACCGAGCTTTTTCACATTATTAGATTATTAGCTATAACGAAGAAAAAAAATCATTAATATTATTATTGTTGTTGAGATATGGGTTGCCAATGCTGCATTATTGGTTTCTTTTTTTACCGGACATTCGAGGTTGTATTTTGGTACTCGTAGTCAAAATAATTTCACATTTAGTGATCATTTTAAATCTTTCAGTCGTCGTCAGATTGCGAGTCGGGGGAATGCAGAGGCGATGGAGAATAAAGACCACTGGTGATTTCTGAGAAAAAGGACTCGTGATCGTTGGCGTCCTCTTCGGATTCCTTAAAACTGTTAATCAAAAAGAAAATTCATTCATCGGAGCCTTAAAAAAAACGCACAACTGAATGAACCACAAAATTGGCCATTTCATCATCTTCGGAAGAGGGATCGGAATCAACGGGTCGGCTCGACCTTAGCGTCTGCTGAATGGTCTACTATTTGTAGCGAAAACACAAATTGGACAACCCAACCTCATAATAAAAATCGAATCGTTGCAACGTGTCAAGGTCCTCATCCATGTCCGAATCCATCGACCCATGGTCGGGATCACCGAAGAGGTCGGGAAGGATCGACGAAATGCGCTCACGTTTTTTCGGTTTTTGGTATGAGTCATGCAAAGGCAAACTACTCCAACACTGAACAAAACCAAAAAATGAAAAGATAAAAAACATTTTTTTACTTTTACCTTAATGACTTTCTCGACACCACAAGAAAGAAGTAAATTGCTGCGTGTGCCGTATTTAACATGGTTCACAATGGAACGATGTCCCTCCAAAACGCAATGGACGTCGACGCTGCCGTCGGCAAAATTCTCTTAAAAGCATTGCATACGGAGAAACAAAGGCAAATTTCCGAAAGAGTCAATTCACCCCAATTGTTCGGCACTTTCCACACGTAAATATTCCAATCGTCACTTCCGGTGACCAAATATTGATCACCAGCAAAAGAGCACGATTTTATAGTGCAAATGTTCGAGTATTTGGGGTCAGTCAGTTGCAAATGTTCCGAGTTTTGTAACTAACAAAAGAAATATTAACAATAAAATGACCAATAGTTACGTTAAAACAAATGGGATTGGCATGACTGATGGCACACAAAAGCAATTCACCTGCAAATTCCCTCTTACATTTCGAATTATTAAGTCTTTGCCGACCTGAGGGGGACCAATCGGCACAAATCGCACCTTTCGTCATGTTTCCTGCCTCCGCGTATGTGCTGAAATCAGAGGAATAATGCAATGTTTTGTGTAGATGACGGCTCTCGTGTATTTTAAAAGTCCATTGACCGAATGAAATTTGGGCCGAAATTTATTCCTTAAGCTTCCAACCACCCCATAGCCTTGAGATGCCGAAAAGACAATAAAGTTAATCTTAAGGTTTTCGGGAGTTGCAGACGATTAATCGTACAATTCTAATTAATTAAACAGAACTTGTTGAGATATTAGGTTTTTTTTTTACAATATTACACTTGCTACTGAACATCCTTCCTTAATTGATTGGACCAATGTAATGTAGAAGAACCTAGAGGACTTACTTGTTGTTCATCCTCAGGTCATAGACAAGCAGACCCGTCTTTTTGTTGCATACCGCGACAATGTTGTGATTTTGCGGGTTCCAAACGGCACAAAACGCGGTCCCTTCTTGGCGCAGTTTGGTGCACAAGCCATCGCCCTCATTCCCCCGCAAATCGAACAAATAAACATTTCTGTCCTCAGAGGAAGCAGCAATCACATTGTCATCAGAAGGCTAAATTTGTTTGAAGTTATCGCGTTTCAAATGATGCATTTACATGCGTTGCAATGTAATAAATGGAGGAACTGGCACGGTACGAACGCAATTTCTCACGCGTTTTGATGTCATGCACATGCAACCGATGGTCATTGCCAGCCGAATAAATTCGCTCGGTGTGATGGGAAAAGCGCAAAGAAAAAATGTTCGAGTGATGAATGGCCTTCATGACGCTGCTGCTCAACCCAGGCTTTTCAGCCGTGCAACAATCTGACGTCCTCCACAAACGCACCTTTAAATCATCCCCACCTGAAATTGTCACCCCATTTGTTCTCCTTTTTTGTACCGTTCTTACCGCTAACGATCCATTCTTCAGTTGGTGAAAAATCCACGGCATTCACACAGCCGGTGTGCGCCTTAAGGTCTCGCTGGTACAATAAATTTCTTTTGTTCTGCTCAAAAATGTTCGTCATGCGCAATGGTCGCCCATTTATTTCCCTTTCGTAAATCAGCCTTTGTGGTAAGTCCGCGAACCCTATGGGCTTTGAAAAACTGCAATAGATTGAGTTGGTCATTTTGCTTTTTGATCGTTTGGCATAATTCGCTTTTTAGTGCCGTTTCGCTGCCAATTATTGAGGTTTTCTTCGCTCTTCAGTTGTCATTATCAGCAAAAGTAAATTCATCTGCTTATGCATTTTAACGAACAAATATTGTATATCAAAGACAAGTACATACTAATTAAAATTCCAAATAGAAAAGCATTTTTCCAAGCACATACATACCTATGTAAAGAATGATTTCTGCCTAAGGATGTATATAATATAAGAATTAATTTAATTTGTACATATGTGTGTGATCTTTTATCAGCGTTTGAATATAATCTGCTGGCAAAACTAAGTGCGACCATAAAATTTGTTACAACCGGGGACACCCCATTTCAGTACATAATGGAAAATGCCCCGTTTCGATAAAGAAACTTTTTTTAAATAGGGGTCTTGAACACCACTAAACGGCATACAGGATTGGAGAGATACGCGAAAAAATGAACTGTAGACAGAATGTTATACACAAAAAGAAACAAAAAATGTAAATTCGATTTACGGACAGGTTTGTGTTCTTTGATACTAAAAAGAAATTTTAAAGATCGGCTTAATGAGAAATATTTCCATTCATCAATTCTTTCCGAGTTTAACCGTCAACCATCATGCAACTAGTCCGAGGTCTGAAAAAGTTTGAATTCACTGATACAGTGAACCCATTCGCAAGATCAGTTTTTACCTGCTTTTGTCTCTTCAGCAAAATAGCGAACGTCAAATTCGGGATCTTCACACATTTTCGTTATCAGTGGCTTAATCTCCGTGTTCACAATTCTGAGTCACAAGTTAAGTTAGCAGATCGATAAGATACAAAATTAAAAATTACTGAGTGTCCACCACTTTACCCACTCGGGCCAATGTCTTAGCACAATTGAAACGCACATTCGACACATGGTCATCGCAAAGCTAAAAGAATCACTAAAACTAAAAAAGGATAGATAAAATGATTCACCGCTTTTATCGTTGGGAAAAGTTCCTTCATAATTGCGTCATTGTTCAATGCTTCACACAAAGTGTTGAAGCAAAAGAGACAAGTCATCCGGCGGAGATAGTTGCTGTCAGATGCCAGTTCAATAACACGGGGCAAAACCATAGTGACGGCCCACTCAGCACCGAATTTTTGTGCCAACTCCTTCAAAATATTTGTGGACGCTTCGCGAATGGCATAAACTAAATGTTTTATAGTAGAAAATAATTCTCTTCCTATTACCATGATCCGTTAACCAATTCATGCATAATTTAAGCAATTTCTCATCAAAAAATTTTTGTCCAAGTTGTTTCGCGAGCAACGGCATGTATTCCACAATGGCCAAGCGGACTCTCCATTTTCCATCCTGTAAAACATAAACAATTGGCAAACATCAGGATTATTATCTTTATCACCTGTGCTAGGTCAATGATGGCAGGCAAAAGTGAGTATTGCAGTTCGTCCGCACCAATAACATCACTGACCTTAAAAAGAAATGTCCATAAAAAAATGAAACTGTTAGAAAAGAGAAAGAAACGCAGCTAAATATTTTGATTAGAGATTTACCTTTTCCAATGAAGAGATAATGTTGAGCCGAACTTCGGGCGTGTCATCACGGAGCATTGACAAAAAAATTGGCAGCAAATGCTCGATGGTGCTTTGATTGCCGAGCAATGGCGCCAATCCCATTACAACCTTAAGGAAAAGATTCATTCGAACCTTAGAATTTTAATATTACTTGCGAATATAATATATAGTTAATCTTTTTCACCCATCATCCAACTTTAGCAACCTGAGCTAACGCGATTTTGACATGTTGATTAGCGTCAGTGGTCAGTGGCCGAATCACAGGCAAAATTTCCTCAATAATACCCTTTTTACGGCCTTCCTCAGATAAGGCAGCACAAAATGCTAAATAAATAATCAATTAAAATGGCAAAATTCGGATTTTTGTGAACGTAGTACACTGCAATTTCTCTGCTGCTGCATCGCGAACTTCTCCCTCACAGTCCTTCAATAGTCCAGTGTACCATCCAACAATTTCCTCAATGCTAATTTTGGCGTCAAATGCTTGCTGTATCTAAAATTAAGGATTTGTATTTTCAAACAAATTAATATAAAAGCGTGCTTTTGAAACCTCAACGATTTTAACTGCTGCCATATATCGCACACGCCAAGATTTATCCTGCACCAAAGAGACCACAATCGGTTTCACATGACCGAGTTTCGCAGAATCCTCACACAACAAGCCAACGATAACAATGCCAGCCTCAACTGAAAGCAATCGAACGGAGTCCTAAAAAAATAGTTAAAATAAGAATAACCGAAAATATTCACCTGTTCATCTTTAGCTAAATCTTCAAACATTTGTAGGATTTCGTTTTTTAAATAGTCCTCTTCTTGCACTTTGGCAAAGTCGCCCAATTTAGAAGCGGCTGCCCGCCGAACCATCGGTGTGTCGTCGCGACAGAGGCATCTGAATGCAGCACGTAATTCCGTCTTCTGAGCGGGATTGGCACGAGCGTATGCCACACTAAACAATCCGCAAGCGGAGGTTCGCGAAGTAAACCAATCACCTAAACAAAGAAAAAATTTTGATATTTTTGAATTGCATTAAAATATATGGTAATACTAGTAATCACAACTGCTCACCAGCCGATAATCGAAGTACCATAGGGATAAAGTATTCCTCCAATTGCGCTGCGCTATGTTTTTCCGCTATTTTTTGCAAAGATTCCACTGCTTTGTCACGCACAACTGTCTCCTCAATGTTCGCCAAATTCTCAAGCGGGGGCAGCAAACAGTGCACGTACTCAGGCCCACCAACCAGAGGAGTGAAATTCCCCAACTGTTCTGCCAATGCCAACAAAACTTCATCCTCATCATAAATAGTGTCTGAATTTCATGACAATGGTTAGAAAATTTAAATACTGTTCCATTGCCGATGATTAAATGATAAATTTGATATTTTATTAGCCATTTAAACTTAAACCTGTAAGAAATTGAATCAATTCTTTGCGCGTTCGTTCGACCCCCAATGCCAGGGCAATGGTTGATAATTTGCGAATTGAGTTTAAACGAAGCTAAATATTATGATGAAGGGATAGGTTTAAATGCAAAAGATGAGTATAATTTACTCATCTGAACATAATATAGATGAACCTGAACATCTTCATTACGAAGCTCATCAATAAGCACAGCGATAGGGTACAAGCTGTCCTCACCCTCTTCAGTTGCAATTGGTGCAGTTGTCATCATTTCCCAAATGAATAAAATTAATCTAGCTATGATTTTTGGTTAATGTAAGACTTTAACTCAGCGCCCATAAAGTATATAGTCAAAAACTTTTACATTTTTTAAAAAATTTTAAAGTGTCTTTTTAGCCGTAAAAAAGTAAACTTTGAAAAACACCGCGCTTTACAGCAAACAGTAGCAAAAGGTCCCACCCGTTCTTTCTAATTCCTCTTCGCACAGATACTGAATTAGTCTCGTAAGGGTAGCATTTTGGCCAAAACTTACGGCGGCCATTAAATGGGCACCGCTTGGGTATGTACTTGCTCCGTTTTCGCATGCTCGCTAAGGCGGACGGTCCCTACTCCTAGAAATAAATCTTATAATTTTCATTCTTTTCCCAGCCCCTGTTTTTTATTGCGCGTGTGGTGTTTTTCAATATTGTTCAAATTGTGAATCTTTTTCACGAGTCTAGTCCTTTATCTTTCTCAATTTTTAAGTGCAAGGAACCGCGACAGCGGTATTTTTCAGTCTGCGTTTATAGCCCTTTTCAATTTAAAAATTAACGAATTTATGGTTGAAATATTTTTTTAGACCAATTTCTCTAAACTGGGTTTTCAAATGGAGAAGAGATTGAATCCATCTGCACTTCCTCCGCTTATGTTATCGTGTTTTGAAGACCATTCAGTGGAGACATTATGCACGCTTGGAAAGGAATTTGTCTTGGAGCTTATGACTCGAATGTTTAGGTATCTCAGTCGTGCTAAGAAGGGTTATTATTGCCTTTTTTGGCTCTAATATGCCTTAACGAATTGTTTATATCTTTTCAGCATTGTAAGCAATCTGAAAATGGACATTAAAGGAGACAATAAAAAGGCAAACATTTATTTATTTTTTATAAAAATAAATATGTGATTTTTCTTCTCAAGGACTTGGACATAGTTCGAATTCAGCTTGATTACTCTCGCCTCATTTTTCTTTGTCTCACCGAGGTTTTACTTTTCTATACCCAAATACAAATTTTTATTTATTACTGAATTTTTCTACTCGTGAAATAATCATAACCATTTCATTAGGTTCGCCTTCGAATTGACTTAAAACTTGCTGAACGAATTGAAGATGGTCAGTGTTTAAAAGATGTTCGTCCATCTGATGAACGACTGTTGGAGTTTCTTTCTGAACCGGATCAAACGACAGAAGACCCGAAAAAAGAGTTCTTGGCTGACAAATTCGAACAAAATAGGAGAGAGCTGATTCGATTGAATTGTCAACTGAAAAAATTGGATTGGTTGACAATTAATGCAGAAAATAGTGATAAGTAATAAAATATTTTTCTATGTTTCTCTGTTTATTCTGATTTATTTTTGTTAATTTACATATATTGCAATTTTTTCGTTAATTGATTTTTGAATTTTTTTTTCTTTTAACCGGTGTTAGTACCATGGCATTGACCCGTTTTGTTGGGAATAGGTGCCCGGATGAATACATTCTTTCTTACGGATCGTTCCCAATTTCGAATTTGGTATGTTTGTGATTTGAGTTAATGACAATGCAGCATGATTTCAGTTCGATGAGTTCGTTTGTTGTCAATTCTCCATTCACAAACAACAGGAAAATATTTGCGCATTCGGTACGGAACATGGAAAAGTTTTGATTTGCGATGTGATGGCTCCGATTAAGGGTGCGGAATTTGTGAAAACCCGTGAGTTGCTTCTTAAAAGGAATCATAAATTTAATTAAGTGCTTAGGGTTTAGTACAGGAGGAAGTGCCGTTTTCAACTTGTGCTTCATTCCCGAGAGGCCTAATTTATTGCTCTCCCTTTGTGGTGGTTCTCGGCTTGAACTTAGGGACATTGAACAGTCATCCTCCGTTCTGCTCAATGGTCATCATGATTCGGTTCGATGTGCTTCTGTATGGCCAGGAAACCCTTGTAAAATTTATTATTTTGATTTAATCAGTGGGAATAAATTTTGGAAAATAAGGGGTAATAGTTAAATATACTTTCTATTCTTAAATACGTTGAAATTAACAAATAACTTTTTTTGACTTTTTAAAACTTTTATGTCTGCAAGACATACAAATTTATATTCAGTTTTTGTTTTGACTGGGTCGAGAGACGGAGCCATTTTGTTGTGGGATTTGCGCGAAAAGCCGCTCGCTATCACGAAAGGAATTAGCAGGAAAAATACATCAAAATCTGTTTCTTCTATTAGAGAATATCAGACAGCTCATGAGACATCGATATCGATAACAGGTTAAAAATAAAGGAAACTGCATATGCACAGAAAATGAAAAACAAATAACCTTTTTCTTAAATAATAGGCATTCTACACATGAGCGAGAACTACTTCATTTCCTCGTCATCTTCCTCTGCCAGGTCATTGTTATGGGGCACTATTTCAATTTGCTCGACCCTAAATACTCTAACTTAATCAACAAATAGTCATAAACAACACCAATTATTTTAACCTAAAAATGAGGTCATTTATTGTCATTTTGTTAACCTAAAAACGAGGTCATTTATTTCATTTTGTCTTTTACTTTTCGAATTGCCAAAATACCCTAATTTTAAAAAATTGAGTCCCTTTTTTGAATGTATGTCATATTTTGGCAGTTTTAATTCATATTAGCCATTTTTCGGGGCTTTAATTCACTTGCGGAAACGTTTTTCGGGGAACGTAAAGTGACTCACCTAATTGCTTTTGTATATCCATTTATTAGGCATTGAGTGCTATTTTTTAATGACTTAACGACGTGTAAATTTTACCCAAATTTTTTTTACCATAATATGTTTTTGAGATCTTTTAAATTGCAATGGAGCCCACATTTCTCCTTGTTACTAATTTTTATTATTACTATACCTATTTCAATTTTAGCGGTATTCGAATTTGGGACTTGCGATACCAAATTGCTTCATCACCACTTCGGTCTCTTTTCGTACCTCAAAAAATGAGCAAAGAGTCGGGCGTCGCTTCGATGTGTTGGGACAGATTTCGCTCTTCATTTTTTGCATTATGCACTGACAATGCCATTTATGAATATGTTCCCTCTCTTAACAGCACATTTCCAGGCAATTTAAATAAGCGTTCTGTATCGAAGAGGAGAGACTTTGCTTTGACTCATATTCTAAATGTTTTTTTTAAAGTTAGATTAATCTTTTATACAAAATTTGCATGACATCACAAAATAACAGAATCTAACCTTATTCAGTTCGGAGTTTTCGTGCTAATTTTATCAATTCATTTTTTGTGCAATGTGCTACTTCGCCCTTCTCTGACCATATTCTTTGTGGCTCATCTTTTTCAAAGGCATTTATTTGGGATTTGCAGGTTTTGGCAGATTTCGCTTTGAGATTTATCTTCCAATATAATTAAATATTGCAATTTTAGGAGAATCGAAAATATTTTCAAGATGTTTCTTCTCACGACATCGCATTCAAAAGGGCTAAAAAAATTTTACCAAGTCCAAAATTTGTTTTGAAGGGGCACGAGAAAGAGGTCAAAAAAGGAGCGGAGAATTAAACAAATCTATTCGAACACTTAGCCATTAAGGTCGAATGTGTTCAATGGAGTTCAAAAGGGCATTTTATGATAACAATGGACAGTGAAATTGTCAGAATATGGTCAAGATGGACGAACGGGACTGAAAATGGCTACCCTGACCAAGTTTCTCATTAGAAGAGATTTCATTGTTTGTGGTAGTTAAGGTTGTTATAAACCATCGTCCGATCAAATTTACTTATCCGGAAATTCAAACCGACGTCGAAGAAGAAGTGTCTTCATCGAGCCAAACTCTCAGCCAACGAACATTTGGGAGCGAAAATCGCACTGATAATGATTCACGTTGTTCCGAAGAAAATGATATTCAATTGGTGATGGCTTTTTCTCCCTCTCGGAATGTCTTCAACGCCCTCGACAATCTCCCTGCGCTGTACGCCAAAGCTACGAAAGAAAAATCACCGACAACTCAAATGGAGGAAAGACGAACGGAAAGGAGAATTGTCATCAAAAGCAATTTGAACACAACACCGGCAAACAAAATACCAAGGTCGTTTTCGCTTAAGAATATTATTTTCGAACATCAGCATCTTTTTGTTTCAGAGTTGAGGGGCATGACCATATCACGCCAACTCAGAACAAAACTCCCAAAGGGAAGGGGCGCAATTTGACTGCCCAACTCAAAAGTTGCGGGAGTATAGCGAGAAAGAGGTACTTTTCCACCGAAATTTTGAAAAACTCGGGAATCGACAATGGAACCGGACATGATTTCCTGATTACTTTTTCAGGCAGTTCTAATATATTTGATCCTGAAAAGCGTTTTAAAAAACGATACATATGGGGTGCTAGATTTGGAATTTGGGAAATTTTCAAGGAGAGTTTTTTGCTATTTTCAAAAAAAGTTACCCCATTTTCCAGAATTAAATTGGAACCAAAACAAAATTCTGGAACAGGCAGGGGGTAGTGCGAAATTTGCACCGCGACTTTTGCACTGCCTAATAAAAATGACACTTGCGCTTTCGAATTCCGGGCTCTAATTCCATCGCGAAAAAGAATTAAAGATGACAAACGAAAATTTTTGGCGTCTTACAGGCGTTGCACGGATTCGACTTCGCCAATGAGTTGGTCGAGGTTTGCAAGTAACGGAACTGCTAAAAAGCGAATATTGTCGGACAAAAAACGGGCGAATCTCGAACTTGCCAAGCTGACGAATTCAACTAAGATTTCGAATTATTTTGTACGGCTTCAAAATAATGATAATCACAGTGCATCTTCATCTTCGCAATGATTTTTTTCTTCAACTTTCAATAAATTTTATTTTACTTATTCCTTTATTTTTTGTGTCTGGCTCATCAACTCGCCGCCGGCTTTTTCGTCGCCGCAAATTTTAACATGTCATAATGATGTTCTTTAAGTCACACAATCACAATTTTTGGGTTTTAAGTGGATAAATTCCGAGCACTTTCAAAAGTAAAGACAAATTTTAAGGATAGAGGAGGTACGGCGGTGCTGGTAGCGCCGCCGGAAAAAAAAGTTGAAAATCTTGGTGTGGTTTAATCAGTGCTACTGATTTTTTTTTATTGACTAGGAAAAAAATGGCATCGACGACGAAACGGTCCGCGTTGAATTGGTTTGTACAATTGCAATTCGTACAAAAGATAGTCCGTACAATAGGCAGTTACTTAATTTGGCATCATTCAAAGGAATTTCAATGTTTTGAATTAATTAAAGCGTGTCCCGACATTTGCGGTTTTGACTTTTGCGGCCCCGACATTTGCGGCCGACTTTTGCGGTTATGTCCAAAAAGTCTTCGAATTTATGTTGCTTTAATCCCAAGTGCTTTCAAAAGGTTTGATAGAGGCTAATACATGAATTTTGTATGAGAATTGCGTTTTTGGAGATTTTTGAAAAAAAAATCGTTAATTATGAAAACACCCCAATGAATTAGGTAAAGAGCCAAAAATGTTTTTTGCTCCATTATTAATCCATTCAAGGTATTTTAGGATTAAAGCAACATAAATTTGAAGACATTTTGGACATAACCGCAAAAGTCGGGCCGCAAATGTCGGGGCCGCAAAAGTCAAGACCGCAAATGTCGGGGCACCAATTAAAGTTGTTACAAACCCTGATTAGCTTGAGACTACACTTTCGGTTTCGGATTTGGGCATTGTTAGCCTTTTGTATTTAACATTGTACTTCGTATACATTTATTTTGAATAACTGAATCATTCAGAGGCTAAATGTTCGATTTTTCGGAAGACCCTTTGATTATCTCTTTTTTGTCAACGGCTGAAAAGAATAATAAAAGGGCGAAGTCTGATGGTTACTAAAATTTTTCTTTTTTCAATAATTGTTTAATTAAGTCGACCCTTCTGGAAATAATGATCAGTCTCCCTCCGATTCTGTCTTCAGAACGAATGGCGAGGTCGCGTCGCTTTCCTCACCGTTTGGTGCCGTTGTTCTTCCCACTAACAAAAATGATGTTGGTTTTGCTGTTGCTAATTGTGCATTTTGTTTTCGTCAGCAGGTCGTAAATGTGCAACACTCATTCACTTCCAACAAAACGTCTCTGTTGGAAAATGTTGACCCTAAACTTGGTGATGAAATTCTCGCCACAATTGTGAAAACAAAGGATACGCTACTCGACGATGTTGAAGGAAATGCGATGGCAAAATTGGCGTTGGAAGAAAGTGTTGTACTGCCAGCATTGAACCCAAAGCTCTTCACGGGTCTGCGAGCACCATGCACCGGGATTTTGTTATTTGGTCCTCCTGGAAATGGCAAAACAATGCTCGTGGGTTATTTGTTTAAAAGTCCAATGACAAAAGGACTAAATTTCGTAGGCAAAAGCAGTGGCCAGCGAATGCCATTCGACCTTCTTCAGCATTTCAGCATCGACAATTATGTCCAAATGGGTGGGCGACGGAGAACGACTTGTCAAGGCACTCTTCCAAGTGGCCAGAAATGCACAGCCTTCGATCATTTTCATCGGTTTTTAATCCTAAAATGGAAGTTCAATCAAATGGACGACAAACTGTTAAGATGAAGTCGATTCAATGCTTTGTCAACGTTTTGAGCAAGAAGATGGAGCAGCAAGGCGAGTGAAGACGGAGTTTTTGATTCAGTTGGACGGCTGTTCATCGGAAAAACCGGAAGATACTCACGTTTTGGTATTGGCGGCAACAAATCGGCCTCAAGAATTGGATGAAGGAATTTTGAGAAGATTTCCACAACGGATTTTCATAGATCTACCCGACAAAAAAGCACGTTTCCAAATGATTCAGAGGACTTTTAAACAGAGTAACACGAAACTACAGATTGACGACTCAGAATTGGAGTAAGCTCATCAATACGATACTACCGTAGTTAGGTCCACCTTTTGCAAGTTATTCAAACAAAAAAAAAATTGGTTTAAAAAGATCTGTAAACAGGTAAACACCTTTCGTGGGGGTTTTAGGGTCGCTGATCACGAATATGATATTCATTCTGACTTAATCCGAACCCATGACCCGAATTCGAACAAAAAATCGAAAATCAAACTAAAATGTTTCGCCTTTTTGTTCGAATTCGGGTCATAGGTTCGGATTTAGAATATCATATTCGTGATCAGCGACCTTGAAACCCCCAGGAAAGGTGTTTACATGACTTTACAAAAAAAAAGATATTGAAAAAATTATGCAAAAAGGGGGACCTAAACTACGGTAGTACCTTAATATTTAATGTATTTTATGCCAATTTTCAGGAGAATCGCTGCGAACACTGACAATTACTCGTACTCTGACCTGAAGGCCCTTTGCCGAGCCGCGGCCCTTTTCCCCGTGCAAAGTGCCCGGAAAGAAAACAGAGATCTGAGGCAATGTACAGCCGATCAATTGCGACCAGTGAATGTGATCGATTTGGAAAATGCCATTCGCACTGTTAGGCCTTCAATCAATGCCGGGAGTAGGAGGAAATTATTGGAATTTGCGGAAATTCATGACAATCAACCGACATAAATTCTTTGATAAATGAATCTTTATTGGATTTTTCAGTTCTTTTATGGAAAATAATCAATAAAAACAATGTATAAAAATATAGGGTAAAAGTGAGGAAACTGACGTAGTTGATTTCTATACAAATTGCCTATATATATGTATCAATCGACTCCCCTCGGCCTATAACGAACGAGCGAAAGAATTTTTTTACGGCAACCGTTCTCACAGATTTACTGACCCGGGACAGAAATGGAAACGAGAAAATTTCAAACCTTGTGTAATTTGGTAGCAAACCATGACAAACAAACAAATAAATTTTGAGAAAACATGCGAATGGGGCTCGGTGGAGCCCGTAGGCGCCGCGGCGAAAAATTTTGGCCGTTTTGTTAACAGATTTTCCCCCGAAAATAGTAATATTTGGGTCCTATTAGAACATATCAGACCCTAGATATAATGCGTTTGATAATTCTCAACCCATTAAGGAAAAGAGTTGGTGAAGGACAAATTGCGCATTCATCAGTCTACTTTTACACTCTTCATCACACCCTCGCCAAGCCTTCATCGATTTTCCTCCCGTCCAACGACTATTCTAATTGCAAGTGAGTAAGAGCTCCCTTCCCTTCGTTAAAGAGCGAAATTAATTGAACATAACTCTTTTCTGTTGTTTCCTAAAGTTAATTGGTGTTGTATTCGGTTTTGCCATTTCCGTCGTCGGCTGACATTTTTTACACTAATAGTTTTGGTTGGAAGAAATCACTTCTTTGAAGTTATTCAGTAAAAATTTAAAATCCACAAAAAGAAATGGCAAAGCGATATTTGATAATGTTTGATAGTTTAAAGGAACAACAAGTCGAAGTCCGCAACACTGAAGCAATGTCCGAATTAGTCAGTTTTTTTCCATTGATTTAAAATTGGCAACCTTTTTTTTAGTTGCAAGGAATTGCTTCTTTCACAAAAAGTGTTCAGCAAACGTTGAGCAGTTACGAGGTGCGCAAATTGGGAGATAAAGTGCAGGGGTACGTGATGAACTTCACGGAAACAGAGCAAAAAGTGCGGGAGGCGACTAACGAGGACCCGTGGGGTAAGAAATGATGTCAAAACTAGATGATTGCGAACACATTAAGGACCAACGGGGCCACAAATGCAGGAAATCGCCAGCTTCACTTTCCAGTATGAACTTTACTCAGGTATCTTTTTAATTACAAAATATTTTTCATTTTTTCTTTGCAGAAGTCATGGGAATGTTGTGGAAGCGAATGTTTCAGGAGAATAAATTGGCGTGGAGGCGCGTCTATAAAGTATTTAAAAGAAGAACTATTTTTTTTCTTTTTTTATTGCATATTTAGTCATTGGTTTTACTAAATTACCTACTCAAAAATGGCAGTGAGCGCGTAATCCGAACTGCGAGGGATCACGTATTTGAAATGAGAGCGCTTGAAAATTACAAATGTGTGGACGAACGGGGCAAAGATGAGGGAATGAACGGTTATTTGAGTAAATGGGTTGTTGTTGTGAGGACGAAAGATTTTTAGTCAGACACCGCGTCAAACTAATCCTGGAGTTGCTGAATGACGAGGAACTTTTGCGTGTGGAAAGGAAAAAATCAAAGACGGAAGGACGTGAGAAATATCAAGGCTTTTCCAAGGAAGACATGCTGAGCGGACGGGGGATGAGCAGCAGCAAATTGGACTCATTCGAAAAATGGAATGAAAAAACAATTGATTCGGACAAACCCACGGCATTCAGCGGGTACAAGTGATTCGTTGTGGGTTTTTTCTCAATGGATTTGCTTATTTTTTAGAAATTCCTCTGGTGGATCACGCTGCTTCAATGCCAGTCGAAGAGAAGTGACTGCCTTTGACTTTGATTCGGAAAACCGTTCCTACGCTAATGGGTCGCCTGAATTGGGCATTAGGGAGGTGAGCAACTGAATGACTTTCAGTATTTGAGCTTTTTTTTACAAAAGGTCAAAATTGTATGAATAAATGTAATACTCAACGAATAGTCCCTAATTGGTTTCGACCTTTATCCAAATGAAAGGAAGTTTGCAAATACCGCTACAGAAAAAAAAACGTTAAGAGAATGGAATAAGCGATCAAGAACTGGGTAGTCTAAAATGAGTGATCTGGAGCAAAATTATTCAACTTTAGCTTTCTTGGTGTGGGTTGGGACGAGGAACCAAAATCGCGTCTTTATTTTTCTTCCGCCACCCGGCTGAGTTCTTTTGGTGTCCACTTGATAAAAGAGAAAAAAATAATAATTTTAGTGTTGAAAAATGATGAAGACATTTTACGTTGAAAAAATAATATAAAATTAAATTTATTTACTTAATTTTTCAAGTAAAAAGGGTATTTCCTTAAGCGCTCACCGGAACGGGCAGAAGAGAAGGACGAAGATGAATTTGGCGATTTCACTTCTGCTCGGGTCGGCACTGCTCCTCAATTGTCCACTGTCAGTCCAACGATCCAACCCCCAAGTCCCATTTCTTCGCCTCTCTCCGTGCAAACAACAGTAGTATCTCTACCACAACAAAGAGTAACATAAGTAGACAAATTTCATCAATAATGTTGGCTAATTTAGTCGAAAAGTTTTGTTGCCAACAGTGGCGATGAGTTCGACCTGCTTGGACTTGGCTCCGACTTAGGCAAAACGCCGTCACCATTTGTGTCTGCTCATTTAGCGCCATCGATTGTTTCAAATGCGCAAGAAACAACGAAGAAAAATGCGAATGCCACCGGCGGCAACGACACATTGCTAAACGACATTTTTACCTCTTTGCAGGAAACGAATCAAACGAATAGCATTGTTTGTGAGGGGAGCGTTGGTAATGGCCTCGTGGATTTGTTCTCTTTCTCCCATTCTAATCAACAATTTTCCAAAATTGGTGTGTACTTAGTGACATTGTCTTTCTGGATTGCCATTATTTTCTCAGGTGACGAACCCATCGATGATGCCATGGTTTTAGGCAAGGCAAAACCAAATCTTCAGGTCGAACTGCACACTTCTCAACAGCAGCACAACAAGGAAAGTGCGCAACAACAAGAACCAAAAGCGGCAGCATTGGGAAGCACTTGGGAAAATTTGAAGGGAAAGTAAGTGGGATGGGAAATATTGAAAATATCACTCTTTTTAGAGTGAACATTGACTTTGACCATTTATGCCTCAAGTCTTCTCCATCAAAACCAACTCCGTCACTAAATGAATTGAAAATGAATTCCACTAAAGGGTCAGCCTATAATGCGGCATCCTCAACTTCAGGTTGAAATGCTAAGTTCAACTACTAATTTACGTCAAACATTTTCAGGGAACTTGTTGCTGTGATTGTTTGGGTGATTTGATCCCCAACTTCTGCGTTTTGCATATCGAAATTATCCTCTTCCATACGGTCCATAATTTGGTTAAATTTTGCGCAAATTACCCATTATCAGTGTTTCCCTATGAATTAAATTTTTCGAGACATAATTTAAGTTAAAAACCGTCGTTATTTAGAAAAAATATGTTATGTTTTTTGTTGTAATCGTCTTGCGAATGCCTTACATAACCCACACTTTCGTAAATTATTCTTTTTCACCTATTCTGAGCTATTCAATATTTTCCCTCTATTTTTACTGTGATAGAATTCCTTTGTTATTCAATAAACCTCTTTTTTAAAAGGTGCTCTGAAAATAGTACAATGTTTGAAGTTTAATAGGAAATCATAGAAAAGACAAATAGATGAATCAATAAATAAATAAAGTTCCCAAAGAAGCTCAAACCGGGAAGGTTGAAATACAACAAAGAAATATTGTGTGCCAATTAAGGAATAATTATGGTTTTAAAGTAAGAATAAAACAAATAATTAAAAGCCTTAAATTAGCATGGACATAACTGGTCCCAATGAAAAGATTATGAGGTAAATTCTCTAATTTTCTTTCTCCTGTGCCGTCTGTGCTTGGATGAATCCGTTCTTCTCTTGTGTCGCTTCCTTTCCCTTTCCGTGGTTTTTACGACTGTCAATGGCATCCAAAATCAATGCGGCAAATACAAAAGTAATTCCGACGGCATGTCGATTAGTGTAGGGATGGGAAAAAATGATAATTGAGAAAACGAGGCTGAACAGTTTACGAAGAGTTGTGATGATGGAACAGGTGAGGGGACCAAAGTCGGTGACAGTTTTGAAGATGAAGCACTGAAAGGAGCAAAGTAACAAATGAAAGGGACAGCAGCGAGAAGGACAAAGTACCTGGCCGATCGCACCAGAGAGCGCGAAAAGAAATATTTGTTGGAGAATGAATGGATAAGCCGCAACGAATCGAAAGAACTGAAAGAGTTCGCCACTCACAAGAAGCATAACGGCAAGAAAGACGGAAGAGAAGGCATTCATCGAAAACATCATGGTCCATTTGTCGGTGGTATGATAATGACGGATACGATCTGAATTTAAAAGAGATATAAGAAGTGAAGAAAGGGGGCGAACACCTTGGATCGCGCCAGTGACCCCGTCCATGGCCAACGACAGACACAAAAATAATTCACCACTGCCAAACTGAAAGCCGATGCCCCCCTTCTGGGGTTTGTACAAAAAGATGCCCATTCCTGTGACGATTAGAAGCACGTAAAAATATTTACTAAGTCCGTAGCGCTTGTGGGCAAAAAGAACGCCGAACAGCATGATCGGGATGGGTTTGCACGACTTGCCCAGAACCTGAGTGGGTCGTAAGAAAATGAAACTTTCACGAAAGAATGGATGGAGAACGAACTTGAGTTGGATAATTGACCCACTCCAAAGCGTAACTGCTAAAGAGCATGGCCAAGAAATAGCTGGTTGAGCATAAGGAGTACAGACGGTTCGGCACATTGTCCAGCGATTTCTTTTTGTTTCTTAAAACGAACCAAGCAACAAGCTGAACATGGTAAGAGAAAAACAATTGGTTGAACAACAAAGGCAAACCATCAGACCAAATTGGTGGCACATTGGAAGAACACAAGTGCTTGCATGTACACAAAACGCTCCTTCTTTTCGCCAAAAAGCTTTTGGGTGCTAAATTGAAGTTATCCTTAATTTATATATTTTTAAAACAGACTCACATTTTTTCCTGAAATACACTAAATGCGCCATAACAAATGATTATTCCACTGGCACAAAATAGCAAATTCAGTGCACGCTGTGACCAAACTTGTTGAGAAGAAAGTTGTAATGTTGTTCCACCAGGCATTTGTGAAGGGTGGAGGTGTTATTTTCAAAATAAAAAACTAAATTTTTAATTATATGTAGAAATATTTTATGATTTGGCCGTTCTCGAGTTGTAATAAGAAATGCTAGTGACGACGTTGCAATGATGCTGCGCGCATGCGTTTTGATTAGCTATTGCCAATTTTCATTCATTCAACTAGTATTCATCACTCATTCCTCCAACCACAAACTATCCCATTTCTTCTCTTCTCCATTGTCTCTAATTCCTTTTTTTCTTTAAAAAGCATATGGTTGGGCCGGATAGTCCACGCTGAATCGTCCTTGCGCCGAACTGGCGGTCCTTTTCCACCCCCCCCCCCCCACCCTCGCCCTCTTCCCCTCCCCTCAATTTTCTCCCTTCTTTTGCCTTAGCTTCTCGCCCGCCCCCGCTTCCCCACCCACGTATCATCCATTCTTCTGCTGTTGTTTTGTCCTTTATGCTATTGGCAGATAAGGCTAGACGATAGTCTACGAAAAAAAGAAGGAACAAAAGAAGACAAATGATGAATGCTTGCTTTTTTACTTTTCCTATTTTCCACATTTAGCATTCATAAAAAATTTACATATACCGCTTATAAAATTAGCACCAAGTCTTGATTATATTTCCACTTTAGATCAGCCAAGCACTTGGCAATTTACAGTAAAATGCATCATGTTATTAGACGAGCAGATCCCTCTGGTGATTATGAGCTTCTGCAGAGAGTCGGGAGTGGTTGGTTCTCATGTTGACTATAGCATAAATATAGATGTCGGCCTTTTTCATCTTTTTAAATATAACTTGTGCTTTTATAGCTAAATACCGATACCAATTGTTTTCCTACTTGAGACAATTAGAATATCGAGTCTTGAATTGGGGAAATCGGGACCAATGCTTCTCAAATCTTTTATGACTTTTAAGCCCACGTTTTATCTGCAGTTAAAGGTTGTTTATTTCAGGTTCGTATGGGGAAGTGTTCAAAGCCCGTGATGTGCGGTAAGAATGGCAAATCGTAATAAATTTTTCTTCTAATTGTCAGTTCGGGTCAATTTGCTGCCATAAAAAGCGTCAAATTGGAGACGGGCGACAACTTTGCAGACATTCAGCAAGAAATTCTTATGCTCAAGGAATGTGTTCAACGGAATATCATTTCCTATTACGGCAGCTACTTAAAACGGGACAGACTTTGGATTGTGATGGAATATTGTAGTGGCGGTTCTCTTCAGGACATTTACGAAAGTTGGCCAATCAAAGCGTACACGCGACACTATTACCGACTTTTTTCTTTTAAGTGATTGGACCATTGTCAGAACTGCAAATCGCCTTTATTTGCCGAGAAACATTGCATGGGCTTAAAGTACGTACAAACATATAAACTGCCATTTAATGAAGAACTAATTCAGTATTTGCACCAAAGAGGGAAAATCCATCGCGACGTCAAAGGGGCGAATATTCTTTTGACGCACAACGGCGACGTCAAACTGGCAGATTTTGGCATCGCGGCACAGATTACGGCAACAATTGGGAAACGGAAGTCATTCATCGGCTCGCCTTATTGGATGGCGCCCGAAGTGGCAAACGTTGAACGAAGCGGCGGCTACGGGTCGGAGTGTGACGTGTGGGCCGTGGGAATCACAGCGATTGAACTTGCCGAGCTGAAGCCGCCCTATTATTACCTCAGTCCAATCCAAGTGCTTTCCCAAATGGCAAAGTCGAGCTACAAAATCCCAAAACTGAAAGACAAAAAGAAATGGTAATGTTAGTCTTTTTTTTTGTTCCCTCTAAAGGAAACTGAATTTGTTTAGGTCGTCGGCTTTTTCAACTTTTATCAAAAGTTGTTTGACCAAACTCCCAAAGAAGCGTCCATCCCCTGACAAATTGCTGACGGTAATTTGTGAATCTTAAAGGAAAAAAACTTCTAACGATAATGAAGAAGGACCCCTTTGTTTCCGGGGCGCTGAGCGCCCGACTCACGCGTGAACTGCTTGACAGGGTGAACCATCCTGAACGTTTTAATCCGACAAATGCATCAGACGAAAACGGACGATTGCAAATGGAAATGGAGACGGACCACTCTTATGTGAAGGTTTACGCCCGTCAGTTGGGGTTTGAGTCAGAGCAAGGTATGTTTGTTCGACCGTCCTTTTGCTGTTTTTTCCTTCAATTTGTCGAAAGTTACAGAAAATTTCGTTGCTGCTGCGACACAACGCGTTCAGCACCACCAGCGAATGACAGTTGCTGCAACTCCGCCCTCGTCTTGCTCCGCCTCTTCCTCTCAGGAACGCATTCATTTTGGTGTGGATGACGAAGAAGTTTTTGTAATGGAAGCCATGGAAAACGGAAACGACGAAACGCAGCAGCAATCATACCACACGGAACGGACACTGCTCGCCTCACAGGGCGAAGACGAACGGAACGGGGACAGCACTTTACAACAAGTGGGAGCTAAATAAATATCAAACTTAGACGAACCGACGGGCCCTTTAGGAGGAGCCCATCATCAGTTATCAGAATGAAGAGAAAGAGCCGCCGAGTAACGCTCGGGCGGTCAGAAGACCGCGTGAT
Organism: Heterodera filipjevi; assembly: GCA_039877585.1. Lineage (NCBI taxonomy): Eukaryota > Metazoa > Nematoda > Chromadorea > Rhabditida > Heteroderidae > Heterodera > Heterodera filipjevi. The sequence continues at coordinate 17,346,213 of JBDPZO010000002.1, read as the reverse complement.
TTGCGTGCCTTTTTCCCTCGTGCACATAGGCCAATTTCCTCGGCAAGTGAACAGCCGACCACCCAACTCAAGTCGAATCGACTATTTGCACGCATTGACGAGTCATTTCGGAATCGTTGGCTCAAATTACGCTCAAAGTCAACGTCAATGGTCAATATGCAAAGTCGGCTCTTCCGTTTCCACAATCCATTTGACTGGTTAATGTACTTTGTTGTTTTGTAGGCGTTTCCCCATTAAATGCTCCGCTCTTTTCTCATGGGACGCCGTGGGTAAATCGCCACCACATTCATCAACCATTTCAGTCCCGTCCGATGACTTGCTGCTTTGGAATGGTTTACCATTCTGTTTCAAATTACCCTTTTGATTTTCTTTTTCAACAGGTGCCAACTCCCCAAATTACAATGGGCGCTGTGCGTTTTTTTGTCATAAATAACATTGTTTTAATTTAATTTTTGCTTCAGTGTTTCGTCTCCCTGTTGCACAACATTCCGATCCACGTTAATTGTTGTGCCCAATGGTTCCATCCCGCCAACCATAAACAATTAATGATAATCGGTGCCGAACAGGGCATTTTTGCGATGGATCTCACCCACCTCACCTCGCAGGAGGACGCACTCCTTCAAGTGTGCTTCTGTTACAATAATTTCGAAGGGTTTCCGTTTCCTTAATTGCCATTTCTTTCATTCTCAGCTTCATGAACGCCGTTGCACTTGGCTTTGTGTCGTCAACGACACACTCACTGCGCTGCAGGGAAAGACGCCCTATCTGTACAGACATGAGATGTTGCAGCTGTTCCAACAGGAACTGATCACCCAAAAGTTGGCCAAATCTCTGGACAAATTGCCATATAAACTAAAGCCGAAGTCTCTGTTGAGCACGCTCAGAATGCCCGAGACGCGGTTAGTGATGGAGGACAGGCAGAGGGGGGAGGGGCGGAATTTTATGTAAGGAAAATAAATTTTTGCTTAAGTAATTCCTCGGGAACCCTCCTAATACAGTCGCTTTTCGCATACGTTATTTCACATATAATTATTCTTGGGTCTTTAATGATTTTTGGCTAACTCACTCGTGTCGATTTTAGCGACTGCTATCAGTGCAACGTGGAGAGGAGCATCAATGACGAAAACCTTTACCTTTGTTGCGCCGTTCCTCATGCAGGTCGGTAATATTTCTTTTCGTAATTGGCCATTATTATAAATCTCTTCGAATTCGACAAATGAATCTTTTTCAATTATTAAGGCGGAAGAAATTTCGTTTTGTGTTTTCGTCTGATTTTGTGGTTTCATTTTCGATTTTAAAAATACGGATTTAAAAATTCTTTCGTCGGACCAAATTTGGGGGAAAAAGACACAAAAAAAAAAACGCTGTTTATAATTGGGGTCTGAGAACAAAAATAATAGAGGAATTCGAGAGAAAAAATAATTTGTGAGTACTTCATTATAAATTTGGATAGTTTTAACCAAAACTAAATTCATTATTTTTCTTTTCACTATTTAAAAGCGGTTATGTTTTGGTAAAATATATATAAAACAAAAAACCAACAAATTGAAAAAAATTTCTACAATGATTTAAAAGTGGATTTTTGGGAGCTAGAGGACAGAAAAATTTAAAATATAATTATTTGAATTTTTAAAATTAAATTTAAAAACGCAAAAAAGATTATTTTTTGGTTAAATTCTTTAGCACACACCCAATTTCCATAAAAAAACTTCCAGCGACGTTACATTGCTGGAAGTGTGTGTGTGAATTTGAATCTATCTTTACCTATTTACTATTGTATATTGTTGGTTCTTTTCTGATTTTGTTTTCTCTGCTTAGTTCTCCTTTTCCAATGGTATGGGCCGTTGTCCCGCTTTGTCCATCTTAAGCGGGTCCAACTTGACAAACTGAGTTCTCCCTACACCGACCTTCAACATTTGCACAGACCATTCAACTTGGTCTTCAGGTCCGGAGCCGCCAACTCGGACTTGCCCATGGTATGCTGCAATTTGTATTTCGAATTGTCATTTGTTTGTCTTGAGGTTTGCATCGGAATCTCTCGTGTGCTCACTTCTCCCGTTGGAACTGCGCAAGAATTGTTGCACGAATTACGCAGTAACCTCCAAAAGGACAAATTCGAGCTGCAACTGGTGGACTTTAATGGCACTGATAATGCGGCCAACAACATCAACGACTTTTACTCTGCTGCAATGTTTGGCGACTGTTCGTCGGATGATGAAACCACAGGAACTTGGCACCGAGCAGGGCACCCTGTTTCTCCGAGATCGACGAGCAGTCTCCGCACGATTTGGCGATGGCGCGAAAAGTTGGAAAATGTCGTCGCGTTGAAACAATTGGACAAAGATACGTTATTCATAGCTCATGACAACCAAGTAAAATTGGAATATCATCTTTATTCGTTTTAATGGACAAATGTTTCGTCAGATAATCATCACGGATTTCAACGGGATGGAGAAAAACACTGATTTGATGCAAACTTCCTTCACTTTCGATTTCCACTTGGATTACGCCATTCCTCTGTCCGACTCGGTGCTCGCATTTCACAAACACGGTGTTGTGGTAGGAAATTATTGCTCTTTACCTTAGGGTGCGGAATTTGGGGCCAAATTTATAAACCAACGCTTTTAGGGAAAATCTTTGTTTAATGGCTCCATCACTCAAGATTTGAATGATCCGAGAAAACTGTACAAATTGGTTGGACGAAACTCGTAAGAATAATATTAATGACTTTGAAGATCCGGGGGGATGTGGCGGAAAGGGTTGGGGCACATGCCCCGTCCCTAACATTTTAAGGCAAAATACGGCAAATTTAGAGACTAGTAAATTTAGTTAAATTTCAAAAAAAAAAACCTTGGCTGACGCATATCGTCATCATTGACTTTCTTTGTTTTCTATAATACTCAGAAAAGTTACGACTATAATGAATAAAAAAAGGCCCGCATTTGCCCTTTGTTTTCGACCTCGACTGACTGGAATTCGATATTTAGTCTTGTGGTGCTAAAGGTGACCAAATTCCGGACAGAATTCAGTCCAAACGAAGGAAATGGGTCATCGTCGGTGGGCGATGAAGTGGACCTCTGTGTGTTGACTGGACACGTCTCGACAATGACCCCGCCTTAAAAGCCGTCACAAATTTTGGGTTCCACCTTTTGTCATTTTTAGTCATCACTTAATGTCATGTCATTCCCTTTTTTCTCATTGCCATTTTTGCCAGTCCAATCCCTCTTCCCTCTCTTCCATTCTCCCTCTTTCGGTCCATCTTTTCGTCTCTCTACCTCCACTCAAAGACTATCCGTTTATTTTTGTTTTGGTGCTTTTTCTATCTTTCTCCCCACCGTTTTGTGCATTCTCTCCGCTTTTCCCACTATTTCGGTTATTTTTCTGTGACATGTGCTTTGCTTTGACAGTCTCTTTAATTAGCCTGCTAATTGTATGCACTGTGTTGCTTTGTTAGTTTATCCTATCCATGTCATCTCTCGTGTTTTCCAAAATTTTATACTTTTTTCTCAAAAAGAATCTGTAATCATATGATTTGATCTCGTCCCATTTTCAATGGAAATGTTTATTATTTATCTATTTGCTTGGCTTTTCCAGTGGCCCATTGGTTCTTGAAATACTACTGTAAATTACCATTCCAAGCACTCATTCCGGAAAATGGATCAATGATACAGTATTAAAAAAACGAAGATTCTTTTATTGAATTAATATACAAAAAGCGGGGCTATATTTTGAAGTGTTCAAATCTTATCATTAAAAATAAAAGAATCTATAATAATTAGAAGCTATTTTCTTCCCACAGCTTTCATTTATAAAAAATTTAAGTAAAGGTCATCCTATCACAATATTATGCTTAAATTACGTATCACTGACGCATTTTTCAGGAGAGAGAATCCACACAACAAAATCTGTAATCCCAGCTTTGTTCAAATTACTCATTTGTATGGACCAATTATTTCTGTCCAAGTTCCTCTTACTTTCCTGTTTATTGCGTTTTTCTTTTTTTTGTTTGCAAGCGAGTAAAAAAATGTGAAATAATTACTGAATAAATGGGGTGAAAAAGGACAACAAAAACAAGAGAAACTGACACACAATCGAAGCACTTTTCATTCACCTCGATTGGACATGCGCGCAAATGTTTATTTTGTACAAATGGAGCGAAAATGATGTTATTGGTATTGTGAAGACAAAGCACAAAAATGGGAAGATGCATTGGGAAAAAAGAGAAGGGTGACGAGGGGGCGGGAAGAGGGAAATGCGCATTTGTTACGCTGTCACCCCTCCCCCCTTCTCCCCATTTTTCCCACTCTTTTTGATATTCCATTGGCCTTGGCCTTGTCAAAATTTTTTCATTATTTTTATTTACCAAATCTTTTCAATTTATTTTCCTTTTTCCGACACTAGATTTTAGCAAAATGTCCTTTTCCGCTGCTCCCTTTTATTGCGTTTTCCTTCTCCCTTTCTTTCTTCCTTTGGCCCTTTTTTCGAATTGTGCCGATGGCTATTCGTCCTCCGGCAAAAGGGGTGTGTCCATTTTCTTTTTTTTGCCATTCCCCCCCCCCCCCCCCATTTCATTCAGTTGTTTTGGCCCGCGTGTTCATTTTCAAAGCAGCCGAAAAGCCGGAAACAATGCTTTCCCAACCTGTGATATTTTTCACGAAATTAGAAATGCATTCGCATTTTCCATCTGTCAGATTGGCACTGTCGACATCGCCGAAACAATTCCCGGGAAAACAAAAGTAATCACTCACTAAAGAGATGGCATTGACTGAGTCTGTCACCCCGTTCAGTTGAATGGCACACTTAACGGCCTTGCCCCGGGCGACCACGGCTTCCATTTTCACCAATTCGGTGACATTTCCCAGGCGTACGTTTTTCTCAGTTCATTAATCATTTTAAAACTGTCATCCTCTTATTATATTGAATAATAATTCCTCTTTCACTTCAGTTGTATGGCGGCGGGTGCGCATTTCAATCCGAGCGGGAAACGCCACGGGGGGCAAAATTCGGCGGAGAGACATGTGGGAGATCTAGGCAATTTGATGGCCGATGTGAGTGCCATTCGCTAAGCGACAAAAGGAGTTTTTCCATTTCAGGACGAAGGAGTGGCCGTGGTGGACATTAGGGACCATTTGGTAGCATTGAACGGGGTCAACAGTGTGGTCGGAAGGGCATTGGTTGTGCACGAGAAGGCAGATGACATGGGAAAAGGAGGGAACGAGGAGAGTACGAAGACGGGCAATTCGGGAAAACGGATCGGATGCGGAGTGGTGGGAGTGATCAGAGAGGAATGAAGTGATTGGAGCAGAGAATGAGGAATGAATGGAACGGATCGCAGAGTGAAGAGGTGGGAGTGATCAGAGAGAAGAAGGATGGAAGGTCCGTCGGGAGATTTTGGGAAGGTGAAATTGCGATGCAATGCATTGACTTTTTATTATAAGTTAAACGAACTAATAATATGAAAAAGGCTATTTGTTGGCCATCATCATTTGGGAAGTGTTTTGAGTGCGTCCGTTTGTCCGTTCGTCAAATTACGCCCAACTCGCGCAGCTGTCGTCGCTCCGTGTCCAACCTTCGTCGGTTCATCTCCAAAGTGCCGAATTGATCTGCAGAAAGCACTGTCATCAGTCGTGCCGAATGCTTCTTCTTCTCTTCTTCCATGCCGTCCTCTTCCGCCGTCTTTGTCTCTTCCCCTTCCCCAATTTCTCTTTGACTTTGTTCATTTGTCATCAGAGGTGCGCAATTTGGTCGAATACGGTGTCCGTTTTTCATTAGTGACTAAATTTGTTTTTGTTTTAATGCGCTTTTCGGCATTGTGAGTCTGGCCATTTGATTTGTGTCTTTTCCTTGTCCCCACTATTCCTTTTCCATTTTCCCCATTATTCCTTTTTCTCCCCTTTTCCATTATCTTTAGTTACCTCTTCTTCTTTTGTTCTTCCACTCCCTTTCGTCCGCTGCTTTTTCGTCTCTTTTTCTTCTTTTTTCTCTTCTCTGTTTTTTTCTTCATTTTCTCCATTTTCCCTATTTGTTTCCTCAGTTTTTTGTTCTTTTTCATCATTTTCTTCTTTCTCTCTTGCTCCCTCCTTTTCCTTCATCTTTGCGCTTTTTTTTTCTTCCTCCTCCTCCTCTCTTTTCTTTTCTTCCATTCCATTGGCAATGTTTTTCCCATAGCTTTCCTCCTTAGTCTCTTCTTCTCCCACTATGCCTCTTCCATTCATCCCTTCTCTGCTTTCTTTTCCGTTCATCCCACTTCCATTCCCCTTTGTCTCCTCTTCCCCCACTATGTCTCTTCCATTCATTCGTCCTTCTCTTTCTCTTCCATTCATCCCTTCTCCATTTTTTTGGGTGTATATCCCTCTCCTTCCTTCCATCCCCTCCTCTCTCCTCCCTCTTCCTTTTCTTTCCCTCATCTCTTCCGTATGTCTTTCTCCTCCCGTCCTCTTCGTCCCTTCCTCTTCCTCTTCCTCCTCACTTCGTCCGCCCCTCTTCCCCAGGAGACCTCTCTCAAGAACGAGCAATTTGTCCGCTAAACACAAAGAGAAATTTTACCACTTTTTTAATTCTAATTACCAAAATGAAATTTGTCTGTGCGCATCAAATACCAAATGAGAAAGGCAAAGGCCGTGCAGAGAAGCAAAGTGCCGAAGATAGCGCCAAAAATTGCCAATGCAAAATGAGACGGGTCGATGCACGGGTCGACAGGGGGAGGGGCCGACTCACCGACACGAGGGACGGAATTTGCACTTTGGACCATCACAAAGCAAAAAGGCAAGAAAAAAAGATTGGATGAGGAATAAGCTAGGAATGATGGGAAAGAAGTAATTTGTACAGAAAGCCAAATGAGTAAGTAATGGTCGGACTAACGAAGGAAAGGTCGGGAAGGGAAACGGGGGGGGGGGCGGAATATTTTGACACAGTCAAAGGGAAGCGGAGGGGCGGGGGGGGGGGAGAAACGGGATAGAGAAGGGGTGCCCTCCCTATGGGGAAGAAATGGTCAAGGCCGCTATTTTATTGTGGAAACCGGCGATGGGGAGAGATTGGATCAGAGCGGAAAGAGGAAGCGGGCGAATGGTCGCGTTTGTTGTTGTGTTGAACGATAGTTTGGTTTAACATTGGCGGATCAGCTGAGAGGGAGTAGGGCGGGGGCGGTGAATGAAAAATTGGCAAAGAAAAAAAGGGGGGAGGGGACGAATTCGATGGGCCCCCGCCCCCCGGGGAAGTGAATGCGAATCCAATCAAACCGCAGGCGCACCTCTGTTTCTGCTGCTCCCCTTATTTTGCCGACAATTACTTGGAGGGGCTGCTCATCGAAAGGGTATTCGTAAGAGGGGAATCTCTCCGATCGGAGAAAGGAGCGGCGAATGCTTTGTCGACGCGCACAACGGACGAAAGAAAATGGAAGGGAAGGAAAGCGATTTGTAACTCCGTTCGTTCAACCATCGCCCAATCAAACGGTGGTGGGATGGATGGACAACGGACCCTCCCTCCCTTCCCCCTCCCCCCGCAAAGGTCGTCCTTTTCGTTGTCCCCCCGCCCCTTTCCTTTTCCCCCGCCGCCCATCGTTTCATTATTCGTTTTCATCAGAAACATTAAAAATGACCAGTTGATGTGCCCATTTCGCCATAAACAGACACACACATTTATCTACAACAAAAAATTGCTAAAATAACAATGAATTGATTGAATATGACAAAGGTCTGTTGATCAGTCGATAAGTCCGTGTCATTTTGGCTGTCTTAGCAATTCAGTGGCCTCCCTTTCCTTTGCGTCCTCCGGCAACAGCGAATTGAATGCCTCTAGCAAAGTGAGCGCGGTAAGGCCCCAAATGCGGAAACTTTCCGGACGATTAACCGGCGAAGGATTGCACAAAAAGCGAGGCCTAGCCGAGTGAAAAATGGGCATTTGGTAATAAAATGGCATTTGGTCATCGTTTGATTTGCCAGGAAATCTGACAGATTATTCAAAAGTAATTAATGGTTTTTATTTGTTTGGCACCGATATGTCGTGTAACGGACACACGCGAGTAAATCAGAAACAGAGGCGACGAAGACATTCTGCACTTCGGCATCGGCACATTTCAGTGAGCACAACCGTTGCTCCACATTTTGCTCAATTGCGGCCACAACAGGAGTGACAACACCTTCCGAATTTCTGAGACGCAACGGCCTAAGAGTGCCCCACAACTCCTAAAGGGGGGGGGGGGGGGGGGGAGAGTAACCGTTGGGATGCCATCGGCGATATATTTCTTATAGGATTCTCTCTATTCACCAAGTCTCTCCCGTCCAGTCCGATCTCTTCTTCCGCTTCTCTAATCGCCGCTCTCTCAACACTTTCTCCACCATCCATTCGTCCTGAACTTAAATCGCTGTTCTTTTCTGATTGCTGGTGATGTCAAATGCTTTTCACCTCCGGGAAACGAAATTTCATTGGCGTGTTGTTTCATTTTCTTCGCTCTTTGAGTAAAGAGAATCCAACTTTCTAAATCGGGTGGCGAGCCCAACTGGCAAATCAGCACAAGAGTGGCACAGTCTTTCCCCGATAAAATTGTCCGTCCATTTTGTGCCAAAAGACTCTTTTCATTGCTCCTCAAAATTTTCGATCGGTTTGCATTGAAATTCTCTTTTCGAAGAAAAATTGACTCAGAAGACGAAAGGACAGTATTTGAAAAGGAATAAAAAGGACGAAGGAAAATAACGCCATTGTTGAAAGGGATGCCAAAAAGGCAGCGGAAGAGCATTTCGAAAGAGGGAAGGGGGGGGGGGCAGAAAAACATCGAAAAAGGATGATGGAAAAAATAAAACTAATTTCATGTCCAACAAAAGAATTTGACGAAAACAATAGAAAATGAAGCAAATTTATCGATGGAATGACATAAAAACAAAATAAAGAGACTGTAAATGGCCGAGGAGGGAATGGTCCCACGGGTCACCGTCGGCCATCTCTTCCCACCAATCATTCGGGCAATTTCGTTGGTTCTTCCCTTAGCATTGGTTCTCTTCTCCCAGCTCCATCATCTCTTCCTCGCCCTCCTCTTCGTTCAGTCCGTTATTCTCCGCCACAATTCCTTCCGCATCGCCGAATATTTCGCGAAATGCCTCCACTCGAACCGGGACCGGTCGGAAAGGAATTTCTCTGTTGTGGACGGAAAGTGCGACTGATTTTAGCCCGACGATGTCTAACAACGGTTTTGCCGTCTTTTTCAGCGTTTCCACTCGCGGGTTCACTCGATCCAATGCTTTTTCCGCCGCGTCTATTGCTTCCAAGACGGACTTTTTCTTCTGTTCCATCTCTCTTACTTTGTCCACCAAACTAAAAAAAGGAACTGAACAGTTTGGCTCTTATTTTTAGGCATTTAATTCGCCATCTTTATTATTTGCATTATTTACCCCTTTCGAGTCCAAAGTTCGTGCTTTAATCGTGCCATTTGTAATTGGTGAGTGTCGTTACGAATTGCTTCTGGCAATGCCATTGTATTTGTTTCTGTAAAGAACTGCTCCACCGGGATGAGGTCGATGTCGGAGGGACTGAAACCAAACAAAAACAAAAAAAACATGGAATTCGTTAGAGCGAATCACAAATTGCCTTGGAAAGTCGAGGCAAAATTCCACGCATTTCTTCAAAAATTCGACTCCTACGTGTACATTTCGCAATTGATCAGTTCGTTTCTCAACAGTTTCGCGCACTTTGGCTATTTTCGTACGTGCGGCCGTAATTCGGAGATTGGAATGGCGATTAAGTCGTCTCAAAACGATGGCAATCGGAAGCAATTCGGAGAGTGCGCTGAGGGGGGGGGGGGGGGTAAAAACAAAAAAAAAAGAAGGTTGAACTATGACAAAACCTTTGACGATTGTGCGTCGGTCCATCACACATTGGCAGAAGTGTGCGCATTTTGTCCAATTGTTGTGCTGCCTTCGTTTGGGTTTGCGCCACACTCTCCGCTTCCGCAAGTGCGTCTTCCAACGCGAAGAAGTCCTTCGATGGATCGTTCCAATTGTTGCAATTCATTCCAATTGTTACCTTTGCATTTGCACTTGCCAATGCCTCTCTCTCTTTCCTCTCCTCTCTTCCGTTTGTTTTGGCACTTTCTTCCGTTCCTTTTGTGCCATTCGATGGCCCTGCAACTTCTTCCATCACTCGGACCAATGCGTCACAGCCCAATTCGATGGAATGTGTGCCGAATATTTCCCGACAAAATTCTTCATTTGTGTATAGAGGACTCAATTTGACGGATAAAGAGAATGCCGATTTTGTCGATTTCGCTGTTTTTTCCGTTTCGAGGGACCGCGCCTTAAGACCAAGCACATCGAACAGTGGAAGAGTGGCCTATGCAAATTAAATACTAAAATGATGAATGAATGGACCTCACTTTTTTAATTGCGCTGATTTTGGTTCCGATTTGACTCAGTCTCTGCTCTTTGCCGCGAATGTCACTGAGAAGTGCACTTTTCCGCCCCTCCAACTCTTGCAAATTTGCCAGCATACTAAAAAACATTCATTTGCCATTTGTTACATCAATTTCCTCCACCTTCGCCGCTCATTCAGTTCATGTTTCAGCCTTGCAACGTGCAATTGGTGCGGGTCCGTCCCCGTAATTACCGTCCCATTTGCTTCCACCGTGGCATGCGAATAAAATTCGTTGATGCCAATCAATTCAATGTCTGAGTCGCCGGCTCTAAATTAAATTTAGGTAAATTATGGCATATAAATAAATAGTTAACTGAAATTCCATGCAGACTTTGATGTTCTTGCGCAGATGCGTTATTTCATTTGTTAGATTTTGCAGCGAAAGGTAATTTTCTTCGACTTTTCGGCGCGCTTCCGCCAAACGATCGCGTGCAAAATTATTTCGAAAGTTGAAGTAACGATTTAAACGTCGCAATTTGATCACATTAATTAGGAGAGGACTGAAGTGAGAATTAATAGAGAAGCTGAGTTTGGTGGGCTGTTACTCCTTAAGCTCCTGTTTCTTAATAGTGACCAGATTTGAAGTTAACGAGGAACGAATTGACGTAATTTGAATCGATGAATCTCTAACTGCTTTATCACTTGTCAATTCGTTGCTGGCGGCATCTTCGATTTTGAAGAAATTCTAAATAAAAAAATACCAATTATATACAACATATATGTAATTGTCTCAACGAAATCATGTTCTTTTTATTGTACCAGAGTAGAAACAGTGGTCAAATGATGATCCTGCTGTTGTTTGCTGGTGGATTTGCCACTTCCACTTCCCATTCTTTTGCTTGAACTCGTCTTTGAACTCATTCTAATACAAAAAACTGTTTTTTAAATTAAAAAAATTAAGTGTGATTCTTTTCCAATGAAATGGTTAAGGGGTTAAAGTCGAAGAAATGTTTTATATAATAGCACATTACTTTTCCCGTAAGGAAATTTTTCAAAAAATGCCAAAATATCATAATTGAATTTCAGCCATGCCAATTCAGGAAAAAAAATATGTATTTGCATAGAATTTAAAGTAAAAAGACGATTCGTACTGTTTTGTGTGAGAGCGCAGACAGCGGAGGTTAGACAGTCCTTATACTTATAACACGTAAGCAGTACGAATCGGGGCAGTACGAATTGGCCCAGTACGAATCGGGTGCCGTCCCTTTCTAACTCTACCTATCACGATCAGACCGGAAAAATATTATGAAATTTTTTCAAAATCTGGGACAGCGCAATTTCAGAATGTTTTTTGTTATTTTCTAGTCTTAGACTACATTATAACGTCTACATCAATCGATGGAATGGGGGAGGGCGGCGGTGCCGATAAATATTGCCAGAGGGCACTGCCTGACAAAATTTTTAATTAAAATTTGTTACAGATTTCTCCAAAAAATCAGAGAATCTTGGGTCAAATTTGAACATTTCTTGGGTATAGTTTTGCTCCAAAAAGAGATAATTTTAAGGGATTTGCCAATAATCTAAAAACATCACAGAAAGCAAAATTTCCAAAAGACCACAAAATCCTTTTAAAAAATCCTTGACCCCTTTAAAAACCACAAAATGAGGAGAAATCCTAAGATATTCGAGTTTTGATTTTAAATAACTACCATATTCTTTTTTGAGCAGTGATTTATTTTTATGTTATAAAAGACAAAAGAAAATGGCGACAGCAGCAGGACAATTGCTTTTTGATGAATCGGGTCAGCCTTTTATTGTAATTCGTGAACAAGAGAGACAGAAACGTTTGATCGGCATCGAAGCTCTCAAGGCATTTTTTTTTGTTTTACCTTTTATGCCCTTTAATTTAGAGTCATATAATTGCCGCTAAACATGTGGCCAACACGTTAAAAACTTCGTTGGGCCCTCGGGGTCTTGACAAAATGTTGGTCAGTTCTGATGGAGAAGTGACAATTACTAATGACGGAGCAACGATAATGAAGGTGATTTGCGTGTGCTGTTTCTTCCCTAGTTTTTATTGTTTTAACCTCCTTAGAATATGGACGTTGAGCACCATGTGGCCAAATTGATGGTTGAACTGTCCCAATCGCAGGACGACGAAATTGGCGATGGTACGACGGGAGTTGTGGGTAAGTAACGAATAACTCACTTCATATGCTATTGGCACATGCATTGGCAGTGTTGGCCGGTGCACTGCTTGAACATGCCGAATCTCTGTTGGACAAAGGCATTCATCCGACGAAAATTGCGGATGGATTCGAATTGGCATGCAAAAAAGCTATCGATAAATTGGAATCAATTGCGCAGCAATTTCCGATTGATGACCGTGAGGCTTTGGTCAAAAGTGCGATGACTTCGCTTGGCTCAAAAATGTGCGGTTTTTCCCTTCCCTTTCAGGATCAATCTTTTTACTCACAATTTGGTTTTTCTCACATAATTCTATTTAGTGTCAACAAATGTTTGCGTCAGCTCGGTGAAATTGCGGTCGATGCCGTTCTTTCTGTGGCCGACCTTGAACAGCATGATGTGAACTTTGAGTTGATCAAAGTGATCGGAAAGGTCGGCGGACGTATGGAGGAAACGGCACTGATTAGAGGAGTGGTCATCGACAAAACATTAGTGCGTTTATGAACTATGATGAAAAACAATATTAAAAAGTGCAGAGTCATCCGCAAATGCCGCGTCGTATTGAAAATGCCAAAATTGCAATTTTAACTTGTCCGTTTGAACCGCCAAAACCCAAAACGAAAGTGAGTGCACACAAAACAAAACAATCTTTACAATTTGATTTAAGCACAAACTCGACATTTCTTCAACCGACGAATTCAAACAATTGCAGCTTTACGAGAAGGAAACCTTCGAGAAAATGATCCGAGAGGTTGGCTTTTTGCCTTCCAGTTTTTGATTATTTTTTTAGGTTAAATCTTGCGGGACGACATTGGCATTGTGCCAGTGGGGTTTTGACGATGAAGCCAACCATTTGCTGTTGCACCACCAATTGCCAGCAGTCCGATGGGTTGGGGGGCCGGAAATTGAAGTAAATTTCCAGAGGAAATTAAATTTTTTAAGTGTTTTTCATTCAGTTGGTTGCCATTGCGACGAATGGACGCATTGTTCCACGTTTTGCCGAATTGACTGCCGAGAAACTCGGCTCGTCAGGGCTAGTGCATGAGCTGAAGTTTGGCACGGATAACGAGCAGATGCTATGCATTGAGCACTGTCCGAATAGTCGGGCAGTGACTGTTCTGATTCGGGGAGGGAATAAAATGGCAATGAGCGAACGAAAGACAAAATTCGCAATTAAAATGCTGTCCAATTTAAGGTCATCGAGGAGACAAAAAGATCGTTACACGATGCATTTTGCGTGGTTCGGAATTTGATCAGAGACAATAAAATAGTGTTCGGGGGAGGAGCATCCGAATTGGCATGTGCCATTGCCGTAGCGGAAGAGGCCGACAGAGTGCGTGAGGGGCGGGGGAGTTTGTATCATTTCGGCCCATCAATCTGACAACTAGTACTTAGCTGCTTCCTAAGGATCAATCACAATTTTTTGGGGACTCGTAAATAATTGTCATGAATTCAGTTTTCTATACTTAGCTCATTTCACTTTTCAGGTCTCTGGTGTCGAGCAGTACGCTTTCCGTGCCTTTGCCGATGCTTTGGAGAGTATTCCGGCGGCATTGGCTGAAAATTCGGGGCTTCCGCCTATCGATACACTCACTGAACTAAAAGCGAAACAAATCGAAGGGCAAAACCCGTGGTTGGGCGTCGATTGTCTGCAATTGGGCACAAACGACATGAAGGAGCAGGGCATCATCGAAACACTGCTCTCAAAAAAAGAGCAAATTTCTTTGGCCACCCAAGTAGAAATAATAAAAATGGGCATTGGATTTAACGAAAAACAAATTCAGGTTGTGCGAATGGTGCTTAAAATTGACGACGTTCGAGTGCCGGACGACGAGGAGCGAAGTTACGCCATTTGAAGGGAACGGGACGAAGATGTGTAGACCGAATGATTAATTGTTGTTGCCAATTTAAAAGTCGGAGTAAGAGGAAACTGCTTAAGTCCAAATCTGACCATTTTTGAATGTTATTCGCTTTACAATGATTTGTTAGTAAATTTGTTTTTGTTTTTTTTGTCATTAACTGAATAAAACAATTGTTTGCGCACGAAGCCTTTTCTTCCACTTGCACACATCGCAAATTAAATTCTTTACTTTTAGTTTAGATAAGGCGCAGAATGTCTGCAGGGAAGGTGACTTGACTGGCTTTTAGGTGCATTTTCCGAATACCCTTCATTTAGACAATCACTTGCAAGGCAGCCGTCGCATGGAAGCCAAACGAGCCATTGGTGATTGAGCAGGTGGAAGTTGCACCTCCGAAGGTGTTAAACAGCCATTTGGACAATATAAAAGTGACCTTTTAGGCAGGAGAAGTCCGCGTGAAAGTGAGAGGGGTGGCGGGCGGGGAAGGAAACATTTTTAAAGGTCATTTGGCCCGGGATGACTCTGACGGATACTTCAGGTTTTGTTCACCGCACTCTGTCACACCGATCAATATGTTTGCCTTTTTACATCAATTTCCTCTCCTCAAGCTGATTTCCCCCTCATTTAGTCTCTCAGCGGAAGAGACCCCGAGGGAATTTTCCCGTCAATTTTGGGTCATGAAGCCTCGGGAGTTGTCGAATCGGTGGGGGAGGGAGTACAAAGTGTGCAGCCGGGGGACCACGTCATCCCTTGTTTCACACCACAATGTCGGGAATGTGAATTTTGCAAGAATTCGAAGACCAATCTGTGCCAGAAAATTCGGTTTCTTTTATACAATTGGCATCAGAGTTTAGTCCTTCTTTTCTTAAGTGGCACCCAAGGGAAGGGACTGATGCCGGACGGAACGAGTCGATTCACATGCCGTGGACAACAAATTGCCCATTTTATGGGCTGCAGCACATTTAGCGAGTACACCGTCTGTGCCGAAATTTCCCTTGCCAAGGCATTCATTTGATCCCACCCCATCATTACTCCTCTTTTACATTCCTTCCTTTTTCATATTGACAAATCGGCTCCACTTGACAAAGTGTGTCTGCTCGGCTGTGGCGTCTCCACCGGTTACGGTGCGGTGCTGAACAATTGCAGAGTTGAACCGGGCAGCACAGTCGCCGTGTGGGGGTTGGGCACTGTTGGGTTGGCCGTGGTAATGGGCGCCTGTAAGGCGGGCGCTTCTAAAATCGTCGGCATTGATTTGGACACGGCGAAGTTTGAAAAAGGTTTAGTACAATCAACAATTTATGTACATAGACTAAATGAATTTTATTAGCGAAACATTTCGGTGCCACTGAATTTGTGAATCCTAAAGAAGTGCCGTCGGAACAGACTTTGCAGGCATTTCTTGTGGACAAATTCGACGGGGGTTTCGACTACACTTTCGGTGAGTTTCCCTCTACAAAAATTAAATCCCGGAATAAAAAAAATAAATAAAAATTAGCCATGGCGGCGATATTACTTTTCAATTGTGCATTAAAAAAAATACTTTCGGTGAGTTTCCCTCTACAAAAATTAAATCCCGGAATAAAAAAAATAAATAAAAATTAGCCATGGCGGCGATATTACTTTTCAATTGTGCATTAAAAAAAATTTAATTGGTTATTCACTCTTCAGAATGTTGTGGAAACGTACAGACAATGGTGGAAACTCCCTCACTTTTTTTTAATCACACTAATATTTAGCGCCAAGCCCTTGAGGCGTCACACAAAGGGTGGGGCGTTTCGTGTGTGATTGGAGTTGCGGGGGCCGGAGAAGAGATCAGAACACGGCCCTTTCAATTGGTGACAGGCCGAACCTGGAAGGGCAGCTCATTTGGGGGTTGTTTTGCAATGGGATTAACACACAGGAAATAGTTATCGGATGTATTATAGGGTGGAAAAGTCGTGATCAGATTCCAATGTTGGTGCAAGAACACTTGGACGGAAAATTGAATCTTGACAGTTTCATTACACACAAATTGAACTTTTCTAACATTAACGAGGCATTCGAATGTATGGCAAAGGGAGAAAGGTAACGTAAAGGATCATGAACAGGAAAAGAATTTTTCTTTTTTTTTAGTCTTCGTTGTGTGATAAAGGTTTAAAGGACGGACTGCCAATTTATGTGGCGGAGGCTGCTATAATTCAATCCTAGAACACCAATTGAAATGATTTGTACTTTCTTTTCATTTTACCACTTTCTTTTCATTCCTTAACCAATAAACGAAAAAACAAATACCCGAACTTTTTACAATGTGCAAACGGACGAAAAATGCCAGCAGAAGCAATTTGATATTGCGATTACATAATTAGGGTAGGATACGACTGGTTTAAAACCGGTCGCCCCGGTTTTCGGTTAGGCCGGTTTTGCCACCTCCGGTTTTCGGCCCAAAAAGGCCGGGTTTTGGTTCGGTTAACCGACAGTGTCCTACCCTAATAATAAATTATCTGCACATTGATTAGTTCGTGCGATTTCGGAAAATGAATTTTTGCACACCAATGTCTCCAACAACTGTAAGCCGATCCGCTTCCGTTGGCGGTGGAGACGAAGCGCGGTAAATGAAATCGAAAACAGAAGACCCATCGACGAATACCTTACAAAGGGAACAGGGAAAGTGCATTTGTTAATGAATAAAAAGGCACCTTAAATCCTTTCACCATAGCAACAATTTTCACGTCTGAAGTTACGCCTAAAGCGAAGGGGAAACGGCCTATTTGTCTCTCTTCATTCTGCCAAACGCCGTTCACAGTGCTATTTCTGACGATTTCCCCCTGAAATGGATGGTGATTGCTTAAAAATATCAAATGAATTGAGTAAATATACTCGTTTCCTATCGGTTTGATTTGGCAGGTCGACTCGTACGTGAAAAAGGCATTCAGTGCCACGCAAAACATTGAAAGCAAAATAGGACGCATTCAACAAAGGGGTCAAAATGAAGAACATTTCGCGGTAAGGCGCGAAGCCACCGACGGGAATAGAAAAAATGAACGGAATTTCCTAAGAAACCAAAAAAATCTTTAGAAAGCAAAAGATTACGGGTTTCGAAATTTCAACGTGCTCATTTAAAACAGACGAATCAATGGACGGAGCGGGAAGCGCCGAGGAGGGGCAAGGGTGCTAAAACTTTTGGAGCATTGTGGGAGTGAAACAAAACTAACTGTTCCCTGGTATTCGATGAGTTCAATACTAACACAGCCATGCACATAAATGCATTTGATTCTGAAAAGGAGCGTTTTAAAAAAAAAAACTGGTGTAGGTAATTCACTGTTCAATCGGAATTCGATGGATGAAATCACTCAAATGCTTTCCGTTTAATGAAACCTAAGGCAAAAACATTATTTAAAAATTTTCTTTTTCGGTTTACTTTGAAATAGTCGCGCAAAATCAAAATGCGAACTGAGAATGGTTTGCCCCTCTCAAGAGAGTTGAGGCACCGCTGCTCGGTCCCCCAAACGTTGTTTATCAGCGAATTAAGTACAGTGTCTCTGTCGGGTTTTGAAAACCTGAAAGGGGACAGAGGAGTAAAGCATTCGATTAGATCATACAGCGAAACTCCGGAAGAATCGAAGCGAGGATTGAAATGAAGAGCCTAAAGTTTAAATGACGGAATATATCATCACAGAATGTATCACCATTTCTAGTGAAATTCTTGAGAATTGGGACAATGAAGAAAACCCGAAACCCAACTTTATTGAAACAGATTAATTTGCTAAATCGGACCTTATCATCGCGATGGTCGCCATTGACAAGTATTCCACAGCACAAGTCAATAGCAAAACGATGCTCCGAAGAAGAGCTGAGAACAGTGCCCTTGACGAGGATGGCCTTTCCGGGAAAGACACCGTCGAGAATGTCCGATGCGAAAGGAACCGACTAAAATTTTAAATTGTAGCAACAATTTTTCTTATTGATATAGGTAGTCTTATTCATTGTGAATTCAAATGGAAATAAATTTATGCTTTAAAACTAACGACATTACGATGAGCAGGAACAGAAAAATCGTCCATTTGAAAAAAGGCTAAAAAAAAAGAAAAAGGCCAAAGCTAAAAACATATGTTAATTTTGAATTTCTAGAAAATGAAATGCCAATTTGTTCCTACCAGACAATTTTTTTTTTTCTATCAACCAAAATCTGCAGTGCTTTTTGCTGGCTTATAGAGCTCGTTAAGGGGTTTAAATATTCGTAAAGTTAGCAGATTTTATAATCACTTTTCTTCACGACATCAACTCATTTTTCACCCTGGACCGTTTTTATTAGCCCAACTTGTTTTTCTGTTTAAAACTCTAAATCGAAGAGAAAGGATAAACCAGTGTTTTCGGGATCGGTGATCACGGATATAGGATATTCGAATTTTTTTTTCTTGTTAGCTTTTATCAATCAAAATCAATTAAACAGGCAAGTTTCGACTGGGAAAGAATAAGGCGACGAAAAACCCGCGAAAAACAAGTAACTGGCCGCAACGCAAAGGCTGTTCCCTGTATTAGAATATTCAATCTTTATAGAAATTCGTATACCTAATTACATAATTTTATGGTTTTGTTTTTTACAGCTATTTATTTAAATCCGTGGCTGTGTCATTTATGGGAACGAAGATTAAAATTTTCTCGAAAAATATTTGGATTTCAAGAAGAATTTGGGGTGAAACTGCTGCATTTGCTGGACTTTTAGTTGGTTCGCTTTCCTTATTTGAATGACAAAATAATAAACAGTTTACCATTTTTAGGGCTGCACTTTGTTTACTATATGATGCAAAAGAACCAAGGCTTAATACCACTCAGTGATCGCAGGGAGTTGGCCTATGTGAGATGGATTAAAGATAAATTACCATCATTGGGTTGGATTGGAATTGACGACAGCGTAGCGATGAACAGACGGGCCAAAATTATGGGGCAGAAAGAGAATGCTACCGAAGAAAGGAAGGAATAACCAAATAAGTAGAACAATTGCAACCAGAAATTTGACATATTCTTTCTACATCATTATACTCTCTGTCTTATGATTCTGACCCAATGGCAATTACTGGTCGTTTTATTAGAAAATAAATTTTAGTTGAAATTTAACTGAATTATACTATCTGTTACTTATTTAACCAAACTATAAAATTTTTAACTGAATTATACTATCTGTTACTTATTTAACCAAACTATAAAATTTAATTTTCAATTTAGCCAATCCCTCTGTTTCGCTTCGTATGACGTCCTTTCGTCTCTTTGAGCCGATTGATTTATTTCACTTCAGTGCAGTGAATCTTGATCCACTAACTGAGACGGTTTATTCATCATTATATGGCACTCGTACAAAATTTGGTTTTTGACATTCTTAAATACTAAGCTGTCTAGAAGACCTGATAGCTTTGTCATTGTAGTATACGACTATTCTGAGACTAATAATGTAATTGAGTGTACGAATGTCGCGACATTTGCCTATTGTACGAGTCGCCATTTCTTCCCCCCCCCCCTTACATCGTCCGCTGTTTCAGTACGGATTGCCCTTTTACTTGCATTATTTGGTGAATTGGCCCGATTATTTAATGGTTGCCGAGCATTTCACCGGTGATCTCATGGGATACAGTGAGTACTTTTCTGTTAAAGTAACAGACCAAATATTAGTCAACTGAAGTTATGGGCAAATCGGAGGGGCGCGACCAAAACTGGCACGGCCACGTCACTTGTGTGACTGTCGCGCCCGAATACCGTCGGATGGGACTAGCGGCAAAATTCATGCAGAAGTTGGAGGAGAACGCGGAGAAGTGAACTTTTTTTTTTTCATTTCAGCCAATATTCCCTATTCAGGGAGAATTGTTTTTTTGTCGATTTATTCGTGCGAGCCAGCAACGAAACAGCGATTGATATGTACAAACGGCTGGGGTATACGATTTATAGGCAAATCATTGATTATTATTCTGGCGATGATATCCACGAAGACGAAGACGCATTTGGTAGATTTTAGTACTTTTTGGTTAGAATATTTTATATTTTAGATATGCGAAAAGCGTTGCCCCGTGACGTGGACAAAAAATCGGTGATCCCATTGAAACAGCCAGTGACTTGTACTGAAATAGAATTCGATTGATGTTCCATTTTATGTGATTGGCTCAAAATTGACAACATAAAGTTTCAGTTTGTCTTTTTCTTTTGATCCACTTTCTTTGTCAGCCCGTATCTGTCCAACAATTTCTCAGAAGGTGAAGTGGGCGAATTTGTCATTGGGCAACGCCCGGAGGATGCCTTAAGTAATGGCTGCTTAACGGAATTTTTCCATCAATACAAGGGCGTAGCAAAAAGGGAGCGGAGCGGGCTACGCCCCCCCCCACCGAAATCCAAAAAATGTCACGATAATTTGCAAACCAAAAAACCCAAATTCAAAATAGTAAACTCAAAAGAGACTTTCCGGAAAAAAATGTGTCCCAAAAATCGGCTTTTTGAATTGGGCCCCACTGGCTACGCTTTTGATCAATTGCTATGTACCTTTGGAAACGCCATAACGTCACGAATCGTACATTTCGCTTCCCCTTAAATATTAAACGAAATTTTTTAATATTTGCCAGACACACCTTCGAAGTTTAAAAGCGCGATAAATCTGTCCAACCCTAAGGCGAAGCCACCTTAAAACATGCACTTTATAATTACTAATAACAAAAAGAAGGAAGCCAATAAATGTAATTTGCCGTGGGGTGGTGCGCCAAAACTCAAAGCCTTGAGAAAGTGCTCCTAAACATTAGCATAATGACTAAAGGACTCAAATACTTTTAAACTCCTCCCGACCAATTCTTCAGTACTCAATTTGAGTATGTGTTGCATCACATATCGCTGCAGTTCCGAGTTATGAATCCGAATTGAACCGCCACCAATCTCAACCCCATTCAGGACAAGGTCGTAGTGTTGGGCTGAATGCAAAATAAAATTGGATGGGAAAACGGGCAAAAACCTTCGATTTGGTCGAGGTTCTTCCCTTGGCAAAGCCTTTCGAAGTGTTCAGGAATTGGTGCCTACAGTTAGGACTTTTGAAAATTATCAAATTCAAAGAGCAGAAAACAAACAGTGAATGGATGATGCGAACTTTCCCAACAATTATCGGACAAATTTCGGGTGAACAAAGGGAAATTCATAATCCAAACAAAATCGAAACGCGGGCCAGATTTATTCACGCCAATGTCCTATAAGGGTCATTGAAAAAGGAATGAATAACTCAGAACTCACAGGCTTGTCGGTGCCATATCTCTCCATCTAAAAGAAAAAAATTTACAAAATTAGTGACACGACAGAAGAAAGCTAACCGCTTCACGAAAGGAAAACCTCGGGAAGGGGACGGTCGGTTTGGGAACCTAAAGGTTTTACAAATGGTTTATTGATAGGGGAAAACGAAACAATTTCGTCGGGCCATGAATTAGTGATCATCTGCTCAACCAGAGAAAGAATCATCTCTTGGGAGGTGAAGGAAAGTTCCAAGTCGAGTTGGGTGAACTCGGGTTGTCTGTCGGATTTTGCATCGAAAGATAGGAAAATAAATCAAAAACATGCCATTTTAAAACAAATTATGTTACCTTCGTCACGGTAACAAATCGCAACCTAAAAAAAATTTCGCCTTGGCCGACTCTTTTCATAATTTGGGGCTGACTTGGTAATAGCGGTCGATGGAACCACACATTAGCAACTGTTTGTATATTTGGGGACTCTGAAAAGGCGAACATTGGGAGAGGAAATGCTAAAGATTAGTGCCTGCGGGAGACTGAAGCACTCGCCATTTTTGTTGGAGGGAATTGGGAATTCCGCGGCACCGCCGGGCGTTGTGTGGGCGAGGGTCGGAGTTTGAACTTCGACAAACCCGCAACTGTGCTCAAGAAAGTGCCGAAATTTGCTGATCACTTTGGCCCGAAGCCTTAAAATTCCTTTAAGTCTCTGCAAACGTTTTGAAACGACCTTAGGGCCTTTTGCATTTTCTCGGAACGCAAGTCCAAATAACGGTAGGACATTCTGAAAATAGCAAATGCGTCAAATTCAAATGTTTGGCTGCCTCGTGTATTCGTTGGACAATTCGTCGACGGGCAACGGCGAATCGGAAAGATTGAGCACTTCTGCCAATGGAACAAAATAAAACGAATGTACCGTAGTTTTGCTGTACTGTACATCAGCAAGGATGGGACGCGGACGGAAAAACCCCGCGGCGTCCCACCACTGCTGCTTACAAGTGAAACGAACCAAGATGGTCGACAATGACCTAAAGGGGCAATTAAATATTGACAAGACGCCTTTCTGTCCGCGAATTTCTCACTTCGATGTCGCCCGTGGGCATTTTGCTGTTTCTTTCCTTCCCTCTGTCCGCCACCTCTCCCTCAAGGCAAAGTGCCGACTCGGCATTGACACTTTTGAGCAGCAAACAAAGCGCTTTTGGCAACACAGCTTGGACAGAGCCATAAGAATCACGGAGAACAACAAATTCTGACAGGAAATTAACAAATTAAACTCATTGCGGGACAAATTTGAAACAAAATAAAACTGTTCATCCGTTTGTTGGCCATCCATCCGTAAAGTTTCACTCGACTGCCCAAAATAAAATAGAAAAAAGAAAAACTAAAAAAAAACTGAATGACTTACCAACATCACACAAACGAAGCTGACCACAATTGTGGGTTCTGAAAAAAGTAAAGGAAAAAGTGGAAAAACGACGGTAAAAAACCGAAGAGAAAAGGAATTGAAGCGATGCGAAGAGAAAGCCCTGAGGAAGAAAAAATGGGCCGGGGGAAGGCAAACGCGAGAAAAATTGCAAAAACCGAACATAAAAAGGCAAAATACAGGGGAAATGTTGAAAATATAATTAAAACGAGAAAAAATGGTACGTTGTTATATAGGTATTGAAATGACCAAAAGAAGATCATTGATGAAAAATGAAAAAAGCCACAAAAAAAGAAGCAAAGGATCCTTTGATGTGTTAATCCCCTAAAGGGCGCTGCTACACGCAAATGCCATTTGGGTGTCCGTTTTGGGTCGGTTTCTCCTCCTTCCGCCGCTGTTGCGATGTCTCTGCAGTTGCTATTGGTTCTTCCTTCTGCTGTTGCGTCGTCATCGTTGTCGTCGTCCCCGTCATGCCATTCGCATTTGACGCTGTGTCTGCCCCGCCTTTGGCTCTCTCCTTCTCTTCCCTCCCCTTGTCTTTGTGCTGTCTGACAAGCGTCTTTACATCGCGACGGTGCAAAATGGAATCCTTCGTCAACGCTTCGATTGCCGCTGCAATTTGCGTCAATTTTAAACTCAATTTCGGGTGAACAATTCAATTCACCAGTCGCCACCGCCTCTTGTCTTCGCTGTTGTAACGCTTCTCTGTACTGCACTGGAAATGAAAGAAATTTGCACAAATTTTTGACGCGAAAAAGAGAAGGCGAACTCGCGTGGATAATGATCAGACCGCCCCAGGCGATGGACCAAAACCATCCGACGAACAAAAAAGTGATGGTGAAGAATTGACTGATGCCGACAAGCAAATTCACGAGCAGTGTCACCAACTTTCGGCCTTCTTTGATGTTCACGCGTGGTTGTCCTTTAAGTCAATGGAAGGGACTCAATCGGATCGAACTCAAAAACCCATGCAAAGTGCCGCGGTTCCGCTTAAAATAGTGCCTGTCAATGCGATTAAAGGATCAGTGTCGCCTTGGCAAGTAAACGACTCACCTGAGCCGGGGAGGAAGACGTTGAGGAAAAGACAGGCCAAAGCCACCGGAAAGGGCAAAAAGGGAATGGCCTCGTGCATCACTAAAGAGGATTTGCAACAACACACTGCTAAGGATCATTCCCTCTCACAAGTGATGTCGTTGGTCGGCAAATTGACTTTGTCCCCGCCTTTGTTCTCCTTTGTTTGCTGAGCTTCGAGCCCTTCTTGCGCGGCAATGACAAAGCAAGGAACATTTCCGGCAGCATTTCCCTGACGACAGAGTACGGTAAAATTCCATTACGGTGTTCCACCTTTTGATACTCGCGTATTTGCAGAATGCCTTCGTTCCTCCCATAATCGACGATTCGCGGGAGTGTTTTTTGCACGACCTTCCAACCCTTAGGTCTTTCTGACAAATGCAAAGAATGGTCAATTCATCGGGAGGAGGAATTTATGAACAGTATTTACTGTAAACAATGCATAAGAAAACCCACCGCCAATTACATTCGAAACGCCTGCGATAATATTTGTGGTCATTTCATAAACGAAGTAAAAAAAGAAGAGCGATTTCCGAGTTTGTCAATAAATTTGTCGAAATCCGTTCACTTTGAATTTGCTAAATTTATCCAAGAATGCCTTTAGGCAAAATGAGTCGTTGTTCAATTCTCAACACTGAAAAAGCGGAAACACCCAATCTTTTCATCGCTCTCCATCTTTCAACCCATCAAACAGCACACACTTTCCCCTAATTGCGGCCATGCCCTCGGGCGCCAGACGAAAATTGCCCGATGGTTTTGGCACATTCAATTGCCCATTGCTCTCTCTCAATGCTTTATAAGACCAAAGCGTTGGGTGACTAAACAGACAGACAAAAACTGAAGGAAGGTCATAATAAAACACAAGAAACATTTACCGACTTTTCCCCTGAAGTGCTATAAGGTACAAAAGGCGGTCATCGTCAAAATTTCTCCCCGCGAAGTCATTTTCGTTAAAAGGCGCAATTTTTGAGTTCGAATTTTCATGCTTGTCACTGTTTTGAGCGATAATATCGAACACAACAAAACCAATCTCAAACAATGTTTTCATAGACTGTTAATTATCATTGTTTTTGTCGCACAATTATCGCCCAATGTGCGGCATTGCCTTGGCGATTGCATGGCTCGTAATTTTTGTCACAATCGTACGGCACTAAAACAGTCGCCGGACACCGTTGACTGTCCCTTTTTCCCGAAAGCAAATGCCGCACGATGGAATTTGGAGACGGAAATTGTGCCACTTTCAATTGGAATTTATTTGGCCATTGCTTTTCGACAAATTCACACATCCATTCGACTTAAACAGTGTCAACCAAACGAATAACCAACAGACGTCAAATGAAAAAGCAGCGACCGACCCGAAAAGAGTTCTCCGTCGTTAGTGATGCCGCAGAGTTTGCCCATTTCCACCAAACGGTCCAAGGTGAGTTCGTCGGAACTATGCAATGCCATCAAAAGGACGGCAAATCCACAGCTGTCAAGGAGAATCCATTTGGGCTTTTTTTGGCACCCCTCCCCCCCCCCGCCCACTCACGTCGGCCCTTTTTGCAACTCCGACTGCATTTTGTGACAGAAAATGAACGCATTCGCGGTCTCTCCGTGAAAACGAAGTAAATTTTCCAAATGATTTTCAAAAAGAACGTTTTGTGGCCCACCAATCTCAGCCAACATCAAACAGTCAAAAGCGTCCGATTGGTTAAATTAATGGAAACGACTACAAGTAAAAACATTATTTTGGTAAGTAGGCCAAAAAGAACAAATGCATTAATTGGTGAAAGCCTTTTATCGACCTCAATTAATCGATAATAGTATTTAAAATGCAAGTGAGAGATCGGACTAAACGACAGTCTGGGCAAGTTGGTCCAAAGAGTACGAACGGTCGAAAATGATATACAATATAATAAAACAAGCTATGTAATGTCATTCTCACTTCTACAATTTAATCATGACGAAAAAGCAGGCCACAAGCAATGCAATGGACGAGCAAAAGTTGGATCCGCGCAGAGAGTAATTGCCAAAACTGACAACATTTGACGGGACAAAAAGCAGCTTAAGCGCTGGGAAATTTTGACGGGCAGACAACTGCAAAAAGAAAGAGAAAATTTAAAAAGGACTCCCATGGAAGGACAACAATGACCATTGAGAATGTAATCGGTGAGCAGAGTTGGCAATTGGACACTGTCGTCAATCATTGCTTGGAGAACTGAAGAAAATGTTAACGTTTACGATCATTTGAAAAAAAGGAGAAGCGAAAAAACTTTTGATAAGCCATTCAAGCGCAGAGATATTCGGCCCATCGGTCGAATCAGCGTACGGAATGGAAACGGAGACGAGCTAAAAAAATATACAATTGGCAATTCTGTAGAATGGGGGGTCCCTAATTAAACTATGAAAAAATTAATTTTGTTATTTTTTGGCCGAAAATAGATATTTGGGGGTTTTCAAGGGTCCTGAGCACGTATATGAACTCAGACTTGTCATTTGCCATCAACAAATCTATGAGTTTTCATCAAGTACATACTCGTTTTTAATGAAAACATGGCGCTGCCCGGTGAACAAAAATTGATCAAATATAGATTAGATGAAGCCTTATGATAAATTCAAGTTCAGATTCGTGCTCAGCGCACCTGAAAACCCTTAGATACAAATTTTCAACCCAAAAACGTTGTCCAAAAAAAAATGTCAAGCCTTGAATCATTTTTGTGAATCTCTTGTTTTTGCTAAATTCTTTCGCGGCAAAATTTTGTTCTGCTCCTCCCCTCTTGTAAGGGAGTAATTTTGCATCAAAAAGACCACTTTACAATAGAAGCGCAACAAGAATAGCCCACATTGTTATTGTTCGCGTTAGTCGCTTCGGATATTGCCAATTTGAATGGCTGTTTCTTTAAGCCACCGCCGCACTGTTTCCTTCTCCGTTCCTGCACCGCCACCAACAGAGTGATGAATTTGTTCCGCATTTCTTTCTCATATTCAAATTCGTCCTTCCGTGCTAATTCTCTGACCAATTCCTCGTTGTACAATTGTACTATCTGTTCCATTTCGCTGACTATTGTGATCAGCTTACTTTGAGTGAAAGAGTTCATTTCTTGAAAATTGGAAGAAAGGAAAGACTAACAATTTGAAAAAGAAAAACAACAAAAGGGGCCAAAAACATACCTTCGACAGAAACATTTATTCCATCCCTTTCCTTGGACTTCAGCTCCACTTCAATATCAGAATAAGCATTTGGGGAACGCATTGAAGAATACATGGAATCAACTGACTCAATTGTACGGTTGGTTGCCAAAGATTGGTTCATCAAATCACCGGCCTAAAACGATTAATGAAAAAGGTAGTCGGGACGGTCGGTAGTTCGGCGGTGCCGCTAAACACCGCCGAAAAAAGCTTGAAATAAAAAATTCAAACCTCTTTTTGATAATACGGGAATATATTGTAAACAAAGACCAAAAGAACTTTAGAACCTTACATCGCGCGAAACCCAAAAAATTTAGTGGCTTTTTAATTCGTTAAAAAATTCCTGAAAATCATTTTTTTCTAAATTTAGAGATACATTTTCTCGGTTTTATTTTACAAAAAAAGTTGCGTTTTCGACATGCGCATTGATTCACCTGCAAAATCTCATCAATCTCCTCAATCACTTGGTCAGCGTTAAAGGGAAGAGATTCGCCACTTTCGTGTGTCTGCACAGTTGCAAGCCGATGAAAGTCGAGACGCTCTGTGTCTTCTGAGTCGCCGTCGGAGAGAATGTTTTGGTCGGTCGGTGTTCCCTCCTGAGAAAAGAATTTCGTTACCAGAAAGGATAGACGAAACGACCTTCGGTGAGTGAAAATTCAGCGCTTCCAATTGTTTCCTTCGTATTTGAGACCTGTCAAAGTCAATGGGCGGCAAATTCCCATAGTTCCCAGTCAATGTCCACCAAAATCTAAAATTGCAAACAGCAGTGATTGAAGACTAGGACTTCGGATGAGACAACTCACCCTTTTTTGAATTTTTTTTTTTATGTAATCATTTTTCTCATCCCCTTTCATTAGTCGCTAGTTGACTTCAACAATCATTCCAAAACTCACTGGCTTTCAGACATTATTTCTTCCTGGGAACGAATTTTAATTGGCGCAAGTTTTTCAGCATCTTTCTCAAAGTCCTTCAAAACAACCGCGACTTTGTCATCAAAAGATCCAACTAAGTCTTGCAATGAGGAAGACAAATTGACCGAAGAACAGTTCGAAAAAACTTCGCTCGGACATCCGTTCTTAACTGGCGAACGTCGTTCACTTAAGTTTTGATTTAATGACCTTGATCGAATTAGTTCGTGTTCGGAATTCGACAAAATGAACAAAAACAAATATTGAGCGAAATTGCAACCCTTCCTCGTCTTGCCCATTTTCTTTTTTGAGGGCAGTAAAAATAATTTCTAAGTTTTGTTAATTACCAATTGACCGCTACACTGTTGGATGATGATGAAGACAAAGTCGAAATATTGCCATCAGCAGATTCCAATTCATCAACTTGTGCTAATGGAACGTCAGGAATTTCACAATCTGCATTGGCAGATAACAAAATAGATGCTGATTGCATTAATGTCCTGTAAGTCTTTTTATTTAGTGAACCTTTGATTAATAATAAGAAAATAGAATAGCCGGGACGGAGTAATTTGGCTCCACCCGAGACCAGCATTTTAAGACCAGGAAACTAAGCCATCGACTCGTCAAATGCTAGAATTCATATTGGCATTTCGGAAAAATTTAAGGAAACTGACAACTCAGATTTTTATATCATATATATATATATATCATTCGATTGCTCTTGTTGGGCGAAGTCGAATGGCGGAGCGGGAGGTTTCATTGCCAGCGGGTTCATTGCCACGAACTTTAGAACCTCATAACTTTTTTATTACTTGATCAAATTCTGCAATTTGGGTATCATTCGAAAGACCAATAAGAGCTCTATTAGTTCTTTAAAAATCAAAAAAAAAATTGTTTTATAAAAAAGTTATAATTCAAAACTCATAAAAATCCTGCCGTTTTCTGACTTTTTTGCAAATTTCAACTTAAGTCGAATGGTACCATTATTATTACCCGGCGACGGGACCACTCAGTTCGGCGCGCTCAGTTCGGCGCGAGCCAACTTTCGGACGCCATAACTTTTTTCTTTGTCAACCAAATCCTTTAAACTTAGTGTCATTCGAATGCTATTTGTGATCTCTATTAGCCCTCCAAAAATTGAAAAAAATTTACCCCCTTATAAAAAAGTTATGATTAAAAATTTACAGAAATTCCGACTTTTTCCGACTTTTTGTTGTTCTTAAAGTTGTAACTTTTTTAAGAGTTAGTCGATCGCTTAGAAATAGCTTATTCATACCTTCTAAACACTTAACGCTTTCGAACGCTACCGACTTTGTGAAATTTGGATGACAAAGAAAAAAGTTATGGCGTCTGAAAGTTGGCTCGCGCCGAACTGAGCGCGCCGAACCGAGACCGACCCCCCGGCGACGCTTCTAACAAAAATTATAGCCCACCAAACATGGTACTGAATTTGCTGATTTTAGGTAAGAAATAGCACTTTTCATTATAGAATTATGTATGTATACCAATACCATTCGATTCCTCTCTTCGAGTGAAGTCGAATGGTACCGTTTTTATTACCTGACATCGTCTCTAACAAAAGTTAGTCCAAAAAACCTGGTACTGAAATGGCAAAAGTAGAATAAATTAATTATTAAATTTTTGGCCAAGACACCGCACACACGACTACGGCGGCCAGTAGCTGGGGCGCCGCTCGCTCGGGCGCCCCACTACTTGCTCCGTCTCCGCATGCTCGCCATTGGCGGGCCGCTCCGGGGCCTTAAAATGAAATTCACGAGAATTACTGAATATAATGATTTTTGATGATTTTGAATGTAAAATTATCAATAAAAGTGCTATTTGTTACCTAAAATCAGCAAATTCAGTACCATGTTTGGTGGGCTATAACTTTTGTTAGAAGCGTCGCCGGGTAATAATAATGGTACCATACGACTTCACTCGTCGAGAGGAATCGAATAATATATATAATATGATACAAAAATCAAAGTTGTCAGTTCCCTTAAGTTTTACAAAATTTTAAAATTTGTGTGTATTTTGATAACAAATTAGGCACAAATAATGACTTTTTTGAAGATTTATTCAAGGGCGCATCAATGGGAAAACTTAACCCCGTTTCCCCCAGTCTAATTGGCCGGGAGCGGGGCCCCCGGGGGATGGAACAATTTCTGTAAAATTTTTCGAAGATTTAAAAACTCAAAAATATGTATTAGGATTACGATTATATAACATACACTTCAAGAAGATTATATAACATACACTTCAAGAATCTGTTTTGTGCATTTGATCGATTCTGGGCAATACATGTTTAAGAATTTTCGTTTGTTCGTTCGAATTTGTGTCCGGGATTGGGAATTAGTTTAAATGGATGATTAAGCGTGATCAGCGACACCAAAGCCATCTAACTACACTAAAAATTCTGAGTAACAGTGACACCTTTAAGAAAAGCCTTTTATTGAGAAAAGAAATACATGATCGCTGAATTGTATGTGTCTCGTTGGATCATCTCAGTGATGTTTTGGTCCAAGAATAAAAAACAATAAGTGTATACGAGATGACTGAGGGGATGGAAATAGAGACCAAGAAAACGCATACAAATGTTTTCAGTATGGGCTCAAAAGGACATGGAAGCAAAAATTAAAGAAAAATAGAATATAATCAGTCGAATCCACGGGTAAAAATGCTCGGTGAATGAATGGATTGGTTGTAGAGGAGATAATTTAAACGAAAGAAATGAAAAGATCGGTGCAGTGACGGATGTTGGAGGGGGCTGTGACAGAACAGCGATTACTTCGTTGTCATCATCGTGACGAATTCTTAATAATAATAATAATGTATTGAATGAATTTTTATGTCCTAAAGTATACGCCAATTTCAGTTGAGAATAGGAGAAAATATCGCCACCCACCTTCGTAGTTCACTTGCCCGTCTCCATCAATGTCCGCTTCCCTGATCCTAAATGAGTAAAATGATTAACAATTCTTTTCTCTTCCTGTCGCTTACATTTCGTCCACTTCTTCATCCGTCAATTTCTCGCCTAAATTTGTCATCACGTGACGCAGTTCGGCCGCAGAGATGAACCCGTTGCCATCTTTGTCGAACACCTTGAATTTTAATTGAGCTAAAATGACTTAAAAGGGAATTTTCCAATAACAATAAAAGAAATTATATTAAGTTACATTTTTTTAGAAAAAATTCCCTGAAAAAAAAAACAATAAAGTCTCTACTAACCTTTTCCTGAAAAAATTCGGGTTTGAAAAAAATTTTCGGGAGAAATAGTTATAGGCATATGTAAAATTTTATGGTAAAGTAAATTTCTTAACTGCAATAGGGCCGAAATACTTAAACACAAAACAAACTCTGAACGCCTCCCGGATCTCTTCTTCGCTGTCTGTGTCCTTCATTTTGCGTGCCATCATTGTGAGGAATTCCGGAAAGTCAATAGTCCCATTTCCTGAACAACTTATTAATACTCAAATTCTAAATAATTTTCGAACCGTCTGCGTCCACTTCATTAATCATGTCTTGCAATTCCGCCTCGGTGGGATTTTGGCCCAATGATCGCATGACCGTTCCCAGTTCTTTGGTGGTAATTGTGCCATCTCCGTCCTTATCAAACAGCGAGAATGCCTCCTTGAACTCTATAGAGGTGTAAAATCAATTATTATTACAAGTGCAAAGTGAAGAAAGAAATAAAACACTTAAATCCACTCATTTGGTACAAACTGTAAAAATTTTTTAATCTAAGTAAAGCTCTTGAAAGAATTTGTAAATGCTAAATAAATTAAGACTCCTATTGAAAAAATTACAATTTAAAAAGCTCACCGGCAATCTGCTCTTCGGTTAGCTGATCAGCCATTTATTGTCGTTTGGATTTATAGACAAATGAAAATGCGTTAGAGAGGCCGCTTTATTCCTTCCTCTTTTCCCTCAACTAAATTGATTGTTTTTTGCTGTGATGTACCTTCCCTCTGTATGTCTCTTTCTCTCTCTCTGTTTTGTTGGTTGGTAGTTTAATCCAGCCAAAAAATGTCGATGTAAGAGAGAGGGGTAAGGGTAAGATGACGACTATGACTCGCGATTATCAAATCAGTCAGTCGAATGAGTTGGATTGAATTTGAAAATGGAGTAAATGAAGAATTTTGATTGTTAGGAGTTGTTGTTATTCTAGTAGATGGGTCTTATGTATGTGAAATGATTACACCGATAAAAAGGTACGACGTGACAATGTGTCGAGTCACCGAAGCTCTCAAAGCATTTTTTAATATTGCCGTAAGATATCAAAGGGAAGATGTTCTAAGAATATAATGGGATTTGATGCTTAACTTAGTTAGAAAATCATTTAATAGAAACCGAAAAAAATTCTCATATAACCTGTATGCTAAGCTAAGCTTTCATTCGTACTTATTTCCAAAGAAGTACTTTGAAATGGCATATTCCCCATGCGAGTAAAAAGTCAAATTACTCATTTTCTTGGTCAAAATCTGTTATGAAAACAAACCCAAAATTTCCCTGGCGGCGCCTATCGGCACCGCCGCCGCGCCCTTGGTGAAAAATACAACCATTTGAATTACAAATGATAAAATTTTTGAAGCGTACTTTGAATTCACAAATTTTCCCCATTATGTACTTTGAAATCAGCTTGGCTGTACTTTGAAATCGAGCTCGTCAGATGGGAGCCCTGAAATATACATCATACCAGGGGTGCAGCCGATCTTGATTTCAAAAATCGGATTCCGATGCCCAATTTGAGGGGGGTTGTAAAATAGAAGTCCCGGGCCTTAATAATGTGAATTTTGGGTAAAATGAATTTCCGACTTTGTTCGAATTAGTGTTCGGATTTCAAAATGGACGTCATATTCGTGATCCGACCCCGAAACTCCTTTCTATGACTTTTAAATTTATAAAAAAAAATATCGAGAAATGGGAGGGACTGAATTATTACCGATAAATTTGCTTTAGGAATTTGATTCATTCCGGTGTATAGAGGAAGGCTGTAAGTATTGAGAAAGGTGAGTGAGAGCACTTTAAAACAAATTCACAACAGAACAGAGGGCATTCCTCTCCTTATCCGTTGTCACATTGCGCAAGAAAAGATTATTCGCCTAGGCGAAGGCGTTGTTGTTGTCGTCGACTTCTCCGCGGGTCTGTTTGTCCGTCATAGTCGAAAATAATCCTTCACCCCTTCCTTCCTTCTCCCGTCCATCCTTCTCATTGCGCTAGAATCGTCAAACGTAAAGGGAGGGAGGGGGAGAGTGCCTTTCAACATAAGCGAGG
Source organism: Heterodera filipjevi (assembly GCA_039877585.1). Taxonomy (NCBI): domain Eukaryota; kingdom Metazoa; phylum Nematoda; class Chromadorea; order Rhabditida; family Heteroderidae; genus Heterodera; species Heterodera filipjevi. The sequence continues at coordinate 17,312,756 of JBDPZO010000002.1, read as the reverse complement.
GGCAACGGAATTTGGTTGAGACAAAAATCGATAGAAGCATATTATAGATGGGACACTGACGCTGAGAAAAGGGAATTATCGCCTTTCCGTGGACGCATTCTCTTCTCTGCCCGCCAACCCCCCTCCCGCCCCCCCCCCCTCCCTTCTGTTTCCTTTTTGAAGTGTCGTTAATTAACTAACGGGTGGGGAGGAGGGCACAAAGAGACAGCGCAAAAGAACCGAAACAGGAGTCATCTCACACGCTAGCAAATGGGAGAAACTCTAATTGAAAAAAGTTAGGAGACAAAAGGGGCCTTGTTCGGCGCGGCGCGGGTTTTTCGGCGCAAAGACGGGGTCTTTCGGCGAAGGAGTTACGGCACAAATAGTTCGGCGGGATAATACGGCGCAAGTTGTAAAACGGATTTTTCCGGCGCAAGAGTTTTTTATTTTTTCTTCAATTTTCATTTGTTCGTGCGAGAGAAGAATAAGCATAATTACCCACCGAATTTTAGCATAAAATACGAATATTAACAAAGAAAAAGTTGATTTCGCCTTTTTTAACTCAGACAAAATCCTATCGACTGAATTAAATATTCTATCACGTAATAAATGAAAACATACTTAACCCGCGCCATCTGCGCCGAACTGACCCGGACACGAATTTGGATGGCAAGCCGAAAATGGAAGAAAGGATATGGTTAAAAAACATTAAAAGAAAAGAGAGAAAAATAAAGGAGAAGAGAATAAAAGTGAAGGGGAAATGAACAGGAAAATAGTGTCAAGGCAATTCGTACTTTCAAATGAGTGTGGCCTTAAGTTTTTTTTAGTCAGCCAAATTCTTCAAACTTCGTATCATTCGAATGCTCTACATGTTTAGAAGCGATGATTAAGCAGAAGCTAAGCGATTAAGCATCTCACAAAAGTTAACATTTTAAAGAACATTAAAAATTCACAAAAGCCGACTTTTCAGCAATTTATAAATTATGACTTTTTTGTGAGATGCTTATTCGCTTAGCCTCTGCTGAATCATCGCTTCTAAACATGTAGAGCATTCGAATGATATGAAGTTTGAAAATTTGGCTGACTAAAAAAAAGTTATGGCCACACATTTGAAATTTTACGAATTGCCAGACCCCAGGAAAATAGGAGAGAAAGTGTGGAAAATGTATGCAAATTTATTTTTAAACTCTAAAAGGCGGAAAAAATAGCAAAGGGGGAGGATATGTAGAAAGATGCCTTATCATTGTCATATTTGTGGTTTGATGAATGGTAGCGTAAGTACAAACTGGGCTAATGCATGGATTATGGATAAGATTGAGAAAGGCATTATGCAGAGGGATAGGTTTAAAAGTGGCAATATGAGGAAAGGGAAAACACGGGGATTTGTCGTTGTGTGGCTCGATATAAATAATGGATGAAGGCGGATGGGTGAGGAAAACGAGCCATGGAGCGGAGGAGGGAAGCAAAGACAGACATGGTCAGGTCCCGCCCCACATTCATCGACCGCATTCCAAAAGCGCGCGTGCATTGCATAGAAACGACGAGAAGCACGAGACGCAATCATAGAACACAAAAATCGACCGCTCCAATATTCAACTGCAAACGATGGCTGCCTCTCGGCATATTCACGCGTGCCGTCTTTCCTTCCTTTTGCTTTTTCTCGTCCGCTTTATCCTATCCATTCACATTCATCCAACAAACCATTTCCATCCAAAATTGCCCCTTCGACAGCGGTTGTTCGCCTCTTTCAATAGACGGACGACCCCCCAACAATCCATTTTCCTTTCTCCTTCGTTTTCATTTTAGCCATCGTCCCAGCCAACGCCTTAGAAAAGACAGAAAGGGAGAAGAAAAGAAGCCTATTCTATCAGTCAGTGGAAATGGCCCCTTCTTCCATCTCGATGAATATTTTTAGTGAAGCTAAAAAATGAAAAAGGGAGGGCAAAACTAGAAGAGGGAAAGAAAAGGAAAATGGAAATGAAAGCAAGGAAAAAGAAGAGTTGGACAGACCGGGATTTTCGGGAAAAATCGGGAACGGGTATTTCCGGGATCAAAACCGGTACCGTGACCTTGATTTTTAACCTGAATCTTAACCGGGAGTGAAAAACTTTTAAGGAAAATCATGAAATTAAAAAAGTTTGCCAAATATTTTATTATTTAAAAGCAGTTCGGGCACAGTGCTATAACTTTACTCAAAACCAGCAAAAGGAAAAATTTTAACATAAAATATTCATAAATTTAAATTTTTAATTCTTCATATCATCTGATAGCCCCAAGTGCTTTTCTATTATCCTGTAAAATTTCAGAAAATTTCCTTTAATCTTAAAAATGTTATGACAAAAATTTTGAAAAACTAGTAAAAGTGAAGGAATTTCGAAGCCTGAAATGCTAAGGAAAATTGTTCTGAAATGGGAAAATGGCTTGGGACTCAATCGTCCACCGCCTAAAAACGCACCAATAAACGACAAACATTATAAATCGGTTTACATTCATTTTACCATTTTTCAGTGAAAATTTTCACTAATTTTCCTCAAAAATTTCAGTCTGATGTTGCAAAAATCAGGAGGCCGTGGAGCGGCCCGCCACAGACTAATATAAAAACTTAGGGCTAACAAATGATATCAAGAATTAAAATTTAAAACTTTGGTAGCTTTGGAGCAAAGTTATGAATAGGGATCGGATTTTTAGTGGCAAAAAACTCCAAAATAATTAACTAAATAGTGACAAAAAAACGGCAAAATAGTGACAAAAATAGTGGCGAAAAAGTTTCAAATGTAGGGCTGAAATTTATTAAAATTGCTGTTTTTTAATTTGAAAAATAATTTAAAATAAAGCAAACAATTTAATTCACTGATTGCAGTTACAAATGAGGTACATTTCAAAATTTGTGGGGTTAAAAGACATACGATTATCGGCCAAAATTGATTTGTAAACGGAAAAAACCGTTCTAGTCTCAAGATATCAGAAAAGCAAATAGAAATTTTGGAGATTGAATTTTTGAGAATTTTTTTTTTCATTTCTTATGGGTCTACTTTTGAAAATTTTAGGGTCGATTCTTAGGGGTATATTTTTATGAAATTTTTTGGTCGATTCTTAGGGGTGTATTTTCCTTTACAAATTTGAAAAATCGCGAAATAGTGGCAAAAATAATGACGAAACGCCAAAATAGTGACAAAAAATTATTTTAGTGGCCAACTTCCAAAATAATTTTTTTTAGTGGCAAAGCTCCAAAATAGTGATTCCTAGTGATGAATAGTGGCGTTAAAACGAAGAATTTTCGAGCTAAAAATGTGTTTTTCGTGCATTTCTCGTCGAAATAAAGCCGCAGAAAAAATAGTTAAAAAACTAAGAATCCGATCCCTAGTTATGAATAAGAGGGCTCGGAATTTTGGCACAAAAATCTAAGGCGCCTAAAAAAGGCACAAAAGGTTCTTGTCGGTTTTGTGTGTCCCATGACATTTTACCTTTTTAATTTTTTGCCATTTTAATTAATGAACTACGTCGAGTCAAATACACACCCAGGGAATCGAAGCTACCTGGAGGGCTTTAAAGTAAAGGCTAAAAAAACACTTGCATGGTACGCTTGAAATGTTGCCAACAGCACGCATTTCATCGTTATCATTCAAACAGAAAAATTTTGCAAAAATTTGGAGGAAATGCGCCGTAACTATACTGTTTAAAAATGAATAAGTAGGGACGCATAAAATGATAATGAGACGCAAACTGACAAGAACAACCAAAAAAGGCATGAAGAAGGCACCAAAATGCCAAAAAGGCAGCTTATAACGAATTAGAGTTTTTGATGATTTTGGTCGATCGATTTGAGTTCAAGAGTCACTCAAATCGATCCAACAGCCATTAGAGTAACACGATTAAAACGCCTTGGACTGAGAGGGGACCATCTGTTCATAATTAACAGAAAGGCAGCTGTGAAGCGAGATTATGGCAGGGGAAAGGAAGAAGCTTGGGTAAAAAAGAAGCCCACTCCAATGCGATTCCTCGGACCTTCCAAACCTTAAAAAACGCAAGAAAATTTGCAAAAAAGGAGGGAAGAAAAAACGCAGACAAAACCGGAGAGGGTTGGTAAATACCCGATTCGTTTTGGGCCAATTCGTTTTTTACCCGATTCGTTTGTTTTTTTTTGCGTGTTATAAGTATAAGGACTGTCTAACTTGTCACTGTCTGGACACGTAAGTATATAGACAAAAAACGAATCGGGTAAAAAACGAATTGGCCCGAAACGAATCGTCCTCCGTCCAGAGGGTTTATCTATCACAATTTGTTTCTCGAAGGATGCAAATTTTGCATCTCCATATGGGCGCATAAAGAGGAGAAAGACGGGAGAGAAAAAGCAGGCGGAAAGACTGCCTATTTCAGAAGCTATGCCAATAAAGCTGACAGAAAAGTGAATGAATGTGCCGCGTGGCACAGAGGTAAAAGGGACGAACAGATAATTCGAGGAATGGAACAGCAAAGAATTGAATTGCCTGAGCAATGTGTATGGAAAGGGGCAATCCAAAAAATTAAAGGCAAATCGACTGTGGAGCTCATTTTGAAGTGAAGATGAAAATGAATTAAGCCTTAATTTAAGGTCCATGTTAGGTTTTCTTATTAGGTTATGACTAGGGTTAGAAATTCTATGCAAATTTTTTTTCCTGAATTGGCATGGGCTTTAAAACGCACGAAAAACATGTTTTTAGCTTGTTAAATACGTTTTAAACTCAAAGTGGTGTTCGGATTTGGTCAAAATGAATATCATATTCGTGAGCAGCAACCCTAAAAACAAAAAAGCTATGATCAAAAAGATAGTTCGGCGCAACAGGTCCGGCCGGGGGGAATTTTCGAAAAATTTGATGTATTTTGGTAACAGATTTGGCACAGCAAAAATCCTCCAATTAAGAGCACTGCTTTAAATCGATTCAGGCATCTGATTCATCTTTATTTGCGTCATTTGGATCCCCTCCTTCAATAACTCCTGTTAGATCTATTTGTGCAACGAGACCAAATGTGCAAAGCCAATCATATGTTCGTCGTTAAATTTTCAAGTATTATAGAGGAAAAGGTCCGACGGTGCTAATAGACGCCCTCGAAGAAAATTTACAGGGTTAATAATTTGCCCGTTTAATAAATTTTACATTCCCAAGTAATGATATTATCAAAGATCGCCCAATATTACTTGAAAATTTTACTTTCCGATTTCGGGGCGGGGGAGCCTTGACCCCTGCTACGTACGTTAGCACGGAGGCAGAAAATTGGCAAAAGTTAAATGCTGTACATGAGCAAAGGGTGGAAATATGAGTAGGCAATAGTATTTCAAAAATGAGTAGTTAGATTTGTTTTTGTCTTCTTTTGCGTTCATTCATTCGTTCCTTTTCTTCTTTTGTGGAGTGCTCTCTGTTGAATTTGCCTTTCGCAGCCTTTTGCTTTTACGAGGAGTTTCCAGAACATTTGGTGACTCTTCCTTAATCGGTGGCAAAGCCGACTCGGGTTTCAGGGATTCAGACGTTTTCAGAGGCGACTTCAGGGGACAAGGAACTGATGAAAGTCGACACTTCGAGACAACGCGAATAGTCTTCGTGCGGTAGAACTCAGGGACCTGTAATGTTTTAAAACTCAGATATAGCTTACTAAAAGTCAAACGAAATAAAATAAACAAACAGAATCTAAGAAAGATGCACCCTTAAATATCAAAATTTTTGAATAAGTGGAATACCCCTCCCCCCCCCCCCCCCCCCAGAAATAGCTTTGAGTTTAGTCCCCCTCACGAATATTTCTTAGTTTGGGATATTGCTAGGTCACAGAGCCCAAGAAATATATATTAAAATTTGAAGGTTTTTTTTCGGTTATAGTCTGTTTCGCTTAGCAATGGCTCAAGATTGTCTTCTAAACTTTCTTTTCAATAAAATGTACTTTCTTTTTTATTAACGGGTGGGGATCAGGGTTGTGCGAAAATCAGAAAACAAAAAAAAAATAAATTTTAAAAAACAAAACGTAATTTCGTCAAGCCCTGGTGGGGAAGGGTTTAGAATTGCTGATCACGAGTCGGATTCCGACCCAATTAGGCATTTTCAACCAGAAACAATTTTCACCTATAAATGTATGGGATAATCAGAACCGTGTAAAAATCTGATAATTTTAAAAAGAAGATACGAACTATTTGGGGCCAAAAAATTTCATTCTTCGAGTTTTTGAACCAAAATTTCGTTCTTCGAGTTTTTGACCCACTGATACAAACTTCAAATTTTTTTTTAAAAGCACTACAGAATGTTGTTTTACATAATTAATCCATTTTTTTTTTTTTGTATTTTGGTTGGTTAATATTAAATTTGAACATGGTTTTGTACATAAGCGCAAATGTCTGGACACGCAAATCATAGGTCATGCTCTTTGTGTTTTTATTTGTCACCTCGTGTTCATCAACTGCTTCGTAAATATGGCTAGAAGATGGGGACACGGCACCCGTCTTTTTCAACGGACATCCAACTCGAAAATCAAAGCTCCACTTTCGCACTTTCTCTTCCATTGCATTGTTTTCCAAGCCTAAAAAGTAATATATGAGACAGAATAAAAAAAATATAAAAACTTCTCAGCCATTCATCCGTATCATTTGGTCTCCCAGAACTAAACAGCGACCGGCGCGATACACGTTTATTTTGATCTTTTTGTTGATTATCAGACATTGACCCAGAAATTCAAGTTTAAAGGAAAAAGACCAACAATGAAAAAGAAAGAATATTTAATTTAGTTTTTGAAGCATAGTCTATATTATTTAAGTAAAAATTTTTTTACGGGAGTTCAAAAAAAATGGGAGGGGACTCCCGGGCGGTAGCCCCGCCTTTTTCCCGTTCAGGTAAAAACCCCGCATGTTTTTGCTGGAGTCCCGGCGGGAAACGGGAGTTCAATTTTTTTTCAAATTAAACATAAATTTAAATTAAATTGGTAAATTATTTTGACCACTTTTTATTTAAATACACGAAAAACAACAACAAATTAAGAATTTAGGTCAGAGATTTCACTGAATTCAGGGGGGTAAATTCGGAAAAAAAAATCATCGGAAATCGGAATTTTTTTGGCTCTATTCCAGTTTACGCGTCCAATCAATGTTTACGCGTCCAATCACTAATTATCTTAGGCTTCTTGGCCATAACTTTCTTCTTGGTCATCCCTGCGTTCTTGATATCATTCGAACGCGTAAAGCCTGTAGAATGTATTAATGCCAGAAAATTACGAAAATGGTCAAAAAGTTACAAAGCAGACAAATGGAAATTAACAACTTTTTTCGGTGTTCTAAATCTCTGAACTTAGGGATTCTAAATGGTAAAAAGACGATTCGTTTCAGGCCATTTCGTTTTTACCCCGATTCGTTTTTTTAACCCTTTTTTGCGTTGGAGCGCAGACAGCGGTAGGTTAGACAGTCCTTATGCTTATAACACGCAAAAAACGAATAGGGGAAAAAACGAAATGGCCCAAAACGAATGGTCCGTCGTCCTTCTAAATTTCTGAATTTGATGTTGAGCTTCTCCAAGCTTTAAGCTTTCGAATGATATCAAGAATGTAGGGATTGACCGACCAAGAAGAAATTTATGGCCCAAGAAGCCTATGATAATTAGTTATTGGATCGTAAACATCGATTGGACGCGTAAACTGAAATAGAGCCATTCCATTTTTTTACAAAATTTCTGTTTTTTTTAAATCTTTTTGTTCCAAGTCCTTTTTTTTTGAAATTGGCATATTAATAGATCTTATCAAAAGGTATCGAACCCTACAAATTTGTTCAATTTATGTAGATCATTTAAAAAAAAAGTTAAAGCCCATGGCGCCAAAATGGGCGGTCCCCCTTTTATGCTAAGTATCTAGGATTGTTAGGGGGGACTTTCTTCAAAAGTTAGCAAAAATTATTATTTTTTTGTGAAAAACTGTGGCTACACAACATTTCGAAAAGCAAAAATAGGACGTTTCGCCACCCCGACATTTCGCCACCCAAGCCAAAAACGGACGTTTCGCCACCTAAGCCAAAAGTTAGATTTTAGCATTGAGTGGAGTAGTGATAACACACATTTGAGTTTTTGAAGGCAAATGGGGGCTCTATTATGGTTTAGGGCCCACAAATTTTTTTTTTCGTTTTCATACAAAGAAAAATACCATTTATAGGTTTTAAGGGTCGCTGATCACGAATCCGGCATCCGTTTAATATACCCATGTGAAAAAACCCGTAAATCTGTTGTTTTCTTCTCAACTGCTACGAATTCCGTACATTTGAATTGATTTGGGGTAATAAATGTGAATCTGTAGGAAAGTGAATTTTCGACTTTTTTGTTAGATTTTGTGTTTTTTTCCGTAAATTGGTCGCTGCCCGTCATTTTGCCGACCCGTTTCCCGACTAAGCCAAAATGAGTCGTTTTGCCGACAAATTTTTAAAAATCGTTTAAAACATGTTTCCATAGGTTTTCGGGGTCGCTGATCACGAATATGGCATTAGTTTTTGTCAATTCCGAACCCCAGCCCCAAATTCGAACCAGAAGTCGAAATTTTTTTTTAATAGAGAATTTACATATTTTTATCGCCAAACCCGATTTTAAAATACAGAAAACTGTCAGAACACGTAATAATAACAATGAAACCCTTTTCGAACATTGGGGTCGACAAAAACGGACGGCATTCAACTCGTTTTTGGCCAACTCGTTTTTGTTACGACTCGTTTTTGACTCAACTCGTTTTTATTGTCTCAACTCGTTTTTATTGTCTTAACTCGTTTTTATTGTCTCAACTCGTTTTTCGGGTTGAAAAACCCTAAATGGCAATCGTGCAGAATGGGGGTCCCTAATTTAACTTTATTATTTTGAGCTAAAAATTGGTATATGGGGACTTTACATGGTGCTGATCACGAATCTGACCTTGGATTTGTCATATGACATCATCTAATCTAATACTTGGTCAATTTTAGTGCACCGGTCAGCGCCATTTTTTTTATTGAAAACGAGTATGTACTTGATAAAAAACATATTTCGACCAAATCTTAGACTAGACGGTGTCATACAAAAAATTTAAGGTCAGATTCTTGCTCAGCACCCTTGAAACTCCCCAAATACCTATTTTTAGCCAAAAATAACAAAATGAAATTTTACAAAGTTAAATTAGGGACCCCCATTCTGCACGATTGCCCCCTAAATCGAAGGGAAACGAAAGGGAAAAAATAAAAGCCGGAGGTTTTCGGGGTCGCTGATCACGAATATGGCATTAGTTTTTGCCAATTCCTACTCCGGACCCCGAACTCGAACAAAAAGTCGAAAAATTTTAATTTTTTCTAAGTCGCTTTTATCGACAATAAATGTTCGAGAATATCTGTTCAAAGCTATATGATCTGTTTTTATGGGCTTTAAGTAGATTTTTGGACAAAAAAATTTCTTTTATGGAAAATAGAGTTCACGACTTTTGTTCGAATTCGGTACCCAAAAAACAAAATGACATCATTCCAAGTCGAATCTGGCCTATTAGAGTAATTTTGACGGGTAAAAGCGACTTAGAAAAAATTAAAATTTTTCGACTTTTTGTTCGAGTTCGGGGTCCGGGGTTAGGAATTGGCAAAAACTAATGCCATATTCGTGATCAGCGACCCCGAAAACCCCCGGCTTTTATTTTTTCCCTTTTTTTTCAACCCGAAAAACGAGTTGAGACAATAAAAACGAGTTAAGACAATAAAAACGAGTTGAGGCAATAAAAACGAGTTGAGTCAAAAACGAGTCGTAACAAAAACGAGTTGGCCAAAAACGAGTTGAGTATTTACCACAAAAACGAACTTAGAAAAACTAAAATTTCGGCTTTTTCTTCGAAAGCTGTTGATGGCGCCGAGAAATATAGGTTCTGGCCGGTTTTACCTTCAATTGAATTTTGCGGAATTTCGGGGCCGAAACCAGGAAGGTGTACGGGTGCCTATGAGTATACACCGAATTGAAAAGTAATGCGCATTACCACCACTCTTCAACCAAAAAATTTTATCAATTTGCAACAAAATGAACATCTTTCGAGTTTCTAAAAGTTCCAACCATCCGCTTATTTCTATGCCTTACGCTTCCACCAACACTTCTGCGTTTCGTCTCGCTTTCGCTTGTGCTATTTGTGATCTCTATTAGCCCTCCAAAAATTGAAAAAAATTTACACCCTTATAAAAAAGTTATGATTAAAAATTTACAAAAATTCCGACTTTTTGTTGTTCTTAAAGTTGTAACTTTTCTTTTTTAAGAGTTAGTCGATCGCTTAGAAATAGCTTATTCATACCTTCTAAACACTTAACGCTTTCGAACGCTACCGATTTTGTGAAATTTGGTTGACAAAGAAAAGTTATGGCGTCTGAAAGTTGGCTCGCGCCGAACTGAGCGCGCCGAACCGAGACCGACCCCCGGAATTCATTAAAATAAAATTTGAATTTTTTTTTTTATTTGTCGGCAAAACGACTAATTTTGGCTTAGTCGGCAAAACGACGGGTCGGCAAAATGACAGCGCGCCAAATTGGTAATCAAAATTTTCTAGACACTGAATTGTCTCTTTTTCAAGGCACACTGAATCGTGCCACACTGAATTTTGTTGGCCCGCCAAAACGGCTCCCTGATGTTTCGTCACTGAACCTTTCGTCACTGAACGTTTCGTCACTGAACCTTTCGTCACTGACACTTTTTTTTGTCTTAAAAACATGTTTTAGGGGGTTTTCGGGATCGCTGATCACGAATCTAACATCCATTTCGACCAATTCCGAACCCCGAACCCGGATTCGAACAAAAAAGAAAATCAAAAAATTTCCAATTTCGTTTTTTAGGCTAAATGGAGTATGAAATAGCCATTCATACTTGTAGTGTCGATTTTAACTTGTTAAGTCATTATTAATCAAAAAAACGAAATTGGAAATTTTTTGATTTTCTTTTTTTGTTCGAATCCGGGTTCGGGGTTCGGAATTGGTCGAAATGGATGTTAGATTCGTGATCAGCGATCCCGAAAACCCCCTAAAACATGTTTTTAAGACAAAAAAAAGTGTCAGTGACGAAAGGTTCAGTGACGAAACGTTCGGCCACCCGCCAAAACGGTTACCAAAATACATCCAATTTTAAAAATTTTCCCCCGGTGGCGCCTACCGGCACCACCAGTCGCCATCCCTGCCGGGTACACAAAAATTAATCGTTTTAGGCAGAGATCCCATCGAAATTTTCTGAAATAAGACAATCACGGCTCAAAAATAAGATTTTGGTGTCAAACATATCGGTCGGTCCCGGTTCGGCGCGTCGGCGCGCTCGGTTCGGCACGAGTTTTTTCGGCGCCCAGCATGTCATAACGGGCGCCGAACTGAGCGCGCCGAATGCGCCGAACCGAGCGCGCCGAACTGAGCGCGCCGAACCGGGTGGTCCCGCAAAAATATTGCAACATATTTATCTCTACCAACAATTTTTCGGAGCAATTACGACTTGACAAGAGAGATTAAAGTTTAATTTCAAAAAAGGAAGGATCGGCGGTGCTGGTAGGCGCCGTCGGGAAAAAGTCCGAATTTTCATCATTTGGCTCAACATGAAGACCATTCTCTTTCTTCTAATATTTGATATTTCCTTTGAAAAATATTTCAACATTGGAGCTAAACCCTTTAACAGAGTAAAACTAACAATGTTGCAACTTTTTCATTGATCTCTTTCGTCCTTTCGTAGATTTGTTTTTAATGATTCTCTGGTGTTGTTTTTTACCCCCTTATTCTCCCCCCCCCCTTTCCATCAACCGACTTTTTCTTCCTCTCCAATACATTTCTTCAACATTCCCCCCCCCCCTCCCCGCTCTCTTGTTCACCACGTCTGTCTTTTCCCTTTTTGCTTGCTGACATCCCTTCTCATCATTTCCATTTCCTACGATTGGAACGGGCCAATGGTCGACGGGTCCGCTGCGAGGAATGGAAGGGTTTGCGTTGTTTCTGCACGGCGTCCGGTCAATCTAATCGACTGACTTATCCTTTTCATCCATTTGGCTTGTATTGCTGCTATCAAACAAAAAAAAATTTTTAATTTATTCTCCATAATTTCCCGAAAACTTATTTTATTAACTGGATTGAATTATGATAAAGCAAGTAGTGTTATATAATGAAACCGGTCTTAACAACTATCTATTCATATATATTTACTCGCGCCCGATTCGGCTTTTATGTACAAAAAATTTCTGCATTTATTACGTGGTAGAATCGGGGCACTACGAATCGTCCGGCAACAATTTGTCCGGTTGACGATTCGTCCGCCTAGCCAGCCAAAAGTGGCGATACATCCGCCCACCAAAAAAAAGTGATTAAACATAAAACTATTTAACTTTGTCTTGTTTAAAAAGCCGAAATTTAAAAATTTTTGAATTTTCACCTTAAGAAAACTTTTCTATTCGGCCTCGTGCTAGTGGCGCCGGATAAAATTGGTACCGGATTCATGCCGATAGATTCATGACGCCGGATTCATGCTGGCGGCGCCAATTCAGTCCGGCGCCACTAGCTAGACACAGAGTAGAAAAGCATTCTTAAGGTGAAAATCCGTAAAAAAACTTTTTATTTATCGATTTTTAGTTTTCAAACCAAAAAATTGTCTTTTTACTCGCCGAACCGGGGCACAGAACAGGACGCTTCTCCTTAAATTACGGTCTGGGTCACCTTGGCGCAGACACCTTGGCGCGGCCATCTTGGCGCAGATCCATTTTGGCGCGGTCATCTTGGCGCAAAGCCTTTTAGTGTTTCATGGACCATAACTTTCTATTTGGTAATCAATTCCTACAATCTTGGTATCATTCGAAAGCTTGAAGTGTATTGAAGCTTAACCAAACAATTTCGAACAAATAAAAAGCCGACAAAAGAAAGACTTGTTAAAAAACAACATAATTTTTGTTTTTCTCCATTAACTTTTTTTTGGCGTAAATTTTGTGAAATTTTCAGGTACTAATATATTCCCGAGATTTTAAGCTTTTGAATGATACCAAGATTGTAGGAATTGATTACCAAGAAGAAAGTTGTGGTCCATGAAACACTAAAAAGGCTTTGCGCCAAGATGGCTGCGCCAAGGTGACCCGGTCCGTTAAATAAGGTATATATTAAACCACTCAGTCATGAATGTGAGGCCAAAAATTTTTCCTAACTAACCAAAGTAAATAAATTTTCTTCCTTTAAAACAGGGTTCCCAGATAAAAATTTCCGAAATAAGGACATCGCTGGGCAAAAATAAGATTTAGGGGTCAAAAATAAGAGCATTTTTTAAAATGCGATTTCAAAGCTTTAAAAATGTACAACAAAATCAATTGTTTTAAAGACTCTAAGTAGGATTATTATAAAATGTTGCGATTGGAATTCTTTTTTGGGTCTTATTTATAGAAAAATATACAGTGAAAATTTTGGGTTTTTCGTTTTCAGTTTTTTAAAATTTATTTTTTCGTTTTCGTGTCGTGTTTTGTTCAGTATGAAATTTTCGTGCAGCCCTGACCATGGGTGGCATAAATCTTGGGAAAAACCTAAGCAGCGAATTTGTAAAAAAAAAAAAATGATGGCTATTATGCTCGAGTTTTTGATGGTTTCTGATGAGACAAGAAGTCCACCTGGCGCATAAGCTGGCGCCGAGTTGAGTGCGCCGGATTCATCTGGCATCGAGGTCTTAGGTTCGGAATTAGTAGAAATGAATCTAATTCATGATCATTGAAGCGTCGGTCGGGGTCATCTTGGCGTGGCCATATTGACGTAAAGCCATTTTGAGGGGGTCAATTTTGGCATTCGAACACTAGTTTTGGATTGAACCTTTTTTAAATAAAGTTACTGCCCAAAATGCCAAAAGTGTTATTTAAGCACTTCTAACGATTTTTTAAATACTTCGTGAAATTAGAAAAAAATATATTTGTATGTGACGTTGAAATGGTAATTGGCGTTAAAACGTAAAGGCCAAGTTTGGCCACGCCAGGGGTGCCACGCCAAAACGGCACGCCAAGGTGGCCACGCCAAGATGATCCCTTCCTATCAGCAACCTCGAAAAGGCCAGGAATTTTTTTCTCCTTTGCTTCCATTTAGAGTTTTCAAGCCAAAAAACGAATTGGGATAGTAACAAACGAGTTGGGATTTTACCGTAAAATTGTGATTTAAATAACGATTATTATTAGATTATCTAATTGTATTCCTTCAATACTTTTGCTGTTCTTTATTATTTTTTCTTGTATGGTCATTCCCAGAACGGCAGTTTCAATTATTCGGGAAAAGGTAATGTTGTATGAAGTTCTTGAGCTAAGATTTTTATAGATTCTTATTGGATATATTTTACAGATGTCTAAACGGAAAAAAGGTTTCGGGATGCTCGAGTAGGTAAGAATTTTAAATTTTCAGCTCTAAATCAAGTCAAATGAAGAGAATCCCGAAAAACTATTGTCTTTCTTCAGCAATCTCACTGAGTTAGAATCTCGCTTGTACAATGAGAAGACGGACTGTCCCGTGCCAAAAGTCTCTTGCGTGTGTAAAGGCAGTGCAATATTTTGTTTCCTTCGTGTTATCCTTTTTCTCTATATTAGAAGTCCCATTACCGGCGAACGTCGACGGCGAAGTACTCGGAGTTCGAATGCGTTGTACAAATGACAATTGTCATTTGGTCAAATTTTTGCTACATGAAGCATGTTTTGATCAATTGGAACAGAATCTTTTAAAGATTCTTAGCAGTCGAGGTGGACAGAAAGTTCGATGACAACAAAACTTAGTATTTTCCTTGTCATTAAGGCTCTGCACGTGGGTGGACTGCCTCACAGCTCAGATGCAATATTTGGGAAAGGAAAGGACTTACGCTGATTAAAATGAAATTCCATGCCGTTGTGGGAAAGGGCTCATGAGTCGTGACGTCGAATTCTATAAGGTCGGATCGACTCAGCTTATTTATTCGTCAATTGTTACATTTTATATAGAAGCATGAATTGGAATTGGCCAAGAAGAGTCTAGCAACAACAAATTGACAACAGACAACGGAAGAAAAAGAAGAACAACAAGCTGCCCTTGCTCAATTTCAACAGCAATGTTCCAGTCTCGGCTGATCTCCTTCAGAACGGATTCAGCAGTGGTATCAGTCGGTGGGTACATTTACAGAACAGTATTTAAGTACAATAGTTTCAACGGAAGAAGGATGAGCTACGGTCAGTCTTCTCATTCTTCCTCAGCTCCTCTATTTCTATGGGCAGGCGTTGTTAAGTGAGAGCGAGTCGGACTTTGCTTACGATCTGAGAAGGACTTCAACGCCAGCTCCATGCAAATCGAAGTTAATTGTGGAAAAAGCCTAAACCAGTCCGCTAAAGTAGTATAATACTTTCAGAGCTCTTATTTTTTAGTTGTCGGATGAGCGGCCAAATTCGAAATCGAGATTCCCGGGCTCCAACCGATGGTTGTGCCTAAACAGCGTAAATCGCAGACGAAAATTTTCGCGTAGAAACCGCTGCTATTGTCCACAAGAATGCTGCGACAATAAAAGAAAAAGAGCAACAACGAATCAATACGAAGGAGGAAGAGGCAAAGTTGGAGGAATTAGAAGCATCGAAAGAAACAGTTTTGAATAAACACGACGAAGAGGAAGCGATAGTTAAAAGTGACCCAACATCCGAGGAAGGAGAACAACAACAGGTGGACAACCAGAGGAGGCAGGAAAGTGCTCAGGGTTGGGTCTGGGGGCGAGGAGTACACCCCTGGTTACGTGCTTGAGTCGGCATCAAGGTGTATCTGATAAATTACGGTCCATGTTTAGAGGGGAAGACAATACACTTTGTTCGGTGCGCCTGGATTCTTTCTCGGGCGAACTTTTGATGGTCGGTACATTTTGAAATATTTGAATTTTTTACGCTATTTTTTCTCAACATATCAACATAACACTTAAGCAATTCCGGGAACGCCATTTTTACTTCTTTTTTTATATACTATTTATTTTTGTTTTAAATTCTCCATCTTTTGAAGGCCGA